>OU618556.1:3437500-4637500 GCA_914829495.1 Eilema sororculum
ACAAGCAATTTGGCTTAGTTGGAGGGGTTAGGTTAGAGGGTATATTAGTCATTTCCGTTCTAATATTCTTATAAAAAAAACAGATATTTTCAACTGTCTAGCAATCTTTATGCATGAGATACGGCCTTGGCTATAGACAGACAGGTGGACAGCGGAGTCTAGTACTAGGGCTTCGTTATTGACCCTTTGGACATGAGCAAATGTTCTTTTTTTATATAGGACATGTCAATTTGACTTCACCTCGCCTGATGTTAAGCTAAAGGCAAAGTCTCGGAAAGAGGGTCACCGTCGTAAACATGTACCATGTTAACAGTGGCGGCACTCAGCTTGACGGCCTCATCAGATGCCTTTTCACCAGGACTGTAGGAATAAGGAAAACGTGAGCTGGCAGGGAGTTCCATGTCTTAGTGGCGCGGTATAGGAATGAGTCACTGTGAAGGTCCCTAAAAGTAGAATTTATTATATCTTACAAAACTTTTTTCAGATTACCGTGGGTCCACTATATTTATATGGTTGTGAGGCCATGTTTTGAACATGGCCACTTCTATCCGTGCCGATAGAACAATTTTATTCAATGTTATTAATTTTGTACTCCACGTTTAAATACCTTTTTAAGTCAATTTATAGGACTGTTATGCATGATCGTTTTTGTGTATTTTATTCTGTGATATGAATAAGTAACTAACAACTCACGTGTCTCCTAAATATATGACCTTAATACGAAAATATAAATCCGGAATATTGGAAGCGCTTTATAAGTGAAATTAATATATTTTATAATTGCAGCAACAACCAACGAAGCGAGAGAAAAAAGGTAAACAAAGTTTCAGCAGTTTCAAACATTTTTATTTGGAAATGATTACGTATCACTTCAAGAGCATTCCAGACAGGAATGAAATTGCTCTTAGGCGGTTCTGACAGTTTAGAACCGCTCTGTCCTGACAGCTTTCCTGTACTACGAAACACGCAACAACAGCTGTCGCTTGGCCATTGTCACGAACGTGTGACATGTGCGACAAGGACAGAGACAATAATAGCTAGTTATCGCAACGTAACTCAGTAATGGTCGCTTTGTTTACCTTTTTTCTCTCGCCTCTTTGGTTTTACTTTAGTAAATTCCTTGGTCTGAGGAACCAATAATGTCCTCTACTATACAAATAGAAGGCTCTTAAAAAAAATCTTGGCGCGAAATACCACTTCGGATTATTAAAATGTTGCCATATAAATTGGGTCAAATTTTCTTTTTTGCACTGTTTTCAAATTAATTTCCCCAATCATCAATGGAATGAAAGTTATTGGGAGCGACATTTATCATTATTGTAATTATATTATTTCCTAGTTTATTCTTAATAGATAACAATCACTAGACACAATGTTAAGCCTAAGCTAGTCAAAAGACATAAATAATAAAAGACAATTTAGTTATTATTAATAAATATTTCAACTGTTATTTTTGTTTTATTAACCTATCAGAGCCGAGTGTAAGTTTGGGGGGAGGGGGGTCACTTTAGTCGTAACCTGAAGCTTAGAGGAGGGTCACTTTTTGAAGGGCGGCAATTGCTTGTAACCCCTGTGACCTCCCTCGCGCATGCAGAGTAAACAGCGTATTTTAGCTTATATTTAGGCACAAATCACGTTTGCCCAGCAATATTGTGTCCTATCAATATTATTGAGTCCTGATCATGTTGCCTAAAAATCAAATTGACTACGAAGCAAAATACCTAAAGGTCAAGTCTAAAAAGTTTAATCCCTATAAAGCAAATTGCCTAAAACTCAGTATGCCCAAACAGCAAATTGGCTAAAAATTATGAAGCCTATAAAGCAAAAAGCTTACGAAGCAAATTGCCTAAAATTAATCATGCCTAAACATGTCTAAGAACCAGAAAGCCTACCGAGAAAAACGCCTAAAATAATAACAAAGTCGGCGCAAATAACGTAGTCATTTCAAGTTTTAGTCTTTCTAGTAAGCTAGTCTATTTACTCTGACGGCATTCTAAAAATAAGTAGTTTAGCGATTTAGGCATTTTGCTTCAAAGGCGAATTAAAAATTAGTCACTCTTTCTTGGCGGCAATTTGCTTTTTAGGTTATATGATCAGGAAAGACATTTTTCATTAATTTCGCAAGATTCTATTTAATTTTAGACTATAACAGCAGAGCAGTTAAGTCTAAAATTAAACGGCATTTTTAGCAGTGTCTGTGGTATGATTGGCAATCACCAGAATCGGGGCCCTGGATTGGCGGTGCGCTTAGCTTGGGCCCCTAAGGTTTCAGCGGAGCCCCAAAGGTTTTGATGCGGCCCCAAAAATGTTGATGGGGCCCACAACCTCGAAGTTACAAATAAAAAATTCAGTTACAAGTGTATACAAGTTTTATTCATTGTCGTACATACTTCATTTTAGTAGAAATCGCGTAAAACTAAGAAAAAATACATCAGAAATTAGTATAAAAATACTGTTTAGATACGCCTTTAACGTTATTATTTGGAAAGATCCGTTATTGAAACAATACTTTTATACAAATACAATAGAAATTTTATGTCACCAATTGAGATCTAACTATACTCCATTTGATAACTACATGTAAACAATATTGATACTTATGTATTTTTAAAAACACAATTATTAACCAAATATATTGCTGAAACTAGTAGTTCCATTTCTGCTTTTAGTCGCATTTTATTTTTAAACTAATGAGTTTTTAAATCAACAAGTATCAAGATTGTTTATTTTAACTTTGCGGATAATACAAATCGAGTATAGTATTTATGTTATTAAATATATTGCTACGATTCTGATACTTTTTACTCTTAGCTAATATCTACATAAAAAAAACTATCTTTCCAAATAAAACGGTTATTTTTATTCTTACTAGAACATTATAAATGCGATTCCACACTGTTAGTATGCAATGACTGGTATAAAAAACGACCATACAGTCCGCACCAAATTTTAATACAAAAAAATCACAATTGTTCGCATAATGTATGGACTATTTACGCGCTCTCTCATCCATTTATTTTTATATAAGCCTAAATTAAACGTTACAATAATCAAAATAACGTTATCGTTACAAGAAACTATAGCTATCTTTGTCGATTCGGTTACCATTCGTAATATCGTTACAAAACGACAAGATAGCTATAACCTAGTAGCTATTTTCGGGATTACGTTATGAATATTAGTATCGGATAACAATTTATACCCGAAAAAAAACTCCAGTGGTAATATTTGGAGAAAGGTTGACTATCGTTATTCTAACATTGTAACGTTTAACAGCATCTTACCAACCAGTTCTGAATGTCACAAGCGAACAATATACTGTTACGATATTAATAACAAAGGTCTCAGGATGATCAACAAACTGAGAGTATAATTTTATAACTTAAGTAAAGCGAAATAAATACGTTAGTTCTTTTATAAATATGCTAGATAATCTGAGTTATTTATATTTAATAAATATGTTTGAGAAAATACTTTTTCATAAAAGGTAATACAATTATATATTAGTATTGTCATCAATAGCTTTGTATAACTTTGGAGTATGCTAATACCAATATAAATAAACAAAACTAGACAAAGAGCACCTAATTTGTACAGAACTCATGATATAAATAACTACTTTGCTGTTGCGTCTTTGTAACTGTTGTTGAAACGTTATTATATAAATAACGTTATTCAACTAGTAAGCATATTCCAACTTAGGGCCGGCGCCCATTATCGGCATCGGCGAGCTTCAAATTTTTTTTTGCCACGCCTAATAGATCTTATCACTATCATCATAAAATTGAAATTTCAATGAAAATCGCGACTACCGTCGGCATAGCTCGCCCTTCTGCAGCGGTATACTGAGCAATTAAACTTCAATCTTATATCTATAACAAATACGATCTATTGTTATTCGACAAATTTAAATCCTGATGCTTACCGATGCCGCCACTGAGCGCCGGCCCTAAATCATAAAACGAAAATTATTGTTACTGAAATGTGTATTTTAAAGCCTTTTTTATAAAAGAATATTTCCCCAGACAATAGATTCTGTAGGTCTAAGCTTTAGGCACGGACCAGACGCGTGTGTTTCCGTCCTGGCCGACTGACACTACGGTCTCGTCATCTAACCACGTCAGACCTGTGATCTGGCTTTGTGGGTGGGCATCTGAAATCAAAAAAAACATAAAATGAATTATACTATAATATGAGGTTCTTCAAAAATCCATACTAATATTATAAATGCGAAAGTAACTCTGTCTGTCTGTATGTTAAGCTTTCACGCCTAAACCACTGAACCGATTTTGATGAAATTTGGTATAGGGGTAGATTAGACCATGAGAAAGGACATAGGCTATGTTTTGTCGCGATAACCGACATCCACGCGGGCGGAGCCGCGGGCAAAAGCTAGTTTACTATAATATATGAGGTTCTTCAAAAATCCATACTAATATTATAAATGCGAAAGTAACTCTGTCTGTCTGTATGTTACGCTTTCACGCCTAAGCCACTGAACCGATTTTGATGAAATTTGGTATAGGGGTAGATTAGACCATGAGAAAGGACATAGGCTATGTTTGGTCGCGGTAACCGACATCCACGCGGGCGGAGCCGCGGGCAAAAGCTAGTGTTTCTATAAGTTTAGTTTTCAGGGATTTCCTTTCATTTAATTCACCATGTTTGTTAGAAAGATTTAAATATTCCACAACATTCTACACAACGCTATCTAGAGCCACGGTAAGCTTTTATTGCTTGTGTTATGGAATCTAGAATGCGGATAAACTTTTTTTTGTTGTAAATACATACATACTATACATAGAAACATCCAGACCAATGCAAA
Source organism: Eilema sororculum (assembly GCA_914829495.1). NCBI lineage: Eukaryota > Metazoa > Arthropoda > Insecta > Lepidoptera > Erebidae > Eilema > Eilema sororculum. The sequence continues at coordinate 3,442,326 of OU618556.1, forward strand.
TAGCCATATTCATGCATACAAATGTTTGCACAGAGCGGGGATTGAACCCGCGCCTCCTGTGTAGCAGTCGTCCACCGCCACAACACAGAGGCTGTCATTTGATCCTTATGATTGCCACTATCGATTGAAACCATAAAAATACAGGATATCATTTCTTTGGGTTTTAGTCGGTTCGAATACCGGGCAAAATATGTCAAGCGAGTTTTCGTAAATCATTGAATGCGGTTTTGTGTCTTTTAAAAAAAAAGGAATGTTTCCTTTGAGTGAAATTCGCTAGCTCCAGTATTAGAGTACGGGAAGTACTCCAGGGCCTCGATTCTATTAAAGCAAAACTATAGTCCAACCACAGAGATTGCAAAAAGCAGCAATACATTATAGACTTTATAGCAATGCATTTAAATGTTAAGTTCGAAAATCATTGGAAAAAATGAAATGCTCAAGTGAGACTCGAACTCACGACCTTTCGCTTACAGGGCGACTGCTCTGCCAACTGAGCTATTGAGCACCACTTGAATCATTCCAAATTTTCCTTCTCTTTATATCCGTCTATAAGGCACTTGAGCATTTCATTTTTTCTAATGTTTTTCGAACTTAACAGTTAGCATAATAAATGCTATAAAAAATTCATTCAAATGCATTTAAAGTTCAATATTAAATAACTGTTAGCAGAGTGAATAAAAGAGTGTAATGAAACTTTTGTCATTTAATTTTGGACCTTAGTGTATAGAAATAAAGTCTAAACTTTAATGCCGCTTTTTGCAATCTCTGTGGTTTGACAATAGTTTTGCTTTAATAGAATCGAGGCCCAGGTGGGATGAAGATCTTCCCACCCCTTTTTTTTTCGTGCCGACATCCCCTCGGATACCTCCCCTGCCGGAGCCGGAAGGGGAGGTTATGTCGGACTCGAACCGACTAAAACCGCACGCCGACTGTGGGTCGTGGTGTTAGGCCGGAGGTGAGGTTGTCGTCGACATATCCTTCACACCCCGGCTGACCCAGGGCCATCCCTTACGGTCTGGCCTTCCTTGGGAGGGGGACAACGGTGTCCCCGACTCGCCACCGGAATGGGGAGGCGCCGCCGTGGCTGCTGGGGTGACAGGCGGCTCCACCCGTCACCCCAGGCCCGCAGATCTTCCACCCTGTGTATATGTGATAAGCTATAGGTACAAACTTTTGATGGTGATATGTTTCCCGGGGTTATCGATGCTCCACACGATGACGGCAGTATCGAGAGAGCCGGAGGCGATGCGGCGCGAGTCGGGGGCCCACGCCACGCTGTTCACTCGCGCCGTGTGGAAGCCCCACTCCTTGTTGTGTGCCAGCTGCGGGAGACGAGTAGGGGGCAGGTGGTAATAGGGTATTTGATTAAGTCGTCGATTCTTCCCAATACTAGTTAATATGATAGCTTGTTGTGAAAAAATACGCCTTGCAAAATAAAATATTGCATATCTAAACTGAAACTATGACTTTTCATTACTTGAAATTCCCAAAAAAAGTCAAAATAAAAACAATCATTTTCAATTCAAATATATTACTTTTTAGATTCCTCATTAAATTTTAAATAACTTTTATTACGAACTATATAAGTATAAACGCAACGTAGACCGAGATAAATGCGATATTCTCTTGCACTCCATACATTTTCACTACGCGCTACCGAAGCGTGACGTCACAATTTAGAACGATTTTGTATGGAGCGTTTTCGGGCGGCGCGACAAATTGAAATTTTCAAAATCAAATATCTTGAAAACTAATTATCGTACGAAAATTTTCCTTTTACAGTTCATTATATTATAAGACAGTGGTGATTTTTCGAAAGTAAAAAAAAAATAGTCAAATAGCCAATTTGAATAGATAATCCATACTAATATTATAAATGCGAAAGTAACTCTGTCTGTCTGTCTGTCTGTATGTTGCGCTTTCACGCCTAAACCACTGAACCGATTTTAATGAAATTTGGTATAGGCGTAGATTAGACCATGAGAAAGGAGATAGGCTATGTTTGGTTGCGATAACCGACATCCACACGGGCGGAGCCGGGGGCAAAAGCCCTCATTAAGTGAAATGTATAATAGGTGAAATAGGTCACAGGAACACGAACGAAGCCGCGGGTATCAGCTAGTTACCTTATAATCCTCAGTAGAATACAGTATAACTTTTCTGTTGGCGTCGCTCGCGACTAAGTACTGCGAATCAGGACTGAAGCGTACGTCTGTCACGGCTCCAAGGTGCTCCAGTTCGATTCCCGGGGTGAGCGTGCGAACATCCAACGTATACAAGTGTACTTTGTTATCCGCACCTGATGACACATACATAATAATGTCAGTTGCTTTTAAATATGTTTAAATAAAGTTGCATTAATACAAAAAAAACCCCCCTGAACCCTTCCAGCTAGGCGAAATTTTTTGTGTCAGGAAGTGGTTACACGTTGGTTGTTTAATGGCCAGGATTCGAACCCCGGACCTCTCGATCGTGAGACCGGCTTGTTTCATGAAATAATAACTTATCCAGGACTTCATTTCACTCTCAATATTATTTATACTCGACTGCCGAAGGAAGGAGGGTAATGTTTTTCGTTGTTTTTTTTCCTTTGACTTATTAAGACGATTTTGACATTCCTGATGAAAATTAATTGCTTGACTCCAATTTAATTATGTATGTACAGTTTTTTTTTTTTTCATTTTTTATTATTTAAATTTCTTCTGATTAAAATGTCATACTGCATGCCGAAACTGGCAAACAATATTTGAAATTAGAATAAATAATAAATATTCCACAACATTCTACACAACGCTATCTAGACCCATGGTAAGCTTTTATAGCTTGTGTTATGGAATCTAGAATGCGGATAAACATACGTAGATACTTTTTTTTGTAAATACATACATATTTATTTATTTATTTTATTTTAACTCTTTATTGTATGGTACACAGAAACATTACAATTTCTTTAAACATAATAAATTAAAAATTCATAGTAACATACAATTGGCGGCATATAATATTATACATATATAATAATATAATATTATATATATATAAACACCCAGACCAATGCAAATAGCCATATTTATGCATACAAATATTTGCACTGAGCGGGAATCGAACCCGCGCCTCCTGCGTAGCAGTCGCGTTCACTACCGCCACGCCACAGAGGTCCTTGTCAACACCTTGTCAACAGGTTTTTCATACGAAATACTGTTGACAAGGACGTCTTTACAAAGATATAGCGAGTCTCACCGCCAACAGCGACATGTCTGGACTTGGTGTCGATACTGACGCACGTGGGCTCGTACGAGAGAGGCAGGCTCGACTGCTTCGTGCCGCCGATGATAACTGTCAACTGTGGGACAATAAAACAATATTAGTTTGCACAAGACTAGTGCGGAAGTGGAGCTAATCTAAATAAACCTATGAAAGTCGGATTGCGCTGCTTTTCTCAATAACAATAACAGTAACTTTGTCTTATTTCTGGATGGTACCCTATCGTATGTTGCCTAAGCTTTTAATTAGCCATCCAGTTTATTAAATGTTGTAAAAAACGCTACGACTGAATATCATTCAGTAAAGAGACTAGGCGGCTGATTGAACGGCTAATTAAAAAAGTTGGCTGCGACAATTACATCGAAAACTGCGGCCTTTGTATTTTTTGAGTTATCCATACTAATATTATAAATGCGAAAGTAACTCTGTCTGTCCGTGTGTTACGCTTTCACGCGTAAACCAGTGAACAGATTTTGATCAAATTTGGTAAGGGTAGATTAGACCATGAAAAAGGACATAGGCTGTGTTTGGTCGCGATAACCGACATACACGCGTAAAAGCAAAGCAAAGCTAGTATAATAAATAAATATTCCACAACATTTTACACAACGCTATCTAGACCCATGGTAAGCCTAACTAGCTTGTGTTACGGAATCTGCAATGAGAATAAACATACTTAGATACTTATTTTTTGTTAATACATACATAGTATACATAGAAACGCCCAGACCAATGCAAATAGCCATATTCAAATTTCAAGCATACAAATATTTGCAATGAGCGGAGTCGAACCCGCGCCTCCTGCGTAGCAGTCTCACTACCGCCACGCCACAGAGGCTGTCATGACATTAGTGTTACTATATCAGAAATTGCGGGCTTGGGATTTCCCCATTTTTAACAGGGCATTACACTAACCACTACAAAAAAAATTAAAGGTATTTTTTATGTCACTTGGGTGGTAGACCAACACACGGCCCACCTGATGGAAAGTGGTTACCGTACCATATGGACATGGGCCATACCAGGGTCGCTACCAACCAGTAGAAACCTTCTAATGCCCTTCTTGAAGAACCCCATATTGTAGTCGCTTGGGAAAACCACAACAGGGAGTTCATTCCACAGCTTAAGCGTGCGCAAGGAGAAAGTTCCTTTTTTGCCCATTGGCATAGAGTTTTATTTCGAGTTTTCCTTCTCTAGAAGTGATATTTTTTATATTTTCTCACGTCGTTGCCTTTTACGACACCCTTTGGACAAGATGGGGTGGTGATACATGTATTCTTTCTCTGTCAGCATACGGAGATATGTGTAATACCTTTTGCCAATAGGGTAGTAAGAAACCACTTATTTGACAGCCTCCGTGGCGTGGCGGTAGTGAACGCGACTGCTACGCAGGAGGCGCGGGTTGGATTCCCGCACAGTGCAAATATTTGTATGCATGAATATTGCATTGGTCTGGGTGGTTTTATGTGTAGTATGTATTTACAAAAAAAATATCTAAGTATGTTTATCCGCATTCTAGATTCCATAACACAAGCTAGTTAACCTATGCTTACCATGGATCTAGATAGCGTTGTGTGGAATGTTGTGGAATATTTATGTGGAATATTTATTTTCACTTGCACACACAGTAATTACCTCTTTAACAGTAGCGACGATGGTGGTATCGTCATCGATGATGTGGTCCATGGCGCGAGGCTGGGACCCCAACGGAATGGATACGTCGGTGTAAGTGGGTACATCACCTGTAACGAACATTTTGACTATTAAATAGGCAACAAAAACTGCTAAATAAATAATATTTAGGGTGGCTATGGTATCTCATCATCATCTACATAAAGACGTTAGTCCTGATTGCATCCGAGGTCACGGTGCCCTCGGAGCTCAGGGTCCGCCTTCCGGCTCTTCCTCCTCCACTTCGCACGATCTTGGACGTCCAAGGTAGTGAGACCGTTTGCACGCATGTCACCCTTCAGACGCCAAGCCAGCACTTCTTGGGCCTACCCCTTCTACCTGGACCCGGTGGGGGCGCCATTGGGTGGCTATGGTATCTATACTATAATATTGTAAAGTAATCGTGTCTGGACATTTAAAAAATCATTAGAAAGAAAACAAGAAAAATCTGTTGAACTATAATAATTTTATGCAAAGGTTTTGTTGATTTAAAAAGCTTTTAGCGCAAGTTCTTTCCCTGTTTTCAGTTCATACTATAAGGTTTTTAATTCAACACGCAATTAAGTTCTGAAAAGGCACTGGTTGGTTTTGATACCGACTGTACAATCACCGTCAGAAATATCTTGACTACAAGGCCTCAAAATGATCTTGAAACCAAGGTGTTAAGAGCAAATTAAACTGTTTTATTAAACAAAATCGTATTATTGTCTGAACCAAAAGTGTGTACCAAATATCAAAATAATCAGTCAACAAGGAGGAAAACCAAGGCAATGATGCATGATATTTTCTGAAGTTTACGCGAATGTCACTCATTGAATTAAAACCACTTTTTATGGATTCTATCACGATATATATGTTATAATTCATCATGATTCGGGTATTTTGAGATAACTTATACTTCAAACTATGTGACAACTACCATCGTGAGTCACAACGCGATCATGGCTGCTGAAAAGCAACCGAAACGTCGGTTTAAAAGTAAATAATAACAAATATATCGCGATAGAATTCGTAAAAAGTGACAATAAGATCATTTTGAGCACTTTGTTCATGTGATGCTCACTGTCCAATATTTAACAGACAACTCTGTCGAACTGTACCTTCAGCCAAAGGTTTGGCGATCCGCAACGTGTCGTCGATACCGCACGTCAGTAGAGAGCCGTCTTTGCCCGCTCGCATACCGTTCACCTGGTTTCCGTGACCCTGGCCCGTTATGTGACGACCTTCGCCTGAAAAAGAAAATAGATTATGAATATGAGGCATTTTCATCCCACTCAGGTGGCAGACAAGCATACAGCCCCCTGATGGAAAGTGGTTACCGTGGCATATTGACGTGTGCAACACCAGGAGAGTAGCACTCGCGCTGCCGACCCCGTAGGAAACTTCTAGTGCCCTACTTGAAGAACTCCATTATAGTCCCTAAGGAAATCCACAGTTACACCTAATAATATCCGTTGACTGCAGTAAAACCCGTCATAATCTGTCTGTATTGCTCGGATGAACCTTGAAAACTCACATCGTTTCACATAGTTTTCACGTATGCTCCTCACGGACATAGAGTAAAATAATCTTTTCCTTTCTTTTCTTCTTTGTAACATTTGTGCGGTAGTGTCGCTGATTTATTACTGTTTTACTATAGTGTCATATGGAACTCTTAAGTCTTTAAGAAAAATATGTTCTCTGCTATGTAAGTACATGACTGTATGTTTCCTGAATAAATAAATAAATAAATAAATTTTTGAAATCACATAGGTAGTTACCAACCTCTTTACCTATGATGTATTCTTTTAACAATTGATTCTAGGATTCTGCAACCGTTCTCCAACAGTCGTTTCTCCTTTGGACTGTTCACCGACAGAACGTTTCGTTTTTGAGAGATTCGTCGATAGAACGTTTCACCTATGGATGTTTCGCCGACAGAATGGTTCGCATTTGTTAGTTTCGACGATAGGACTTTTCAACTTTGGAATATTCGCCGTCAGATCGTTTTGTCTACGATTGTTTCGACATGGCTTTTTCACTATTAATCTACAAAGCCACCAAAAAGCTACTAGCTTGCTACAAAGACATGAACAAAGAAAATGTTTTAATGGAAGACCGCCTTTTTTTTTTTGACCGTGGGGGAAATCCTTCATGGATGTTATGCCGGACTCCTACCGACTAAAACCCCCACGGTATCGCCCAGCAGAATAGATGGTTGGGAGCCCCGTGTAAGCCCTCGGAAGGATGTCCCAGGGCTCCCAACAGACCCACGGCTTTAATGCGGCCTCGTCTAGGGGGTGGTTCGGGTGCTATCCCGCGTCTATGCGGGGTTTTCGGGTATCATCCCGCTTCATAGGAGGGGGAGGCGTGCGTGAGTCCGTTACGTCACACTGCCGTCATGGACCTGCTTCTGTAAGGACGATGAGCAGCCAACTCACCGTCCTCAGGCCCCCGGTCATGGAGGCCGATGGTCTTCGGCGAAGACACGTCGGCGGCGCCCAAGCCACCAACTGCGGAACTCGGGTGGGAGAGTTCCTCCCGCCCCGCCACCTCCTTCACGAGCATGATCTGCTCGCAGAAAGAGGCGGCGCAGTCCCACTTACTCCCGCTGGAGACCATGGCTCCCACCATGGTCTCGAGCGAGAGAGTGTCCACGCCCAAACCCACCACGAGGACCTGGCGCTGTTGCGCCCACGCCGTGCACTCCACCAGCGTGTGGAGCGCTGTGTCATCGCTGCGGTCCCCGCAGTGCTGACAACCGGCCGTGGTTTCCCGGTGTCTTCGCCACAGATACCTACCGAAGCTACCGTGCCCGGTAAGCATCTGTGACAACCGGTAGGAGAGAGCACCATGTATAGATGTAGTAAAATTGGCTTAAAAATGTGTACCCAGTTGTAATTAAAACATTTTATAATCTTTTATTATTTACCCAATGTTTGCAATAACAAAATAAACGAATATGGATAGGTAAAATCTAGATAAATACGATTCATTAAAAGTAAAGGCGGTCTTCCATTAAAACATTTTCTTTCTTCATGTCTTTGTAGCAAGCTAGTAGCTTTTTGGTGGCTTTGTATTTAATAGTGAAAAAGCCATGTCGAAACAATCGTAGACAAAACGATCTGACGGCGAATATTCCATAGTTGAAAAGTCCTGTCGTCGAAACTAACAAATGCGAACCATTCTGTCGGCGAAACATCCATAGGTGAAACGTTCTATCGACGAATCTCTCAAAAACGAAACGTCCTGTCGGTGAACAGTCCAAAGGAGAAACGACTGTCGGAGAACGGTTGCAGAATCCCACGTCATATAGCTAAACACTAAAAAAGTTGGAGTCATTAAGTAGGTAAGTATTATACATAATAAAGAGGTCTATCTAGCAGCCCTCACCATAATGTTTGTCAAGCGGCCACAAATTACGGTCGATTGTTAAAATACCGTTAAGCCAAACAGGGGATTCTATTCTTTCTTACCACAAAGTGCACACCGTTTCCGAGGATAAACTCCCTGCCTATGGCGAGATAGAATAGAGGCTATGAGAGAGAGAGAAAACATGTGCTTCACTCTATTTCCATCTCCCTCTCAACTTCCGTTTGCTTCACCCGATCACACTTTTCGTAACGCTCTCATCACTCTTTCACGAGCTTATCAAGTCAATCCTGCGGTATATCCGGTGGTACGTACAGAAGTTTAAACGAAATGTGAGCTTTAATTTTTTATTTTTTTAAAGAATATTAGAACCGAAATGACTAATATTCACTCTAACCCCTCCAGCTAAGCTAAATTGCTTGTGTTAGGAGTGGGTTCACGTCGGTAATGTAATGGCCAGGATTCGAACCCGGGACCTCTGGATCGTTACGCCGACTCCTTAACCACTAAGCTACTACTACGAAGATTTACAGGTGTTTTTATAGTCGTTTAATTTTTTTTTCTTTCGCCTAATTAATTCTAACATAACATAACATAAACTCACGCCTGTATTCCCCGAAGGGGTAGGCAGAGGTGCTAACACCCACATTTCGCCAGTTTATGTATAGGTCCCAATGTAATAGGTGGCGAAGCCTATTGCCATTAACCGGCACTTATAAACCTGCGATAAATACACACATAACTTCGAAAAGCAACGAAGTCATTGGTGTGTGTCATGGTAAACCTGGGATCGAACCCGAGAACTCGTCTCAGCAGTCCATTACCCATACTACTAGGCTACCGCAGATCTTATTTATACCGCAGACCAAATTAATACTTCCAGATGATTTTGCTATAGAAACTGTGATCAAATTCTTTTTTTCCGGAACGACAATAAGGTCTGCGGTAGCCTAGTGGTATGGGTAATGGACTGCTGAGACGAGGTCTCGAGTTCGATCCCAGGTTTACCATGGCACACACCAATGACGTTTCGATGCTTTTCGAAGTTATGTGTGTATTTATCGCAGGTTTATAAGTGCCCGGTTAATGGCAATAGGCTCGCCACCTATTACATTGGGACCTAAACATAAAACTGGCGAAATGTGGGTGCTAGCACCTCTGCCTACCCCTTCGGGGAATACAGGCGTGAGCTTATGTATGTATGTATGTATGTATGACAATAAAATCACCTTGTATGTATATCTTACCGCTATTACAGTTCCATTGTGTAACAGTGCCATCATGACTGGCAGTGTACACCGTATGCCTCTCAGGGTGCAGTGTGAGGCAAGTGATGGGCTTGTTGTGTCCCATCAGCACTCGTAACGGCTGGTCCGGGTTGTTCACATCTAGGTAGTTGATCACACCCGACAGGGAGACGGAGAGAAGGTGTTTGCCTTGCCATAGGCAGGATACCTGGAAGAAAAGGTAATCACTTCATAGTATAAAGCAAAGTCGCTTCCTGCGTCTGTCCGTCACTATGTATGCTTATATCTTCAAAACTACGCTACAGATTTTAATGCGGTTTCTTTTAATAGATAGAGCAATTCAAGAAGAAGGTTTATATGTATATATGTATGAAAGAAGCTTTTGGCCGCGGCTCCGCCAGTGTGGATGTCGGTTATCGCGACCAAACATAGCCTATGTCCTTTCTCAAGGTCTAACCTATCCCTATATCAAATTTCATCAAAATCATCAACACAAAATCTGTATGTTACGCTTTCACGTCTAAACCACTGATGGTTTAGACGTGAAAGCGTAACATACAGACAGACAGAGTTACTTTCGCATTTATAATATTAGTATGGATACATGCTTAATACCCAACAAGCAAATTAGTGTAATAAGGTTGAGTTTATTCAGCTTTTCGGTGATATAAAAGTTGTGTAAGTGTGAATTATTCAGCACGTGTCGTATAAAAGCATCTTATATAGCATTTTAGTTATTCAGCATTTCGGTCACATAATGATGCTGAGTAAACGTTTACTCTGCATGCTTATATGACTAAAGTGTCATATAAGATTTGCTGTATAAGTCGCCAGTATACGACGCTAATGTTACTATTTCTTCGAGTAGAAGCACATTATATAGCTTTCTTGTGACTCAGTCGAGTAAAAGCTACATCGTTGCTTTTATACTGCTATTATGTTGTAGAAGTTGCATTCATACGACTATTACAAGCCTAGTGCCAAGTGTCGTATAATTGTATCCATTACACTGCTCACTTATCACTTGTCTTAGTTTTCTTGTGTACTGATGAATATTGATACAAAAAATATTTGTTACTATATTCATATTACTAAGAATTAAAGGGGGCGCTAAATATTTATGATAAAACCTAGTATATTTCATCAGAAAACTTACCTTCGCAATACTTTGCAAACCTATGCGTGAGTTTACGAACCTACATTTGGTGCAACCTTCAAATTAACATGTCTGCTAAATGAATTGTACTTATAATTTTTTATAATTTTTAAAACACAACACGACACACTTGCTTAATTTAACAAACAAACGTAACATAAAAGTCATATAAGTTACAGTTATAGCGCAACTTAAGCTTGTAACAGTCACTCCGGCGACAATTACGTGACGATGTAACTGAAAAAGTTACCTTTATACGATGTCTATGTGACTGAATTGCTGAATAAAATGGGCCCAAATCGCGTTGTATAAACGTTTTCATTACGTTTATACGACTTCTATAAGGAGCCAAAATGCTGAATAATTTGCGATGCCGCGACTACTACACGACATATTTTTGCTAGTTGGGTATAGTAGAGGGTACAACGGGAATGGGACCGGACGCCACGCGGGTGAGTAAAAATTGGCGGTACGAAGTTCGACTAGTAATTATGAGCAAATCTAAATGTTTTATTGTTTTATCAGAACAATAGGTCAACTGGAAGAGGGTCAAAAATGAAATTAAGAACATTTTGAGCACTCTGTTTGTCGACATCTTTCTGATGCTGACTGTACTTGGTCCTTAAAACTCTTTTTTTTAGAAAGTCTTCATCTGTGTATCAATGACTGCTCGGAATAATAAAACAACACTATAGATGATCCTCCATGAGCGCAGGGCTGGGGGTGACCGGTGGAGCCGCCTGTCACCCTAGCAGAAGCAGGCCGCGGCGGCGGCGCAAAGTGCGCCTCCCCGTAACCGGGGCTAGATGGGGACACTGTGGTCCCCACAACCCGAAGGGGGCCATCTCGAAAGAGCTGCTCCTGGGTCTGCCGGGGTGTGAGAGACATGGTTTTGGCAATCTCACCTCCGGCAACCAAGGACGGCGTGCGTTTTAGTCGGTTCGAGTCCAACATAACCACCTTCACCGGCTCCGTGGGGATTTATCGCACGATAAAAAAAAACTCTATAGATGACTAAACCTTACCTGTTGGTTCTCAACTGCAGTGCCCATATTGAAGAGCGTCACTCGTTCTCTTGTCTCCACATCCCAGATGGCGCAAGTCTTGTCTCCAGAGCAAGACAGTAGTTGCTTACCATCCGGCGACCATGCGATGCCGTACACACCGCCTTTGTGAGCGGGAGAACCGATCTGGGAAACAATAAATGTACAATCTAGCTATCTTCTATACTGGGTGATTTCACACAGTTTCGATAGTGACATCATCTGGAAGTATTAATTTGTCGAAAGAAAAAAACATTTTTTTTTTTGGATAATGTATGGGAATAATGTTCAGGTGAAAGGAAAAATGTAGGGGGGTTTTAAAAAATACTTGTTTTCGAATACATAGGGAAAAAGAATCTTCTCGGGCGGGACTCGAACCCGCAGTCTTTCCCTTACAAGGGGAATGCCTGACCAATGCGGCTACCGAGACACGTCCGATATGATTCAAATTTCCCATCTTATACGTCTTTAAGGCGACGTGGCGTCATCTACCGATTTTCTTACGAACTATCGGAATCAATGAATGATGTTACAATCATTTTTAAACATTGATTTTTTGATAACTGCGCCCAAACAATTGAAGGAATTTTTACAGCATTAAGTATGCTAACTATACAAATCGAATACATAGGGAAAAAGAATCTTCTCGGGCGGGACTCGAACCCGCACACTCGCAACCCTTACAAGGGGAATGCCTGACCAATTCGGCTACCGAGACACGTCCGATATGATTCAAATTTCCCATCTTATACGTCTTTTGCTGTAAAAATTCCTTCAAATACTTGTTTTGCCAAATATATATTTCCCACGGAGGACAGAATATGATTAAGTAACGGAGGTGCCCCATTGATATTTCGCCTAATAAAAACGCGTCGCCGAATACGGGTCGGACATGGGTAACCCGATTTCTACAGACTGGATGTGGAATTTATACATTGCTTTAATTGTGGTGCTGATGTGACCCATAGTAGAAGACATATTCTAAACCTAGATGAAGTGCGAGATATTATTCTACAATGCATTGTACCACAAATAATATGCAATAAAGAATATTATTGTAACTGCATTGTTGGCCTAAGGACAGTGGATTGTTGCTCTCATATTATGTCTGTAATCTGGTACTTGGGTTGCACAAGGTATGAAGTTGTAACTCCGCTAGCTAGGTTCCTCGGTAGTATTTTATTGGTGTACGAAAGTGATGAAGAAAATTAAATAAAAATATTCACGTAAAATCACATGTTTTTTCTTTTTTTGAATTAGATTCGTACTAAACCATTTATATTATCGGTTTATACATAGCTTCAGTTACCAAATAGCAGTATTTTTATTTAAATAAAAAAATGCACAAGCCTGAGCCGGAGCTCCATACAACGTGGCCGTCCTCCTTTAGCTTACATATTTTGCATGCATTAATATGGTACCATGGAGCTGGTTACGAAGGTAACCATAAGAATTCTTAAACTAAACAGGATAAACCCATCCATTCAATGTTTTGTCTTAGTAAACAGTCTGGTGCTATATCATATTTATTATTTACACAGCTGTGAAGCATGTTATAATAACATATAAGTCATGTTTTAACAAAAAATTACATGGTACCACGTAAAATATTCATACATACAAATATTTGCAATTTTTTTAACTTTAACTTAAGGCGGGTTATTTTAGTATCACTTAACTCACACGTCAACGTTAAAAATGACGCCAACAGCCCAATAAATTGTCCAAGTACATACCTCTCCCTTCAGCTCTGAAGTGGCTCCATCAAACAAGAAGATCTTGCCGTCGAAACCAGCTGAAGCGAACAGGCTGCCATCGGGGCTGTAGCGCACAGCTTGGGCGAAACGAGTGTGCTCCTACAATATACATAAAAAGTTTATAAAGACTGGAAACTTATGAGAAGTGAAATGTAAGAAGGAATGGCGAATTACACCTGTAATAGGGGATCCTTCGGGTCCTTTAAGCAGGGTGCGAAAAGGCATCTAACGAGGCCGTCAAGCTGAGTGCCACCACTGTTATCATGGTACATGTTTCCGATGGTGACCCTCTCTCCGAGACTATGCCTTTAGCTTAACATCAGGCGAGGTGAGGTCAAATTACCATAGCTGCGCATCGTTAATCCGTTAACACCAGATAAAAATTGCATCTTCATATGAAAACTGTTGGTTTTGTATGAAAACACATTGCCGTATTATTTTATTTTCCAAAATTGGTGTGTATTCGAGTTGTTATGTATAAAAATGGTGGATTTTTTTTACGTCTTGGACAATGCACACAAGTGTAGCAAAGTGGCATATTACAGTGAAGTGTGACTCTACGTGTTGAATCCAACTCTCCCTAGTGAGCTTTTAGTAAAGTCCCCACTACTTTACTGAGGCAGCAATCATCTCATTCATCGTCATTATCATCATCATCAACATCATTAAGCCATTATCATCATCGTCATCAATCATTTTAACTAAAGTAAAACCAACGAGACGAGAGGAAAAAGTTAAACAAAGCGACCATTACTGAGTTATGTTGAGTTAACTAGCGATTATTTTCTCTGGCTTTGTCTCAAATGTGACAAAGGCCGAGCGACAGCTGTCGTGGCGTGTTTCGTAGTACAAGATAGCTGTCAGCACAGCGGTTCTAAACTGTCAGCTCCACCATCTTATTAGCAATTTCATTCCTGTCTGGAATGCGCTTGAAGTGATAAAAAAATGTTTAGAACCGCTGAAACTTTGTTTACCTTTTTTCTCTCGCTTCGTTACTTTATTTTAAGTAATATAATACAATTGACTTGACATAAAGGTCTAGCTACCATTGTCATAAAATCATTATTAAAAAAAATGGGACTTTGAAATAGCAGATAACTATCATGGTAATTGTTACTGCCACTAGACATACCTGTTTCGTACACTTAAACTTGAAAGGTGGTCCTTCGAACACAGCCAGGGTGTTGTCTTCCGATGCGGTCACAATACGGAACGGTCTGGTCGGCTTGAAGTCCACTGAGTTGATAGGCTTGGACTGTCCGCTGATCTCGCCCACTGAGGTGCCTGTCTCCGACATGAATACATGGCCGAATCTGTGAAGAATTGAACACAACTTATTTTTTGTAGGACTTTTTTAAGTATTTTTTATTTTATTTATTAACGTGTTTTGAAATACATTTAAAATTGTATAGAGTAGCAAAAAAAAACCACAAAGGTTTTTCCTTATGCTAACAATAAAACATTTCAACTGTTACTGATCCATACTTCCATATAAATATTATAAATGCGAAAGTAACTCTGTCTGTCTGTATGTTACGCTTTCACGCCTAAACCACTGAACCGATTTTGATGAAATTTGGTATATGGGTAGATTTGACCTTGAGAAAGGACATAAGCTATGTTTGGTCGTGATAACCGGCACTCACGCGGGCGGAGCCGCGGGCAAATGCTAGTTTGATATAAAATTTTAAATTTCACTGAAAAAAAGGGGTCAAATTTCGCTGAACATACGAAGAATTCAACAATACGTATAGACTATTTAAGCGGGACTGACAAGACGTCAAAAATTTGAGTTTAGCATTTTAATGGCCCACCCGGTCTGAAACACTGCCCAGTCCAAGAGTCCGTCAAAAAAAGATGATTTTTATCTGTTTACTTAATCTAATTACAAGATACCTAGTAGAGCGAGAATCCATGCATATACCTAAATGCGAAAGTGACTGTCTGTCCGTGTACCTACTGAAAAATTACTGAACCAATCTTAATAAAATTTGTTGTACCTTTAAGCGCGAAAAAGGGTTGAAGGAATTCAAATAGGGAATGAAAATTTGTATGAAATTAGTCATTATTGAAGATAACCTAATGAAATTTAGTACACAAATAGATTCACAAATTACACATACACAAATTGACAGCCTCTGTGGCGTTGTGGTAGTGAACGCGAGTGCCACGCAGGAGGCGCAGGTTCGAACCCCGCTCAGTGCAAATATTTGTATGCATGAATATGGCTACTTGCATTGGTCTGGGTGTTTCTGTGTATAATATTTATGTATTTACAAAAAAAATATCTAAGTATGTTTATCAGCATCCTAGATTCCATAACACAAGTTAGTTAAGCTTACCATGGGTCTAGATAGCGTTGTGTAGAATGTTGTGGAATATTTATTTATTTATTCAACCTTGGGCAAGTATATAGGCTAAGTTTGATTTGCGATAACCGACATCCACGCGGGAACCGCGGGCAACAGCTTTACCAATATATATTAACTTTGTTAATACACGAGACGAAGCCGATAGCAACAGCTAGTCACATAAAGGTCAATGTTTTTGCCATATCCACACATAGGTACAACACACTGAATAATTGACATGGTTACAGCATTTCGTTTATCACCATTCATCTCAGTGACGCTTGGGTGCTTACAAATAATAAGCTCTGATTATATCGCTGTATAAACTGTAAACTGAAACTGTAGCATGTATTTTGATTGTATTGTTTACGTGTTAATTTAAATTTCACGGATTGTACACACTGGGTTGTAAAATGTTTCGATTGGACAAAAATGAACGCCCAAGACAGGAGTTGAAGCCGCGACCGGTCACTTACAAGGTCTGCTGAAAAGTAGGCGAAACGTCGGGTTAAATGTAAATATCTATACTTATATTATAAACGCGACAGTAACTGTCTGTCTGTCTGTTTGTTTCACATCTAAACCACCGATTTTGATGAAATTTGGTAAGTACAGCGGTAGACCTCAAGGTCTACCGACAAAACATAGCCTATATCCTTCCTCAAGGAAGGACATAGGCTATGTTTTGTCGCGATATCCGTCATCCACGCGGGCGGAACTGCGGGCAACAATAAATAAGTCACTCTATTATCTGCTCAAAAGTGGTTTTATTCTTATTTCAAATAATGATATTCGCGTAAACTTCAGACAGTATCATCGGTTCAGTAGTTTAGACGTAAACGCGTATCAGAAAGACAGACAGAGTTCCTTCTGCATATATAATATTAGCATATGAATCGTTACACTGTGATATTTCATATTAGTATGGAAATAAGGTGGGTGGATTTAAAGAATATTAGAACCGAAGTTACCTATATTCCCTCTTACCTACATAAGTTTTCATTGCATTTCAGGTCGCTAAATTATTTCACCGACAATATAGCTACATTGGGAGAGGCCTATGTCCAGCAGTGGACTACGTTGGGCTAATTGATTGGTTGATAGCCACATTAGGTACGTATACGTACCTCTCCCTGCCTTCGCCAACAGCGACCATACGTTGGTTGTCGGCGCTCCACGCAATGTCCTTGATAGGACCTCCAATCGGCTGGAACTCATTCTTCAAGATATGTTCCTTGTTCACCGTATCCCAGATACGGATCTTACCGGATGCGTCTGTAAAGAAAAAGTTTTTTTTTATACAACTCAGGCAGCAGACAAGCACACGGCCCACTTGATGAAAAGGGTTAGGGTAGCTACACACATAAGCGCAGTATTTGTCGAACAACACAGCCGACCCGAAGCAATTACTGCACTTGTTCGACTTCAATCGGCTAGTGCCAGCTAATGCCGATAGAGTTGTTCATTCGGGCAATATTCGGCAGTATTACTGAATGAAAAAGCCAACCCAAAAGCAACTACTAAATTGTGTTCGCCTTGTGCCGATCGGCGCAATTCGGCAGTTGCCAAGCCGAGCGATGATATGCGGCAGCCGAGCGGCTTATGATTCCCGTACATTCATATACGTATATTCGATTTTACCGCACGGCCTTGCCGATTAATGCCGGCCCGCTTATGTGTGTAGCTACCCTTATCGTGGTCAATGGATCTGTGCAATACCAGGGGTGAAAGTGAAACTCGATCTGCCAACCCTGTAGAAATCTTCTAATGCCCTTCTTGAAGAACCCCATAATGTAGTTGCCTTGAGAATCACAACAGGGAGTTCTTTTCTCAGCTTGAGCGTGCGTGGGATTAAGTTCCTTTCATATCGCACAGTGTGTACTGTTTCTGGTCCAATGAATGAATTCCCTGCCTGCGGCGAGCGATCCTGATTTCACTAATTAATACCAACATAACGATTATGCCAGTCACTATGGCAAAAATAAATCTTTAAAAATGATTGAAAAATCATTCATTGGTTCCAACAGTTCGTAAGAAAGTTGGTAGACGGCTCCACCGTAGTGACCGTAGCCCTTAAAGACGAATATAAAGAGAAGGGAAATTTGAAGAGATTCAGGTGTGGCTCAATGGCTCAGTTAGAAAAGCATTCCCTATTAGAGGCTATTAGGCTAGGCTATTATATCATAATAATAATTACAAATCCTTGTTTACCCTATTATCGCTATATTCTTGTAAACGATAAATCTGTTATCATATTTATACTTGCACATTACGTAAGTAATAGTATTTTATCAGATAAATAAGTGCTTCATGTTCGCGTGCCTATACACATTATTAACTATGAAAGATAAATCAGGCAACTAGTACCAGCCGGGGGACCCCCATAGAAGATAAGTTTTCTATATTAGGTCCTTACATATGAAATTGGCGTTTTGTATGGGAGGAACAAAAAGTCGAATATTTTTAAATATAATATATTTAATTAATCAAAGTATGAACCATTGTTTTCTATGCACTTTTGCCATCTCATAGGTAGGTAGTTCATTGATCCCTTTACTAAAAAAACCAATCAGACGGGAATCAATAAAATCTGTGAAGGCGATTTGGACTGCCCCATCAGAGTTGAATTTTTTCCCTTGCAAGAACTTGTCCAAATTTCGAAAAAAATGGTAATCTGTTGGAGCAAGGTCCGGGGAGTACGGAGGATGTCTTAGACATTCCAACTGAAGCTCTTCTAATTTGGTAGCCGTCTGTTGTGCGGTGTGTGGTCTAGCGTTGTCGTGAAGCAGCAGTGGCGTGGAGCGATTGACCAGCCTAGGTTGTTTAGCCGCTAGCTTTTCCCTCATTGTTTGCAATTGCTGACAATAGACATCAGCCGTAATAGTCTGGCCAGATTTGAGAAAACTTTAATGAACAATACCGGCACTAGTCCACCAAACGCTCACAAGTAACTTTTTTGGGGTTAATTTTCGCTTGGGGCAGGATTTGGCTGGCTGGCCAGGATCCAACCATTGCGCTGAGCGCTTCCGATTATCGTAAAGAATCCCATCACAGGTAATGATTCGGTTGAAAATACCTTCATTATTGTGCCGGTTCAGTAATGTAACGCAGCAGTCGACGCGCGTTTGCCGGTTTGCTTCAGTCAATTCGTGAGGTACCCACCTTTCAAGCTTTTTAATCTTCCCAATTTGCTTCAAGTGAATCAAAACAGTTTTATCACTAACACCGCAGCCTGCAGCTAACTCGGACGTGGTTTGCGATGGATCCGCTTCCACAATAGCCTTCAATTCAATACTTCATTATCAACTTGGGTCTCAGGCCGTCCACGGGCTTGTTCTGCAGGTCGAAATTTCCAGAACGAAAACGTCGGAACCAATAAGTGATTTTGGTTCCGACGTTTAAAATCACTTATTTTTCCCTTTGTAGTGGGCCCAGGTTTGCGTTCGTAATCCAAGTTTAATCCAGTCCAGCATGCAATTAACCACAGTTTTCGTCTTTTGGGAGCATAATACTCCCAATAAGTTAAGGGAACTGGATTTTTTATATGAAAGACGGCGAGTTGAACAGGTTGGTGATTTCGCAGTTGGTGATTTAGATTTTTTTTTCTTAGAATGGGCACTAGATTGAAAGGTATTGGTAGCTTAGTTGCAATTGCAACAAAAGGCTTTGGGGATGTGGAGAGAAGAATCCGTTAATCTTGAACTGGGCTATAACGGTTCATAAGCTTCAAGGCACCATATTAAATAAAACGGTAATTGACTTAGAAAATATTTTTTTGCTACGCACTACGACCCTCAGTCGGCGTACGGTTTTAGTCGGTTCGAGTCCGACATAAACCGTTCCCTTCCGGCTCCAGCGGGGGAATCTGAGGGGATTTCTGCACGATACAAAAGACCACCTCAGGACCCTTTTATAAACATACTTATTATTATTATTAATTGAACAATTGTCTTGGTTTCACTCTGAAATTTCGTGATTATCTCAGGAGTAGCACCAACCCTTATGAGTATGACGTTAGCCCTACATACTACTACCTAGTTTCCATCGATCAATTGCAGTACTGTCCCCTAACTCCTAACCGTTAAGGAGTTCTATAGCTTCACTATCAACACAGCAGCATCAGAAGTTGATTCAAGCATATCTCACAAGCAACACGTTAGCCCTATTTAGTAGTATACTAAATATTTATCATCCACCAAGGCAGTACTATCTCCCAACTCCTAAACGTTAAGGAGTTCAGTAGCTTCATCATCAGCACAGCAGCATCAGATGTTGTCACCCTGAAGCATATAGCTGAGTAAGACATTATTACGTAACAAAAGCACCATACGCAACCGTTAAGGAGTTCTGTAGCTTCACTATCAACAGAGCAGCATTAGAAGTTGATTCAAGCATATCTCACAAACAACACGTTAGCCCTACATACTACTAAATATTTATCATCCACCAATGGCAGTACTGTCTCCCAACTCCTAACCGTTAAGGAGTTCAGTAGCTTCATCAACAGCACAGCAGCATCAGATATTGACACCTTGAAGCATATACCTGAGTAAGACATTATTACGTAACAAAAGTACCATACGACCATACAATTTTCGATAGTTGCCCTCGATTTCTCCTGGATCCCATCATCAGATCCTGACCTGGTGAAAATGGGACCACCTCAGAAGTGAACCCTATCAAACAAAAAAATAAAACTTGAAATCCGTCTATAATTGGCGGAGATATCGGTGAACATACATAAAAAAAAAAATATTATGTATACAGACGAATTGAGAACCTCCTCCTTTTTCGAAGTCGGTTAAAAACGAACTGTGTTTTCTTTTGCAACATGACCGCCATAAACATCATTCACCCTTCGAGTCGTTTCCGCAGCACTAGTTCCACGGCGGAACTCGTATTCGTAAATAATGCGATATTTTAAGTTTTCCATTTTGTAAAATGAGTGACGCAAACAGAAAAAAACAAACGAATGACGGTCATCGAAGCACAAATACATGAGTAAATAGCTGTACAAATTTGAATTTGGAATTCCTTACCAAAGAGGAGAAAATCGTGATTAAAGTGGCCAGTACGAAAAACGCCAATTTCATATGTAAGGACCTAATATAATTTACAGGTATATCGGCTCCTAACGTGCTCTCCGAAGCACTGAAGCGTTCAGATGAAATATTTTCTTTTCTATGTTTAAATGCCTTTTAAGTGTACAATAAAGTATTAAAAAAAAATATCACTTAGCGATTATCATTAGGCGAAATTAGGGAAATGGGTCAAATGGTCCACACCTAAGGGCAGATCACCCGTTCGGCCAACAGCGTCCCCTGCTGGAAGTAAGTAAGTAGCGGTCACCCCTCCAAATGGCAACCACGCCTTCTTTGACCATTTTTCAATACAACTCAACCGCAAGGTCAATCGGCCTTATATTCGATAAATGGCGCAGATTGGGAGTGGTTTATGTCCAACAGTGGACTGCGATAAGCCAATTGATTGATTGAAACTGTAAGTAATAGTTTCCGCTCCCAGCAGCGTTCGTTGTGATTCATGAATGCTGATAAGGAAAGTGATATCCGTGCAGATAAACTGCTTCATGATTTATTTATAGGGCAGAGCACTTCACCCGATTCCGATCGAGACCTGAAAAAGTGCCCGCCTGACTGTAATAGGGCATGGGACCAAAAATAATATTTCGCGAAATGTGGGTGTGAAGGTGTATCTTCGCAAGCCGCTTCGAGGTTTGACAAGTGTACGGGGGAGTTTACAAAGCACTTCGCGACCAGTGATTTTGACACTGCATCGCATTTTAATGCAATGTGGGTGTTATTACACCTCTGCCTAACCCCTTTGGGGATTTACAGGTGTGAACATATGTATGTACAGTCAACTACAAAAGTAGCTTAACAAATTCTAATTTATTGAACACTGTGGCCCCTAAACCTTACATAAAATTGTGAAAAAAAAAACATTGAATATGTAAAGGTATCTGACAAGGCGACTTATCAGACAAATATTAGGTCCTTACATATGAAATTGGCGTTTTTCGTACTGGCCACTTTAATCACGATTTTCTCCTCTTTGGTAAGGAATTCCAAATTCAAATTTGTACAGCTATTTACTCATGTAATTGTGCTTCGATGACCGTCATTCATTTGTTTTTTTTTCTTCTGTTTGCGTCACTCATTTTACAAAATGGAAAACTTAAAATATCGCATTATTTACGAATACGAGTTCCGCCGTGGCACTAGTGCTGCGGAAACGACTCGAAGGGTGAATGATGTTTATGGCGGTCATGTTGCAAAAGAAAACACAGTTCGTTTTTGGTTCCAACGTTTTCGTTCTGGAAATTTCGACCTGGCGAACAAGCCCCGTGGACGGCCTGAGACCCAAGTTGATAATGAAGTATTGAATTGAAGGCTATTGTGGAAGCGGATCCATCGCAAACCACGTCCGAGTTAGCTGCAGGCTGCGGTGTTAGTGATAAAACTGTTTTAATTCACTTGAAGCAAATTGGGAAGATTAAAAAGCTTGAAAGGTGGGTACCTCACGAATTGACTGAAGCAAACCGGCAAACGCACGTCGACTGCTGCGTTACATTACTGAACCGGCACATAATGAAGGTATTTTAAACCGAATCATTACCTGTGATGAAAAATGGATTCTTTACGATAATCGGAAGCGCTCAGCGCAATGGTTGGATCCTGGCCCGCCAGCCAAATCCTGCCCCAAGCGAAAATTAACCCCAAAAAAGTTACTTGTGAGCGTTTGGTGGACTAGTGCCGGTATTGTTCATTACAGTTTTCTCAAATCTGGCCAGGCTATTACGGCTGATGTCTATTGTCAGCAATTGCAAACAATGATGGAAAAGCTAGCGGCTAAACAACCTAGGCTGGTCAATCGCTGCACGCCACTGCTGCTTCACGACAACGCTAGACCACACACCGCACAACAGACGGCTACCAAATTAGAAGAGCTTCAATTGGAATGTCTAAGACATCCTCCGTACTCCCCGGACCTTGCTCCAACAGATTACCATTTTTTTCGATATTTGGACAACTTCTTGCAAGGGTAAAATTCAACTCTGATGGGGCAGTCCAAATCGCCTTCACAGATTTTATTGATTCCCGTCCGACTGGTTTTTTTAGTAAAGGGATCAATGAACTACCTATGAGATGGCAAAAGTGCATAGAAAACAATGGTTCATACTTTGATTAATTAAACATATTATATTTAAAAATATTCGACTTTTTGTTCCTCCCATACAAAACGCCAATTTCATATGTAAGGACCTAATATATACAGCCCAGACTCAACCTCAGATCAACAATAGCGCCCGGAATGTGGCAATAGGCTCATATTACGTGGGACCCAATCCAATGATTAGTGAAATGAGGGTGCCTCACCTCTGCCTAACCCTCCGGGGATAAAGGTGTATGTATGTATGTATGTAAAGTATTACATGTTGTATAAATGGTATGAAATAAAGTCAGGTTTCCGCGTCTGTTCGTTTCTCCACTAGCTTCTCCGTATAACGGAATTTGATACGGTTTTCACTGTCATTTAGATATTATTCTGCGCATAAAAAGCATATTCGGTTGAAAAGAGAGGGGAATCAAATTGCATCCATGCGAAACGAAATAAGAGCGTGTCCATATTATGGCGATCGTCTTCTTCTCGTGTCAGTGGCAGCAATTCAAACGTCTAGATGCGTCCAGCCCAAAACTCTGCTATATTCTGCGGCTTTCTCCGTGGCCTCACTCGGATCGGCAATAGTACAGAGACGAGTATAGAAGCACAGCGGGCATGAAAGAAGGTGATCCATGGACTGCAGGGATTCAACACAGTCACAGCTATCCTGCCGTCTTATTGTAAAAAGGCATAACTAACAAAAACAAAAATGTAAGATAATCGAGTTTGAAATTTTTCAAGGTTTTTTTAGCAAAAATAATCCTTTGTGTATTATTGGGAGAAACAAGTTATTAATTAAGGTACACAATCGAAATACCTATCCAACTATGTATAGGAATATATTTATTTATTCATTTTTTATACAGATAATCCCAATTTTCCCTTTCCTCTTAACAAAATAATTACAAATAAAATTTCTTTTTATCGTTTTAAAGGCACAACTAACCAGATAAGTCTTTTCTTTTTAAAAACAATTCAGTATTAAAATGAAAGGACACATAATTTATGTAATTATGTCTTTGTAACGTAATCATAAAGGTTCATTGCGAGTTTAAAAGAGTATACATTTTACATAAAATTGTGACTTTTAAAATAAAATGATTGACTATTTCACTTTCTTTTTAATTATGAACATTGAACAAATAACAAAAAAATTGGTAATCAAAACTCTTTATTTCAAATAAAATGATAAATTTGACGTTACACTTTTTAAACCACCGTATTATCTCTGATTTTGGAACAAAATCTAATTCTACGGGGCCGGACTCACATGTTTCAGTTCAATGATCTAGCTATAACGGTTCATGAAATAATAGCAAAACCTGGTGAAAGACAGATAGCGAATCTTAGTAATATACCTAGTCCCATTTTTACCCATTAGGTACGGCACCTTAATAATTTAAAGCAAACAAAATTTTAAAATTAAACTAATTGAATTGCTAAACAACTCCATTGTCAACAATTGTTTATTTCTTTGAGTTATATATTTTTAATATAATATGACTTTTCGTCCATTGCGTTCAAATAGATTTAGAAACACAACTTCAGATATCCGGCACAAAAACTAGAGACTTTAGCTTTAGTGACTGTTAAGTACTATTTATTTATAATATACGTCGTAAGCGCGCGCGGGTAGGCACCTTACAAGGGCGTGCGTAGAGGGTAGGTTGAAAATTTTACTCAATTTTCCAAACATTGGATGACATGATTTAAAATATTATCATTTTTTTGTAAAGTTAATATTTTTAGCCTACCCTCTGTTCATACTACTGTTATATGTTTACCTATTTGAGTTATCAGAATGAATTTGAAAAGTTATGGTTATCTAAGCAAAAACATCTGATTACATAATCATAACTTAATTTAAGATTATACAATGAAAGAAACAACATTGCTTACCAATAAATCAGCTTGCGTTTACCTTGAATTGAAAATATTGGCGCAATGATGAGTGCAAGGACACCCGCACAATCCTTACCTACCTTACTGGCGTCTTAAAGAAAAGGCACAACTGGTCACTTGTGACTTCTCTTTATAACACTTTCAAGTCATAAGTACGTATTTATGTTGTTTCTTCTTAATCGGTGTCAAATAAGTCTTTTCAATTTATTCAATAACAATTTAGCTGTTAGATGTGCCTTTCGGGCTTAATGTATTTCCGTAGATTATAGAGATAAAATTACGCAAAAAATTGGGTAGATGCGCCTTTTTCTCCTGATTCCGAATATGTATATAACTCAATTTTGAAAAAAATGTTAGTTAAGCCTTTTCTCCGTAATACGGCAGTATCACCCTCCGCGTCCAGGTAACCCCATTTTAACAGATTCGTCCTACAACAGCTGACCCGAAACCTCAATAAATTGTTAAGTTACTTTTGTCGCAGTTAAATAAGCTACATACAAAACACGTCCTTCAGCTATATACTATTAAGGATGCGTTTCGTGTGACACGTGTAACTAGAGGCAGTGATATACTCCTTTGGCATTTACTGGGTTGTGGTTAACCTCTATAAGGCCGTCACTATAATTACTTGACGATATTGGATACGAATACAGCTGTGCAATTCACTAAGCGAGCACAACGATGCGAGTCGCAACGTTGTGCTCGATAGAGATTGTCATTGGTCGATCTCCAGTGACGTGATACAATCCGACCAATGACAATCTCTATCGAGCACAACGTTGCGACTTGCATCGTTGTGCTCGCTTAGAGAATTGCAGTGCAGGACAGCCTGTGTGGCGTAGCGGTAGTGAACGGGTCCGCTACGCAAAAGGCGCGGGTTCGATCCCAGCTCAGTGCAAATATGTGTATGCATGAATATGGGTATTTGCATTGGTCTGGTGGCGACTCAGAGAGCACGTTAAGCCGTCGGTCCCGGTTGCCATTCGAACATCTATGGCAGTCGTTACGGGTAGTTGAAGTCCAACAACTGGTTTAACTGCAATGCTTCGATAACGCTTTTGGGTTATGGTGGTCGCTTAACGGAAAATATCGTAGTTTAGCCAAATCCGCAGTTAGACTGGTAAAGCAGACCCCAGACTCCAAGCTGACAGCTTCGGATGCCACTGGAATTAACGCTAAGATGATGAAGGATCGGATACGAATACGAGTATAGCTCCCGGCGTATATCTTGACGTGTAGTCATGATTTTTTTTTTTAACATTCTACACAACGCAATCTTTTTTTTTTTTTTTCGTGCGGAAGTCCCCTCGGATACCCCCCCTGCCGGAGCCGGAAGGGGAGGTTATGTCGGACTCGAACCGACTAAAACCGCACGCCGACTGTGGGTCTTGGTGCTAGGCCAGAGGTGAGGTTGTCATAAACATATCCCTCGCACCCCGGCTGACCCAGGGCCATCCCTTACGGTCTGGCCCTCCTCAGGAGGGGGGACAACGGTGTCCCCAACTCGCCCCCGGAATGGGGAGGCGCGCTATTCAGCGCACCGCCGGTACACAACGCTATCTAGGCCCATGGTAAGCTTTTATAGCTTGTGTTATGGATTCTAGAACGCGGATAAATCTACTTATATCCTTTTCCCATACATATTACATAACACCCAGACCAATGCAAATAGCCATATTCATGCATACAAATATTTGCACTGAACGGGTATCGAACCCGCGCCTCCTACGTGGCAGTCACGTGCACTACCGCCACGCCACGGAGGCTGTGATTGGTGGATTCAAACTCCTCCGCCGCCCTAGTAACCATCCGAGCCAGTGGGGGTTGAATCGGACTCGATCCGACTAAAATCGTCTTAGGTCATTAGTTCTCGAAGGTGAGATTGCCTCTGGTAGTCCTTCAGGCCCTAGCTGACCAAGGGTCGGTTATTTTTTGTTCAACAATTTTTTTTTAAATGGTGACTAGTACCTACTCGTTTTAAACAAATGCGAGTCGGACTCACCCATGAAGGGTTTCATAGCAGTAAGTAATATTTAAGTTTTTATTATTTTTGAGTTATTTGAATGAACGTAGGTGAAATGACGTAATAAGAAAAGCTACTGACGGACGGACATACAGACAGACATGACAAATCTATCAGGGTTCCGTTTTTGCCATTTGGCTACGGAGCCCTAAAAAGCAGGTCTAGTGCAGGTCTGGCTCGCACACTAAGAGTTTCGTACAAAACTGGATTAGGGGCGAACTTATGCTACGCTAGTTTTGCCCGCGTCTCCGCCCGCGTGGAAGTCGGTTATCGCGACCAAACATAGCCTATGTCCTTTCTCACGGTCTAATCTACCCCTATGCCAAATTTCATCAAAATCGGTTCAGTGGTTTAGGCGTGAAAGCGTAACATACAGACAGACAGACAGAGTTACTTTCGCATTTATAATATTAGTATGGATTAGGTATAGTATGGAAATATTAGTATGGATAAACAGCTGTATCTTGTAATGGCATTGACCTCAGAAGTTAGATTTTTTTCACAGCATCACGGGGCATCGCAAACACTATTCGCTATGAATTATATCTTTATACCTCCATGCATTAGTGAGAAAAAGATCTAGACAGTCTATTTTCTTGTTTTTTTTTTTTTGACAGCCTCCGTGACTTGGCGGTAGTGAACGCGGCCGCTACACAGGAGGCGTGGGTTCGATATGAGTATTTGCATTCGTCTGGTCGTGCCTCGGAGAGCACGTTAAGCTGTCGGTCCCGGTTGCCATACGAACGTGTATGGCAGTCGTTACAGGGGAATTGGGTTAAATAGTTTACTACTGTAGACAGTTGGATTTTTCATCTTAAGGTACGCAACCCTAAAAAGAGGTGTACAACAAAAAAAGGAACCTGCTCTTGATTTGATTTGATTTGTTTATTGTTATTACAGGTAGGTATACAATAGGTCTTATAGTTTAAGTACAGAACTCTGTAATATGCCGCATCAGCGGTGTACAATATTGGTCAAACATGTATAATTAAATTTATATTGATTAAAGGGTACTTTCACATGCATTAACATTGCAACAGCTTTTTCTCTTAGCCATTACTGTGACATATTTCACAAACGGTTTTCAAAAAGCCCTTCAGTATGTGTTAGAAATGATATTACCACATATATAATGTTAGTAACAAAACTAGTTTCAGTTTAATTCTGGAGTGATACGGCCTGGCTTGCCGCCAACGTTCGCAGTCCTACGAAATCTTGATAAATATGTTCTCACTTGGGTTGTTATGATAATCGTGGTGATGTTATAAGAGTTGCACATTTCTATAATATTTATAACACTTTAAAACCGGGGCACCTTATAATTATAGGATAAGGATTCGCGCTGTATGCGTTTTTTGGGTGTCTTTTTGGGGTGCAACGACACTGAAGCTGTCCATCAATCATTCTTCTTCATCCTAGCATTAATCCCAGTCGCATGCGAAGCTTTTTTTAACTTGGAGTCTGGGGCCTTCGATATTTTCTGTGAAGCGACTGCCATCTGACCTCTACAACCCCAAAGGCGATATCGAAGAATCAAATCCACCAATTAAAGATTATGCTAGCTTTCGCCCGCGGCTCAGCCCGCGTGGATGTCGGTTATCGCGACCAAACATAACCTATCTCCTTTGTCATGTTCTAATCTACTCTAATACCAAATTTCATCAAAATCGGTTGAATAGTTTAGGCGTGAAAGCGTAACATACAGGCAGACAGACAGTTACTTTCGTGCCCGCAAGTCTCGTTTTTCTGATTGTGTGTGCATGATTTGTGGTCTTTTTTACCCAACTGCCGAAGGAAGGAGGGTAATGTTTTTTTTCGTACGGCAATACCCTCGTATACCTCCCCCACGGGAGGTTATGTCGGACTCCAACCGACTAAAACCTCACGCCGTCTGTGGGTCGTCGTGCTAGACCGAAGATGATGTTGTCTTCGATATATCCCTCGCACCTCAGTTGATCCAGGGCCAGACCGATAGGGATAGGGTCCCTCGAGGAGGGACGCGATTCTGGGCCAAGATCTACATATGCCGGGAACTATACATACATATTTAATTACTTTTCACGACTGACTGCTACAAACTGGTTTTGGCAGTTGATGCCTTTTAAATTGTATGCCACTAAGAAAATTTCTTGTACATTTTACCCCTGAGGGGGGGATGGAAAAATATAAGGACGGACACATTACAAACACCAGACCTTGAGGATCTGAAGGTGGAACAGATCGTGAGATTCTGCAAAGAAACAGGTAGGTTCGACGGAGCGCCGTGATTGCCGGACGCCCCCTTGGCTTCCCCAGGGGAGGCATAGGGGATTTGGGTGAAATGGCCCACAAAAAGGGCAGATCACCCGTCCGGTTGACGGCGTCCCCCGTTAGAAGTAAGTAAGTAAGTACCCCTGAGGGGTCAAATAAGGGATGCAAAGTTGAATAGGAGCCTAAGGCCCGCATTCTAGAATGACATTCAGCCTGAATAGCAATTTATCTGATGACAGATTGTTTATGCATAATGTCAAACTATCAATATTTCCATACAATCTGTCCTCAGATAAATCGTGATTCAGGCTGAGTGTTGTCCTAAAATATGGGTCTAAAAGAGACTATGTTTGGTCGCGATAATCACTCCACGCAGGTGGAACCGCAGTCAACAGGCAATACATAAAGAGAATCAAAATGGTGCACCCAAAAATGGAAGTGTTATCATCATTGTTATTGCCCATATCTGTATATTATATTATGAATCATTTTTAAAACTTTATATAACAAGTTATATCCATATTAGGAATGATTCATATATGAATGCTAATACAAAGTGAGGGTGTGAAAATTTGTATGTATGTGTTGCCATGTTGGGGGACCTTAACTGGTAAAGTACTCCGGCAAATTATCGAAATGATCCAAATCCTCCGAAATGGCGACGCTTCAATCCGAATACATTTTATTTAACTTGTTGGAGGTTTTTGTGACGGGTTTTTAAATTTTTAATTCAATTGATTCTAATACACCTATTAACTTCCAGAAACAACAGTTTTTATACGATCCTATCTAGTGTTAACAGATTAACGATTAAGGTTGATTTGCATTAAATTTCCTGAAAGGTAATGCTTTACTTTTTCAGTAACAGATTGGTAATTGACAAAGTTAACTATTTAAAGTTAACCTTCCTGAAGAACAACATATTGTAGTCGCGAGGATAAACCATGACGCACAATGGCCCAAGAGAGAGGCTAAGTGTGGACAAAAGAGTCCCCTATCCTAGGATAAACCAAAGCAAGGAGTTCATTCCACAGCTTAAGCATGGGATGAATATTGACACTTTTCCCTTTGAGGTAGGCAGAAACAACTGCCCAGCGTCACCATCTTAACACACTTCACAAGCTTCCTCTACAATCATTATTTGTATTGATATTTACAAAATAACAAACATACATGATTCATGCTCACCAGCAATGAGGTAAATCATCATTATATATACTAGCACTCTAAGACCATGACTAATTATTTGGCTATTCAATAATTGGTCTTTATTTAATTCCACTAGAAAATCCCTACTAATATTATAAATCCGAAAGTAACTGTCTGTCTATCTGTATCTCTCACTTTCACGCCTAAACCACTGAACCGATTTTGATGAAATTTGGTACAGGGGTAGATGAGAAAGGACATAGGCTATGTTTGGTTGCTATAACTGACATCCACGCGGGTAGAGTCGCGGGCAAAAGCTAGTATACAATATATTGAACTATGCTAAATATAATACTAACTATACAATATATACAAAAATGAGAACAAAAAAGGGGGGAGAGGCTGTAACTTTAGGCATCATAGAATTTCTCCCCATAGACCTCACTCAACTGGTAACATGCCCAAAATGCTGGCAGCATTACAATAATACACACAATGCATTCAATATCAGACAACATACAGCCCAAGACAGACAGTGCTCACAATAGGCAAGCCCTCTACTACGTGGGACCCAAAATCAGTCTGCGAAATGTGGGTGTTAATAAACCTCTGCCTACCCCTTCAGCGTTATACAGGCGTGGGTAGGTAGAGTTGCCAACTAAGATTTTTGGTACCACGGGTAGCCAGCTAAGAATTTTGGTTCCATTATAAGATTTTTGCCCACTTCATTTTTAGTTCTATTATTAGGTTTTTGCCCACTTAATTTTTAGTTCCATTATTAGGAGGTTTTTGCCCACTTAATTTTTAATGGTACTGTTGGATGGAGAACAGCCTTTTCCCTTGGTAGTAAAAAGCCTGTTGCTATTAGCTTGGATGGAAACAATGTTGAATATAGATGAAAATAAATATCATTTAAGAATTGCTTTTTTTTGGAAGTAGTGAAACTGGGAAGTGAATTTATGACCCAGTGCTTATTTTGAGAAGTGTACATTATGGGAAGTATGTAAAATGAAAAGTAGACATTATTAGTAGAAGGGGTCAATACTAGCTAAACTAATATTATAGAGAGGCTGCATTTTGTACCTTTGTTAATAAACCTGGGATACTTGCTGGAAAATCCTTCACCATTCAAAAGGTAGATTATCCTCAAAAGACATAGTATATATTTGATCAAGATTCTACCCAAGGGAGCAGAGCAGTATTCCTAAACATCAACAAATCTAGCAGACTCCCTTTCAATATAATGAAAACTGATAAATTACAGGTAAATATGACATAAAGTGCTACGGAGGTTTGATGTGTATCACAGTCGAAGCTTGGGGAGGCTAGCTAAAATATAAACAGTATAGTGTAAATTCTTACCTCCAGAAGCAATGTAAAATCCGCTCGGAGAGTACTTCGCAACGTTCACTTGACAGGAGTGCTCCGTATATACATCCGCAATCGCGGGGTTTTCAATGTCTCTGATGATAACGGAATTCCCGTTGGTGTACAGAAAATTTCTCCCCTTCGGATCACCGCCTAAAACGAGTGGCGTCCCCCTCGCGGTTCTAGGCAAGGCTGCCCAAGTATACTCTGAGGACATAAAGCTACACTGTAAACTCACCGGTCACAAACAATTCTTCACATACACAGCTATAGAATTATGTTTAGCCCAACAGATAATGCTACCATGCTGGCCTCAATATTATTCCAATTAGAACTTACTATTAGAATAAGACATTTTATTAGTACACTTCACTAACTAAATACTACTTAAATTATGATAAATCTATTGGACACGCAGTACTTTTAATTATTTTTAGAGAAATACAGTCAGCCGCTATACTCCATAGCCTTCCAAAAATGACGTATAATATATATTTTTTTGCAATGTTGGCACGATTGTCGCCCATTGACATTACCATATATGGGCAGCAGAATACTGATAAAAGATGGATAAAAGTGATAAAGAATAATAATTAAATGTTATCCATCTCATTGATGTTATAGTAGATAATATGATTATTTGATAAAGTTTATTAATTTTCTATGAAGTCTTATATTAAGAAAGTCAAAGTAAAAATCGACTAACAAATTAGCATTGTTTTAGCATGAGCATGTTGACTGCCTAGTCGATTTATAACGATTCATATGGTCACCAGTGGGGATCACCCATTTACAAAAAGCGTATATACCATAATTTACTTATGGTTATGGTCTTTAATGATTAAATTTAAACCACGTACATAATATTATTATTATTTTCAAATTCTCAACCATAATTTGGTAGTTTTTAAGAACACTGTGACCAACATGGTGACCAACTGTCACCAACTGACCAACCTCACCAAGTCACCAACTGTCACCAACCTCACCAACTGTCACTGCTATGATGTTACTAAATATTACTACAAAAAAAAAAAAATTTTTTTACATAAAAAAATAAAATCAACTATCGATATATTTAATACTTAGGGCCAATTTCACCAAACATGACTTTACTCTAGAATAGCTATCGACGGAATATATTTTAACTCTTGGATAACATGGTCCACATTTCACCACACTATAAAAGAATAAATTTACTCCATGGTAGTTATTCTATGGTTATTCTGCAACTGGGAGTGAATCTGAACGACTGAAATGAATGATTGTATAGGGCATCCAAATTCAGTTGCTCTTTTCTCCTATAGTAAGTAAAGTATATTGAATAATATTTTATTCGGTCGGGTTTACTTATGTCAAAAGTGTTAAAACTGGAAATCATAATTTTAATTATTTCTTTTAATTTTAGACTTTTAAGAAATCTCAGGTCTCAGGAAATCTTATAAAATCTTTATGCAAACAGGCTATTGCACTACTAACCCTATGAATCATCCTGTGGGAAGTTGATGTACTCAGGGAATTATAGTCACCAAAACTCATCTTTGTGTCATGGGTTGCATATAGCATCATAAACATAGCATCAAGCCTTTTTCCTCAAAGGGGTAGGCAGAGGTGTGCAAACACACCCACATCACATCTCGCTTGGTATGTTAGGTCCCATGTAATAGGGGCGAGCCTATTGTTATTGGTTGCATAAAATCTTAATGTTCCTAATACCTGATTTATGGGTGATACACAGAAGTCTCTCAGAGTCATATTCTAACTTATGGTCAATATTCATAAGCAAATATAACACTGCTGGCTTAGATAAATTGAACCTTTTAATGAAATCGATGTCGTCGTAGTCATCAAAATAATTCTTTCTTTCTTTTATCCATCTTCGTCGCCTTGACCTTGGTAAATATTCATCATCACTATCAGAATCCTCAAATGAAGCTCTCAAATGATTTTCCATTTTTAGTTATTGTACAGGTTCACATAACCTTTATTTTCACTTTTCTTATAGATAATGAAATATTTTTTGAAGCCTGCCGCGGGAGGCCGCGGGAATCAGCTGTTAAAACAATACACTTGGATGCCATATTGAACTTACTCCAGTATAGCTTCGCTGCTCTTTGAAAATCGGCGGAAGAAGGATTTACTCTAGCATAAACGTTTACTCTTGGATTATGTCAATGGTGAAACGTAAAAATATGTTATCCTAGGATTAACTGCTCGTATACTCTCGAGTAAGATTTACTCTTGTTTGGTGAAATCGCCCCTTAGGGCCGATTTCACCAAACATGACTTTACTCTAGAATAGCTACCCACGGAATATATTTTAACTTTTGGATAACTTCGTCCACATTTCACCACACTATAAAAGAATAAATTTACTCCCTGGTAGTTATTCTATGGTTATTATATTAGAAGTAGTAGAATATAAATAGTAGAATAATAGATTATTATATACTTAGAATATTTACTCTAGAGTAAATCATCTAAGATTTAATGCGATATAATACTGACTAAACAAGTTAATGAATAGGCTATAAAGAGTTGTATCCAATGGCTGTTAAATAAATCTACATATCTACTAGCTGTCCCGGCGAACTTCGTACCGCCAATTTTTTAGATCCCGTTCCACTGCACCATTTAGGGGGATGAAAAATAGATGTTGGCCGATTCTCAGACCTACTCAATATGCTCACAAAATTTCATGAGAATCGGTCAAGCCGTTTCGGAGGAGTATGGCAACGAAAACTGTGACACGAGAATTTTATATATTAGATATATATAAAAATCAATGCCACTTTTCGTTGTAATGTTTTATATAACTCAACAACGCCTTTACCGATTTGACTAATTTTGTTCTTGAATTATTCGTGGAAGTCCAGGGAAGGTTTGTACGTAGAGAAAAATTAGAATAATTGCCGGGAACCAACATCTATGCGGGCGGAGCCGCGGGCAAAAGCTAGATAAGAATAATAGAACTGAACATTTTTTTAGTGCACAGTGCACATCCTTGGATGAAGAAGTCTTCATCCAAGGTGCACATCAGTGTTTTTATACCATAGACTTACATATAAACGACATAGCTTTCTATAAACTCTTTGATCGGTGTCAGAGTGTGACAGATGTGACCTATGTGACCAATTTCGGAAGAGTTCTACGATTTTAGTAAGATTGATGGACATTAGGATTTATATTCCTAACAGACGAGACGATCGGATTTGGTCCGGCCCTGTTTGTAACCGATGACCATCGAATGGTCCGGTTCCTGGGACTGCATAAGGATACTTCCAGTTGTTTTAGAGCGTTGCGTATTGGTAAGAATATTACAAGTACTTATTCTGTGGTGAAACGGATTTTTTAAAATTATATTCATCCAAAAAAACAGAGTATAAGATACAGACAGATACATAGTGACAAGTGCTTCGTTGTAGTCATCTGATTAAGACCATAATACGAGATACGCCCTTTAAGAATGGCTTATACTGAAGCTGACCCGAAAACCTGACCCGGTTGCGGGTTAGGCTAGGAATTTGAAAAATAATGTGATATTTGTTCCGGACCCTTTGATCCCTTTTCCTAATCTGACCCGACATCGCATTCATAACCCGAATTGCGCATATTTCTGTTACTTTGAAAAGCCGAAGTGCGGTAATTCCAACTTCTGTAGGTTAGACTAGGTTAGAACTGTGACCCCAACGCACGGGCCGAGCGAGCGAAGCGAGCGTGCCGCGGTAGCGGCCGGCGAAGTGCCAGATCGGGTTATGATAGGAACGAGACCGTTGGGTCAGGTTAGGAAGAGGGTTATGTTCGGAACAATTTTTTAAAGTTTCTAACCTAACCCGCGACCGGGTCAGGTTCGGAATAAACGTTATGAATCATTATATGGCTGCGTTCAAGCAATGCGATCCACATTTTCAGATATTGGGGCAAGAGCTAAAGATCTGACCAACTGTGAAGAATACCAGCAACAGACATCAAGACGAATCAGACGAAATACAAAGTACGACCATTTCAGCGGCTCCACTACACTCGACGACTTTGTTGAAAATCAAACACCTGTACAACGTTTCGAAGTTCAGGTGTTTGTTGTCATTATTGATAACGTACTGACTGCTTTATTTAAATATATGAAAGCATATCATAAGATTGAAGGAATTTTTACAGCATTAAGTACGCTAACTATACAAATCGAATACATAATACATGTATTCGATTTGTATAGTTAGCATACTTAATGCTGTAAAAATTCCTTCAATTGTTTGGGCGCAGTTATCAAAAATCAATGTTTAAAAATGATTGTAACATCATTCATTGATTCAGATAGTTCGCAAGAAAATCGGTAGATGACGCCACGTCACCTTAAAGACGTATAAGATGGGAAATTTGAATCATATCGGGCGTGTCTCGGTAGCCGAATTGGTCAGGCATTCCCCCTGTAAGGGAAAGACTGCGGGTTCGAGTCCCACCCGAGAAGATTCTTTTTCCCTATATATTCGATTTGTATAGTTAGCATACTTAATGCTGTAAAAATTCCTTCAATTGTTTGGGCGCAGTTATCAAAAATCAATGTTTAAAAATGATTGTAACATCATTCATTGATTCCGATAGTTCGCAAGAAAATCGGTAAATGACGCCAAGTCGCCTTAAAGACGTATAAGATGGAAAATTTGAATCATATCGGGCGTGTCTCGGTAGCCGAATTGGTCAGGCATTCCCCCTGTAAGGGAAAGACTGCGGGTTCGAGTCCCGCCCGAGAAGATTCTTTTTCCCTATGTATTCGATATCATAAGATTAATAGTGTTTTTGAAGTGCGATTTCGACAGAAATCTATTTCAACAGAAGAAATTTCGGAAAAATCCTAACATATGGTCAGTGCTTACGAAGATGATTTGGAGGACAGCCTAGGTGGTGCAGTTTTTGAAAACAGATGTGGCCACTGATATTGACAACAAGAAACAGGAGCATCTGGAACAGCAATTTTATAAACTTTTATTAAATAATTCTTTAGAATCGTGTTTCCCAAACTTATGAATTGCCTTGCCCATTTCCGAGTATCTACTTGTCTTTCATGATCACTAACTGCAGTGGCGAACGTTCTTTTTCAACATTAAAACGTATTAAAAACGAAATAAGGAACACGATGGGCCAAGAACGTCTTAATCATCTCACACTCACAATATAGAGCATGATTTGCGGAAATATATCGATATCGAAAGTGTTATCAATCAACTTGCTTACGTTAAATCAAGAAAAGTGTATTTGTAATAGTTTTGTTTAATTTAATAAACTAGAGAACCCAAAGCAAACTAAGTGCCTCTTGACAGAATTTGCTACAGGCCCTGCGCTGGTTTTAATCCGGCACTGAGAGAAGTATGTATAGTTGCCGGCATAAATATTAACTCCAGTTTTTTTTTATAAAATTCACTATGCTGCACAGGGAGCACTCATCATATATTATATCAATCCAACACGCGCGTGGCAGGGCCGCTTGTCTCCTTTGCCTCGCGACTGTTGTAAAGATATGCTGGAAAACACCAATCCATCTAACGGTCCGGTGGTCGTCTACACGATCGCACTCGGACGGAGTGGACTAATCTCCACATGATCGGATATGGCTGGTATGAGTGGTAATATTTTAATACAGTTATGGAACGTAACCTGAAATAAAGCAACAAAATCGGTGTAAAATAGGTGGAAAATAACATGTCATAGAGTAATGTAGTGTCATAAAGTAAAAAAATCTAAAATTTTCATGACCTTTTAATGCGATTTGAGTGAGATCATTTTCAATTTTCTGTTAGTCTTATGACAACCGCCCCGCCAGGCTGCATGGGTAACAAATGCCTATCAATGTCACGCCTACCGGATCCAGGTAGAAGGGGTAGGCCTCAGAGCATGCTCTGAGGGGTAGGCCCTAGAAGTCCTAGCTTGAGCCTAGGAGGGTGACATGCGTGCAAATGGCCTAACTACACTACCATGGACGCCCAAGATCGTGCGAAGTCGAAGACGAAGAGCCAAAAAGCGGGCCCTGAGCTCCGAGGGCATCTCGGTGTCTGATGCAATCTGGATAACGTCTTTAGGCAGATGATGAGATTAATGTGAATTAGATGATATATAATATTAAATTAATAAATTTTCATGTCTTATGTAAACATAGCAACCAAAAAAATGGTAGCCATCCATATTTTTACTACGCTTGTATCTACTTCGCGATCAATTTTCTTCATGCAATCACTTATGTAGCCACAAAGCTTCGCCGTAGCCCAAAGACGAATGTAACTTTATCGCGATGTAATGCGGGGCGTTATACTTACTTAGTAGTTTTTGAATGAGGAAGAAAACGTAGATTTAATCTAATCTGGTCACACTGTAGCTCCAGTACTACTAATGCAGTGCGTTCACCTCACTCCAAGTTCACTCACTCAGCTTAGCTCATGCATTTGTCAAAAATGCGACGACTGAGCTCTCTACGCCATGTGATAAAACTAGCTTAGAATACTGTTTTATGCATTATTCTTCACGTTTCTGTGTTTTAGTTAAATGAACTAAGTGATGCTTGCGCGTAGACTAATAATTTATTATAGCAGAATCCATTTTGTTGCATTTTGCGGCATCATTATTTGACACTTGTTTCCACGTGGTTCACGTCATTGACGGTCGACGTGTTAATTTTCTAGTTTTATTTTAAGTTTTTGACCGCATTTATCGTAAAAAATGGAGTCCTTGAACATTTCAAAACTAAACCTGTACAGCGGGAGGAGTCGAAGCTCACAGGACAACGGAATTAAGTTTGAAAGGAATGAGGAAAAGTTCGAAATGAATGTAAGTTTTTAATATGTTTTATAGCTGATCATATTATAGAAATATATCCAATAAAATAATATTTAGACTGGCGCCAAACGTAAGTCGTTAAACAAACAGATGTTATGCTATATTTTTATCGTATTTATAAAAAACATATATTGCAAAATCAGATCAATTTTCATGACCAAATAAAGATAACAATATACTCATATACAGTTACTTTAGAAAAAAAAACTTTATTCCTAGAAGAGGTTGATACTAAAAAGGTTATAGATTACATTAAATAATACAGTCATGAAGAGTTCCAAGGTAAAATTTATCAATTGTAATATGGAGCAATATGTTGTAATGATACTGAAACAGCTGTCTTTGTGAGCAAAGCCAAATAAACTTATCTGTAACTAAATAAACAAACAAGAAACCTTCAAATTTATTTTTAAAATCGAAACCGGGTCAGTAAGACTGTGTGACTGCTAACATAGTACTTTTATTATTAAATAAAATATGATGTTAAATTCAGTCTCATTTATAATATAAAAAAAATATTTATTTATTATACATACAGTTTATATGAAATACTAAATGAAATTTAAAACTAGAAACTATAATTATTTACATACATAATGCATGAAATTCCTCTGCATCGTCACCAACCGGTAAGGTTCCTAAAAGGCTGACGGACCACATTTTCAATTGATTATAGCCCTTAATATTGAATCTCTAAAATTCTATGTTTTTATAAAAGAACCAAAGTTTTGTCAGTCTTAATATTGTGTAGTAGTAGTGTGTGTTTTAAGAATAACTATTATTTCATCATTGTTGACACAATATTTCATCATAAATTATTCTATACAAATTATCGTGATTCAGGGTGGCAATGTTGCCAGCGTCATGGGCACCTTTGTGCCGGGAACAATATGAGACATGCTTTTCTTTTTCATTGTTCATAATCTGTTACAATACATTTGTATTTTTGTACATATTTTAATTAAATAGTTTGTTTAAAAAATGGCACAGTTTAATAAATATATATTTAATTTATTTATTCATCTGTGGTTGAATAAACAAATTGATTTTTTTTCTTTTTTTTTTTTGTCAAAATTCAGTCAAAATCAATCAACCTTAATGCTAAATAAATAATACAGTTACAGTATGACAAAAAATACATATTATTCATATTCACATCACATCAAATAACCCACCCGGTACCGTTCCCGGTGCAAAGGTGCCCATGACGCTGGCAGAATTTATTATAAATAAAATTACCACAGTTCATAATGTACCTAGATATTGTAAATAAATAAGTAAAACAAGTTTCAAATAATTTAATTCAATGTTAACGTATTGTAAAGTAAATAGTGTTAGTAACAATAACATTATTAAAATTAATTAAACATTCTGAATTACATTAGAAGTGGATCAAGGATCTTTCATAAATCGATAATTACATCACCTGTTTCATACTTGGTATGAGGTTACGAGATATATCAATCTCATTTTGCTCCCTCCAGTAGAATTAATGGGGATAATATTTACTAGCATACTTTAAAACATTCTTAACTCAAATTATATTTGTTACAGTATCTCACGGATCAAGATGAAGAATACCATTGTGAATATAAAGAAGAGATCTGGACGAACCTACTGGAACAAGAGGCAGAGAAGCCCACGATTCACCTGCAGTCACCACAAGTAAGTCCCGGGTCCTTTAAGCTGGGCGTGAAAAGGCATATAGTAATTCCCCCCTCTTGAGGAAGGCTAGACCGTAAGGGATGGCCCTGGGTCAGCCGGGGTGCAAGGGATATGTCGATGACAACCTCACCTCCGGCCTAGCTCCACGACCCACAGTCGGCGTGCGGTTTTAGTCGGTTCGAGTCCGACATAACCTCCCCTTCCGGCTCCGGCTGGGAGCTATCCGAGGGGATTTCCGCACGATTAAAAAAAAGGCATCTGATGAGGCCGTCTAGCTGAGTGCCACCACTGTTAACATGGTACATGTTTACAGTATTAGCTTATAAAGGCTCCCTCACATAGCGCGTCATTATCGGTCGATATTACCGGATGCGTTATGGCGATTTTGCGTCGCGATTCCTGGTACAACACAAGTAAATTTTTGTCGTCCGATACTTCGGTTTCATCTATTAAACGTCCGGTATTATAGATCGATAATAACGCAACTGCCTCTGTGGCGTAGCGATAGTGAACGCGGCCGCTGCGCAGGAGGCGCGGGCTCGATTCTCGCTCGATGCAAATATTTGTATGCATGAATGAGTATTTGCATTGGTCTGGTCGTGCCTCGGAGAGCACATTAAGCCGTCTCGGTCCCGGTTACCATAAGAACATCTATGGCAATCGTTACGGGTAGATGGAGCCCTCAAAAGTGCAACAACTGGTCTAGCTGCAATGCTTCGATATCGCCTTTGGGTTGTGGAGGTCAGATGGTAATCGCTTCACAGAAAATATCGAAGTTAACCAAATCCGCAGATAGACTAGTAAAGCGGATCCCAGACTCCAAGGTGAAAAGCTTCGGAAGCGACTGGGATTATAACGCTAGGATGAAGAAGAATAACGCAACTAGCAACTATGTGGAGAATGCATCCCAAATTCTCAATACTAATGTCCTAAGAACTAATATTGGAAGAACGCAAGCATCCTGCTTCTAATAAGCCATAGCTATCGCGTTCTAATACATAATGTTGCCTGCCTACCTTCCTACTAAAAACGTGATACTGCAATAATGCATTCGGTTTAATCGGCACGTTATATTATCACGCCCCTGTCTTAGGAGGCTTTACCGTGCACCGGGCATACCACCAATTGTATGTGAAGTGGTAGAAAATCTCCTACATTTTGAACTTCTGTTTCTTACCATCGGACCGTACATTCAAACGATAGAGGATACTTACTTACTTACTTACTTACTTCCATCGGGGGACGCCGTCGACCGGACGGGTGATCTGCCCTCTTTGTGGGCCATTTCACCCAGATCCCCTGTGCCTCCCTTGGGGAGGCCAAGGGGGCGTCCGGCAGTCACGGCGCTCCGTCGAACCTACCTGTTTCTTTGCAGAATCTTACGATCTGTTCCACCTTCAGATCCTCAAGGTCTGGTGTTTCTTATGTCCGTCCCCATATTTTCCCATCTGATATAGATAGAGGATACTTCTATGTATTTTTTCAATGTATCAATAGTGCATAGTATGCACACGCATTGTATCACCACCCTATCTTATTTAAAGAGGTGACTAACGGCAAAATACGTTGACTATATCACTGCGAGACAAAAAGCTCTAAATAAAACCGTGTACCAACCCGCCTGGCCAGCGTGGAAACAGTAGGCCTAAGTCTCCCAATAATGGCCAGCAGTGGACTGCGAGAGACTAATAAAATTGATGATCGATAGTGCATGTAGTTAAGCCAACGAGACGAGAGAAAAAAGGTAAACAAAGCGACCATTACTGAGTTACGTTGCGTTGTTTACCTTTTTTCTCTCGCTTCGTTGGCTTTACTTTAGACGAGTATGAATGGCGGAGACGGTTGTTTTCGTACCGCAGTTTTTTATGAATGACAACAATGTTTTTATACTGCTTAGTAAACATTTTTACACTTCCTAGTAAATTGTTAGTTTAGCCTTCACGCTAGTTTCGCAAATCTAACATTACAGACTCAATGTCACACATATACCTATCCGCTGAAGTTTGTTATTACTTTATTCATCCCGTGATTCGAGAGTCACGCTTCAGGAAGTCGTACAGACGAGACGTTTTGGTTTTATTGACTTAGCGATTTGGCTTTTGACTGAGCATTTAGCTGGTAGTTGTTCTATATATTTTAAACTAGCTTTTGCCAGCGGCCGCGTGGATGTCGGTTATCGCGACCAACATACATGTCCTTTCTCAAGGTCTATCCCTATACCAAATTTCAACAAAATCGGTTCAGTGGTTTGGGCGTGAAAGCGTTACTTTCAAGTCACTTTCGAGTCAGCCGGGGTGCGAGGGATATGTCGAAGACAACCTCACCTCCGGCCTAGCAGTACGTCCCACAGTCGGCGTGCGGT
The DNA here is from genome assembly GCA_914829495.1 of Eilema sororculum. Lineage (NCBI taxonomy): Eukaryota > Metazoa > Arthropoda > Insecta > Lepidoptera > Erebidae > Eilema > Eilema sororculum. The sequence continues at coordinate 3,484,892 of OU618556.1, forward strand.
TTTAGTCGGTTCGAGTCTGACATAACCTCCACTTCCGGCTCCGGTGGGGGTAGGATCCAAAGGGATTTCCGCACGAAAAAAAGGAGTTGATTCGCAGATGTAGATGATTCTATTTATAATATTAGTATGGATTGAAGCGTCGGTAGCTTAGTGGTTAAGGAGTCGGCCTTACGATCGAGAGGTCCCGGGTTCGATCCTGGCCATTACACTACCGACGTGAACCCACTCCTGGCGCAAGCAATTTAGCTTAGTTGGAGGGGTTAGAGGGAATATTAGTAACTTAGGTTCTAATATTCTTATTATCAATAAAAAAAAAAAAAAATTCTATGCGAAAGTAGCTCTGTCTGATACAATTCGCGCCCAAACCATTGAACTAATTTTGGTGAAATTTGGTATACATGATAAACTGCCTGGGAAAGAACATCCAAGCTATGTTTGGTCGCGATCGGAGGGAACCGTGGGCATGTATAGATTGATTAGTTGACTCATATATCTTGGAGCAAAAATGTACTCTATGTACACGTTTCTTGGATGTATTTTGAATATAGCACGGTGTGCTACTGCGGTGAAGAAGCTCAAATTCATCAAGAATAGATTATTACAAAACAATCCACGTGCGGCATGCGACAGTGTCTTTTATATCTTGCGATTTAAGTCCAAGATATTTATGAATGAAGCTATGATTATATCCCCCAGAGGTAGGCAGATATGTTCAGTAGACACAATTTCTAAACAAGGTGTTACAGTAAAAGTTTCACCTTGTTAGAACATGTTATTAATATCCATACTAATATTATAAATGCGAAAGTAACTCTGTCTGTCTGTCTGTCTGTATGTTACGCTTTCACGCCTCAACCACTGAACCGATTTTGATGAAATTTGGTATAGGGATAGATTAGACCATGTGAAAGGACATAGGCTATGTTTGGTCGCGATAACCGACATCCACGCGGGCAGAGCCGCGGGCAAAAGCTAGTAGATTATAACAAAACAATCTGCGTGCAGCATGCGTCAGTGCCTTGTATATCTTGCGATTTAGTTCCAAAATATTCATGAATCAAGCTATATATCCCCAAGGGGTAGACAGAGATGTTCAGTGGACAATTTCTAAACAAGGTGTTACAGTAAAAGTTTCACCTTGCTAGAACATGTTATTACCTATAATGTTGCAATGTCTTCGATATTGATGAAATACTTACATATAAAGAACACATAACTGTAATTACCATGATTCATAGCTGTTGCTTTCATTTGCATAATGCCTACTTATATTACGTTCCATAAACAGGAAAATTAACCTTTACCTTGTAGATATAAAGACTAGTTTTGCTTGCATCGAACGTGATGTCATGATAATTCAATATATTGCAAGTATTGCAACATACGCTATCACTTTACTAGGTATACCTAATTATTGGTGCCCTTGCATGTTAAAATGACTTTTGGGTAGGTACATATTCATGGCAATTCCTGAACATATCTATTTGCATGTCTCGGAGAGCACGTTTAAGCCGTTGTACCCGGTTGTCATACGAACATCTATGGCAGACGTAGGAAGTGTAGGAACCCTTAAAAAGTTCAATAATAATTGGCCTAAGTTCGCAATACTTCGATAACGCCAATGGGTAGTGGAGGATAGATGACAATCGCATAATTCTAAATCCATACTTAATATTATAAATGCGAAAGTAACTCTGTCTGTCTGTCTGTCTGTCTGTCCGTATGTTACGCTTTCACGCCTAAACCACTGAACCGATTTTGATGAAATTTGGTATAGGGGTAGATTAGACCTTGAGAAAGGACATAGCCTATGTTTGGTCGCGATAACCGACATCCACGCCGGCGGAGCCGCGAGCAAAGCTAGTATATAATGAAATGAAAATTAACTAAAATTTATTCACGTAAAATACATTACCACTAAATTACATTTTACGTCTGGCAAACTGTTAAACAGTCGCGGTTGGGCTGGTAGAAGCGAACCCAATACTCCGAGTTATGATTGGTAACAAAATTATAACAACCAAACACATTTCATATTCCCATTACAAGAAGGTCTCAGACATATTACAGAAGTTTCATAACATAAACATAAACTCACACCTGTATTCCCCGAAGGGGTAGGCTGAGGTGCTAGCACCCACATTTCGTCAGTTTATGTTTAGGTCCCAATGTAACAGGTGGCGAGCCTATTGCTATTAACAGGGCACTTATAAACCTGCGATAAATACACACATAACTTCGAAATGAAACAGAAGTTTCACCACCATCGTTTCCATAATGCTGGCACTTGTATCGATTTTGGCTACCATTTCCAGCCTCATTCGCTATAGTTGGACTCGGTATTCTGTCTCCAAACAATTGTATCTATGTCAAGTCTTAGCCAGGTCAAGTCACTTTTTTATAAAAACAAATATCCTAAAAACTCGCAATAAAAAAGATTTAAGTGCCTCTTGGCCTACTCCCTTTCAGTCAGTGTGTTTTACTTACGTATCAGATGACATCACCAAGTTGACTCGATCTACTAAACTCCTTTTCTGGGTTACGGTCTGAAATTTAGGGTGAAATTTGTGTATTTTTTTTAATATAGGACACGTCAATTTGACTTCACCTCGCCTGATGTTAAGCTAAAGGCAAAAGGCAATTAATTTTTTTTGCATTGCACCACACATCCATAGGCCACGGTAATCACTTCCCCTCAGCTGGGCCGTAAGCTTGTTTGCCACCTACCACTAAGCTACCGACGCTTATATGTCGGCTTTTCTGGCATTAACTGCTATTTGAAGTACCAATCCCGTAAGGATAGCCTGCACCAAAGCCATGTGATCACTTCAGCCCTTCATCAGGACTAAACGAACTGTTTGTTTCACAGCTCGAATTCCGTGGCTCGCTAGTGCAGCAACTCCGTGACGTCACAAAGAAACTGGGACTCAGCATCGCAACCCTGCACACTGCCGTCGCACAGCTCGACTTGTTCATGGACGCGCACAGGCTCAGGGCTGACCGACTGACGCATGTTGCACTCGCTTGCTTGAGTTTAGCAGGTAAGACCTTGTACCTAGTACCTTTTACTGCCTCTAGATATGCCCATATAATAAATCGCAGGAACTCCTTTCTAACAACAGTAATGAGGTAAGGAAGGGACTTCATTCTGCGCACGCTCTGGGTGGCCGGAGATGTTATGTTGGAATCGAACCGATTAAAACGCACGCTTTCTATGGGCCGGAGGCTACCGGAGGTGAGATTCCCGGAGACATAATATGTCTCCGGCAATCTCACTTCCGGAAATTCTTTCGAGCTTGCCCTCTTCGGGTGTCGGCATCCGCCTCGGGCTATAATGGACTTTTAATTATTTCGTTTTTTTTTATGTTTATTCTTCGCATACCAAAGCCACCATATCAATAAATCCCATTCTCTTCCAGCAAAAAGCGAAGAAAAGTTCAGTCGAGCTCCTACATTGAAGACCCTAGCCAAAATCAGCGGCGTCCAGCTCTGTGGCAAGACCTTCAGGCAGCTAGAATGGATGGTGGGCCAGCACGTCAGGTGGAGGCTGCTATCGCCCACTCCTGTGACGTACGCGGCGTTATTGGCGCAGTATGTGGTCACCGACAGCGATCTGACCACCAGACATCCGAAATTTGTGAGGCGGTTCAAGAGAGACGGTGCTAAATTGCTTGAGGCTTATTTGGATTTGACATTGTCTGGTGAGTGTCGGTTCTGTTTTTTTTTACTATTATTCCTTTTACTCGTAAGATTTAACTGAATTTGATGTATACTTACTCATTGTTGATGGTATTGCGTAGCGGTTGCGCATTCAACTGCTACGCAGGAGCGCGGGTTCAATTCTCTCAGTGAAAAATATTTGTTATGTATTTACAAAAAAGAATTATGTTTATCCGCATTATAGATCCCATAACACATGCTAGTTAAACTAAACTAAACTTGGGTCTACACAGCCTTGTGTAGAGTGTGTTGAATATTTATTTACTTCCAGAGAAGTTTGGGGATGACATCACAAAAAGACGCTTCTATACATATACATTAACTAATTTATCAGGGCCTCGATTCTGCTAAAGCCAAACCATTGTGGTGCCACCTCCACTGCGAGAAACGGCATTAAATAATAGCCTTTAAAGCGATGCGGTTAAAGTTTAAAATTAAATAACTTAAGAGTAACTGAAAAAGAGTAATGAAACCGTTTTCAATTCATTTTGTACTTTAGGTTTATAGAATTAAAGTCAAAAATTAGTAGAATCGAGGGCCTGATGTCTGTATCCCATTGCATATAAAAAATTCTTTACCATCTCGAATACATAGGGAAAAAAGAATCTTCTCGGGCGGGACTCGAACCCGCAGTCTTTCCCTTACAGGGGGAATGCCTGAATTGTTTGGGCGCAGTTATCAAAAAATCAATGTTTAAAAATGATTGTAACATCATTCATTGATTCCGATAGTTCGTAAGAAAATCGGTAGATGACGCCACGTCGCCTTAAAGACGTATAAGATGGGAAATTTGAATCATATCGGGCGTGTCTCGGTAGCCGAATTGGTCAGGCATTCCCCCTGTAAGGGAAAGACTGCGGGTTCGAGTCCCGCCCGAGAAGATTCTTTTTTCCCTATGTATTCGATTTGTATAGTTAGCATACTTAATGCTGTAAAAATTCCTTCTTTACCATCTCACTCTGAAATCTTTACAGATTTTTTATTAGCTACCTTAACTTACATACTTCGCACATAAGTCAGTGATTCTTCATCACAGTGTTAATGAAATGTCAACTAAGTTTGTCTATCTGTCCAGACGTGCGTCTAAAGGTTGTGGAGAGCGTGGACGTGGGATGCGCATGCGTGGCCTGCGCCCGCGCAGACTTGGGACTGGCAGCATGGCCCGCCTGGCTCGCAGCAAGGACACATCGCGGACACACCGCGGTCGCTCCCATCGCTAGACTACTGCAACGGTATGTAATTTTTAACACGCTTTTATTTAACTGTATATGTAAGAAAATCTTGGAATCTTAATTTGACCCACTTCCCGGTCTTCGATTAGGATGAAATTTTGGACACGCTCTGAGTTCTGATGACAATACATGGCTAGCTAAAAACGTCATTACAAATCCAATATGGCGGCCTCCCCAAGATGGCGGACCGGCTGTGAAAGTGCTAAAAGCGTGTTTTTTAGTTTTTTAAACTATGCTACTAAATCTTTTTAGGGTTTCGTACCTCATAGAAAAGAATGGAACTTAGTTGTCCGTCTGTCTGTCTGTCCATCTGTGTGTCAAGATCTTTTTCTTAGAAATGCGTGGAGGTGGTACATACTCAGGTCTATAACGTCTTGAAGCTGAACAAAAATCAAACTTCAAGTCAACTCAATAAATGCCGGGGTGCGAGAGATATGTTTTCTGCAATCTCACTTCCGGCAACCGAAGACCTAAAGACGGCGTGGGTTTTAGTCGGCTCCGGGAGGGTGGTAACCGGGGGGAATTTTCGCACGTTAAAAAAAAAGTCAACGCAATTAAAATAAATTGTGGTTTATGTAGTTTACGGAAACCTCGATGCGCGAATCCGACTCGTTTTATTTATTGAATACTAGCTTTTGCCCGCGGCTCCGCCCGCGTAGATATCGGTTATCGCGACCAAACATACCCTATGTCCTTTCTCAAGGTCTAATCTACCCTTATACCAAATTTCATCAAAATCGGTTCAGTGGTTTAGGTGTGAAAGCGTAACATACAGACAGACAGACACAGAGTTACTTTCGCATTTATAATATTAGTATGGATATGGATTAGCATTCAAAATTACTAATATTCCCTTTAACCCCTCCAACTAAGCAAAATTCGTGTGCTAGTAGTGGGTATATGTTGGTCACAGCGACTTTGTTTTGTACGTAGTGATTTATTTATTTTGCCATTGAGAAATTCCTGATCAAATTGAGGTCATTCAATTGGGAATACATTGATTGATGTCGAGATTTTTAACTACTCAAAACAAAGTACATATTGTAAACAATATTTTTTCCACTTTACTCAGTTATAGAAAACATAACATAACATACATAACATAAACTCACGCCTGTATTCCCCGAAGGGGTAGGCAGAGGTGCTAGCACCCACATTTCACCAGTTTATGTATAGGTCCCAATGTAATAGGTGGCGAGCCTATTGCCATTAACCGGGCACTTATAAACCTGCGATAAATACACACATAACTTCGAAAAGCATCGAGAAGTCATTGGTGTGTGCCATGGTAAACCTGGGATCGAACCCGAGACCTCGTCTCAGCAGTCCATTACCCATACCACTAGGCTACGGCAGATCAGAAAAACTATATGTATATTTATTTGAAAAGCATCAAGAGAATATCCTTTTGCTACTTTCATCTCGTAGTTTGCTACGATATGATGATATTTAATCATTCCTATGCCGCACCATTAAGACCTGGAACTCCCTGCCAGTGTTTCCTCCCTCCTACAGTCCTGTGTCCTTTAAACGAGCCGTGAAAAGGCATCTGATGACCGGTCAAGCTGAGTGCCACCATTGTTAACATGGTAAGTACATGTTTACGATGGTGACCCTCTTACTGAGATTTTGCCTTTAGCTTACCTACTACATTTATGAAAAAAAAACTCCTTTTTTTATTGATCCTCCATTGCATTCAATCTGTCCCAACCACCTTTATGATGATAAAAAGGCCGAAAATACGCTCGTACTACGAGTTTCACGGTTGATATCCCTTTATGGTCGATATCCCTCCATGGTTATAACACCGAAGCGAATACTGAATAACAACAATCATATTCACATAATATTTCACATACTATCTGGTTTCATAACCTCAAATCAATTTCAGAATGATGCAGATACTAAAAGCTCGTGAAACTTCAACGGAATCCGAAACCGATCAAGGATACAGCAGTGCGAGGACATCACCGGACCAGACACCGTGCACTTCACCAAGTTTCCATGTATCACCAGCTTCAAGCACCTGCAGCACATCTTCCCGTAGCCACCTCAACGTAGACACATCATACCGTCAGCGTCCCATCACTGAACGAAGGCCTGACAGTGATTACACAGTGTTAGATTTAAACGATACAGAAGTCCCTACAAATGTTAACGTACAAGATTACTACCGGTTGCCAACTGCTGTGGACATGACGTTGCAACGTGTCAACTCTGCTGCAGATTACAGGTATTGTAGATCCCGTAGACTACTTGAAGCTAGTTTAGAGAATCAACCATCAACTAGTATGGCTGTGAAACGTGGCTTAGATTCCAATGTTGATATCGAGAGGAAGAGGTACCGACTTGCCTCCCAGATGTCGCAGGTGGTCCTATGATCATGTCTAGTCTTTATTTATTATCTATATTCATTGCTGACACTTTTTGTTTTATAACATTTTGGCTAATGTTATCCTCAAATGTTTCTGGTTATTTTTTTTGTTAGTATTGCCAATTTAAAAATGTTACAACAAAAGTGGGGAAAAAAAATGAATATAGAGAATTGATTATAAATACTTTTGATTATAGACTTTTTTATGAATATGTCTCTACTTGCTTTCATATAATTTATTCGACTCGAAAGTATTTTTAGTCAATTTAGGATAGTATGCATATTCCAGGATACGTTAGTAAAAAAATTGTTTAGCTCATATTGTATTACGCTTAAATAATAATTGTACTAGTAAGAATTAGATTCTTGAATCATACATACATAACTCACCTCTGTAACTCCCCGACGGGGTAGGCAGAGGTGTGTTAGCATCCGTTTCGCTAATTAAGATTTTCGATTCTAACGACGTAATAAGGGGTGGACCTATTGCCGTCTAGCTGGCCATTTGTCTTGGGCTGTATGTTTACTGTCAGATGGAGAACAGCCCTATCCCTTAGTCGCCTTTTACGACACCCACAGAAAGAGCTGGGGTGGTCCTATTCTACTCCACGGGGTACCAAACCAAAACGGCACAACTATCACAAATTTTTTGAATACTGATAAACGACAACATAAAGACCGACAAATAATTTTTCGATCACCTATAAATTATTTATCACAATGATAAATATAGTTTGACAGCTAGTCTAATGATAGTAATGATAGAATAATCTATGTATAAGACTTCTGTGACGATTTATCACAAAATTCACGAAATATATCTCTGTAAGTGATGCTTTCATGTGCCTACCGATAAGACGGCAATAAAATCATAACCTCTCTTTTGACGTAGTCGGGTAATAATTGTATCACTCACAAGGAATACTTTAATGAGTAATAACTTCCATATTTTAAAACATACCCTATTCTAAGTATTTACCTACATGTAGCCAGGAAATCAGTTATAAAGACCATATGAATCTATACATATAAAATTACTTGTCCCTACTGACTTATTCATCAATGCAGAGCCTAAACTGCTGGTCCTACAATCTTGAAATTGAATAGGAGATGCCTTTTATGGTGTAAGCATCCAATAGTGAAAGATTTTTTTAGAAATTTCACTAGTAAAGGGGTAAAATAGACCATTATATGTATGTTATGTTATGTTACAAAACCGGGGCGTTTCTAGTTCAGTGATAAATATGTTATGCAGTACAATATAATTCTTACTAGTACAATAATAATCACAGCAATAATAATTGAGAAGTTAAGTAAATAATGTAATAAAACATAAAGTTCTTAATAGGAGATGTATGAACCAACAGACTGATGGAAGTACTTCGTATAGCAATATTAATAGAGGTGTTCTTTGAAACAACACTATTCGCTAGATGTTAGTGGAAAAAAAATCATGTAAATGTGTATATGTGGTATAATATGGTATTGCTGTGAGACTTATATGCGCTTGAACCAAATTCGAGGTAAAAATATTCCTTATTGAGCATAGAATTTGGTAGGTTCATCCATCCCGTCTATATACTCACGTCTGTAAATCCACGAAGGGGTAAGCAGAGGTGTACTAGCACTTACGTTTCGTTAATTATGATTTTCGGTCCCATGACGTAATAGGGGGCGAGCCTACTGCCGTCTAGCGGGCCCTTTTTCTAAGGCTGTATGTTTACTATCGGATGTGGAACAGCCCTATCCCTTGGTTGCCTTTTACTACACCCACAGGAAGAGCTGGGGTGGTCCTATCCTACTCCACCGGGTACCAACATGGCAATTTGGGATGTGATAACTTGAATTGGTTTTGAATCATTGATTTGATAAATTGATATACAATAATGGCGGCCGTGTTCACACAGTATATCACATCATACTGCGAATTATCACATATTTTGGAAGGCTCATTTACTGTCGTATTTTTTAAACAGAGCTTCTGAAATGTTCCCAACTCCCATATGCTTTATTATTGTTTATATTTAGCATATAAATCAGCAAAATAATAACAATTTAGTTGGGTGTTAAAATTAGTTCCTATGTTTGTATAATAAATAACTATCATTTATTCCGATAAAACTTTGGGTTTAAGATAACGCGATTCCGAATTCTCATAGTGAAAGCTATAGAACCGTTTCAACATAAAGAAAAAGCATAGGTACATATTAAATCTCTTAGTCTAGAGTCTAGAACGTTCGCAATTCAAAACACTTAGGCCCGTATTCTAGAAATACCATCAGCCTGAATTTCGATTTATCTGAGGACAGATTGTATAGGACATTTGTCAAACTATCAATCTGTCTATAAAATCTGTCATCAGACAAATCGTGATTCAGGCTGAGTGTCATTCTAGAATAGAAAGGTATTTTTATCAGATTTGGCTCAAGCTAGTGTGTGTTGCTTAGATATCCGATCAACACACACTATTAAGTTCTCGAATTTTCATCCACGGTACAATTTATTGATGAAATCTATTAAAATATTTTAACGTCTAGCATTATGTTTTTTTTCAATGTGCACAGAATCTAAGAAACTTCTCAATTATGCTTACCTATAAGCAATATACTATGACAAGTGAAGTAGGTAAAATCTCGAATTTAAAGGTTAAACATTTATTTGTGACCCGACACTTGTCAACATTTACTCATACTAGACACAATTATATTGACGTTTACGAGTTCAATTTTGTTATTGACTTACGTTTTATTTATTTACCTAAAGTAGCCAACGAAGCGAGAGAAAAAAGGTAAACAAAGTTTCAGCGGTTTCAAACATTTATCACTTCAAGGTCATTCCAGCCAGAATGAAATTGCTCATAAGATGGCGGACCTGACAGATTAGAACCGCTGTGCTGACAGCTTTCCTGTACTAGGAAACACGCAACGACAGCTGTCGCTTGCCATTGTCGCGTACGTGTGACCTGTGCGATAAGGGCAGAGGAAATAATCGCTAATTATTGCAACGTAACTTAGTAAAGGTCGCTTTGTTTACCTTTTTTCTCTCGTCTCGTTGGCTTATTTATTCCACCCACTTTTCATATAAAGGTCTAAGTGACCTATCATATAGCAAATTTATTGATTAATTTCGCATTGTATAATGGAATTGGCTCATTGTTTATACTACATTCGGTTAGGTACTAACGAAAGGTAAACAATTATGTGGCGACTTAAAAAAAACATATATTAAACAAACTTTTCAAGTCTCGCGTTCCATGATATACAATAATAATAACAACGGGAATTATCGCGATCATGGTATAGGTGCACTAGGCAAAGCAAAGGTACCTATGTACCTATACCATGATCGCGTTAATTCCGGTTATTATTATTGTACATATTAAACAAATAAAGTAGGATAACTAACTGATAGACTCCTGGTTCAATATCAGTTTGTATATATTCACGGCGTTAAATCCCCGACAGGTAGGCAGAGGTGTTTTAGCACCCACGTTTCGCCAATTATGATTTTCGGTCCCGGTAACAGGGGGTGAGCCTATTGCTAGTGGGTCCTATGTCTTAGGCTGAATGTTTACACATTCAGCCTATTGCTAGTGGGTCCTTTGTCTTAGGCTAGCAATAGGCTCACCCCCTATTACCGAGACCGAAAATCATAATTAGTTAAATTAAATTTAGGGCTGTTCTCCATTCCACAGTAATGTGGGATGGAGAACAGCCCTATCCCTTAGTCGCCTTTTTCGACACCCACAGGAAGAGCTGGGGTGGTCTTCTACTAAAAATATTTATATACTGAGTTTTTAAATAAAACATATTAATAAAAAGACATCAAGATTTTTTTCGTTTAATAAAGTACTTCACCGAATGGAGTATAATTTACTATTCCACAATGTTCTATTATGTGTTAGTAACTGCATTATGATAGTAAAATACTAGATTTTGACAATCATTTTTCACTTAATTTATGATAGTTAATTTTTGTAACATATTTGTTAGTTAAGGTGAAATTGATGTGTGTATTGCCTGTATGAATGTCCAATTTTGATCTGGGATTAGTGTATGTGTAATAAATTTGAAATGTAACACTCCTGAATATGTAACACTCCTGAATATGTAACACTCCTGAATATGTAACACTTCTGAATATGTAACATAAAGCCCAGTGTTGAGTAATGGAGCTGGTTTACTGTAGTATCCTTGCTTTTCCAAAGATATGCTACTAGCCTTAAAAAGAAGGGACATTCGAGTGTTTTCATGGTGTAAACTGCCAATTACAACTCCCATGTTACTTGTTAGAAACTAATTTATTAGACTGATCAAAGTCACTACTCAAACCTCAACGATTAAGTTGATGCTCACTTACCGTCTCTGTTACTCATGCGGGCTATTGTACGTCGTGCAAATGGTACAGTTTTCGTGCACATTCTGCACGAAATTAACTCGGCATTATTAGCATGCGTGCATGCGTATACGCTAGTGCGTGCAAGCAACTTTACCAATGTATAAATGTATACTCATTTTCACCTTAACGTTAAAACGTAGTATATATTTTTTAATACTGTATCCGAAATAGCAATCTAATTTAAATTATGATAATTTATTTTCAATGCGAGTCATGTTATTAAAATCGAATTTTGCTGTTTTGGATGTGGTGAGGTTGTGATTAAATACAGTTAAATTATTATAATGTTTGTCTTTTTGTTTGTGACTGTTACTTTTGGTCATCTGTTTGTTGTAGATGAGGCTAATGTCACTAAACTTGCTGTGTATATTTAAAATACAAATTATATTAATACAATATTGATTTAACATAGACTGAGCCAATACTGACTGATAATTTGCAAATACGATACATACAGAGTAAATATACACGGTGGAATTTTTGCACCCTACTTGGAGGGAAAGTATTCTAAACTTAAGATTTAAAAAAAAACATTCTTTTGTTTTTGAAAAGAAATAAATTTGCTTAAAACTTACTAGCTAAAATACTGTATTTTTATGGCAATCCAAAGGATCAAATCTCTTTAACAAACATAGTAAATTAAATGAAAGGAAATCCCCGAAATCTTAACTTGATAAAGCACTTTCACACACAAAGAGAAGCAGGTACTTTCCCTCCAAGAGAGTTTAAAAAGAAACAACCTGTGTAATATTAATAAAACAGTCTACTGTGGTACTAAGGTTAGATTTCACCATTGAAAAGTAATGCGATATCTGAATTTTCAGTTTCATTTCATCTTAATTATTTTAATTGGTGAAATCTCAACACAGTGTTCAAAAACCAAGATGCCATATTGATTCCGCCATATTTAAATAACAACAGTGACAGTTACAAGCAAAAGCTTATTTTTCAAATGTGTTATGGAATAGAATCTTGTTTTATTTTTTTAATTGCTCATTTTTATTTTTCATTGTTGAAACTGTTTAATTTTTCTAATGAAGATATCTAAGATTCCGTTCCATGCTCAATTGTGTGAAAAATATAATGGAGTATGTTATGTGGTAGAATTTAAAATGAGACGAAAATTTTCACGTTTTTTATGACTGATTTTGATCATGAAATATGACATATTTCATCATATTTTCTCACACATAGGTAGCTTATGTATTAAAGTTCATTACCATTATCTAAGGGTTTTTTTACTTTTTTTTTGTTACGGGTTAAAAGGTAAATAGGGCGTCGGTGTTGCCCAATCTCCCTATTTTCCCATAAAACTGGTTTATATTCGGTCGTTTCTCATTTTTTTTGTTAACCCATCATATATTCTTAAAATAATGTTTATACCAAAATGTAAATTATTTTTTTTGCTTAGCTAGCAACATTGTTATGTACTTAACATCTATTATGTGACGTCACCGTGCTATCGCTAAAAAGCCGCGTGTCTGGCATTAGTACATATCGTCAATAGTTTATGAATGTTGAAGTCAAAAAAATTGACAAAGTTACCAAAACTTAATATTTTGTATAAGTATCGCATTAGAACCCAATCTTTGACTATATACTTTATAGACACATTGCAAACAAAAAGCATCGCAAAACGCGAGTAAGTTACTGTTAATATTGCCTCTAAACTACCAATGTGTGCATATTTTAGGATGTACAGTATATATCAAGTTCTGAAGTAGTAGCTATTTTTGCGCCGCGCTGTGTCTAAGTTTGTATATGGTCTAAAAAACCAATATTCGTATGTATAAACCTTTCTGCCACCTGTTACGTAAACATGTATCTGCTATTCCTATATAATCTATATTTAGTAAACAGTGCTTCCCAAATATTCATTTGTCGCTAAGAACAAATAAGATACATAAGTAAGAAATTAATTCTATTAAAAGTCTGTCGAAAGATCGAAATATATATATATAACTCGCTTCTGAAGGACGAGCTATTTTTTTTATGATCATTTTCCTAAACCGTAATTGTTCCGTAGTCGCAAACTAAGTTCCTATAGAAATTCTTATCGACGAATGAATAAACATAGTTAAAACAGCTTATAAAATGTACTAAAGAAAAATTAAATCGCAAGGATCAAGACACTTTTATCGATGGTTTTTCGCATTTGACATAAGTATCTCTTGTCATTTTCTTACGCTTTGAAGCATCTGTTATTATAGAACGAGATAGATAGCGTACGCAGTCTTTCGTGTGGACGTAGCAATTGCTATGAACTGTGTGTCTCGTTCTTATTACGGATGTTTCAGAGCGTAAGAAAGAGATACAGCTAAAATAGAAAGACCGTCGCTAAATGTGTGTTGACTATCCTGTCATTAATCAAGAGACATACGCAAAGAAAATTACTTGTTAGTAGGTACATAATTATTCTTAATGTTCAAAATATTGTAATATACCGTAGCAAAAAGTTTGTTAACATACCTGAAGGGTTAAAAGTTGTATGAAGACTGATGGATAGGTATTGGCATTGGACTGATATGAAAATTATTTTGTACTTCTAAAATATTAAGATAAAGACACATTATAAACCTTGAAAATAAATATTTTACTTCTTTGTATTACGTGTTTTGTTTTATCTCCCTTATTAAAATCACCTGAAAATATTAGGAACTAGCTGATGCCTCCGGCTTCGCCCGCGTGGAACTTGATTCCATTCTCGCAACTAGGAACCTATTTTCGGGAAACAAAATGTTCTGCATAGGTTCCTTGAAATTTCTGTGGGCCTAGTATTCCATGTAAAAAGTACCAGGCTCAAAGAATTACCTATTCCGTGACAAAAGGGCTGTTTTTAGGGCTTCTCCGGCAATTATTCGAATTTTTCACGCCGTAACAACCATCCTTGAACATTAAAAAAAAGCAATTGGCCAAATTGGTCCAGGCGTTATTGAGTTATGCGCTTACCAACACTTTTAGCGATTCATTTTTATATTATAGAGAACAATATACTCACGCTTTTGTCCCTCCGGGGTAGGTAAGCAGTGATAGAGCCTGTCATTAATCATTATAGACTTTTTCGCTCATAGATAAGATTCAAAGTGGTTTGTAATAATTTATCTCGAAAACTATTGGCCATGGCCACTGCTTTTTCGATGGAAATGAGCCCTACTATCCTATTCCTATCTACTACCTTATACATACCTGTTTCGTGCAATTAAAATTGCACTATTTTCGTGCAAATAGCAGGGGCACTACAATTTGTACAAAACAGTAAACAGTGTTAGGTTTTCCTTAGGTATCTACTCAAGTTAAGATGCTCAAAGAAGGCCAAACACTGCAGCATACGACGACGACTTAGTGTCTTCTAATGAACAGAAGGTATTGAAAATAAAATACTAATGGCTGCTATATTAATATATTTACACATATTATTTACATCTTGGAAAATATAGCTTGTGCTCGTCTTTATTTATTCAGATAAAACTAGGCTAAGCGATAAACTGATGTGTCATCCGGAGAGAGTGTAGGCAAACGCGGAGGCCGACGTGGAGGACGTCTGCGGCGGCGAGGCTTGCATTCACAATGCAGAGCACAGAGACCTATCCCAGCACATCCCGACAGGAATAACGGTACAGCCAGCGTCCGGGTAACAGTCGCAACTTGCTCGCCTCTAGACCATCGCGGCACCACAACAGCCGGGTCAGCTCTCGACCAGAAACAAGAGTATTTCGCTCCAACATATCCGAAATTAGTCGTAAAATTCTCACAATCCACTATCGGAGGATAACCACATCCTTTTATATTAACAAACAATACTGCCGGACGCCATTCTTCACTATAGGCCTTGTACTTTACGTGGAGTTGTGTGCATTTGTAAGCGTCACTGGTACATCCTTCTCTGCAAGATGCCCAGGTGCAGTTGTCCAAGCCGAGTCTGTCGTCGCGTCTTTCTGTTACACATTCTGCTGGTGTGGGGTCAAAGTCTGCAGCAAGAGCACTCAAAGCTGGGTCAGCGTACAGCGGCACGAGAAATAGGAGTGCCGATCCGCCGCCTCCTAACAGGGCAGCGAGAATTACCGTAATGTATCTCGTGAGTTTAGCACGTGTTTCACCTCTGCGGCGCGTCGATCGCGCGACCAGACGCTCTGAACTTCCACCCCTCATTTTATGAGCACTGCGTCAACCCATGCCGTATTCAGAACCTTGTCCTATATAAAAATGAAATACGCCTGCGCCAGAATGGGACATGCGCGGTATTTTATAAAGTACCTACATAGATATATGTGCGCGTTATTTGTACTTATGTAGATAGGTAGGTACAAGCTTCTGAATTATTACAATACCATTGTATGAGTAACTATGCCTGCTAGGTAAATTGCTAATATCTACCTATAATAATATGGCCCAGGGTCAACCAGGGTGCGAGGAAAATACCTCATTCTGCGACCTCTGCGATGGGTTACACCCCGGCATTTGAGATCCGAGACGTTGTGCTATTTTAGTTGGTTTGAGTCCGACAACCGTTCAACCGTCCACCTTGGGCGTGTATTTTCTGGAGGAAAAAAATAATAATTTTAGGTACCTTATAAAATTACACAACAGTATATAATTATATTAGTTCACTTGATGGTAAGATAGGTTCACTTAAGCGTCCACAACTTAAGTTTGCATGGGGGAAGTTGCGTTCGCGTCATTTTCTTCTCGGTTTCTTCAGGTTAAACAGCAAGAGTGTAACGCCCCTGGTGTTGCATACGTCCATAGGCTGCGGTAACCACTTTCCATCAGGTGGGCCGTGCCACCAAAGTGGTATAAAAGAAATAGCAACTTTCTAACAGAAAGAATACCTACTTGCTTTTTTATATTAGAGAGCAATGTGTTTTTACGTGGGTTATGCTTAATGTTAATATCACAGGCCAGGGTATATCATACGTAATTGAGGATGAACAAAGTATTTAAATTTATTTGATTAATTTTAACCAAAAGGGGTCATTCGATTTTTCTCGGATATCAAATGATAAAATCCATCATGTGATTCATTGTACCGCAAAAAACCACAGATTAAAAATAAAAAATCTGACACTGGAGGAGGCTGACAATCAATCAATGTTAAAATGCAAGGCGCCATAGCAATAAAAAAAAAATGTTAACATTTTGTGATTTTGACAATTTTGACTTTTGACATAAAAAAAAGAGAACGACGAAATGAAAACACATTGAACAAATTGCAATAATTTTTGCTAATTTCTCAAGTGATTGTCCATTTACTTTCTGTTTTGCAATTATATGTCTGGTGTTAGGTATGTCCACTACGTTATTCCGATTTTTTGTAAGCGCATTGAGACAGAATCTGCCGAGACATCCTTTTAGATCAGGTAAAGATCCTCATGGATGGAAGGCGGTATTTTGTACTATGAACTTATTAATCCAACTTGCTATTGAATTAGCAAGCTCAGCAATATTTGGTTCCTTAAATAAAGTAAACATTTCACGTTATAAATGATAAGACAAGCACATGAAAGTATCATTAGTAAAACATAACCTTATTTTTTCTAAAATGACTAAAAAACCGGCCAAGTGTGAGTCGGACTCACTCACGAAGTTTTCCTTAGCATTATCATTAAAACATTAGAATTTTTTTTTGTTTGTTTTACCTGTGCCGTATTGATATTGAGCGAAAGCGGCAAAGAATCACCTTTTTGTTTGAGAACTTCTCTTAAATATTTATTTTATTCCGGTTTTAGTATTTGTTGTTGGAGCGGCAACAGAAATACATCAGCTGTAAACAATTCAGCTGCCTGGCTAACACAGTTCATGAGATACAGACTGCCTGGAGACAGACAGACAAACAGCAGTATCTTAGTAATAGTGTTCCGTTGCCTGTATTATTTCTATGTTTCAGTTTCATCTCATTGATAGTGTTTTATATTTCAACTTGAGTACATATGTAGTTTAATAAAAATAAATCTGTGTTATTACCTTTTAGACAGACGTGTTTCAATCATGAGTGCCGTAACTGTAGAAGACAAAACAACCGAGGGTAACAAATCACATGAAATTATATTCAACAAAAATTTGACAAGATTTAAAAAACGTTTCAACAAACGTCAATGGGATGAACCAAACCCAAATAGAAAAGAAAACGGTGAAACAGACAGTAAACGATTATGTGGTAGTGCTGAGAGAGTGAAGAGAAAAAAAATGGCAATGCTTTTAGGATACTGTGGAGTGGACTATTATGGAATGCAGAGGTGAGTGTGGTAGTAAACGTAAACTGTGTCTAAAACGCAATTATAAATTCCAAGATTATTTAGATGATAAATTATACTACCCTTCATGGTTTTTGGTATGTTACATTTAATATTGCTTGTGTATTGTATGATAGTAAATAATTTTAAAAAAATGTTTGAAAATGAGCTGTTCGCTCAACTATGCTACTCAAGTAAATTATTATGGAAAATTGTAATACTAGCTGTTGCCCATATGGACTTCTGATTTTTCTACTGACCCTTCCCGATAGCATAATGATACAGCCTATAACACAAATAAAGTTGCTTTCCATTGGTAAAAGAATTTTCAAAATTAGTTCACTAGATCCGGAGATTACTACATCACAATCTTTACCTATTTAACAATTTTATTTTTATTTTAGTATAGATATCTATCTTTTGCCCGCGGCTCCGCCCACATGGATGTTGGTGATCGCAACCAAACATAGCCTATGTCCTTTCTTAAGGGCCTAATCTACCTTTACACCAAATTTCATCAAAATCGGTTCAGTGGTTTAGGCGTGAAAGCATAACATAGAGACAGACAGACAGAGTTACTTTTGCATTTATAATATTAGTATGGATGCATGTGTTGTCCTCAGAAATCCTGGTGTAAGAACGATAGAAGAGGATCTGCTCAAAGCACTATTGGAAGCTAAATATATTACAGAAGAGGATTTTAACAACCAACAAAACGCACAATTTCAGAGGAGTTCTCGGACTGACAAGGGTGTGTCCGCTGCCAGACAGGTTGTCTCACTTAAGCTGCGTTAGTATTATTCTGATTTTTATCTATTATCATCTTAGCAACTTCCCGGTTGTGTCCAAATTTTGCTTTTGGAGCCTGCAGTATGTGGCCCATTTGTATTTGACAATTTGTAAATACTGTTTTAGTGGCATATACAGAACAAATCAATTATAAATAAAAGTATGGGTTCTTGTATGCAAATGTACATAAATATCCTTTTGCACATAGATACATACATAATAATAAATCAGAATGTTTATCAGTGGTGCAGGGTCCCTACAACACAATTCTTGCCGGCGGCTTGCTATGCAAGGGGAAGCTGTGGTAGAGATTCTTACAGTTATGATCCAATATTTCCACCGTTTGCCTTTTGAAAATTTTCACCCTTCATCACTGATGTTTATATGTATACTAGCTGTCCCGGCGAACTTCGTACCGCCAATTTTTTCCTGCCCTCGTGGCGTCAGATCCCGTTCCCGCTGCACCACATAGGGGGATGAAAAATAGATGTTGGCTGATTCTCATAGATAGGTACCGGATAAGCACAAAAAAATTCATCAAAATCGGTCAAGCCGTTTCGGAGGAGTATGGCAACGAAAACTGTGACATGAGAATTTTATATATTACATTTATTATATTTTTACTTTCAGCTCTGGAAGTAGATGTTAAAGAAATAAACAATAATCTACCAGAAAGCATTCAAGTATTTGGTGTAAAGCGAGTCACAAATAAGTTTAATTCAAAGTCAAAGTGCAACGCACGGACTTACAGTTACACCTTACCAACATATGCATTTGAGCCGAGTATAGTCACAGATGAAGAGAAAAAACAGTATCGGATACCAGAGGAAAAGTTAGAACAGTTGAAGAAAGTTTTAGAAGTCTATAAAGGAACTAAAAGCTATCACAATTTTACTGAAAAAAAGTAAGTTTTTATATACCTTATAAAATGTATATTTTCGGAGTAAGCAGCCCCTCTAGGCCCATCGCACACAGCAAGACAGCAATTTAATATAAACCGTAAGTACCTTGATATACGATCGAGAACTGTATATCATGAATAAGTTCGCGCGTGGCGCAAAGAGCGGCTGCAAGAGCATGCGCGCGACTATAATTTCGACCGTATATCAAGGGTCTTAAGGTTTATATTAAATTGCTGCCTTTAACTGCGCGCCGCCGCGCTTTCACCGGTGTGCGCTGGGCCCTAAACTGGTGGCAATACATTTGCAGATTTGAATAGAATGATCAATGTATGATTCGTGCACCTACCTTTGACCAAAATATCTCTGCATCACCCTAAGGTTGACTGGCAGAAAATGCCCATGGCATTAAGTCCGCCTTTGTACAATCATTTTGTATTTGTGCAAAAAGTTTAAATAAAAAAAAAATGAGATACATACGTGATACGTATTTTGACGTTTATGACAGTTGAATACGTATGTCAATCCCGTATCCACATTGATCATTCTATTCTACAAGCAATGGCTGTCTCATTAGACCTAAGAAGTGGCGCACTCCTAAATTTGTCATACAAATTTTAGAATCGCCACTTGCGTATTTGTTAGGAGTGGCGCGAAACCTTGCGACTTCTTGGGTCTAATATGAAGGTAGCCAAATTGTCTAGGGTGGCAACTTTTAGTTTTATTGGTGGTTAAATAAATCAAATACTTTTAAAAATAATACATACATACGCTCACGCCTATTTCCCTCCGCGGTAGGCAGAGATATCAACCCGCCATTTGCCTATAATTATCTACCCGAGTTCATTAAATTAATAATTATAAAAGAGTGGTATAAGTTGCGTCAGTTCTTATTTCATCGTTTTTATTTATTTTTAATAATCCACCCAATGTAAATGATTTGACTATTAGATGACGTCATTAATTTTTTTTCATATAAGTTATAAGTTACCTTTTTTTTTACTTACCATTTTGATGTTTATTAAATAGTAACTAATTTGACTGGTCAGTAGAATAACCTAAAAATAATAAATTTGACCTTTTTTGCAGGCATTTCAATGACCCTTCAGCTTTAAGATACATGATGGGCTTCACAGTAGACCGAGTCTTTGTGGAGTCGGATATGGAGTTTGCTGTATTATTAGTAAAGGTTTGTCATACATACCCAATTGCTAGAATGCCACACACTCTTCATCTTCTTTTGAGCTCCTCGCCGTCAAAGCACGCCGTGCATCCCCAAAAGATACCTAAAAAAACGCGCATATAGATAGTTTAGTTTACCTGGGCTGTTCCGCACTTAGCCTCTTGATTGGGCCATTGTGCGTACCGTCTTACCTCTCATTCCAACCAACCCAGATCCTCCCAAAAAGCCAGCAGCCTGTTCAGGTCTCCACATGCTTCCCGGAGTGACGCTGGTGACTGAACCGGTTGCGCATATAGATTATAATATATTGACCACATTTTGGTCAGCCGAGGTGCGAGGGATATGTCGAAGACAACCTAACTTTCGACCTAGCACGATGACCCACAGATGGCGTGCGGTTTTAGTCGGTTCGAGTCCGACATAACCTCCTCCTCCTCCGACGGTTCTTTTTAATACACTTTAGTGTACATGATATTTTCTGAAGTTTACGCGAATGTGCTTTTGCCCGCGGCTCCGCCTAAGTGGATATCGGTTATTGCGACCAAACATAGCTTAAGAGTTAATCCAGTATGTCAGACAAGCATACCAAATTTGATTAAAATCGCCCTAGCCATGTCTTTTTTTCATCGTGCGAAACATCCCCATGGATACCACCCTCCCAGAGCCGGTGTAGGTGTCGGACTCGAACCGACTAAAACGCATGCAGTCTTTGGGTCTTTAGTTGCTGGAGGTGAGAATGCAGAAAACATATCTCTCGCACCCCGGCAGACCAAGGACCATCTCTTTCGAGATGGCCCCCTTCGGGTTGTGGGGATGATATTGTCCCAATCTAGCTCCGGGTACGGGGTGGCGCACTTTGCGCTTTGCCCTGCTTCTGCTAGGGCGACAGGCGGCTACACCAATCACTCCCAGGCCCGCGTAGCCGTATACATGTGAAAGAGTAACAAAAATCCATTTATACTTACAAACTTTTGTTTTGCCTTTGCCTTTAGCTTAACATCAGGCGAGGTGAAATCAAATTGACGTGTCCTGTATAAAAAAAAATACTTTCGCGTTTATATTATTAGTAGGATTATAACTGTTTCATATATTTTATCTTCATTATATTTTGTTTTAGGGCCAGAGTTTTATGCTGCATCAAATTCGCAAAATGGTTGGAGTTGCGATCGCGATATGCCGAGGTCATGGGGATATGACGTTACTAGAGAAAATATTCGGGAAGGAGAAGGTTATGATACCTACAGCGCCAGGACTTGGTCTCGTTCTAGACATGGTATGTATATTACATAACATAACATAAACTCACGCCTGTATTCCCCGAAGGGGAAGGCAGAGGTGCTAGCACCCACATTTCGCCAGTTTATGTTTAGGTCCCAATGTAATAGGTGGCGAGCCTATTGCCATTAACCGGACACTTATAAACCTGCGATAAATACACACATAACTTCGAAAAGCATCGAAAAGTCATTGGTGTGTGCCATGGTAAACCTGGCGAACCCGAGACCTCGTCTCAGCAGTCCATTACCCATACCACTAGGCTACCGCAGGTATGTATATTAATCACGCCTTTATTTCATTTTATTTATTCATATTTTACGAAATATGGGTATTGTGCATTGATGTTGATTGTTGTTGTGGAAGTATCAACCACACGGCATACAAATGATTGTTGACATTTTCATTAACCGGTTATAACAATTATGTCAGGCATCTAGATTTAAAATTACACAGTATGTCACAGGGTACATAATACAAAATATAAATAATAAATAAATTAGGGCATTTCAAAAAATAAAATATCCCCCAAGGGGTTAGGCAGAGGTGTTTTTAACAGCCACATTTCAACAATCATTGTATTCGATCCCATACGGCTTTTCTTGTTACCAAGGAGTAACTCACCCCGAGTTACTCCTTGGTAACAAGAAAAGCCGTGTGGCTCCCGGAAGAGTAGAATTTGGGCCACCCCATCCTTCCCATGCGGTGTCGTACTAGGCGACTAAGGGACAGGGCTGTTTAACATCAGACAGGTGTAAATCCCAGGCTCGACCTCAGATAACTAATACAGCTCGAGTCAATAATAGTATATAATGATTGATGAAATGTGGGTGTTAATTCACGTTTGCCTAACCTTCCGGGGATTAAGGCGTCATGATATGTATGTATTGTGAAGGTGGCAAAATGCGCCTGGCAAAACAAAAGCG
Source organism: Eilema sororculum (assembly GCA_914829495.1). Classification (NCBI taxonomy): domain Eukaryota; kingdom Metazoa; phylum Arthropoda; class Insecta; order Lepidoptera; family Erebidae; genus Eilema; species Eilema sororculum. The sequence continues at coordinate 3,507,918 of OU618556.1, forward strand.
TCGGTAGCTTAATGATTAAGGAGTCGGCCTTACGATCGACAGGTGCCGGGTTCGAATCCTGGCCATTACACTACCGACGTGAACCCACTCCTAGCACAAGCAATTAAGCTTAGTTGGAGGGATAAGAAGGAATATTAGTAACTTCGGTTCTAATATTCTTTCTAATAGTGAAATGAAACCATATTATTTAGTTTGTAGCTCGACGTAAGCTGTCAATACTAGTATGCAATAGGTAGTTTTCGAAATAATTGTGGTAGGCGCACTTGTCCGCTAGGCGCATTTTGCCACCTTCACTATATGTAACAAGAAATAAGAGTCAAGTCCGGTCAAGACACATTAATTGCATACTCAGAGTACTTAGTGCGAGTGCTTACATTCACCGGTGATTTGTATGACATTGAATTAGCGCCACCTGGCGGCTTGTGAAACATTTTTGTCGTAAAAAACATGTCACCGGTGAATGTGCGAAAAAACTCGCTCTAAGCACTCTGATTATGGAATATGGAAGGCCGTCGGTAAATGTACTGCCCCTCTACACAAGTGGCGATACGTGTCTAGAATACCACGTCTGGGATTGACATAGGTTGACGACTGTCATATTAGTTTTTTTTTGTCAAAATGTCAATCCCATACATTTATCATTCTATTTTACAATATGCCAAGAAATTGCCACTTGTGTAGGTGGGCCGGATCAATAACGCGGTTCGTAAAAAATCTACAAACAAGAAGTCATAAAGCATAAATTTAGATAACTATAATTTTGATACAATTATGTTCACGGGTATTAACGCGATCATGGTATAGGTACATACATTTGATTCCAACAGTTCATAAGAAAGTTGGTAGATGGCTCCACCGTCACTCTTAAAGACGGATACAAAGAGAAGGTAAAATTTGAAGTGATTCCGGTGTGGCTCAATAGCTCAGTTGGAAGAGCCCCCTGTAGGGGTTCAAGTCCCACTTGAGCGCTTCATTTTTCCCGATGTATTTCGAATTTAAAAGTTAGCATAATAAATAATAATAATAATAATAAATAAAGTTTATTTCGGAACGAGTCCATAGAGGTTGTTAGTAATACATTTTTCACTTAAACACTAATGTTAGTAAGGTACATAGTTTGTGATTTTAATTTCATTATTAATGTCGGTGTGGAGCACCATCCACCTTTTAAATAGGGGGGAGTCCCACCGGTTTGATAACGCAGCCAGGACGCTGTTGGCGCTGCTCCTCATGCGGTCCATTAGGGACGCACAACGCTTTCTCATTATAGTTGCGAAGTCGTCGATACGTTCCCCCGCAAACATCCCGGAGGCGCTGCAGTGCCTCGGCAGCCCCATCAGCATCCTAAATGCGTTATTATATTGTACTCGTAGGTCACTGTATGCCCGACGCGTAAAACCCACCCACAGGCTGCACGTGTAAAATGATTGGCAGTATGCTTTAAACAGCGTCACCTTTACTTGTTTCGTACAACGTGCAAACCTGCGGGCGAGCATGTTACACCGGACAGTCAATGACCTACGCTCTCTCTCTATGTCCAGGTTATCTTTGAGATCCTCCGAGACCCAGTGCCCCAAATACTTGAACCTATCGACGCGATTTAAAGGCGAGCCACATAGTGAGATTTCGGGCAGCTCAGTATAGGTCTTAGGACCCGCTCTGAACACCATAAACTCGCTCTTATGCGCATTGTATTTGAGGCCGTGCGTCTCGGCGTACACTTCACATATATATTTAATATGTGAAGTGTACGCCGAGACTATGCTATAAAAGTTTGATTTGCCTGACGTTTCGACCAGGTTACACCAGCTGTGGTAACAGGTATAAAAAAAAAACTAAAATTTTTGTTTTGATGATTTAGTATTCATTAAATTTCCAGGTACATTATGACAGATACGATGCAAAATTTAAAGACAGCCATGACAGTTTAACTTGGGACGAAGAGGAGAGCAAAATAGAGAAATTTAAACACGAACACATATATCCAATCATAGTGAAAGGCGAAACTGAAGGCAACTCCATGGGGACCTGGCTGGAAACCAAACTGAGTAGACATTCGTATGAACCGTCAGAAAACGTGCCAGATAAAGATGATGAGAAGGACCTTGGTGGAGATGATGATGAGGATGATGACGTACCACCTGGTGATAGCAAAGATTCTGTAGAAGTGAGTGAAAAAGATAACACTGACAGTACTACTGTAGATAAAAGCGTAGAAGACAAAGGTAGTGATGAAACTAATATTATTAAGTGACAGTTTTAGTGAAGTGTTTCCAAATAATGGTGTTTAAAGTAAAGCCAACGAGACGAGAGAAAAAAGGTAAACAAAACGACCATTACTGAGGTATGTTGCGATAGTTAGCGATTATTTTCTCTGTCCTTGTCGCACATGTCATATGTACGCGACAATGGCCGAGCGACAGCTGTCGTTGTGCATTTCATAGTACAGGAAAGCTGTCAGCACAGCGGTTCTAAACTGTCAGATACGACATCTTATGAGCAATTTCATTCCTTTCTGGAATGCGCTTGAAGTATACATAATAATCTACTATATAAAAATAAGTCGGGTTTTCCTTCCTGACGATATAACTCCGGAACGCCTTTACCGATTTGGCTAATTTTGGTCTCGAATTATTCGTGAAAGTCCAGGGAAGGTTTTTACGGCGAGAAAAATTCGAATAATTGCCGGGAACCGACATCCACGCGGGCGGAGCCGCGGGCAAAAGCTAGTTTTCAAATAAAAATGTTTGAAACCGCTGAAACATTGTTTACTTTTTTCTCTCGCTTTGTTCGCTTTACTTTATATTTATATACTAGAGTTAATAGTAGCCTATTTCTTAAAATTTCGCCGAATAAATGAAGCTGATTGCTTTTTATAATTACATGTAATATAGATATAAGTAAATTTGTCAGGATGACATTGAAATAAATGGCTAGGCCAAATTATTTAATAACTAAAGTGGGTGTTATTATTTAAAATACGTGCTCAATATGCGCAGTACGGCTCAGGTGCTGTTCAGCTAGGTGCTGTAAGTATGCTAACTATACAAATCGAATACATAGGGAAAAAGAATCTTCTCGAGCGGGACTCGAACCCACGATCTTTCCCTTACAGGGGGAATGCCTTGCCCAACTCGGCTACCGAGACACGCCTTCAAATTTCCCTTCTGACTACGTCTTTAAGGCGACGGTGGAGTCATCTACCGATATTCTCGTTTCTTGTGTTTCTTTTGATGATAGGAAGATAGCACGAAATTCACTAAGCATATTCATCAGGAAAAATGAATTGCTCAGGTGGGGCTTGAACCCACGACCTTTCCCTTACAGGGGGAATGCTCTTACCAACTGAGTTATTGAGCCACACCTATACCAATTCAAATTTCGTAAGAGTGTTGGTAGATGCAGTCTTTTGCTTTGATGTTGTGCATCTTGAAGCTTTTCAACATTATATCGGCTTTGTCGTTAATTATTAGCTTCGTGGATATAAGTAGGTCGTCTTCAGTAGACTCCTCTTATCATATTGTAAACTCTGCCAGGTAGTAAAATGTAGTAAAAATATTATAAACACAGGTAAAGTAAGATCAAAGAAAAGCTTTTAGAAAGTAGTAGTTTCAGAATATTGGATGGATTTTGGGTTAAATTACGATTGCGAGTTCACAGGGAAGCCCACCTTTCCTGTGAACTCTCTCATTTGAGAACTGCTCGAATACAAATCATGTGTAAAAACGGTTAGATAATAAAAGGTGGAATTCATTACTACATCGTTTATTGGTTCATACATTCGCTATAGTGATAAGCAGGTGGCAATGGCGGAAGTGATACCAGCTATAGTGTAGCTCCAGAAGGGCCAGCAATACCTGCTTATAGAGCCATCACCACTGGGTTCCAGCTGTTTATAACACCAGCATCCGTGGAACTGCATAACCTGTAATAAGTTAATAAAACAAATTATTAAAAAATAAAAAACCCGACTGCCACTGAAAAGACCAAAATAAGTTTGATAGCAAGCGGTACCCATTTGCCAATCATAAACCTGAAAGAAACACTGGGTACCGCCTGCTATCAAGCTTATTTTGGTCTTTTCAGTGGCAGTCGGGTTTTTATTTTTTAATTATTTGTTTTATTTTATACTTTTTAGTTATGATATGACATGTTTAAGTTTTTGTTATTTCCTTCATATCGTTTATTCTTGAAATAAAAACAAATCAATAAGTAAGAAATTTAGCGAGAATGATTGTTTTGTTAAACAACTTTAAATCGTTATATATCCTAAACTATTATTTAAATTGAAAAATGCTAAAAGGAACCTAAAGATAATTTTAAAATACCTATTCAACGACACCACCCACTTGACATAGTTCATCGACTTTTTTTTTCATTTTGACAATATGGCGTCTGGTTGTCGCTGTGGTGAATTTTGATTACTGTAATGTCTTTAGTGACACTCGCAAGGTTAAGACGAATCGATTGACGTAAGAATTATCAAAATCGGCCTACGCATTTGGTCTCTGGAACGCCACATAGAAACAAACATACATACAAACATACATACATACATAGACTGATAAACACATTACCCTCCTTTGCGTCGCGCAGTCGGGTAAAAAGAATGAGTCGGTCTTGTTCAATGATTTAATAAAAACTATAGATATGTTGTTCACACTCTAAAATGGCTACAGAAATGATTACCAATCAGGGACGCGACAGTAGGTAGGTACGCTACGATTAAAAGTAAATTAAAACTACGTGTTTAATATTAAATTAGTAATATTATGAATGAAATTTTTATAACATTTATTATGCTAACTTTTAAATTCGAAATACTTCAATCGGGAAAAAGAAGCGCTCAATTTAAAGTGATTCAGGTGTGGCTCAATAGCTCAGGAAAGGTCGTGGGTTCAAGTCCCACTTGAGCGCTTCTTTTTCCCGATGTATTTAGTAATATTAGTTATAATTCTAAATGACTAACCCACTCGGCTTAAGCACCTGATAAGTTCACACAGACCAGCCTAAAAAGCTGAGAAGCTCCTTTATTGTTTATCAAAATAGTTCAAAGAAATGTCCCATAACGCTGCGATTTGTTACTACTTACGTCGTTTTATGGTCCGTACAGTCGCTACAATCTATGCTACAGTGCGATGGTGGAGATAATGCGACGATAAAGTAAGTATCTTCAGGAGGGCCAGCTTCTGGCTGAGCCTCAGCTGTTGATAAAGCCAGCACTACTGGCCGAGTTCCAGCTGCTCATATCACCAGAACCAGTGGAACTGGACAATGGACTGTCACAGAATAACCTGTAAAAAGTAAAAAAAATCATTACCCACCTTCCTTCGGCAGTCTTATTCAGTTTAGATTACTTTTGTAACAACTTACTGTTTGAAAATGTTGTAATGAAATGAAAAAATATAATGGTAATAATAAAAATAATAATAATATTAATAAATTAACTGACACTTGAATGAATTTTTACAGCATTAAGTATGCTAACTATACAAATCAAATACATAGGGAAAAGAATCTTCTCGTGCGGGACTCGAACCCGCAGTCTTTCCCTTACAGGGGGAATGCCTGACCAATTCGGCTACCGAGACACGCCCGATATGATTCAAATTTCCCATCTTATACGTCTTTAAGGCGACGTGGCGTCATCTACCGATTTTCTCACGAACTATCGGAATCAATGAATGATGTTACAATCATTTTTAAACATTGATTTTTGATAACTCCGCCCAAACAATTGAATGAATTTTTACAGCATTAAGTATGCTAACTATACAAATCGAATACATAGGGAAAAGAATCTTCTCGTGCGGGACTCGAACCCGCAGTCTTTCCCTTACAGCCTTAAAGCCTTAAAGAAGTATAAGATGGGAAATTTGAATCATATCGGGCGTGTCTCGGTAGCCGAATTGGTCAGGCATTCCCCCTGTAAGGGAAAGACTGCGGGTTCGAGTCCCGCCCGAGAAGATTCTTTTTCCCTATGTATTTGATTAACTGACACTGTTACAGTCTTAATTTAAAAAAAACTACAGCGTGCTGTGAAAACCTAATTCAGTTTGCTGCTGCTATGTGCGGTCGGTTATGAAATTTACAAAATACTGATGACAGGAAGATTACAAAATTTCTCACATGTTGCCTTCAATTTAGCTTCGTTTATTCATTTTTCTTAAGATTTTCGTTTGATACTCGTTATAAACCGTCCTCATGCCGTTCTATAAATATCATTAAGAAGTAAAAAAAAAAAAATACTCACATATCTCCAGCTGTCTGCTATTATAGTTTTGCAGTCTGGCGAGACGCTGTTTAATTCGTCTGCGCACTGCGCCAATAAGCGCTTCGCCAGAACACGTCCTTCCTTGGAACAACAGCACCTGCCAAGGGCCCGGTTCTTAATATTTATATGATGATAATGAGAACGTTTACCTTTACGGGTACCCGTAGTTGTTGGAACCACTGAGCTTCCCGAGGAGGTAGTTTTGGAGCCCGCCCTGGTACCCGTAGTTATGCACCACTGAGCTGCCAGTTTGGGCTGGGTTTTTGTGGTTGTATGGTGAGTCACCCTTTCTGGTGCCCGTAGTTATGCACCACTGAGCTGCCAGTTTGGGTTGAGTTTTTGTGGTTGTATGGTGAGTCACCCTTCCTGGTGCCCGCAGTTATGCACCACTGAGCTGCCAGTTTGGGCTGGGTTTTTGTGGTTGTATGGTGAGTCACCCTTCCTGATGCCCGTAGTTATGCACCACTGAGCTGCCAGTTTGGGCTGAGTTTTTGTGGTTGTATGGTGAGTCACCCTTCCTGGTGCCCGTAGTTATGCACCACTGAGCTGCCAGTTTGGGGTGGGTTTTTGTGGATGTATGGTGAGTCACCCTTTCTGATGCCCGTAGTTATGCACCACTGAGCTGCCAGTTTGGGCTGAGTTTTTGTGGTTTGTATGGTGAGTCACCCTTCCTGGTGCCCGTAGTTATGCACCACTGAGCTGCCAGTTTGGGCTGAGTTTTTGTGGTTTGTATGGTGAGTCACCCTTCCTGGTGCCCGTAGTTATGCACCACTGAGCTGCCAGTTTGGGCTGAGTTTTTGTGGTTGTTTGGTGAGTTACCCTCCCTGGTGCCCGGCGTTATGCACCACTGAGCTGCCAGATTGGGCGGTGTTTTTTTAGGTGGCAGATGAGCACACGACCCACCTGATCCTGTTGGAAAAGGTTGGGACGCGTGCAACAGCACACTCGAGCTGCCGACCTTGTAAGAACAGAGTTTCTGTGCCGTCATTGCAGAATACAAAACTGAACAGACCTTTGGCCACTTATAACACAGAAACTCTCTAGTGAGCTCTGGCTACCCTACTCACCACCGGGAACACAACACGAGGTTATTATGGCCGCGGTATTCTGTAGGGCGGAGGTACTTCCCCAGTCGGACTGCTCAATTGGGACGGATATACCGTCGTGTCCTACCTCCGTTAAAAGGTGGCGAGGTGGTGTGGTGAGTGATGTGAATGCCTTTCTCGATGCCTGCAGCCGAGGCCGCTAAACTACCGGTTTGGACTAAGTGTGCGCTGAGGGCGCGTATGGTGTTTTCGCCCTCCTTGGTGTCCGAAATCTGAGCCACGGAGCTAGCAGTTTGGGCAGTGTGGTGAGTGGTGTAGGGTGCCTTTCCCGGTGCCTGTAGACGAGGCGGCTAAACTACTGGTTTGAGCCAAGTGTCCGCAGTAGGCGATGATGATTGTGATGTTTTCGTTATATGCTAAGCGGCCAGTGAAGTCCTCAAGTGAGATGCGACTACATTCGGTGTTTTCAGCGACCACAGAGCCGCACTCATGACGGTTGCAAACCGTTTCGCTCTCCACTGACTGGCCATGGAAGAAAGAAAGTTTTTTGTTATTTTTGAGATAACATAACATAAACTCACGCCTATATTCCCCGAAGGGGTAGGCAGAGGTGCTAGCACCCACATTTCGCCAGTTTATGTTTAGGTCCCAATGTAATAGGTGGCGAGCCTATTGCCATTAACCGGGCACTTATAAACCTGCGATAAATACACACATAACTTCGAAAAGCATCGAAAAGTCATTTGTGTGTGCCCTGGTAAACCTGGGATCGAACCCGGACGGACAGACAGACAGACGGACATGACGAATCTATAAGGGATCCCTTTTTGCCATTTGGCTACGGAACCCTAAAAAAGTGTACCGTCCTATTTAAAAGGGGTTGTCACCGCCATTCGTTACCGCACACCGCGAGATTCGGGTGCGTTACAGCACCCGTGGTCACGACTTGACTGGTCTGCGAGCGTCGCGCGGTGTGCGGGAAACATTTTTTGTGCGTCTACCCTCCATTACTCTCACATTCAATGTAAGGTTGGCGACACACCATACTCACTATGTCAGTTTTAGACGGCAAGGGCACTGTGTTCTTGGGTTTCACTATTTTGATCACTGGATTCTAGGTACCGCATAGTTCGAATCCATCTTCCCTATTAATCAAACCGCGGAGTGACATCGCGTATTCCGATAAAATTCTAAGACACGCGAGTGATCGTTTGCTACGACAACTAATTAGTAACAACCATGCGGAGTTAAATAAAGTGCACAGAGTGTTATACTTGTTACACTTGGAGTGCAGTAAAAGGTTGACCGAGAGTGAATTTGATCTGGTGGATCGCATTTCATACCAACAAGCGAAAAGAACCTATGAACTAAGCAGCACCACGCATGATCGGGAATTTGCCAAATTAGCAGCTAGCCAAGCTAGCTGGGGACACACTGAACAACACTGTGATCAATGTATCAAAGGTAGACTTAGACCAGCCAACCTTAAATATTTTGCAAAAGGGATTGAATTACGCTCTTACACCGAAAAAAGTGCTGTAGGGACATAATACGTACAACAGCAGCGCGCGGGACCCCGCATACACGACTGCGCGCGGCGAACGATTTCCAGCAATGCGACACGACATGAATAAATACGCGCGATTCGACAGCTCGCTGTCGGACCGACCGGACGTGTCTCGCGCTCGCAATATACTCCGTATATTGTGAGCCCTGGCCAGTCCTTACGCGCTATTATCATAGCGACCATCCGTTCGTCGGAAAAGTCCGCTGTTTTTACAGCGACCCATCCGTCGTAGGACAAAAATAAAAGTCCGCTGTTATCACAGCGATCTCTGATTGCAGAGTAAAAGTCGCTCCACTTGAGAGCCGTAAGGTGCGAGCCGAACAACTTCCCGCACGCCTCGACCGTTTACGGACGAGTCGCGAGCGCGAATTTGCTTTGGCAAGCACCCTCGCGTTTGCCCCTTCAGGGAATACACTGGTGGAAACTTAACGGTGCCAACGAAGCCAGTGAGCGGTGACCCGACCCGCATAAAGCGTTACCCCTTCAGGGTAAAGCTAGTCGGACGCTGGGTTGGGGCAACCGGTGGCGAGGAAGACCTCCTGCCGATCCCAACTATCGCCAAACGACCCCCCGGACCCATCCCCCCTTTCCTATTCTCGGTTGTTCGTTGAGTGTGCGGTCCCCTAACCGACCAATTATCACCTCGGCAACTGGGCAGTCAGGGACGCACTCATTGCACTTGGAGTGTATGACCAGCTGTATAGGCACACACCCACACCCACAAAACACATCCTCCCAACTCACGTTGGGAGGGATTAGGCCGCGTCAGTTAGGTACGGTAGTATCGTAGGTCGCATTAGGGCCACACCACACTAGCTACACTAGGGCACACACACACTAGTGTGAACTCATTTTGGGTCAAATTTTTCACCTTTTTTTATTCAAACGGGGAAGACGGCGTGATGGCCAACCCTTCCCCGGTAGAGCTCTTAGAGCTAATCTTAAACGATAAGGACGTCGTGCTGCTCCTCAAGCAGCGTTACGGAATCCGAATACCGGATCACCCGGCCAACCCAGGGGTGTCATGTGTTGACATGACACCACAAACAACACCTTCATCCGAAAGGAATAGGGCCCCCGCGCTCCCACCCTCTAGCTGCCCGGGCAGCTCTGTAGAAAAATCCCCCACGCGAGAGCGCAGTCCGCTCCGTAGGTCCCCCACCCCAGCAACCACCGACACCGAGAACAGCGGCTCCGAAATGGAGATCGACTGTGCTTCGTCCACCTCAGATGCGGAAACAACACCCTCTTTTCAAACTGACTCAGAAGACGGATTCACCGTCGTGGGTCAGAAGAGGAAGATGGGCCCCAAAGCCGCAAAGGCGGCGCCCCCGGCGAAAGCGCCGAAAAACATTACTCCACCGGTCTCCTCCAGTGACAGCCCAGCACAGGTGACGCCCGCTCAAGGGCCATCAACCACCCCGGCTCGCAAGGAGCCCCCCCCCCCCCCAATATATGTACACGACAAGGACCGGTGGACATCAATCTCCGGGTGGTGCAACGATGCCCACATTCAGTTCACCTCCGCCCGCTCTACCCCTCAGGGAATTAAAGCTTCGGTTCCCTCTTCCAGGGACCACCGTGCGCTCAACACCCTCCTGAAGGAACGGAACATTCAGTTCCATTCCTTCACCTTACAGGAGGATAAGCTTCTCCGCGCAGTAGTGCGCGGAATCCCCAAGGAGGTCTCCGTGGATGAGGTCTCCAAGTCTCTAAAGGAGGAGCACAACCTCCCAGTTCATAGCGTGCACAGAATGATACGAAGTAGGTCCAACACGGCCTACGATATGGTCCTGGTCACACTGGACCGTTCCAGTGAGGGCAAGGCCATATTTAAGGTCCGATCGGTGTGCCAGTTGTCTGGTATAACGGTCGAAGTGCCACACCACAAGGGGATTATATCCCAATGCCACCGTTGCCAGCAGTACGGGCACTCTGCCCGTAACTGCTTTGCCCGCCCTAGGTGCGTCAAGTGCCTAGAGGACCACGCAACAGCAGAGTGTAGCCGTCCGAAGGATAGGGCACTCTGCTCAACGCCACCGGCTTGTGTCCTATGCGGTGAAACGGGCCACCCCGCGAACTACCGCGGGTGCCCGAAGGCACCTAAACAGCCTCAGCACCCTTCCAGGCGCCCCCAACCACAGATAGGACTAGCAAAGTCGCAGCCCACCACCATTCCAGCTTCGGCTCCACCGAAGCCCTGTCCATGGGGACCCAACGCAGCCTCCTCAAGGCCAGCGTTCCCCCCCCTACGTACCCCAGCTAGGGACACAACAACTTCGGGGATTCCCGCGCTCATGAGCGTCCATGTCCCCCCGCCATCTGTCTCCCAGCCTCTGCCGCGCCCACCTCCTCCGCGGCAGCCGCGCCCCCAGAACCTTCCGCGGTCGCAGGCTGATAGGGACCATCGACCACCAACCGATACACACACAAACACGGCGAGCCAGCCAACGACCGGGGAGTCGGACCTCGATGTCGTGGCTCGCTTTGCCAGCATCCTCGACTTCACGGAACTGCGCGACATGGCCGCGCGGATCAGTTTTAAGATGTATACAGGTGTGGACTGGAATTATTTTACCTTTCAACATACGAAACGTAAGATTGGTTAGAATAGAACGTAGGTAAGTATTTAAGAAGTAGGTAACTAACTACCCCAAATGCAAACTGTAAACCTTCTATATTAGGATCAGTTGCAGAATGTGCACCATAAAATGTAATAAAACTTTATTCCCGCTGACCACCACTGGTGGCCATTGGGATAAAAAGTGGTAAAATTTCCCAATGTCCACCAGTGGTGGCCAACTATGTGGTGGCCAACGGGAATAATCCGTGAAAACGAGGGCAACCCCATGGCACTCCTGGGTGTCGCGATTAAATACTCGACCGTCTTCGAGGCCCTCGCGAACTTTAGAGTTAACCCATAATGGATTTACACCCCACTGGCAGAGTCAAACCACGATCACTCAAGTTAGGGTTTTTCAACACGAACGGTATAGCCGGCAAAAAGGTAGAGCTAGGAGACTTTCTTAGGAGACACCAACCGGACATATTCCTCATGCAAGAGACCTTCTTGAAGCCCTCCCAGAGGAACCCTAACATTGCGAACTATAACATGGTTCGGAATGATAGACTAAACTCACCCTTGGGCGGGACTCTCATTTATTACAAAAGGTCTCTGCACTGCTCACCTATGGATCCGCCAACGCTGACGAACGTTGAGGTATCGGTCTGTCGGCTAGGGATGACCGGCCACCAGTCAATAGTATTAGTGTCAGCTTATCTGTCACCTACCAAACACCTGAACGAGGGCGATCTCAGGGCCCTTTTCAGCCTCGGGCCGTCGGTCATAGTGGCCGGCGACCTCAACGCCAAACATGTATCGTGGAACTGTCACGTTAACAACAGCAGAGGCCTGGTCCTGGAATCGCACTCGAACCGGTTCCATTACGACATCATAGCACCGCTCGAAGTTACGCACTATCCGGATATGGTGACCCAGAGACCAGAAATATTAGACATAATGCTTCTAAAGAACGTAAGCTTACGCTTGGGTTCTATGGAACTATTACACGAGCTTACCTCAGACCATAGGGCAGTCATGGTAGAATTCGCTAGCAGGATAGGTCCCATTGATACAGGTCAGAACCCCCCCCCCCCCCCCCCCCCGAATAGGTGGATTACGGATTGGGCGCGGTTCGAGAGAGAACTCGAGTCGACCGAATCCGTACATCTTAACAGAATACCAGATCACATCGACAGCTTAGAGGAAGTCACGGCGGCGATCGACTCACGGATCACGTCCAATCGTTAATTAACGGTTGCTCTCGGAGAGCCCCGGTGGCGGAAGACCGCCGCTGGAAGCTCCCTGACGACGTGCGCGATCTGTTGAGGAGGAAGAACGCCGCCGTGCGCGCCTATGATAGGATCCCTTGCGAAGGCAACAGGGTTAGTCTCCGCCGTTTAAAACGGGAAGTTAAGGTACGCATACAGGAGATGCGTCAGACTCGATGGGACGTTACACTGAGCGAGCTTGAGCCGTCTCATCTCGCTTTTTGGCAGTTGTCTCGATCTTTGAAAAAGGACATAGTCACCCCTATGCCTCCCTTAACTAGACCAGATCAGTCAGCTAGCTTTCGAAGACTTAGAAAAGGCGGAATGTCTGGCCGAAAGTCTCGAGCTTCAATGTTCGCCCAGCACCCTACACCCCGACTTAGAACACATACGCGAGGTAGACTCAGAAGTGGAACGGCGAGCCTCACTCCCGTTACCACCGGACAGTGACAGCCAAATCGAGGCTGTCACCCCCGAAGAAGTTGAGGATATCATCAAGGGCTTGCACACGCACCCGGCTCGGACGGAATCACAAACAAAGTCATCAAACTATTCCCAGCTAGGCTACTCGTCCTTCTGACATACATTTTTAACGCAGCGCTCAAAAACAACATCTTTCCACAGCAATGGAAAGATGCCGTGGTCATTGGAATACCCAAGCCCGGCAAAAACAAGTCCGAGCCGTCCAGTTATAGACCCATCAGTCTGCTTAAAGGCCTAGGGAAAATCTATGAGCGATTAGTATGCAATAGGCTGAACACATACGCGGAAGCACACGGTCTCATACCACACGAGCAGTTTTGCTTTCGCGCCAAACACTCATGCGTACATCAGGTCCACGGCATCGTTGAGTTCATCAGCGGGCGGCTCGTACGAGGACTACTCACAGGGGTTCTCTTCTTCGACGTGGCCAAAGCATTCGACAAAGTGTGGCACAACGGCTTGATCTACAAGCTGTTCGCTATGGGCGTGCCACACAGACTCGTACTCATCATACGAGACTACTTGTCGAACAGATGCTATCGCTACCGAGTGGAAGGGACCCTCTCTAGCTCACACCCCATCCGCGCCGGTGTACCGCAGGGGTCGGTACTTTCACCTTTGCTATTCACTCTGTTTACATCGGACATCCCCTTGCTTCCGGGTGTGCAGACAGCACTTTTCGCAGACGACACAGCCATATACACATCGGCACGCAGCCCAGACATGATAGCTAGGAAACTCCAATCCGCAGCCAACGCCCTAGGTGAGTGGTTTCGGAAATGGAGAATAGAGGTTAATCCAGACAAGAGCCAGGCCGTTCTCTTTCATAAGAGAAGGAGCAACTATTATCCTTTAGATGAGCTCAGACAGTTTAGGATGTTTGACAGGCCTATCCCTTGGGCTAGGCAGGCCAAATACTTAGGCATCATCCTCGATGATAACCTCAACTTCAAAGCACACCTTAAAGCGGTCCGCGATCGGGCTGCCTTCGTACTAGGTAGACTCTACTGTTTAGTGAACTCTCGTTCTAGGTTATCTCTTAGGAGTAAAGTCAGACTTTACACTACGTGTGTTAGGCCAATTATGACATACGGATGTCCCGTTTTCGCACAAGTTAGTAACCAAAGGATCCATAGGCTACAAACACTACAAAATAGTTTCATGCGCCGGGCTACGGGAGCACCGTGGTTTATGTGTAATGTCGAGCTCCACATCGACCTGGAGCTGCCCACGATCAGGCAGTACATAAAGCAGTGCTCCCTTAGTCACTTTGACTCTGCTTCGACTCACCCCAACCCACTGGTGGTTGCGGCTGTAAACTACACACCCATCCAAATGTCACGCACGCGGAGACCTAGACACGCTCTCGGAGAGCCAGATGATGCAATAACACTCGCTCAACGAAGAGCCTACACAGCTCGCGCAGCTAACACAAATCAACCGCGGTTCCGCCTTCGCCGACGAGGGCGGAACACGCGCCGCGCCTTGTTCGTAAATGTGGGCCCAGGTCGCCCCAGTATTAATTCAGCAGCAGACCAAGCCGAGGCCGCCCCTCTCGGGGACCCTTGAGCCTGTTGCTTAAAATCAACTTTGGCTGAGAGCCCTATGCGCTCGCCACACTGCCCGCGTAAGGTTGTAGAGGCCTGTCGGCCAACAACCCACAACCCACACTGAACACAGTCCGGTTAGGCGGAGGCCATAGACCGACAGTGCCTTATGTGAATATCATCTATAGTGTAGAGGAGGCAATCGTCCGGAACAAAATACCAGTTTGTGATGCAGACGCTTTACGACAAGATGTCGCTTCCGAAAAGTAATATTACTACCGATGAGCAACAGGCATTGGTTGCGTTGCATAACAGCGCTGTCCGCCTGCACTACAACGCGGACAGCATTAAGCTGAGAGGCGGCCGTTTATTTCTACTTGGTAGTGTGTGACAATTTCACGGTTCCTAGAGTTAAGTGTGTATCCTAAGTCTATGTAGACTTGTATGTTAAAATTAAAGTTAGGAATTGTATTATGTTGCATGATATGTCTAAGTACTGCCAAGCGAAATAAAAAATATTTTCTTTCTTTCTTTCTATAAAATGACTCCATGCCTTGAATGTATTTTATTTCTCTTAATAATATACACTTAATGTGATATTGTTATCCTCTTTTCAAATTAATGTACCTACTCATTATTCCCTAGCTCGCACATAGTTCACTTTGTAACTCAAAGTACTAATTGCATGTTAACGCTGTTTTAACATTCTGCGATCGGGATAACTATTTTATTTTATTATAATGTAGCATAATAATGATGTTAGGGCAAATACTTATATTAAGTTCTCAGCATTGTATACTTAAATCTAGGGGAAGCAGCGATACAACCTCGCCACAAGTATTTCTTAACTTACTGGGGTTTGTCTCAATATATGGATGTTATAACAATGTATGAGTTGAAAAATAAAAACTTTTTTTTTTGTATTATAACTTCTTACCTTGTGGCTGCGCCATTGTGAATATTTAATTTATTTGTTTTATATGTCAACTAAACACACAACTCACTCCATATCACACATTATTATTACGCATAACAAAACGCATCTTTCGTAGGGCAACACTACTCATTCCATCCAACTTCCGTTTCCCTACAAAAGTCAGTGCTTCAAAAACTACCGTACTCTCAACTCGCCGCGCCGCGACGTATACTCGCTAATTTTGTGACGTGCTAAATCTCTAAAATTTAATATAACCGCCTCATGAACATTTAAAACTTCACGACCAAGTGATCAGTGTTCATCAAGAAAGCCGTCACCGCAAAGACTTCAGAGGTGATCCAAGCTGCCGATTAAACCACCAGCAGGTAGGCACTGATTCCCTCCAAGTTTTGGTCCTTCGAGCCGGATAACTAATTAATCTCCTCAATCCGCATAAATTATTCTCTCCTCTCAATACAAATCACTCACGCATAATATTTACTCACGCATTATCGCATTATTTACGCTTTTAGTTATGCAAAAACTCACCACCCGCCATTTATATTTTATTTCATCCTCATCGCTTATATACCTTTTTATTTTAAAGTGAATCACGCATAAAATACTGTTACTACACCTATATTCATTCGATTAGGTACACAAAGCAATATAATATTAATATTTCACAATTTTAACGTAAAATACTTAACGAAAAATTTCTACCCACATTTTTTTATTATCACTACGCTCAGCCAACATTCTTGTTAGAATAATAAAATTTAACTCCGTTCGTCGCTTGAGACATTAAATTCAAACGTATTATATTTTTACAATAGTAATTATTTCTTTTCACTATGGGTGGAACTGAACCTTTATCCAAGGAAAGTGACAGCAAGTCCAATGACGTCATGATCTCTTTTCTTGAATATAAACAACAAAACCTCTTTCAAATTGTTCAAGAAATATATAACCTCAGTTTAAAGGTTTCCGACGAGGTTAGCAGTAAACAATTTCTTGCTAGGGTTCAATCCATTGAAAATACTCGTATGGAATACGTAGAAACTGTAGACAAACTCACTCTCGAAAAATTAAAGCAAAACCCACGGGTAAAGCCGAGTTTTACCCTTCTCAACACTTTTGATGAATTATACTGTTACATCAAGCAGACGGAGACATCTCTGAGACAACAGCTCAGAGATTCACACAAAAATGAAAACTTTAACAACATGTTGCCCTCATTAAAACTCACAAATTTCGATGGTACTCCTAGCAAATGGCCAGTGTTTTATGATAATTATTGTAGTGTTATACACTCAAATACTCGCCTCACCAAGGCAGAAAAAATACAGTATTTAATTAGCTGCCTCTCTGGCAAAGCCCTCAATGTTTGTTCTGGAATATCCGCTACAGCTCAAAATTATGATATCCTATGGCAAGCTTTGCTAGATAGATACCATGATACCAGAGTACAGGCATCTGCTTATATAGAACAGATGTTACAACTCAAACCAGGACAATCACCTGAAAACATTATTGATAACTTTTGCTCTGCCGAGGCCGCTTTGCAACGCTTACAGATTGAGGATTTGTCAGACTTTTTAATAACTTATTTAGCATTAAGTAAGCTTGATAAGTCTATGGTAGACCTGTTTGAACAGGCTCATAGACATATAGATATGCCTAAATTTAAAGATTTAAAACAGTTCCTACGCGAGCAATGTAAACTCCAAGTAGTCCATGCTCCTTCTCGCTCTCAAGTTAGTAATAATCGCAGTCAATATGTTAAACCCACATCGCAAGTAAACAAACAGAAAACGTTTTTTACTCAAACTACTCATACCGATAATACTGACAATAGTTCTCAATCTCAACCTTGCAAAGTTTGTAACTCTAATCAATCTCATCCTCTGTTCAAATGTGACTTGTTTTTACAACAAAATGTCAAAACGCGTAACGAGATAGCTCGTCAACACTCATACTGTACTAATTGCTTAGGATTCCATCATATAAATGCATGTAAATCATCCAGACGGTGTTCTACATGTAACCGCAAACATCACTCGTTATTGCATTACGACAATAACGATAATTCAAATTTAACTCATTTCCCGCGCAGAATTAAAAATGACAATTTGACCACTGCGCACTCGCCGCATTCATGGAGCGAGCGCCCCGCGCCCGCGCCGCTGACATCCAGCGCTGTGGGTCCGCCCCACGCGGATTGTCCGTCTCACTCGCACCCGCAGTCTCGCCCGCACTCGACGTTATCACAGCCACACTGCGCTCCGCGCGTAACTTCAAATAATGATAACAGCAGCTTCGCTTTGTCCGTTACCGTTCCTGCGCGTATATCGAGCAATAATACTACCGTATTGTTGCCGACTGCGTCTGTTATGGTATATAATGCAAATAATAGACAAAATCGAATGCGATTATTTCTGGACACGGGTTCAATGAGTAACTTCGTTACGAAATCTTGTTGTGAGCGCTTGAACTTAAAGATAACTCCCGCACCTTCTGTTATTACAGGTATAGGTCAACTTAAAAATCATTCATTCGGTATTACGCAATTTAAAATGTACTCTCGCTTTGATTTTCGCTGTGTCTATTCTGTCAGCGCTCGCGTTATAGATACAATAACGGACTTTTTACCCAATATCGAAATTGATACTACGCACTTAACTCACTTGCAAACTTTACCTATGGCTGATGATCATTATAACGTGCCTGGTGAAATAGATTGTCTTATAGGCAACGAATTAGTCCCGCTTTTACTCGGTTCACATAAGGTGACCTCACAAAACTCTTCGGTAGTTGGTATCCAAACCACTCTCGGATATGTCGCAATGGGCAAGGCCCAGTGCATATTACCCCCGCTCTCCGCTAAGTTTCTCCCAGAAGAGACCAATACACGCACTCATACTCATTCCCGCTCGCTCAACTCTAATAAAAATTTCTTTTGTCAAACGCACACGCTCTCACTTGATCAATTAACGCAACGCTTTTGGGAAATAGAAAAGGTCCCAGATAAAATCCATGCTAGTCCCGATGATGAAGCATGTGAGAAAATATTTCAATCTACTTACTCACGGGATGACACCGGTAGATATACCGTTGTTCTTCCTTTCAAACACTCGCCCTCTGAGTTAGGACACTCCTACTCAGTGGCTAAACGCCGCTTTTTAAGTCTAGAAAATAAACTCAATTCAGCTGACTTACGGGCTGATTATAACGCAATTATACAAACATATATTGATCAAGGTTTTTTGTCTAAAGTTCCAAATAACTTTCAAGACACTCAAGTTTATTACATGCCGCATCGCGCCGTCTATCGACCTGAAAAGGAAACTACGAAGACCCGCGTTGTTCTAGATGCTGGAAGTAAAACCACATCTGGTAAATCACTTAACGACTTATTGTATGTGGGCCCAGTCCTACAAAATAATATTTTTCATTTGCTTCTCAATCTTCGTATGTTTTCAATCGCTCTAAGCGCAGACATTGAAAAAATGTATTTTCAAGTGAATCTCACTCGAGATCACCACTCATATCAACGCATTCTGTTTAGATTTGATTCCGATGCACCTATTGATACCTACCAGTTTGGTACTGTTTGTTTTGGTGTATCTAGTTCACCATACCTCGCTATGCGCGTCGTGCGACAACTCGCCGCTGACAGTCGCGACTCTTATCCGCTCGCCGCTTATGAAGCTGACAATCACATGTATGTCGATGATTATATTTCCTCTGTAGATAATACAGCCATAGCGGAAAATACCTATAAGGAAATGGTCGCGATGTTTCGGTCAGGAGGTTTCAATTTAGTCAAATGGATATCAAATGACAGAGAATTATTATCGCGTATTCCACAGGCTCATAAGAGTTCTCTCGTTGTTAAATTTGATGACGATCCTAACGCAGATACAAAAATCGTAGGTATGCAATGGCAGCCTATCGATGATAACTTCATTTTTAATATAAATATCGACTGTCAGGGGACTTGTACCAAACGCTCGCTTTTATCTATAACCGCACGCTTGTTTGACCCATTGGGTATCATTAGTCCAGTAATCGCTTACATGAAGCTTCTCATACAAGACTGCTGGAAACTACAGCTCGACTGGGATGATGAAGTCCCCGACTGTATTCTCTCCAAATGGAATCAGTTCCATATGGAACTGTCGCGTTTATCTGAGCTGAAAGTTCCCCGTCATATCGGAATATCTTCTACGAACAGAATAACACTTATAGGATTCGCAGATGCCAGCCTACAATGTTACGGCGCGGTAGTCTACGTGCGAATTGAAACACAGGAGAACGCTACCGCTGATTCTGTTAGGCTGCTCACCGCGAAATCTAAAGTGTCGAATCCCAATAAAACTCTCGCTCGCTTAGAACTCTGCGCTGCTGTGCTACTCGCAAATTTAATTGACTCAGTCCGCTCTGTTTTTAGTAAACGCTGTAGTATAAATCAAATATACGCATTCTCTGACTCCACGGTAACTCTTACCTGGATTCATTCTCCCGCACATAAATTTCAAACATTTGTAGCCAATCGTATCTCTCAAATTAATGAACATTTATCCGCACCTCATTGGTATCACGTCCGTGGTGTAGAAAATCCTGCGGATATCGTATCGCGCCCTGTAACTCCAACGGGATTACTCAATAACGCTCTGTGGTTCCATGGTCCGGAGTGGCTGACCACTCCTATTAACACCTGGCCTATAAAAAACTTTAAAATCAATCACAATGACAACACGGAGTCACAGGAAATGAAAACCGCTTCTCTCCACGTACGTACTATATAACTACGATTGACTCATCTCATCCTATTCAGGATCTCGCAGAACGCTGCTCTTCATGGATCAAATTTATTAACTCTCTTGCATACGTACTTCGTTTTTTGAAGATTCTCAAATCTCAAGGTTCCTTAACTATACAGGATATAGAATCCGCAGAATATTACGCACTACGCTACGTACAGTCTAAGTACTTTTCTCAAGAAATAAACGCACTTAAAAATAATAAATTATGTCCCACTCAATCAATTTTAAAACTCAATCCTTTTCTCGATCAACAAGGTCTACTTCGCGTAGGCGGAAGGCTTACTCATTCTCAATTAGATTTCACTAAAAAACATCCGATATTACTATCATCTAACGGTCGCATTGTTTCACTTTTAGTTGATCATTATCATACTTCCAACCTGCACACCGGACCAGGTTTGGTTCTGTCACTAACTCGTCAGAAATATTGGATTCTCTCCGCTAGAAATCTAATTCGTCAAAGAGTACATAAGTGTAACTCATGTTTTAAACTGAAGCCTCGCGCTACGACTCCGCCTATGGGCGATCTCCCCGCTATTAGAGTTTCTCAAGTAAAGTCTTTCGTGCACACCGCTGTGGATTACGCAGGACCCTTTTATATAACACACATACGTCGGCGCGGAGTGAAAAGCCACAAGGCTTATATTTGCTTATTTGTTTGTCTCACAACTAAAGCGCTCCACTTAGAATTAGTGTCTGATCTAAGTACGGACTTATTTCTCGCTGCGTTCAAACGTTTCATTTCTCGCCGTGGGCCGGTCTCCGTTCTCTACAGCGATGGAGGTACTAATTTTATAGGCGCTAAGCGCAAATTAAATGAAATTTATTCCCTAATACAGTCCACTGATTATAAAGATCACATAAAGGATTATCTCACTCAACATAAAATTAAATTTCTTCATAGTCCACCTTATGGACCTAATTTCAACGGTTTGAGTGAAACTAATGTCAAATCCGTTAAAACTCATTTATTTAAAGCTATCGGAACTCAGATACTCACTTATGAAGAATTTAATACTATTCTAGTACAAATTGAAGGCCTGTTGAACAGCCGTCCAATTTGTGTTCTCTCTTCGGATCCTTCCGATCCATCCGCATTGACGCCCAGTCATTTTTTAAATGTAACTCTGCTTAAATTTTTGCCCGCTGAACCTATTGATCTGACTCTGTCCGACAATAGACTGACACGTTATCAACTCTTGAATAGAATAGTACAAAGTTATTGGAAGCGCTGGAGTGCAGAATATCTCACTTCCCTCCAGCAGCGAGAAAAATGGAACTCGCCTTCGAAACCTGTGAGGGTGGGTACCTTAGTCATCATTAAGGATGACAATTCGCATCCCTTGTTTTGGACACTAGCTGTTGTCACAGAGGTGTTTCCGGCCAAGGATGGTATAATTCGAGTGGCGAAGGTTAAAACTCCGTCGGGGGATTATGTGCGACCCGTAACGCGGCTCTGCCCGTTACCTACGCAATAACCTCATTAATAATAACTCAAAATCCTTTTTTTTTTATTAGCTCATAATTTATTTTAATTTAAACTTTTATCTCAATTTAGAGGAAACCTCTAAACCCCCCGAAGTTGGCTGCGCCATTGTGAATATTTAATTTATTTGTTTTATATGTCAACTAAACACACAACTCACTCCATATCACACATTATTATTACGCATAACAAAACGCATCTTTCGTAGGGCAACACTACTCATTCCATCCAACTTCCGTTTCCCTACAAAAGTCAGTGCTTCAATAGCTACCGTACTCTCAACTCGCCGCGCCGCGACGTATACTCGCTAATTTTGTGACGTGCTAAATCTCTAAAATTTAATATAACCGCCTCATGAACATTTAAAACTTCACGACCAAGTGATCAGTGTTCATCAAGAAAGCCGTCACCGCAAAGACTTCAGAGGTGATCCAAGCTGCCGATTAAACCACCAGCAGGTAGGCACTGATTCCCTCCACCTTGATTTGTTAATAATTTTTGCTTGTTACCTTAGATTTTTAGTAAGAGAATATAAAAATTTGTACGGAGCCAATAAAAACTTATTTCGTTGTTACAAGTTTAATCTTAACAAATTATGTACTGATTATTTAAGAATTTATAAAAAATCAATAGTGGTAGTAATCTTCACCGAAACTCTACATTTCTGAATATTATTGTGCAATTTTATTGTTGATGGTATGAACTTTAATTGTTACCAAAATATAATCAGTATTTTGCCTGAAATACAAAAAAATGGTGAATAAAAAAAAAAAAAAAAAATTGTTGGGGAGAAAATTTATTTTGTTCAATTTCTCCGTTCAGTATCAAAGTATAAAGGTCTAACCTTACATTCTGATAAGTAACTATGGTCCTTAGTACGACAACATGAAAAATTTCCACGTATCCCTGCGTTCTTGGGGTCCACAATACTTCAAAGTTCAAATTTTTAATATTGATTTATTACCACATTTTAAGAGCTTTTCTATTGAATTCAATTTAAAATGATATATTTCAATATTTAAAATATTATTTTTTACTCATTAACCCACTTAGAATGTATTTGTTGTATTATATTAATGAATGTAAATAATCCTATTTCAGTACTTTAAAGCACGTGATGAACACATACTTTAAATTGAATGAGAGTATGCCTGCAACAAAACAATCGTTTATCTCCACCCCTGAAACGTGGACGACGACGCGACGCTTGATTGGCTGTTGGAGCTCTTTCACTTTGCCGCTACTTGCGAGTGAAATTAGGCTATATATAGCGGCACAAAAAAAAAACGAAATACATCTGAATCGCAAACCTTGTTAAACAACTTTTATATATAAACCAGCGCATCGTTGAAGTTTCCTGAATATCATCATGACTACATTTGTCACGAACTTGGATATTTTTATGTTACTTCGTGGTGAAGGAGAAATGAAAGCATGATGGGCACGACTTTATGAAGTTATTAAATTATACAACATTGCTCTGGCGAAATATGTTCGGAAGATTCAGAAATAATTAAGCCCCTTGTAAAGAATTATATCAGCAACTTGAGTCGCAAATGATCAAGTGCCACCAGGAACCAGATGACTTTTTTGAATAAAATTTCAGAATGGTTACAATCAAATATCAACTGGCCAAATTGCAGGAGTAAACTTATCTGAGGTTTTTAAAACTCAAGAAGTTCTCGAAAACATCTCATCAGACTATGGGTTAGTTAGTTGAAACTGATTTTGCATCAACACCAAGCACAGTAACAGTAACTGTCGATGTCGGCACTTCTATGGAGGTACAGACTAGGAAGCCCATTGCTAACCTTAGTAATAAACAAAAGAAAATACGTTCAGGGTCCCTTTTAGGATATTCATTAGAAGAACTAAGTTTCCCATTGGTGTCAAAACTAAGAATGGAAGAGAAAAATGATATAGCTCAAGTTATAGGGGAAATCATGAAGAACTCTGATAGTGTACCAATAGTTCGCAACACACTATTTGGTGAGAAGGATAAGGCACAGCCTTTAGACGAAGAACATGCTCTAAGCCTTTACACAGCTTTGAACCTATCGAAGTGGAAGTACTTATGTTTAAGGAAGGCGCTCACAGATTGCGCAACTCCAGTTTTGCCATCATATCATAAGCTCCTTGAAGCTAAAAGGAGATGCTACCCAAATGATTTGGAAATGAAAGAGGAGGTAGAGGGAAGCTTCAAGCCTTATAGGATATCACAGTTCACAAAATACTTCAAGTTACTGGTATTGGGGTTCCGATGGAGCTTCTTCACAGAGCACCCATGAGCAAAGAAGTGAAGATGTCAATTATAATGACTCATCAGTTTTCATGTCTAGTCTTGTACCTCTGAAATTAATTTCCAACAATGGCACCATGTTATGGGAAAATCCGAAACCTTCTTCAACACATCTTTGCCGGCCAAATATATTTGAATTTGTGTCAGGAGGCGGTAGAAAATGTCAAGCCAGAAGAAGCTGCTAAGAAGGAAGAAATAGAAAACCTCACATCCACAAAATGGGCTGGACTGGAGATATCGCACGACCTCAATATGGCAATGAATGGAAAGGTGGCCACTACTATAACAGATACTTCATCAGCATCTACTTGTAATTATGTCTTAAGTGTGGTCTCTCTTCATATGAGTGTATTTTACACATATCATATAACTTGGACCTTAAATTGTGGACCACACGAGGTCTTCTTCTTATCGTGTCGTTAGCAAACCTAGATGGTATCGGCCCAAAATTTTGCTACTAAAATCGCATTGTCAGTAGCATTCATTAGATCTTCCTGCGTGCAGTTGTTGGGGCACGCAGGGCATGAAGTCAAGTGTTTCATCGTTTGGGGGGCAGCACCACACTTGCACTCCAAGTTAGAGCCATCTGAGAATCCCCACTTGAACAAGTTCTCCTTACTTCGGCCGACCTGCGTCCGAAGTCTATTTAAAGATTTCCAGGTGGGCCATGGTAACTCATGTCCAGGTGGCGGGCTCTCAGACAGTGGGACGAAAGGGCTAGGAAGATCGACAGTCTCCCGCCACAGCCGGCATCTCTCCTTTGACCGGTCGTTGACTTTAGGAGGGGAGACACACTTCATAAAGCTGTTGCGGCTTTTCAGCCTTTGTGGCACAGGATGGTAATCGAATAGTGGGTGCCGAGTGTCGTCTAGCAATTTGGTCTTTTCGGAAGAGCCTGCCACAGTCCTGCGAACCTCTGGAGGCGCTATTCCAGCTAGCGGATACAGCATTTGTACCGGGGTCGGTTTTAGGCAACCAGTAATGATCCGGCAAGTTTCATTTAATGCTGTATCCACCAACTTTGCATGGGCTGAGCGGCTCCATACTGGGCCTGCGTAATCGCCTGCAGAGAAGGAGATCGCCAGGCCAGTGGTCCGCACGAGGTGAAAATAAAGAACTAAAAACAACACAATTTAAGCGGCAACTGGGAATACCTACTTGTTGATATTGTGAAGCAAGGCTTTGGAACTAAAAATGACGGCAACACAGCCAGAAGATATTTTAGAGAATGCAAGAAATCTGCTGCAATAACCAAGATTGACGAGAATCTATTTAGCATTTTGCCGTTATTGCCCCGCTTCACTCAACAAAAGGTATAGAGTAAGGACACTCCTATGTCATGTCTGACATAGGATCATTTTTGAGATGATGCATGTGGGATCTGTAATGGGTCTACATATGTATGTACAGTAAAACAGAGTAAAATAAATGACGTAAAACATAGCATTTGGCGCATGAAAAAGGCCCACTTTTCACTTACAAGATCGTACTACTTTGAAGCGAGTGTCGATAATCTGATATCCAATAACTTATGACCCGTTCCAGGGTACAGGGACAGACTTTTATTACGGTTCCAGAATAGATGTACTGACTTCCGTAATGCGACATCCAGTAAACTATTAAACGTTTCAGAGTCCTTGAATACGACTGCAGTATCACTTCACTATAGCTGAAATCTATATTACGGCTCAAGACTACCATCTACGGCTGAACATGGCAACGACCGCGACTTTCTTTATCTCACTAGAATACTACTTATACGTAGTGTAATACAAAATTGCCTATTCCGGTGTCTATTCGCTGAGATAAAGAAAGCGTTATATAAGTAGACTTCATTCTAAGTACCAGTACTGCATCATGAAGACCATAGTTACTTGGATTATTGGGTTTTCAAGGTCTAAGTACAATACTGCATTAGATACTGGAGAAGACCATAGTTACTAGTAATTATTATGTTCAGCATATAAGTATTTATTATGCAAGTAAAGCATGCACTATTATATTTAATTTATTTATAGTTTTGATTTACTGTAAATATTAAATTTTAACTGCATGAAAAACTGAAAAGCAGCGTTGGGTGCATCCCAACATTATGCTGAGTTCCAACTGCGGTAACCCAATTTGTAGTATGAAGAACTTGGCGTTATAAAATAAAATAAATGATATTGTTAATCTTATTAATTTGTTTATATTTATAACTTCATTTTTTATTTTTACCAGCAGGTAACATGGTAACATGGAATCCCAGCCAATTCAGAGCCAGCTCGAAAGAGAGAGATGTCTCAGCCAATCTCACCTCCGGCAACCAACAACTCGACGGCGTGCGTTTTAGTCGGTTCGAGTACAACATAACCATCCTCACCGGCTCCGGTATGTATCCATGGGCATTTTGGGCACGATGAAAAAACCTGTTCGGAACAATGAAACCTGTCATGTCATTCAACAAACCTTCATTAAAAAAACTTTCAACAAATCATAACGTGCTGTACATAATCCATGGGGATTTTGGGCACGATAAAAAAACCTGTTAAGAACTTAGAAATCTGTCATGAACTTCAACAAACCTGCAACAAATCTGTTCAGGACTTTTTATTGCTGCCTTTTCGCAAGGTTACCACTGGATGAAATACCAGGTAACATGATCATCATAGGGCACGCCGTAATAGTGGCGGTAAGACCCATCATGGGGGAGTGGCTAGAGAGGCCACGCAGCAAGTGAATTTGGTTATTTGGGGATTTTGGGCACGATGAAAAAAACCTGGTCAGAACATTATTATTATTGCCTTTTCGCAAGGTTAGCACTGGATGAAATACCAGGTAACATGATTATTGTTCGGTCAAAATGTTCGCCGCCTAAGTAGCTGTGGGTCTACTCACTGGTGTTGTGGTTATATTTTTATTATTCTGATTTTATTATTTCCTTTGTAATATGTGCATGTGTTCATCCGCAATAAAAATTATTTTCTTTCTTTCTTTCTTTCTATGATCATCATAGGGCACGCCGTAATAGTGGCGGTAAGACCCATCATGGGGGAGTGGCTAGAGAGGCCACGCAGCAGGAACATTTGGTTATTTGAGGATTTTGGGCACCATGAAAAAACCTGGTCAGAACGTTATTATTATTGCCTTTTCGCCAGGTTATCACTGGCTGAAATACCAGTTAACATGGTCATAGGGCACGCTGTAATAGCGGCGGTAAGACCCATCATGGGGGTGTGGCTAGAGAGGCCACGCAGCAGGTACATTTGGTTACTTGGGGATTTTGGGCACCATGAAAAAACCTGGTCAGAATATTATTATTATTGCCTTTTCGCCAGGTTACCACTGGATGAAATACCAGGTAACATGGTCATAGGGCACGCTGTAATAGCGGCGGTAAGACCCATCATGGGGGAGTGGCTAGAGAGGCCACACAGCAGGTGCATTTGGTTATTTGGGATTTTGGGCACGATGAAAAAACCCTGGTCAGAACATTATTATTTTTTGCCTTTTCGCAAGGTTAGCACTGGATGAAATACCAGGTAACATGATCATAGGGCATGCCGTAATAAGGACGGTAATACCCATCATGGGGGTGTGGCTAGAGGCCACGCAGCAGGTACATTTGGTTATTTGGGGATTTTGGGCACCATGAAAAAATCTGGTCAGAATATTATTATTATTGCCTTTTCGCCAGGTTACCACTGGATGAAATACCAGGTAACATGGTCATAGGGCACGCTGTAATAGCGGCGGTAAGACCCATCATGGGGGAGTGGCTAGAGAGGCCACACAGCAGGTGCATTTGGTTATTTGGGATTTTGGGCACGATGAAAAAACCCTGGTCAGAACATTATTATTTTTTGCCTTTTCGCAAGGTTAGCACTGGATGAAATACCAGGTAACATGATCATAGGGCATGCCGTAATAGGGACGGTAATACCCATCATGGGGGTGTGGTTAGAGAGGCCACGCAGCAGGCACATTTGGCTATTTGGGGATTTTGGGCACCATGAAAAAACCTGGTCAGAATATTATTATTATTGCCTTTTCGCCAGGTTACCACTGGAAGAAATACCGGGTAACAAGGTCATAGGGCATGCTGTAATAGCGGCGGTAAGACCCATTATGGGGAGTGGCTAGAGAGGCCACACAGCAGCCTCTAGTACCGGTAATACATTAAAGGCAAGCGGAACAAGTAGGTACGGCTCAAAATATATGCTAGTCACTCATGTCAATCAATATGTAAATCAAGAAAATGATTTTTAGGGAGAAAACGAAGGTGTCTTCTAGTCCTCAGGCGGCGAGGACTCTGTCACCGCGAACACCTACGCGTCCAATCTAGCCAACAGCGCTTCTATGCCAGCACAGCATATGGCACTGGGTCAGTCGGGGTGCGCGAGGGATATGCCACAGGCTATCTCATCCTCGGCATGATGACACGAGACGGCCGTGCGGTTTTAGTCGGACCGAGTCCGACTTAACCGCCCCCACTGGCTAATGGGGATTTTGGGCACGATGAAAAAAACCTGGCCAGAACATTACTATTATTGCCTTTTCGCAAGATTACCACTGGATGAAATGCCAGGAAACATTGCTCATAGGGAGAGCGAGAAATGGGAGGGAAAGTTAAGGTGGTGACAAAATTGCTTGGAAGCTATCTTGCAGATCCAAGTTTACTAGTTTTATGTACAAATTTCGCTGTAGAAATTCTTTTTAACTTAATGTGCCGATATCGGTTTCGTGATAGTTGCTCTAGAACTGAGCTTTTATATAGAAAATTGCAAGACTTTCACGGTAGACAACCTCTCATAAGAATGAATAGGTTCACAAGATCCAACTGCGATCACCCAGGTAAATATGTGATGTGGTGTTATGTGGATTGAAATTGAAACTGAAAGACAACTTTTATACAGCATTTAAAAAAGTGCGTGAAGTGGATGAAATTCAGGCTCACTTTTTGTTTTTGTAACAACAAAGTCACATCCATTTAGCATTTGGTTTGTTTATAACTTTCACATAGTTACAAGGGTTTGTTATATTTCGTAACACCCATTCATTGTATAAAAATATTCATCGGGATCCAATTAGGACCATTTGACATTATGCGCTTTCAAGCTGAAAGACATCCTTTATTGGGCAATTTATAATAATATCGGAATCCTAACATCTTTGAAGTGTTATGGATGAAATTCGGATAGACACCAACACAATATTTTTGTAACAATTTAGTCTGTAGATTGAAGCTGAAAGACAACCTTTATTGGGCAATTTATAATAATATCGGAATCCTAACATCTTTGAAGTGTTATGGATAAAATTCGGGTAGACACCAACACAATATTTTTGTAACAATTTAGTCTGTAGATTGAAGCTGAAAGACAACCTTTATTGGGCAATTTATAATAATATCGGAATCCTAACATCTTTGAAGTGTTATGGATAAAATTCGGATAGACACCAACACAATATTTTTGTAACAATTTAGTCTGTAGATTGAAGCTGAAAGACATCCTTTATTGGGCAATTTATAATATCGGAATCCTAACATCTTTGAAGTGTTATGGATAAAATTCGGGTAGACACCAACACAATATTTTTGTAACAATTTAGTCTGTAGATTGAAGCTGAAAGACATCCTTTATTGGGCAATTTATAATATCGGAATCCTAACATCTTTGAAGTGTTATGGATAAAATACGGGTAGACACCAACACAATATTTTTGTAACAATTTAGCTTGTGGATTGAAGCTGAAACTCGGTGAAAAACGGGAAAAGACCAGCGGCTGTCCCACCTAGCCACAGAGAACGGCGGAACCTCCAGGGGCGACCATCTGTCTCACGTCGGGAGACGAATCTCCGCGCCAGCAAGCGGTCCTGGGGCTGTACTGGAACGCCGGACCTAGCCGGACGTCCCCGATTTAAATGGCTAGCCTGCCAAACTACTACTTACTAGGATTCACCCCTTGAACTGAGGGCCGGGGAATAAATAGTTTATAAGATCAACCACCTTTTATTTATTTCCCTGGTCCCTGTAATCCTCCAGGGTTACAACGTACCTATAGCTTTTTGGTAATAACGAGGTGCAATACGCATACTAGCCTAATCCAATCAGCAAGCTTTCCACACAGATTTTATCATTCATTTCATAGTTCCTTAACATTTACTAACAACGACTTAATGCAACAAAGAGAAATTATTAAGACTGTTTTCGGGAACAGTAGTAATACACTGTTTTTTATTTATAACTTTAAGGGTTATGTTCAAATTTTATATTCTGATATACATTATTGTTAACAGGGATTAACGTGATCATCACGCATCGAAGAACTTACTCAAGAACAGCGCTTATCATCTCTGTGACTATTTAACATCTGAAATGAGAGTTGGATCATGATCAGAAGATGCTCAAAAACAACGGGTATGAAGTGAACCAATGACGGAAGGAGTTGCAGGTGTAGGCATCCAGAGGTGAGCTGACAGGCAGCCTATAGGCCCTATGTCAGGCAGTAACGAATAAAAGGTACTCCATTCCGACAGTTTACACACCAGGCATACAAGTGAACAACATTATGGGAACACTGAAAGATATCTTACCGCTACAAACTACAGGAGTCTACAAAATATTGCAGCTGTGATCGTTCCTATATCTACCCTGATGAGCAAAATATTAACACCTAACCTTGGAAAATATAAGCAATGGAGTTTCACCAACTTCAACCGGAGCGTGATAAGCCAGAGGCAATCTCACCCTCGGCAATGATGACCAATATGGTGTGCGGTTTTAGTCTACCGACTAAGTCCGACATAATCACCCCTGCCGGCTCCGACGGATAAAGGGAGTATTCGAAGAAGAGATTTTCGCGTCACAAGAACAAAGGATATCAGGATTTTAGCAACATATTCCTACATGATCTGCCCTGGACCAGATGGAAGTCATTGAACAGACTTCGGACTCGGGTCGGCCGAAGCAAGGAATGCCGGCCAGATGGGGGTTCTCGGAGGGGGGGACCGATGCGATGTAAATGTGGAGTTACTCCACAGACAATGGCACATATGTTGACATGTGCTAAATGCCCACCGCAGGACCTTATGTGCGCCTGCGAGAACGCCATAAAGGTGGCAGCACACTGGGAGAAGATAATTTGCGGGCCGAGGCACCATCGCCACGATAGAAGATTATGCAACATAAATATTTTTTTATATCATTGTTTTATTTTCTGTTTTATTTATATATATATTTTTTACAATAAACGACTGTTACGAATACGTAAACGACTATGATGTATGTTCTGAAGTAGTATGTACTAGCGCGGTCGAACCCCGTTACAATTCGGACCCCACCGTCTTGCAAAGACCAACCAGCTCTTTAGAACCAGCTTGGTTTCACAGTTCAACATCAATAATTGAAGTTTGTGACTTAGACCTCTATCCAAATATAAAAACTTCAATGAAAATTCTGCCATTTCTTCCTATAAGCGGTGCGACATCAGAGAGATAATAGTATGACATGTAAAAACTTAGCGTAGTTTTTTTTATACCACTGAGGTAGCAGACAAGCACACGGGCCACCTGATGGATAGTGGTAACCGTGGTATATGGATGTAGGCAACACCAGATGAGAGGCGTCACACTCATGGTGCTGACTTTGAAGAAACCTTCTAATGCCCTTCTTGAAGTACTCCAAACAGTACATCATACATGTTAGAAGAAAGTATAATAGTTTTAGCTCTTCTGAAGTAAATACTCATCTAAAGATAGTTCCATACCTCTCAAATATTATCAATTGATTTGCCAAAAAATGTATTAGACCTCCAGACTTCTGTTATTGTTATTATGTGTGCAATAACATTGTGTATTATGCAACGAAGTTTAATTTACTTGATATTTTTTAAACCACTTAGATGGCAGACACGAAGGGTTACCGTGGTTTTTGTGATGTACTTTTTTATGATGTATTATTTAAATAGAAATCCTTCAAATTTCAGGCTGTGACCACGCCTGCCCACAAAACAGATGAAACGATTTTTCAATAAATATAACAGACCTACAGACTTCCTTTATTGTTATAGTTCTTCAATAATTTTTTGTATCTAATTAAATTTATTTTCAATAAAATTGTGTATTATGCAACGAAGTTTAATTTACTTGATATTTTTTTAAACCACTTAGATGGCACACCTGATGGAAAAGGTTACCGTGTTTGTCTATGGATTTTTGATACTTTTTTATGATATATTATTTAAATAGAAACCCTCCCAAATTTTAGGCTGCGACCACGCCTGCCAACAAAACAGACAAGAGGATTTTCCAATGGAGGATACGATTCCGTCGCCAAATATATTCATTTTATTTATTCACTGTCGTTTACATGTTTATGAATATTTTTTTATTTATTTACAGTCTGTCAATTGACTATCCCGTACGAAACCAGGACGCCGGACGAGCCACTTTTTACATATAAATGTAAACTGATTATTTGTTTTGACGATTTAATTTCATTTTTCCAATTTTATTAATAAATTCATTTTAGGTAAAAAGAACCAAAAAAGCATTTCATTTAAAAACTTCATCAACAAGAACCATCAACTTATCAGCCTAAATCAACATTTTGTTCGAACATTTAATAATATGTAAGACTAGCTTTTGCCCGCGACTTAGTCCGCGTTAAGTTCGAAATAGAAAGGTTTAGAACACACTGCTCCCGCGACCCTGATAAAGCTCCTTAAAATTTCTGTGAGCCTGGTACTTCATGCAAAAGTACCAGGTAACTGAAACATTGAAAACGTTTATATGGGAAAAAGAAAAGGGGTGTTTTTAGGGGTTTCCCGGCTATTATTAGAATTTTTCTCACCTTTTAAACCATCCCTAGACCGCCACGAACATTTCAAGACCAAGATAATATTTTTTAAATCCATTCAATCGTTCTCGAGTTTTAGAGAGACTAACGGACAGCAATTGATTTTTATATATTATATAGATAGATTAGAAGAAGATATTACATGAAGTAATATCATTACACATATTATTAATAGTAGTACATACAACAATGCTCAACTAAACTGATAATATTGAATAACCACGAAGACAGCCAAGTCAATAGGGCCCTGGTAAAAAAGACAACCAGGTGAATAGGGCCCTGCCAATGAAGACAGCCAGGTGAGTAGAGCCCTGCCAATGAAGACAGCCAGGTGAATAGGGCCTCACCAATGAAACAACCAGGGTGAATAGGGCCCTGCCAATGAAAACAGCCAGGTGAATATGACGCTGACAAGAAAGACAGGCAGGTAAAAAGGGCCCTGCGAATGAAGATGGCCAGGTGAATAGGGCCCTACTAATGCCTTTGGGGGCCCTGTCAACCCAGGCTCACCTGCTAGTTGCTGTACCTGTTCAACAACAAACGAGACTCTGGTGCAGGTTCCCTTTGGTTGAGGGGTCAGACCACTGACAATTTAGATGCAACTGGGAAATCACTCTGATGACGATGATGATTATGGGCACGAGCGAAGGCAGCCAGAATGCCAGTCATTATCAATAGAAAAAAAAAGATCTGGTTGATATGAAAGCTGATCAATTTATTTATTTAGTTTTTAATTTATTTTTTATTTATATAAACACATTTAGTAATAGATAACTTTATTGTTATTACGATATTAGATGGACCTTTGTACTGTGTGTCTGTAGTGTTTTATTATGTCAAATTGAATTTATAAGTTTAAGATTTCATGGATTTCCTTTCCTTTAATTTACCATGTTTGTTGGAGAGATTCGATCCTTAAGATCGCCACTATCGATGGAAGTCATAAAAATACAAGACGTATTTTTTTCCAGTTTTAGTCGGTTCGATTACCGGGTGTGTCAAGAGAGTTTTCGAAAATATTTGAATGCAGTTTTGTTTCTTTTTAAAAATAAAGGAATGTTTCCTTTGAGTGAAATTTGGTATCTCCAGTATTTCGGGTACTTCTCCTCCAGGTGGGATGAAAATCTTCCACCCTGTGTACAGATACATTTTTGAAAGCGTTATCAGAAAATACTTAGTTATGACCGGTAGTGAATGCGGCCGCTACGCAGGAGGTTCGGGTTCGATCCCCGCTCAATGCAAATATTTGTATGCATGAAAATGGGTTAAGCCGTCGGTCCCAGTTGCCATACAGGCAGTAGTTACGGGTACTTGGAGCTGTAAAAAGTCCAACAACTGGTCTACTGCATCGCTTCGACATCGGCTTTGGGTTGAGGGGGTCAGATGGCAGTAGCTTCACAGAAAATGTCGGAGTTCAATAATTTTTTTTTTAATTGACACGTCAATTTTACTTCACCTCGCTTGATGGTAAGCTAAAGGTAAAGAGGGTCACCATTATAAACATGTATCATGTTAAAAATTGTGGCACTCAGCTTGACAGCTTCATCAGATGCCTTTTAGCGCCCCGTTTAAAGGACCCACAACTGTAGGAGCCACAGTTAGACTGGTAAAGTGAACCCCAGACTCCAAGTCTATAGTACCAAAGAGTGTTGTATACGAATTTCAGGGTTACACCAATAATAAAAACCAAACCGATACCACGTCATGATTTGTCTATTTCAGTTCTCTAAACAACCGCTTCTAAACTTGCAACAGCCATTTCCAAAGAGCCGTCTCTTGTGGTATTCCCACCTATGAATCCGGTGGCGTGGCAGAATATACAGCCTTTGATACCGGCTACATTACTTAATTCCTCATCTCGTACACCCCACCAGTTTTTATTCAATGGTTTCCTGTAAAAATACAAATTACTTGCATACATTCTTGTCTGTAAATCCCCCAAGGGTAGGTAGAGGTGACTACATTTGGGTATTCTACTGACTGGTCAAATTAGTTGCTTAAAGATCAAAATGGTAAGTTCTAAGGTAACTTTTATGCCCCTGGGTCAGCCGGGATGCGAGGGATATGTCGATGACAACCTCACCTCCGGCCTAGCACCACGACGGTTTTAGTCGGTTCGAGTCCAACATAACCTCACCTTCCGGCTCCGGCAGGAGTATCCGAGGGGATTTCCGCACGAAAAAAAAAGATAACTTGTATCTAAAAGATTTAGTG
Organism: Eilema sororculum; assembly: GCA_914829495.1. Lineage (NCBI taxonomy): Eukaryota > Metazoa > Arthropoda > Insecta > Lepidoptera > Erebidae > Eilema > Eilema sororculum. Next base: position 3,543,250 of record OU618556.1, read on the forward strand.
ACATCATAAAATTTGATAGTCAAATCAGTTACTATTATAGGTTGGGTGGATGATTAAAAATAAATAAAAACTATAAAATAAGAACCGAATTTTTACTGCTCTTTTACCATTCTTAATTGAATAAGTTTGGTTAGATAATTTATTTATTGCAATGGCCCTACGCAAGAGGGCGGATCATCCGTCCGGCCGTGGCATCCCCTGCTGGCAGTAAGTAGATAATTTATTTTAACATACATACATAACATAAACTCACGCCTGTATTCCCCGAAGGGGTAGGCAGAGGTGCTAGCACCCACATTTCGCCAGTTTATGTCTAGGTCCCAATGTAATAGGTGGCGAGCCTATTGCCATTAACCGGGCACTTAGAAACCTGCGATAAATACAGACATAACTTCGAAAAGCATTGAAAAGACATTGGTGTGTGCTATGGTAAACCTGGGATCGAACCCGAGACCTCGTCTCAGCAGTCCATTACCCATACCACTAGGCTACCTTTTAACTTTAGGATAATATCCAATTTGGGGTAAAAGAGAGCATTAGATTCTAATACCCTTCATGTACGAACCTTGTTATTGGCTATGTGTCCTATATCATTTTAACTTTACTCATGCATCATGTTAAATATGCTGTTAAGTTTCTAAACAAATAAATAAAGCTTCTAATGATCAGAAGGTTCTTACAGGGTCGGCAGTGCAAGTGTAACGCTCCTGGTATGGCACACATCCATAGGCCATGGTAACCACTTTCCATCAGGTGGCTATCAGACTGTTCGCTTGTCCTGCCATCTCAGTGGTATAAAAAAAACTATATTTCGCCATATATGTTTTCTCTATGTTTTTTTTATATGTTTGCAGTCACACTTAACAGGCGGCGTGCCTATTGCCGTCATGCCGGCACTCTGTCTTACAGTGTGTTAACTGTCAGGAGAACAGCCTTATCGCGTATTCCCCGTACACCATAGCTGACGCGAGACACCGTGCGATTCTAGTCGATACAAGTCCGACATATCCACCTCACCTCACCTGCGAGCCCCTACACCTATTAATTGATGGATAAGACTGGCTTTTCTCTAGGATTTGGGAGGTCAGATAACACGGCTGAAGAAATGTACTCTGGACCGAGGTATAGGCTCAAAAACAACTGTGAATAACGCTAAGATGATACAAAATCTTATAACGCACCTTGTAATAAAGCTAGTAGGATTTACCGGAACAGCTTGAATTCTCCAAGAGTTCGGCTTATCATTAAACAAAACATATTTGACATCATGCCCTATATTCATCTCCTCTTCCAAATCAAAGAGGTGTTCTTTCCACGGGAATCTTTCTTCGAACTCAACAATTTGACCTGACTCGTGAATTTTGAATCGGTTCTCCAACGCTAATCGGACATAATTTCTTGCTGGAAGCCACACTGTGATGAAATAGTTGACACTATACATGAACTCTTCACTCACAAGTTTCATGGCTTGCTTGAAAATTTCATCAACTTCTATGAGCTGTTTTGAATTCCAATCGGGGTTCAATCGTGCAACCCGATTGCTTAAGTGTGTACGTATTTTGTAGACAGGTTCTTCGGTAAACATTGGTACACCGTTGTCTATAGCATCAATCTCTTGTATAAATTGTTCATACACTTTCTTGTAAATGAGGTCAAGATCCGATTTACTAAGAGTTGTGTCCTTCGGTGCTAATTCTTCTATAACTTGGCTACCGTAGTATGTATAAACCAGGCCAGCTGAACTTAATCTGAAAAAAAAACGTTGTTTTTATTTAAGTCTTTACAAGTCTTTGAAATAGCACACGGTTTTCTTCTAAAATTCAGGATCATTTGAATGCAAATATTTATTTATTTTATTTTTAGTTTCTTTGGAAGTTCAGACATGTTCAGATTCATATATGTTAAGAAAACTTACTTAACTTAGGTATAATAAGAGAATTTGATTGTAGGAGTTTATAAGAATATTAAAGCGAGGTTTAACCAGTTGGCATAAAAATGACAATGTTGGGTAGTTAAAAATACTAAATAATGCAAATCCATACTAGAAAAGAAAAAGTATCTATGTCTGTATGTTACACTTTTACAAATTTCACTTAACCTATTTTGATGAAAATGAGTATAGATTAGACCTTGAGAAAGGACATAGGCTATAATTAGTTGTGGTAACTGACATCTATGCAAGCAGAGGCACAAGTAAAAAATTCAACGAGCAATATGCACATAAGTCTTTTAACATTATCAGATAGAACTTACTTGATTTTATATTTGTCACCGAGCTCCGGCTTCAAAGTGCTGAGAGTCTCAGTAAACTCCCTTTGGTGATGATCATACAGTTTCTTGTCATGATCAAAGACAGCTCCAACATCCACAACTATGTCGCAATCTTTCAACTTGTTTTTATCCCGAGTTCTGACAATTTCCGCATCTTTATATTCAGGTAGACACTTGAGCATAAAACATGCAAGCACTTCATCACAATGGAATACGCCATCATGAGTTCCAATCTAAAAAAAAAATATTACTTATTAGAAAGTTAGTGGGTAGGTTAGAAAAGAAATTGAGTGTATGGCTCTATTTAATTTATATATCTTGGACCTAAATCGTCAGATATAAAAGGTCAGGTCAGGTTGCTCCCAAAAGCCTCCACACCAATGAGTGAACGATCTTCGAACACAACTGGGAAATCAATGGATGATGATTTATAAATCCATACTAATATTATAAATGCGAAAGTAACTCTGTCTGTCTGCTTTCACACTTAAACCACTGAACCGATTTTGATGAAATTTGGTATAAGGGTAGATTTGACCTTAAGAAAGGACATAGGCTATGTTTGGTCGCGATAACCGATATCCACGCGGGCGGAGCCCGATGATTATGTTTTATCTCAGATTGTAGGTGTGATTTCTCAATTCCCATTGAGGGTATTTTATTACCAGCAGTGAACATTAGAATTTTTTTATACACTCTTTAAATGCGTACTTTTTTTAAAGTGGGGTAAATAGGTACTGAAAAAGAATGGCCCTAATGCGACATTATGTATACTCGAAAAATTTACAAAGAAAAAAAACACACTTATGGGGGGGAATACAAGAGCAGGAAGCACACAGCAAAAAATTATCTATATTTTCCGCCACATATATGCTGTTTTGCGGCGTAAATATAGTTAAATTTTTTAGGTGGGCACTCGGAATACTCTTGGGCAGCCCCAAGAGTACCCGGAGTGCCCACTTATCACATTAAATGACTTACCTGAAGTCTAAGTACGGCACTTTACGTATATTTAAAAGCTTTTGACATAGTATTATTTTTTGCCGACGTAAGAAAGCGAAAAACACAATTTATCTAGGTTATGCAGGCTTAAAGTAAAATAAAAAATCTAAATCCTACCTTCATTATTGTTGATTGATGGAAAAACTGAAGACTAGAATTCTTATAAGAAGGCTGTCGAAATACAGTCCTATTTAAATTACGTAAAACTTTTGTAAACATAGAGTAAATTATCAACAAAGTACTTACAATACCTGCGGATTTGCCGCTAAACTACTTTTATGCTACTTTTTTTTCTTCACGAATATAGGCAAACTTCACACCAAGCCCTAAACGCCAACCACCAATGGAATCATAGATTATTATATATAACTAGCTGTCTCGGCGAACTTCGTACCGCCATATTTTCCACCCGCGTGCAATTCTGTTCCCATTCCTGTTCCCGTTCCCATTCCCATTACTATTCCCATTCCTATTCCTATTCCCATTCCCATTCCCATTCCTACTACTACCTACTACTACTAAATACTAATCCCGTAACGTAAACATAAACTTCTCTCACATAATAGAAAAAGTTTGTATGAGAAAAAGAAAAGTTACTTTCTGAAATTTTCTGTACAACTGTTTTATTATTTTTTTTCGTAAGAACCTTCCCCCGATAATAACAAACACAACAAAAAAAGAATTAGTGAAATCGGTCCAGCCGTTGGTGAGTTATGCGCTTACCAACACATTTTGCGATTCATTTTTATATTATAGATGATGACCAAGCAATGTCACTGTCAGTCAAGTCATGTTGTGACAATCTGTCAGTGATAAGGCGATGAATGTTACCAATGTTAAAATACGAAATCGGTAGATTTACGAAATCGATTCGGTATATTTTTTGTTTGGACCATATAGATTAATATAATATTTGGACCATAGATCACTGATATACGAGCCCTGATGCAAAGTAGTTCGTCTGGTCTGAAATTTTCTTTATATATTTTATTAAACTTCGTTTTTTTTGTCTGTCTATATAAAACAGTAAGCTGTTCTACTGTCGCATGTCGCGTTACTTATGCCCTTTTAAATTATGAACCAATTAACTATTTTAGCTTTTTAAATTATATCCTGTTACAAATTTGAAGAAGTTGTAAGCAAAATATTTCGTCTAATTGTTAATTGACGCAAAAGATTTCGTCTACCATTGAGTTAAGTAAGATTATATATATCTTCTTTGTACAATTATGGTCCATAATTTAAATTTGTGAAGAGCTTCGAAAGCGAATAGTTTGTGGAGTCGATGATGTGTAAATATAAACTCGAAGCCTTATAAAACTTACAGCATAACGATTTAGAAGCTTAAACACGGTGATTTTATAGTCGTTATTATGTTAAATTTGGGACGCGTGATCAGAACCCTCTATTCGGTGCAACCTGTACAACGCAGACGGCAATGCTTCAATCTCTTCCTCAGCGCAAGGTAGACGCTACCACTTACTGCAAATGATGGCTGGGCCGCGGCAAGAACAGCCCTATAGAGAGCTGCTCGCTGCTGCTGCAGAGGGCATAGAGGTTAGATTAGACAGGTCAGGTTAGAGGCCCTGCTTTCCACACCCAAGAGAGTCATCCTAAAAGTGTATATGGCCCAAGGTTAACCAGTATGCGAGGGAAATACCTTATTGGTTAACCTTACAACCCGGTCATTGAGTATCAGGCCTCACGTACGAAGACACAGCGTGTCGGACAATTTATTTTGTCTTTGAATGCAGTATTGTTTCTTCTTAAAAATAAAGGAATGTTTCCTTATGTTCCCCTCCAAAATCTTCCACACTGTATATAAACTAAATATAAAGAATTATGAAGAAATCTTATAATAGCAATTCATGTTACTTCCTTAGAACAAGAAAATTATAAAGCCTTATATAAGTTTTTTCTATAATAATTACAAATTATTGTTTTGCAACTCCTTAGAGTCATTTTGCTGTAGAGAACGTTTCATGTAATCGTTTAATTTCGGTAGGACTGTGCCATTTCGGCTGAAATACTGAAAAATCGGTAGGTTCGATACCGTACGTAAATCTGTGGTGGTGGTATGACTGGAAAAGGGCTGCCAGATAATATAATTCGATAGAAAAATAGTTTGGTAGTTTTCTGCTTGTTCGTTTGTATGGTTCCTAAGAAAAGCGATAGATGGCGGTTCTTGTATTATTTTTATAGTATTTATCTACTTTCTTTAATTCAATCATATTAGATAGAGGACAAGGGTAATGCATTGCATGCACCTATTTTATATATAGGTACATTTTTTCTATAGAGCGTTAATTTGAATCCACGAGCGTATGTAAGTAGGATAATATGATTATTTTGGTCTGCATTATCGAATTTCTTGATGCTGTTTTTGATATTTTGACTAGTGCTTTTGGTGAAGATTATTTAATGAAGTATATTCTATTTTATAGTCATTGTGGTTTTATAGATTTAAATTTAAAGTAACAAACATAGATGGCACCACTTTTGTCATTCAAAGAAATGTTCAGACATATGTAAGAAATAAACTAAATAAATAAATATTGACGTTACAGATAAAAATAAAAGAAAACATGGTTTTGATGCAGAACCACGATTTTGATCAATAGATCGTGCTTCCCCGCCCTCCCTAAGCCAACAACTTGAGGTAAGGGGTTTAGTTTATACCATAAACTTAATATAATATACTAATGGTTTATACAGTACACAATAGTGGTTTTCTATCCAACAGTAAACATAATCATGGCCCAATAGCTTTTGCCCGGGGCTCCGCTCGCGTGGATGTCGGTTATCGTGACCAAACATAACCTATGTCCTTTGTCAAGGTCTAGTCTACCCTTATACCAAATTTCATCAAAATCGTTTCAGTAGTTTAGGCGTGAAAGCGTAGGTAACATACAGACAGACAGAGTTACTTTCGCATTTGTAATATTAGTATGGAAGTATGGATATGGAAGTATGGATGACAAAGTGCTCGCTTGACTTTCTATGCACATTGACACTGGAGAGGGGACGGCAAGGGTAACTATATAACGATTTTGGAAAAAAAATAGTCTGCAAAATCCTGATTTGAAATAGGAACTATAGGAATAAAAAAAACAATCTGCTATTTTTTATCTTTTGCTGATTTTCAGAGTTTTCCAAAATCTGTGAATGTCTCAGAATAAAAATAAAATATTCCCACAACATTCTACACAACGCTATCTAGACCCATGGTAAGCTTTTATAGCTTGTGTTATGGAATCTAGAATGCGGATAAACATACTTATATACTTTTTATTTTTTTGTAAATACATATATAGAAACACCCAGACCAATGCAAATAGCCATATTCATGCATACAAATATTTGCACTGAGCGGGAATCGAACCCGCGCTTCCTGCGTGGCAGTCGCATGCACTACCGCCACGCCACGGAGGCTGTCAAATGAAATCAGAATGTCTTGAAGTTATGAATGGTTAATGAGCAAGTAAATAAATTAATAAATCAATATTGTAGGACGTTCTACACACTATCAAGACCTAGACTCAAAGTAATAATGGCTTATATAGCTTGTGTTATAGGTTCTAGAAGGCGGAATCATAATATTCTTAAATTTTTCTTTTTTTTTGGTAATACATACCTACCTATCTAAAAACACTCAGTCTATTCATATCATTTACACTGAGCGGGAATCGAATCCGCTGCGTAGCCGTCGAATGTTCTACTTTGGAATATGAAGTCCTTTGGAATATGAAGGCGAAAAAAACGTTGTGACGTTAAATTTAAATGTAATAATGTCCACTGCAAAACTCAGTTGACTCACTTGCAGGTATCCGCATGCGACTACCAAACGGATGAACGGCAGCCCATGCGTTAAAACTGTAAACAGTTCGTTATATTATAATACTTAGATGACAGACAAACACACGGCCCACCTGATGGAACGTGGTTAACGTTGCCAATGGTCGTGAGCAACACCAGAGGAGTCAAATTCGTGCTGTGACCTTCTAATGCAAGAAAAACCCCTTACAACAGTAGATAGTGCGGTTGCCCGCCATGTCTCAAGTGCTCTTGTAGGTTACATGGTGTACCAGAGTGACAAAGGTCAGACCGATTGAGGTGGCCCTGGGTCAGGATATATCTAAGATAACGTCACCTTCGGCCTAGCACAACGAACCACAGATGGCGTGTGGTTTTAGTCGGTTCGAGTCCTACAATGATGCTAATTCTGTTGTGTCGAAACTAACATATAATGCGCTAAAAATCTCAAAAATGCTATTAAACAACCAGATTGGGTAGTCGTTTCGTAAAAAAAAATTTTTGGCAAAGTTTCGAGTGTTTTTTTATGTTATGTGGGACTCGAATCGAGTGAAGGACTACTATGAACAGAAAAACGATTTTCGACCTTAATGACATTTTCTTAATTACATGTCAGTTCGCATACCTTCATAGATGCATCTAACTAATATACGAAAAAAAACTCTATTCTATTGATGCTAATAAGGTTGAAAATTGCTTGCACTAGTCGGCCAGCCCGCTGCCTGCTTATTGTGTGTTCATTTGCCTCACGGCCATAGACTGTCCGGCCAAAATCTGTCGGCGCTCACCGGAATCGGCAACACACTATAATAATCTTTTTCTTCGAAACGGCGAATATATTTTAGAGATTTTTTGTTTATTTTAGTCACCTTTGACTTTGGCAACAGAATTAGCATCATAACCTCGAGGGGATTTTATTTTGTACTAGCTTTTGCTCGTGGCTGCGCCCGCCTGGATGTCGGTTAGCGCGACAAAAATTTGCCGATGTTCTTTCTCAAGGTCTAATCTACCCCTATACCAAATTTCATCATAATCGGTTTAGTGGCTTAGGCGTGAAAGCGTAACATACAGACAGACAGACAGACTTACTTTCACATTTATAATATTTCGTATGGATGTCACTGAATTAGCGCTACCTGGCCTGGCAGCAAACCCCGTCGATCATCTGGGGTTGTTATGTCGGACTCGAATCGACTAAAACCGCACGCCGTCTTAGGTCTCAATTACCTCGCATCCCAGTTGAACTTGGGTATTTCCAACCCCCCTTTCCTACACCATGTCCCTATAGAACTCCAGAAATACTGGCCAATCGCAATGAAGATGATGCGATAAAATACTACTGTAATTAAAATATTTTGCAATTTTTAATTTCTGTGATTCGTCCTATTGGGCCGAATCTTTATAGGACGAAACAACGAACTACTCCCTAAATTAACTGATGAGTTTGGATTCCATATTTTTAAATATGAATGAAGTAATATAGAGAAGTTCCATTGTAGAGAAGTTGACGATAAAATAATATAGCTTAGTCACAAATAAAATAATACTGCTTGGCTTTACATTTTTGCGATTTTAGTACTTGAAGAGTTCCTACAGGTGATAGATTTATAATGTACTAGTTTTTGCCCACGGCTCCGCCCGCGTGGATGTAGGTTATCGCGACCAAACATAGCCTATGTCCTTTCTCATGGTCTAATCTACCCCTAAATTTCATCAAATCGGTTCAATGGTTTAGGCGTGAAAGCGTAATATACAGACAGACAGACAGAGTTACATTCGCATTTATAATATTAGTATGGATACCTATTTTTAAAGATGAATGAATTGATATAGACAAGTTCCATTGTAGAAAAGTTGACGGTAAAATATAAGTACCTAGCTTAGTCACAGATAAAATAATACTGATTGGTTTTTACATTTTTGCAATGATTTAAGTACTTGAAGAGTCTCTACAGGTGATAGATTCATATTGTATTATTTTTATACCACTTAGGTGGCAGACAAGCACACGGCCCACCTGATGGAAAGTGGTTACCGCGGCCTATGGACGTATGCAACACCAGGGGCGTTACACTCGCGCTGCCTACCCTAAGGAAGCCTTCTAATGCCCTTCTTGACGAACCCCATACTGTAGTCCGTTGGGAAAACGACGGTAGAGAGTTCATTCCACAGCTTGAGCATGCGTGGGATGAAGTTCCTTTCATACCGCACGGTGCGCACTGTTTTCGAATACAATGTGTGGGGATTAATTCCCTGCCTATGGCGAGCGGTGCGATGATAGAATCTCTATCCTCATCTACTGAGGGCATCATGTCAAATAATTCATCTGAGCACAAACCATTGTATAGGCGGTAGAAAAAAGTGTCTAGGTGATAGACTTATGCAGTAAGTGATAGAGTCATGTTAAAGGTGATATAGCATGATAGATGACGAGTTCACGACTAGCCGAACATACTCGAGTGCGCTTATCATCTGAGTAGGTAATTGGAAATTTTATATTGCATTACGGATTTCAATTCTGCAAAATGATATCAACGGTCTCGGGTCAAAAGTCGGCCATTTTTACACTCCGAAGTAGTAAATATTTATTATAATATGCTCATTATTCTCGCGATATCTATACAAATAAATAATAAGCTACATTGTTTAATTGAAATAATAAAACCGGCCAAGTGCGAGTGCGGACTCGCCCATGAAGGGTTCCGTAGCAGCAAGTAACATATATTATATAAGTTTTTTTTGTTTGACTTAATTGAATGAAAGGCGAAAATTGCAGTTTATTAAGTAAGTATTACAAAAAACTACTAACTAGATCTCGTTCAAACCAATTTTAGTTGAAAGTTTGCATAGCAATGTACCTACATCATATATTTTTTTTAGATTTATCATTCTCTTATTTTAGAAGTTAGAGGGGGGGGGGGGGGGAGGGAACTCACATTTTTCCTCTTTGAAAGTGTCTCTCGCACAAACTATTCAGTTTAGAAAAAAATTATGTTAGAAACCTCAATAGCATTTTGAAGACCTATCTATAGATACCCTACACGTATAGGTTTGATGAAAATCAAAAATTGACTTTCAGTTCTGAGTATAGGAACCCCCAAAATTTATTGCTTTTTTTCTATTTGCGGTTCACAGAATACATCTACTTACTAAGTATTGATACAATAGGCTTTATAGTTTCGGTGAAAAGTGGCTGTGACATACAGATAGACAGACAGACAGATATGACGAATCTATAAGGGTCCGTTTTTGCCATTTTGCTACGGAACCCTAAAAATGGTCATTCCGTTTATTAATTGACGCAAAAGAAATAAGTATTGGATGTTATGTCCAACCATATATTCACGTCTGTAAATTCCCGAAGGGATAGGCAGAGGTATATTAGCACCCACATTTCGCCAATTATGATTTTCGGTCCCACGACGTAATAGGGGGCGAGACTTTTCCGTCTAGCAGGCCATTTGTCTTGGGCTGTATGTTTACTGTCGGATAGACAGTCCTATCCCTTAGTCGCCTTTTACGACACTCGCAAGAAGAGAAGGGCTGGAGTCCGATTCTACTCCCCCAGGAACCAACACGACACGGTATTGCCGGTATTGGTTGTATCACTGACTGACCTCCGTCCCCCATGAGCGCGGGCCTGGGGGTGACGGGTGGAGCCGCCTGTCACCCCAGCAGAAGCAGGCCACGGCGGCGGCGCGCTGAATTGTGCGCCTCCCCATTCCGGGGGCGAGTTGGGGACACCGTTGTCCCCCCTCCTGAGGAGGGCCAGACCGTAAGGGATGGCCCTGGGTCAGCCGGGGTGCGAGGGATATGTCTTTGACAACCTCACCTCCGGCCTAGCACCAAGACCCACAGTCGGCGTGCGGTTTTAGTCGGTTCGAGTCCGACATAACCTCCCCTTCCGGCTCCGGCAGGGGGGGTATCCGAGGGGATTTCCGCACGAAAAAAAAAAAAAAAAAAAGGTATTGGTTGTATAATATGTATATATTTACATAAAAAGTATCTAAGTATGTTTATTCGCATTCTAGATTCCATAACACAACCTAGTTAAGCTATGCTTACCATGGGTTTAGATAGCGTTGGGTAACGAATTGTGGAATATGTGTTTAAATATAATTGACCAGCCCATTTATACAAGATCGTACTTTTGTAGAATAAGTAGAATATATTGATTAATGTATGGGATTGACATACGTTAATGGCTGTCATAAACGTCAAAATACGTTTCAATTTCATAGATTCATCATTGTACGAGTATTCTACAATACGCCTGTTTAGGGGGCAGCACTGTGGGTTAACGGTGATGAGTTCGGCACCAAATTCCAAGGTAGCAGGTTCGATTCCTACTCTGTGAAAATATCTGTATGCATGGATATAAATAGGTATACATTCTGTGATAATTTACACATCGCTCAAATATTATGGATTCTAGAATGCGGTTTAATATAGGATTAGATATTTTTTTAAGTAATTTCATAGATTTTATACAAGGGAACGTCCACACGAATGCAAATAAGTATACATAGTTATACATGTTTACAAATAATTGCACTGAGCCGGAATCAAACTCACGACCTCTGACTTGGCAGGCGACGTTCTACCGTTACGCTACATATAATATCCCTTCCAGGCTGTTTGAGGACCAACCGAGGTCTCCTGGCCCTAGGGCTAATTCACCCGCAAGCCGGCCCTACTGGTAGATGGAGGAGACTCAGGCATTAATTTTATCCCTTGGGGTTGGGTTAACACCCCTTTTTTTTTTTTTTTTTTTTTTTTGACCGTGGGGGAAATTCTTCATGGATGTTATGCCGGACTCCTACCGACTAAAACCCCCACGGTATCGCCCAGCAGCCTATAGTTGGGAGCCCCGGGTAAGCCCTCGGAAGGATGTCCCAGGGCTCATGGGTTAACACCCCTACACAAAAGCACGCGCTTGGCTCGGGTTGGGTGTTACCAAAAAGCACGCGTTTGGCCCTAGTTGTATTTTTTTTTGTAGTGTTGATTTTTTTATGAAATTACCGTTTCATTTAGCTTTACTAACACGTTGGAGAGTGATATTAATGCAAAATAAAAATTAATCAAAGTAAAAATATATTTTTTTTAGTTCAAATCGATTTTTTTATGCCAATGTGTTATATACCTGGAGTACCACTAGGGGTTATCGGCTTCTGGATCGTTCCCCTTACACCCGGTATGAGTTTGTATGTTTCAAATATTTGTTGTTTAAACTTATTTTGTTATAAGTTTTTATCATACTTTTTAAAAACGAAATTAATTGAATCGGTCTCAACTTTGTGATACACAAGTGAAACTTTTTTTTATTCTGTAGGCAAATTCTAAATTCTCTTCTTAACTGTGTCCAATCACTCACCATTAGACAATGCAACTTGTTTGCTACCTAAGTGCTACAAAAATATTGTCTTTATTAAGTACGTTCTAAGATAAAAGACAATTTCATTAATCTTAGTTTTGGTGAGCTAATTAGAATGTATTATTCCGGAAAAAAGTTATTACAAGTTCGTCATTGATGATGCATCGGTTCCCCGAACTTTACGTGTCGTCATGTTCCATTATGCTCCATGGCCAAGACACGAGCTCCATGCTTTTTATGAATGTACAATCGTATACCAGTTTTCGTTGCTGACGGTACCGCTAGCACATTAGGTCGAGCTTTTTTGAAGACGCAAAGTGTATCGGGCCGGGTCCAGATAGCAGTTGGGCGCGTGTCGCGACGCTTCAGTACAGCGCGAGTTACCGCCCGGGCCGGTCATGTGATGCCGCTCTACGAATCGGCCGAGCGCGCATACAAACACGATAAATCGCACCCGGTAATTGATCAACATGTGATCGGCAAACAGAAAATATCATAGATTAATAACCTCAAATTAATATCGGTGAAACTTTACGTGGATTTTAAATTTAAATGATTTTTCCGGTTAACGTTTTTCCGAACAACTTTGCCCGCTCGAAAATCTTAGTTTTGCGATTTGGCAGCCGGTTCGACGTTTTACAATTGCATAACAATGCAGCGAAGGCCGGACCGCGTGGAAAAGTTGGTTTTATCATTTCGCACAGATGGAAATTCAGTGCTTGGTGCCTTGGTGGTCTGTTTTATGTACTCGGTGTGTTTACGTGACTGCTGATAGGGGACGATTTCAGACTAACTACATGCTTGAGCACTGCGTTTGCCTGTTACGAAACGCTCGGGGCAAACAGTTACCGAAAAAAAAACTTTTTTCCTTTTATCTGACGACAGTTATCTGCTAATTGCTTGACAAAATCTCTTTTGGCACGAAGGCGCGCTGTAACTTTGCCTTCCTCTCGCATGCGGCCCGTACCAATTCTTTAAGTAAACATTTGCAGACTTTAACATTTTTATCGCGACTTTTTATCGATTCTTATAAATTTCTTATTGACGCGCTATTTATTTTTATATTGTTTATTATTTATGCCCGATACGTTATTACTCTATGATACTTTTTAAAAAATTTCTAGTGTGTTTAAGTGGACCATGTGTTACTAACGTGCGTGATTTTCAGTTCGCAGAGAAACGTTGGTGAGAAATATTACTAGTATCAATTACCTTCCCTGTGTGATGTCTATTTGTACCAATAATATCAGTGTTGAGTTATTCGAGTTAGAATTACAATAACCACAAGTGAACACGATCTGCTCGGAAACAGTACGAAAGTGACACGCCGTTGGGAAACTAACGCGGTTTTGAAAAACATCGCTTTGTGAACGAACATATATGTCGAAAGTGTGACTTAGGTTTCAGCAAAAAAGAAAATTAAAAAAAAAAAAGTGTAACAGTTTATTGGTTTCAAAATTCGAATGTGCAAACGTCTGTTGGTCGTGACTAAAGTTTGAACAGGTGAGTTCTATCTCATAACCAATTTTATAATTATGTACGTGCGTGCGTAGAATTTAAATTTTATGAGTACGGATCTTAAGTTTCGGTGCCCACTCATAATTTGGCATTAAAATTTAAGTACAGAGAATATAATTTTGAATCTGGAATGCTTGATGATTTATAGACATCTTTGTAGGCCTGTAGACGGACTGACGCAAGTCATAAAATTGTTATTTAGAGAAAGAGTTGTTAAGCATGAGAATAAGCGAAAGTGTTCTGTGAGTGCTTCAGTCGTCAGACTTAGTAAAACTAATTCAAATGTTTATTTATATATTCTACTCATAACTGTTCAAAGTGTAATCTAATCATATAGCACTGAATGTAAATGATATTTAAAAAACAGTTTTTATGAGTTTAGTATGATATTAATCACGATTGATGATCATGTAAGTTACTATCTGAGAACTGTATTATTTTAACATAATATTCTATAACAGATTAGCTTTACTTACCTATATATGGATTCTAAATTTTGATAAAAATACTTAGTTATATTTCTTGAACACCTTTACATATTCTTTCATAGAAATATTTGCTCTAAACGAGAATTGAAACTGTGACCTCTAACTTAGCGGTCGTACGCTCTACAACTCTATCATGGCTCTATTATTTATATTTCTTATTATTTGAAATTCTAATTTATTATGTTAATAACTGATAAACTGTTTAGAAAAGAACCTCAGCGGGGTAGGCAACTTTTAGATTCTTAGAAACTAGTTTGTAAATGAATAACATTGCCCGCTAATTATTTTATTTATTATAATTTATAAATTTATTTCCCATATTTATTTTACTAAACAATAAATTACTCTATTCATTCTCCTCTCACCAAGTTTATTGAAATAGAATTAACATGTTTAATAGAGTTAATAGTGATTATTTTGGTATAATTTTATTACTTACACTGATCCCGAAGTTTCAGTTCTGAGCATCGGTTATAATTGCTAAATTCTAATATGTAATATTCGCGTAAACTTTTAACAAAATTACTACGTTTGCTTTAAATATATAGGTACATTTTTAATAAACTAATTTTATAAATAAGATTTAAAACTTTTTTAATAGGAAGTTGGGCAAAGAGGATTAAAATTAAGGAACTGAATAGTAGATTCGATTTTACTTTCGATATAAACTATGATAATATTCATTAAATTAAATTATTTAATTTTAAAATTTATTGCAAATAAGTAAACAATTATTTGCACTGCTTTACTGGATTGTTTATTTTTCGGAGTAACATTGCCCGTGTCGTATTAATCCAGGACATAGATAGCCGTATTACGAATTTGAATAGCATCCGTTTAGCTGTTTTAACGTATCTAGTAATAAATATATAGGTAAAGTCAGCATCAGAAACATGTTGACGTACAAAGTACTCAAAATGATCTTAATTTTGTTTTTTTACCCCCTTCCAGTTGACTGATTGTTCTGATATTGGTACAAACCTTTAGTTTGGCAACAATCCATACTATTTATTATTTATTTATTAGTGTTCACAAATATTATAGACAATAAAGTATTATGTACATGGTTGACAAAAAACCCTTACGGGTTTGTCTAGGCAACCGCGGTTACATTCGACTCGGGCTTATGACAATGTGGATATATTTAACATACAGTAATACAGTACTTATAACTACATGTAGAAGCACATTATATTATCTGTGATGATATACAACAATATCAACGGGAACCAACGTGATCACGGGATAGGGACAGGTACATACACGCTTTTGATTAGTCTGACGTCTGCTGGACCAGTACACTGGCCGTGGTCACAGGCTGACTATAATATACCCATGCCATGACCCCGCCACCCCCCGCTAACACTATCGTACTTAGTTTTTTTTTATGCTAAGTACTCGTCTACCATATCAGTATGTACTCACGCAAAACTAGTTCTCACTAATAGACTAGTAAATCACTAATATTATAAATGCGAAAGTAACTCTGTCTGTCTGTCTGTCTGTCTGTCTGTCTATATGTTACGCTTTCACGACTAAACCACTGAACCGATTTTGATGAAATTTGGCATAGGGGTAGATTATGCCTTGAGAAAGGACATAGGCTATGTTTGGTCGCGATAACCGACATCCACGCGGGCGGAGCCACGGGCAAAAGCTAGTAAATCAATAAAACAGTTTCATTAGCTCATAGTACGAAAGTCATAGGGAACGTTCATATCTGACGGAACTTGCGTCGCGTATTATGATGAAACACTTGACCGTTCACACTCGACGCACTAACGTAGCATCGGTTGAGTGTGAACGGTCAAGTGTTTTTCTATACATTTGTCTGTTCTGGCGTTACGCGACCGATAATACGCGACGCAAGTTCCGTCAGATATGAACGTTCCCTTAAGATCATTTTGAGACTTTATTGTCAAGATGTTTATGACGCTGACTGTATATTATAAATGACAAGTATTCACAAACTTTCGCATTCTAACTAATATTACGAGTATAAATGCGTAGAAAGAAAGTTGGTTTGTTCATTTGTTTGTTGATTTATTACTCAATCAAACAAGAATGGATCAGTGGATTCCTTTGAAATGCTAATGCAGACACAGTAGAGTATGACAGAGAATTGGATTTAGCCTTTTTCCAAATAACGGAATCGGTATTCCAGGCAACCTAGATAAGTACATCACTTGGCATTACAGCCGGGGTGCGAGGGATATGTCGATGACAACCTCACCTCCACTCCTCACGCCTAGCGCCACGACCCGCACTCGGCGTGCGGTTTTAGTCAGTTCGAGTCCGACATAACCTCCCCTTCCGGCTCCCGCAGGGGGGTATCCGAGGGGATTGCCGCACGGAAAAAAAGGCATTACTAGTTATTTGTTTTTTTCATAAGGTTTAACATATTATCAGATAAACCTTTTTAGAAACATTGCCAATATTTCCGAACAAAATCGCACATGGGCAATGTTATATAAAGTTGGTTTTAAAGGTTCAACATAACCTACATAATCTTATCTGTCTATCTATAGGTTAGAACAGTTAGGAAGAAAGTAAAAGTGCTAACAGATTGGTGCATACAATTTTACTCTGCACCGTTTCAAATAGTGATTTTCACTTCCTCGTGTGTCTGCCGGTAATGTAGGATGCGTCGTAGCTCTACTGAGGGCTTCTTAACAAAATCTACAATATAACATTGCCCATACTAGCTAGAAGGTTACTGTGTAACATTGCCCAACCTCAGAACCGAATCTAGGACTCCTGGTCACATAGATATGCAAACGGTTTGTTCAGATTTCGTTTATCAAAATATCACACACACAAATAGGAAATTCCTAATTTGTGTCTATTTTTATTTCTCTACATCTTGAAAATTATTTATTTATTTGTTATTTTATTCCGGTTTACTTTAATTATTTGTTCGCACTATTTGATTTTTCGTATCTATTATTATAACTTTTGTACATTCATCGCAAATGTTTTTTTGTGAGTACTACCAAATCGCAAAATTTAATGTGGTACGATTCGGTGTGTTTCCGCTTTTATAAAAAACTACTTTATACACTTTTAAGATATTGTATCTTATGTGTCTAACAAAATAATTTAAAAGTAAATATTCTTACTTCTTTCTTGTACGTTGGCATGGCACGTAAGGAATCTATCTTGTGGCAAGCCGATCACACAAAAAACACTATTGACAATAATCAAACGGAAAATAACATCTAACATCTCTTATTTAGTAAAAATAAACATAAACAAATTTTAATCTAAATCGCAACCACTTAGCAGATTTGCATAATCCTTTTGGTTTTAAATACTCTTTCATTGGTCGCATATTTATACTAAATGATTTTATGCAAAATACTACACGCCGTTACTGGGCAATGTTGCAGATTCAAGATTGTTAGATGGTTATTATGTGTGAATAACATGGCACCGATAAAATCGGCAAAATATTTCTGTAGGACTCTGTTTCTGTTTGATTTTTATTTAAGTGCAACATATCACGTTGTCACATGACTGCGGCAAAGTCATAAAGAGCTTTGCCTATGTGTTTGATTTATATCTCTCGTCTCCAAGCTCCTGTCGTAATTACTATTAAGTGGGTGAACCGTTTTGTAGGAATATGACGTCGTTAATTTCATTGTAATTTGAATGAGTATGATACTTAGGTATACTCGTATAGGTACGTCGTACCGGTACGTACGTGCCTACGCCTTATGATTCTTCAACTTTCATAATTGTACTATACATGATTGATTTGGCCGCTTCTTTTCTAAATGGAAAAATGGCTACGAGCCCAAACACTACAGGAGATAAGCATTTTTATTAATACATATTGCTAACCTAATCTATCCAAGTCTAATTAACATGAATTCTTCTTTCGTGCCAAATATAAGGTCGTCGATAATTTTAATGTACTTTCAAAGTGGGGCGTATGGGCTCAAAAAACAAAGGTTAAATCTCTAGGGGCGTATAGGCTCGTAGCCGGAAAAATCCACAGATGATATCGCTGTGAAAGAAGGAATACTCAAAATAAAATCCGGTAACAACCCTCGCCAAAGCCTCCTAACTTTTTGAGAGACCTACGTCTATCGATCGAGGAGATAGATTGGCCTTAGTATTGACCTTATGCCAACTTTGCCTCATAAGCGTTATATTCGTCCAAGACAAAACAGTGTCTGCGAACCATCGCTTGTAAAACAATGACCTCGGTAAGAAAATTTTCTTCACAACTAAAAATAAATTGGCCATGATGGTTTGTCACAGAACGTGGAGCCGCGCGGAATTTTTCGTTTCACTATCTAGATGTACGCCTACCGGTATCTGGCACTGATTTGATTACGATAAACTGAAGAAAGTATACAATGTACGATAGTGTGCGCGATAAATTACTTATCTGTTGCCCCGTTTTGTGTTATCTATACCGAAAATGCGGCATTCTACAACAGAAACTGGATTGATCGATTGCATTTTTTTTTAACTGTAGCGATGCTATGAATCAAAATGTGCGGCATTTTTGTTGTTAGTAGCGGGATATCATGGGAACATATAGGTAGTTTTTTATACCAGACACGTCAATTTGACTTCACCTCGCCTGATGTTAAGCTAAAGGCAAAGTCTCGGAAAGAGGGTCACCATCGTAAACATTTACCATGTTAACAGTGGTGGCACTCAGTTTGACGGCCTCATTAGATGCCTTTTCACGCAAAGGACCCGGGACTGTAGGAAGAAGGAAACACTTGAGCTGGCAGGGAGTTCCAGGTCTTAGTGGTGCGGCATAGGAATGAGTCACTGAAACGCTTGGTTCTAGCAGGTATACTCTGCACCGTATACGAATGGCATCTTTAGTATCTATTAAATGTCTGTAGTGTTTCCTTGACACAACGCTCGTAAATGTAATCATGGTTGAAGCATGTTTCTACGGATGTTAGGCGTACTGTGCCTACGGTTATTAACGAAATTACCTCGTGTAACTACCATTTTCTAACAGAATTTCATTGAAAAGTGACAAAGTTGAAGTGAAATGAAACAAAACGATCTGAAATAAAGCGACGTCGCCCTTAATGACGGATATAAAGAGAAGGGAAATTTAAAGTGATTCAGGTGTGACTCAATAGCTCGGAAGAGCATTCCCCCTGTAAGGGAAAGGTCATGGGTTCAAGTCCCATTTGAGTTCTTTTTTCCGATGTATTTCGTAAATAATACACTAGTTAGCTAGACTAATATTTAACAAGGACAACACAAGACTGCTGATTAGCGAGGATTAGCCCCGACGCACTTGACCACACTCGTTCACGACACTCCGCCAATTGTCACATTGACACCATACCAAACGTCATATACAGGGTGTAATCGTGAAGTGTGCCCAGGCGATTATTCCGTAACTATTATAGATATTAAAAAACTTTAAACTGATATCGAAAGTACGTTTCCTAATGAGTAAAATGACATCAATAACTTTTAAAAATCAAACGAGAGGTATCTAACATTTTGACATTAAACACTCCCATGTATTTAGTATTAGTTTAGTAGAAAGGTTTTAGTTTCCTTATTTATATTATCCATATTTAGCATACTTAATGCTATAAAATTTATCGAATACATAGGGAAAAAGAATCTTCTCGGGCGGGACTCGAACCCGCAGTCTTTCCCTTACAGGGGGAATGCCTGACCAATTCGGCTACCGAGACACGCCCGATATGATTCAAATTTCCCATCTTATACGTCTTTAAGGTGACGTGGCGTCCCTATGTATTCGATTTGTTAGCATACTTAATGCTGTAAAAAAAAAACCTATAAAATTAATTCATAAAAAAACTAAAGCTCTTGATTGTAATAATTTTGGGATGTGAAACATACTAGGATGAATTTATCACTGGAGTCTGTGTGCAACTGATCGTACCTATATATATTCTTATTTGATTTCCTTTATCATTTCGTTATCAGTTCGTATAAGATTGAGTTGATGTGGGTCAGTTTGCTAGAGTAGTGATTAATATACTCGTATGCTACGACTTGTCGTGTTTGATATATTGATGTTACAATTCGTTTTAAGATTATTATGGGGTATTCAAGACCCGAAGAGGGCCAGACCGTAAGGGATGGCTCTGGGTCAGCCGGGTCCGAGGGATATGTCGAAGACAACCTCACCTCCGGCCTAGCACCACGACCCACAGTCGGCGTGTGATTTTAGTAGGTTCGAGCGCCACATAACCTCCCCTTCCGGCTCCGGCGGGGGAGGTATCTGAGGGGATTTCCGCATGAAAAAAAAAGTGGTATTTAAGAGGCTAATTACTCTAGAAACGGACTGTTTCCGTCTACAGATGATTTCCGATTTAATTGTGTCTGTAACGGCAACCCTGTTTCCGAAGACTTTGCTTTCAGCTTACCGTTAAATGAGGTGAATTCTGGATGTGTCCATGCAAATTGAAGTAGTAAAAAAGGCCCAGCTACACCCGGAATTACATTCGTAAAAACTTCTACAAATCCATTGCAGTGCTATCTTCTGTAGCGAGAAGAAATTGTTAAAAACCATCTTTATAGTAGGTTGAATATCGTGTCAAAATTTGAGGTCAATCGACGCAGTACTTTTTGAGCTTTTGAAGCATACACGGATCAACATAACTAACATTTTTATATACAGAGATAGACTGTCAATATAATCTAATAACATATATTTCGACTCAATCTTAGCATTTGCATCTGGTTAAAGTCACTATGCCAATATTTCAACCGGCTATTCCAAACGAGATTCAGTCGTTATGGAATGATTGGTAGACACCGGACATTACTGATGCATAAGTAGGAGCTAATGTGTGAGAACTGTGAGCTAAACATCACTAATATATCGTCCCATTTGGTTATTTCTACAAACAAACAGACAGTTCTTAAATCAATAGCCCTAGAGAAGTCAATTAACCTTAATTTCGGAAGAGCGCTAAAATGACGCTGAATTTTCATTAGATATTTAATATGTAAGCATTTGTACCAAACTCGGTAAAATTCTCACCAGAATACTTCATGCACTTGACAGAAATATCTCTGTCCTTTCCCTTATAGGTGAATGCTCTTGCAACTGAGCGATTGAGCCACAACTGAATCACTTCAAATTTCCCTTCTCTTTATATTCGTATATAAGGGCGACGTGTGATTCAGGTGTGTCTCAATAGCTCAGTTGAAAGAGCAGTCTCATTTGAGCATTTCATTTATCCCGATGTTTTCGAATTTTAAAGTTAGCATAATAAATTCTATCAAAAAATCAAATAACAATTTCTTTTTAGTATTTTTGGTGTGCTGATAAAACGCTTCACACTTAATTAAAACGTCGTTGTAAGAAAATTCATCTGAAACTTATATCTACGGCTGTATTCTGCCATAGCACCGCTCGTCATAGACAGAGAATTCATCCTCACACGTTGTGACCAGAAACGTATGTACAGTGAGGTATAAAATAAATTAATTTGAATGCTCTCCCAGCTATGGTTTTCCCTGAAAAACGAAGGCATGGGTACATTCATGTGATACACGGTGAACTATTGTTAGCATTGCGAAAGTGTTCACTAAAATATTGTTCGAGGAACTAAAAATAGGCAAGGGACTTCCGAGTTCAAGGGAGTCATTAGCATCAGAAATATATGTATATTGTTGTCTGAAAACACGTGGATAATTACGGTTAAGTGTGGACATGGTATATGGGGCCTAAATCAGCTTCATCTTCAAGCCTATAACCCCTGCAAGCCGGCATCTGCAAGCCAGTCATTCTGCAAGCCAGCCACACCTGCAAGGTGGTATATCTGCAAGCCTCATACGTTAATCAGTGGGTGTACCGGATTATAGAGGCTGGAGGGTCAAACGGCAAGTTACTAAATGTAAGTAAATGCCAAGGTAGCAACATCAAGAGGAAGAAACACGGGAGAGATGCAGGTCCCAGATTTAAAAGTGCAAGTGTTGGATGGAACTGGAATATACAATGGGATGAAAAAGATGAGGATTTTACCAAAGAGTAGTCTAACTAAACTACGTTATAGTAAAATTTGTGTAGATCGTTAGTTTTATCTGAAGAAATCTGACCTTAAGTATTATTAAGTTATGAAAAAACTAGCTTTTGCCCTCGGCTCCGCCCGCGTGGATGTCGGTTATCGCGACCAAACATAGCCTATGTCCTTTCTCAAGGTATAATCTACCCATAAACCAAATTTCATCAAAATCGGTTCAAATGTTTAGGCGTGAAAGCGTAACAAACAGACAGACAGACAAAGTTACTTTCGCATTTATAATATTAGTATGGATAGTGGTCATTGAATGAAAGCATTGACCATCTATACGGATGACTCTCATTCTTTAGAATTCACTAGCTTCTTGCTGTCTGGCGTAGTGAAGCCATAGGATTAAGGTTTGTCCACAATACCAGGTCTGCGTCATAAAGAGTCTCTTAGACACGTGTTCTATTAGAACTGCTACTTCCTATGAAGAATACAAGCGATTTTGAACCACTTATGTGCTCTTTAGCCAGGTCAATGTCCCATCTAATGACACATGTGTTAACACCTATATTTTATGATTTACGTTTCGGGCTACACGTAATAGATAAACTGGGATGCTGGGCACAGTTCCAGGACTACTACTACATACGCATATCATAATTTCAGAGAATTTTGA
The DNA here is from genome assembly GCA_914829495.1 of Eilema sororculum. Classification (NCBI taxonomy): domain Eukaryota; kingdom Metazoa; phylum Arthropoda; class Insecta; order Lepidoptera; family Erebidae; genus Eilema; species Eilema sororculum. The sequence goes on from OU618556.1 coordinate 3,566,374, forward strand.
TTAGAACTTGGTCATGATACTGTCTGAAGCTTACGCAGATGTCGTTCATTGAAATAAAACTATTTTTAACGATTTTTTTATAAAGAACACGACAATTTGACTTCTCCTAGCCTGATGGTAAGCTAAAGGCGAAATCTCGGTATGATAATACTATCGCGATGACACCCTGTGACTAGGCCTACTGAAAAGTAACCGAAATGTCAAGCTTAATGTTAATATAATATAATAATACTAAAAAAATCGCGTTGGGTCCGTTAAAAAGTGGTTTTATTTCTATACCTTAGTCTTTAAGTGTTTCAACAATCTAAAATATACATACTCACAGGCACGCTTTTTGCCCAGCGGGGTATGCAGAGACACACAGTTTTCCACTTGCTACGAACCTGGCATAGATCTTTCACTTCTTCTACTTTCATTATTGTTTTCATACACGCTCGCCGGTTTTGGTACCCTTGACATGTCCTTGATAAGAATCTAAAACTTTGAACAACTAAAACGCTGGCCATACAAGAAAATTTCGTTTGATACCCTTTTTGGAGTATAATTTTCTAAAAGTCTTAGTTAGTGGATGCTCAGAACATGAATCAATCAATCAGCTTACTGCAGTCTACTGCTGCACCGGCCAAGGGTTACTTTTTTTGTTGATAAAATGAGTTAGTGATGTGATGTCACTTATTAATTTTTGCCTGTATTTATTCTGTAACTCAGTGCGCACATTGAACTCATCGAAATTGACTAATTAGTTACATATTTAAGCACACCTGCAGTACAAACCTGTGTTAATAAATTACACAAGAAAGCGCGTAATTCGTGACGCTGTTTATAGACTAAAATAGCAGATGTTCTTTTAATAGCCGTTTAGTCGATTGTCTGCGAAAATGTCTCAAGGTTCCCAATGAATCTTTTAATTGTTGTATATTTGCTAACAATGTCTTCTATTTGTCTGTCTGTCTCTAGTTAATTTATTTATTAGGATATGCAGTTGTTATATTGCCTATAAGGCGATCGTCAAAATTTTAATTCGCAATTTTATCAACACTATTAAAATATCAGCCAAGTGTGAGTTGGTCTCGCAAACGAAGAGTTTTATATCATTCTGATTTTAGAACTTATTGTTATAGCAGCAACAGAAATACGTCATCTGTCAAAATTTCAACTGTCTAACTATCACGATTCAAGAGGCTTGGTGAGAGATGGATTAAAGTTATATTTTCTTACACTTTGATCAAGCAAAATCTACCAAAATACAATGAATTCATATATCATCTATCATCTCTTAACTTTATTTTATTTTTAAGCCGCACCATTTGATTTGCTAGCAGCGACATTTTAGCGGCAGAAAAACTTGTAGAATGCGCTCGAGCTTCCAAAACTGAGATAAGCATAGAAAAGTAAAAAGAATGACTGTTATAAAACTAAATAGTGGTGAAGGGATCCATCCATAGTTTGTATAAATTAATGATACTGGAAAATTTTCTTCAAATAACACGTGCTTTGCAGGGATAAGTGGCACAAAGTCATTTATTATGCATTCGTAATACATTTATTCAATTTTAAATTTGAATAATTCTGGTGTGTAATTTTATTCATGTGTCGATGTGTAGATGGCACAATAGTGGTTTAAATAGGGTATATTTTTACTACTTAAGTTGTGAATGAATTGTTATGACAATAGTTACGATACTGATAAAATGAACTGAACTGGTAAAATATTCATAAAAAACGGAATCTTTAAAGTAGATTTACTCCGATGGAACAGTGAATTGAGACTAGCGCCATAGATATTCGTATTCTGCTCAAAATATCAATCTAATGATGTGTCCCTCATTTTAATTGGAGCTGAGACCAGGGTCCATACATTTGTGCCCTTCATCCGTTAATCTAAAATCTGTATGGTTTCTATTACAGTTATAAACATAGTTCCCAATAACGGTTTAAAACCAGTGTTTTATAATTAATTGGATAACGTTTCACTTTGATTAAAATCTCAGTTAAGATATTTTAACAGAAATGTCAGACGTCAAAGTAAGATGTGCTAATGAAAATAGTTCTGAATAATGATTATTCGGAAAATAAATAGTTATGAGAAACCACTTTAATGCAATAACGTAACGATAATAAATATTTACAACGTGCGAGATACAAATTTAAATATCGAATGTAAAATTTATTTTTAAACATTAAAGTAATCTAAAGCTACCGGCCGAAATATGGGTGCATTGAATTCATATTAAAACCTCTTTGGCTAAAGTAAGTGCTTGATTTTTCTTCACGATAAGCCGAACGACGTCCATTTTGTAAATTCCGCTTCCCTTTTCGTGTACGTTACCTTCAGGCGAATAATTTATTGTAATTTTTATAGTTCTACACATGTTACGTTACATAAAACATATCGCTTTCTTTATACTCTGTGCCAGGGGATATTATATCGTTTTCTAAATATTATCTACATAACGTTCACTTTAGTGTAATGTAATAACTCTAACTTTATATTATGATTATTTAACGTGTAGATTATATTAGTTGCAGCATCTTGCTTGTCGATACAATTTAAATACCATTAATGGTGATTAGAAAAGAGTGGCCGTGTGTTTTTACTGCTAGATTCTTTTCTTTCTTCCAGGACCAGCTTATTGCTTCGCTTTAAGAAAATCATAGTTAGCAAAATATCCATACTAATATTATAAAAGCGAAAGTAACTCTGTCTGTCTGTTTGTCTGTTTGTTAAGCTTTCACACCTAAACCAATGAACGGATTTTCATGAAATTTTGGTATTTTTTTTTTTTTTTTTTTTTTTTTTTTTACACAGGACACGTCAATTTGACTTCACCTCGCCTGATGTTAAGCTAAAGGCAAAGTCTCGGAAAGAGGGTCACCATCGTAAACATTTACCATGTTAACAGTGGTGGCACTCAGCTTGACGGCCTCATTAGATGCCTTTTCACGCCCCGCTTAAAGGACCCGGGACTGTAGGAAGAAGGAAACACGTGAGCTGGCAGGGAATTCCAGGTCTTAGTGGTGCGGCATACCATGAGAAAGGACATAGTCTATGTTTAGTCGCGATAACCGACATTCACGCTACCCACCACGCCAAAAAAGCTAGTGGATAATAATACACTTATGCCGACCCTTTCAGGGACTGGCAGAAATGCGATAATATTCATAAATTACGTATGTATTATACATAATAAGTCAGTAAGATCCTTGCATACGCTAAATACATGACATGCGTCATTAAGTGAATGAAAAAACGACTCAGTGCAAATATTTTAAAAATCGAGCACCGACCTGTCAGACCGGTCATCGCAACGTGTGTTCCAGTTTGTCTTTTCGCGTGATTTTTGTGTTCTCGTCACAAGCTTGACCCCTAAAACGAGCACTGGTTACCAGATATTTCAATATTGCGTAATTAACGTTAAAAAAAATCAGAAAACGTTATTCTGATTGATATAAATACTGTTGATTCGATTTTTGAAACGATTATGTAGAATCGTTACAATCGTTAAAAAAGTTGCATCGTGATTCGATATTTAAACCAGTCATTCATTGTGCGATTTAGATTCATGTGTAAGTGAAAGTGAACTTAATTTAAAACAACACTTTTTTAATCATTCAGTATTGTGATTCGCTTGAATTCTTTAATCTTGAATGAAGATGAAGAATGTTTTTCTGTAACTTATGTTATTTTGTGTAATATAGTCTCCGTGGCGCGTGGTATTTGCAATATTGCTATTTGCATTGGTCTGGTTGTGCCTCGAAGGCCTCCGTTCCCGGTTACCATACGAACGTCTATGGCAGTCGTCACGGGTAATTGGAGCTTAGGGCTCCAACTATGTCCAACTAGTCTGACTACAGAACTTTGATATCGCCAATTGATGGTAGAGGTCAGATAGCAGTCGCTTCACTGAAAGTTTTCGCCACATCGTCGACAAGAAAGCCAATACCTACCGAGTCGGGTAAAGGCCCAGAGAATGATGAGTATCTGTGCTAACTTTCAACCAGAAGGCAAATTCTCAAAAAAAAAACTTGTTCTAAATTCTATTCCTAAATGTCAAAAACGTTATTCTCGTTCAATTGTGACTTATATCTCTACTTTCGTACGTTATAGTTGCTTATGCCCCACGTGATCTTATATAAAAATTAGGGACGTCTCTACCTACTTCAGTAATAGGCCTTTAAATCGTCGGTAGCTTAGTGGACGGGGCCTTTCGATCGTAAGGCCGACTCCTGGCCATTACACTACCGATGTGAACCCACTCCTAGCACAAGCAATTTCGCTTAGCTGGAGGGGTTAGAGGGAATATTAGAAATTTCAGTTCGAATATTCTTTTATTAAAAAACAAATACATGTATTAAGTGAAAGGATAAATAAATAAATGGCTATATATACGTTAGATACAAGAAGCTGTCTGTCGGTCAGTAATGTTTAGCGAGTGACAAACAGATCGCAGTACTTATTTATAAACATGTTTAAATAGATCGGCTGATTGCTCTACTCCTCACTATGTCTTTGAACTTATTATAGTGATATACTTTGTACCGCCAATTATTTTACGCGTGGCGTCAGATCCAGTTCCCGCTGTACCATCTACTATATTAAGCATGTATTATACACATAAACCTTCCTCTCGTATTACTCTATCTATTAAAAAAACTACATCAAAATCCTTTGCGTAGTTTTAAAGATCTAAGCATACATAGGGACGAACAGACACGGAATGCTACTTTGCTTTATACTGTGTACTCGTAGTCATGATTAAGTGATGATTTGGGTAACGCTAAAAGTTATACAATAAAAGTAACAGTTATAATTAAACACACGTAGTTTTTACCCGACTACGGCGAAGCCAAAAGGAGGGTTATGATTTTGACAGGCTATGTATGTATGTATGTATGTTCATTTGTTCCCTCATAGCTCCTCAACTACTTATTAGAACTGGACAAGTGAGGTATCGTTACAAGCGGCTTGATCGTCCGATGGTTATAGGCTATATGACGTGTCACTCAATCTTATGTGGCGCCCTCTAGCGCTCGTAAGGTACTGGGTTCAAAAAATAATTTGAGATAAATATTGGTGTTTGGTATCAAATGAAAGGGCTTAATAAGCACATTTCAAATATATATAAATTATTAGCTTTACCTTGCCCCAAATTAATATAAATAAAAAATAAAGTTTAAAACTAAAACCCGACTACTGAAAAATGACGTTCTAAAAAGTAACAAACAAGAAAATATCAAGGATAGCCGTGGTCGTATGCCACTTACTCTAACAAAACAATTATGTTCTAGGGAAAAGTGGCATACGACCACGGCTATCCTTGATATTTTCTTGTTTGTTACTTTTTAGAACGTCATTTTTCAGTAGTCGGGTTTTAGTTTGTGTTTACGTTAAAGAGGTTTTGAGTTATAGAAGGGTCAAAAGTGGTACCGAGTGGTACGTGTAATATTACACTTGGCGCTGGCTAGCCAGTTCCTTCGCTTGAGCTTGGCTTGGTGTCTAGATTTTACTATTTATTAATATTTTACTTTAAAAAGTACTTAATAAACTTTACTGTGACATTTAAAAGAAAATATTACTTATCCATTTAACAAAAACATAATTTATTTTCACTGAAAATCATTGTACTATTATTTCTAGTAAGTAATTTCTAAGTACTCCTGTAGACCTCACAGGTAGAATTTCCAATTTACCAGGATGGATATTAGATAGCTCAGTAGGAAGAGCATCCCAACAAATGAAACAAACAGAAGGATAATTTAACTGCTTTCTTATATATATTATGCAAATGTCAATGGCATGGCGGAAAAACATATGGCCTGTCTGATGGATTGCCGTGCCTTATGGACATATGTGTAATGCTGCTATTTTCTGTAGAATCTTATTAGTTGGTGTAGTAGCCTAGTGGTATGGGTAAAGGACTGCTGAGACGAGGTCTCGGGTTCGATCCCAGGTTTACCATGGCACACACCAATGACTATACGATGCTTTTCGAAGTTATGTGTGTATTTATCGCAGGTTTATAAGTGCCCGGTTGATGGCAATAGGCTCGCCACCTATTACATTGGGACCTAAACATAAACTGGCGAAATGTGGGTGCTAGCACCTCTGCCTACCCCTTCGGGGAATACAGGCGTGAGTTTATGTTATGTTATGTTATGTAATTCAGCAGCAATTCGGTACTTTTTAGTTTGTGATAGTAGACATAATAAAATAAGTAGTTCTTTCCAGGGCAACTGTATATGCTTTTTAACAAGCTTCCTAATTAAATTAGAGATTTACCTGTAAATATATTAAAAAATGCAGCTATGAAAAAACTGTGCCAGAAAGGCTACTGTGACGTTTTGTAAGTGCCGATTTAATGGTCTATGCAGAGTAAATGACTTTTGAATTTCTGAATTTTGAATTACATTATATATACTAATTCACCAGTTCCTCATTGAGTTTGTTTAAAACTCAGAGGTCATTGGATGCGACCGGGAGAAGAGCAGTGATGATGGTGATGATTGGGGTTTTGTACTCAGGTATTAAGAAATATACAATTATAAATATTTTTTAAACAATATTAGCAACCGAAATTGCTAATATTCCATCAAACCCCTCCAGCTAAGCTTAATTGCTTGTGTTAGGAATGGGTTCACGATGGTAGTGTAATGGCCCGGATTCGAACCTGGGACCTTACGATCGTAAGGCTGACTCTTCAACTACTATGCTACCAACGCTTTCTTTTGCTATAAAACTAACGTAATAAATTAGTTTACAATGTAATTATGATTGAATTTTTATTGAATTTCGTTCATTAATTTAATTAGGACTTATATATCTTATCACCATGTGAAATATATTTAGACTACGTTACGTTATAGACATGTGTTAAAAAGTAGTTTATTTAAAGTGTTTTTTTTTTAATAATGGCATATAAATGTCTGAAAATGAATATCTTAATTTTAAAGATAGGGTTTTTGTGATTTCGAAAATAACGACAGAGGTAGCCTGATTTTATCAATGTATTGGCAAACTATGGTGGTAAGATTAGGCAAAAATTAATTTATATAATTTATTTAATAAATATATATTATGTATAAAAAGATGCAAGATATCATGCATAAACAGATAAAGGCAACTCAAGATGGATACATTGCTGATGAAATTAGTTGAACAGTAGCCGAAACGTGGGGCTAAGCGTAAATAATAAACATACATACATATATAAACTCACGCCTGTATTCCCCGAAGGGGTAGGCAGAGGTGCCAGCACCCACATTTCGCCAGTTTATGTTTAGGTCCCAATGTAATAGGTGGCGAGCCTATTGCCATTAACCGGGCACTTATAAACCTGCGATAAATACACACATAACTTCGAAAATCATCGAAAAGTCATTGATGTGTGCCATGGTCAACCTGGGATCGAACCCGAGACCTCGTCTCAGCAGTCCATTACCCATACCACTAGGCTACCGCGGATAAAATTATACCGAATATAATCGTGGTCATAAAAGTGGTTTTATTCCAACAACTTCTATATGTTTTTTTATTTTAAAATGAAGTCTACTAAATATAAGATTTATTTCACAATATAGAACAGAGACAGCAGCTTAAGCAACACAAATATTTACACTAATAATCTATATCAAACAGTGTTCTTTGTGTTCTTTGATAACAAACTTCTCAAAATTGTTTAGATTTTACTCTTTTTAGTCATTCATAGCAGTGGCCTCATGGAAAATATTGCTGTTCAGCCGCACCACAGTTATATTGGAAAACCGAACCCAACTGAGTTGGAAAAAGACTCTGAGAATGTTTAAATCTTTCGAAATCTTTTACGTCATTATCCGTACAAATGTCAACTTCATCCTCCTGTAAATTCCTTGGTTTATTTTGGAGTTCAATTGACCTGAGCATTTACCGCAAATCAGTCAAAATATCGAACCCAAGACCGTTCGATCGATAGGATATCTTAATCACCGGCGCTTCTTTGTTATCCTTTTCACTACATGACCATACCAAGATAAAAGATTTCCGTTGATCATTTCTGTCACCGCAGCCATAACTTCATGCTTTTCATTACATATTCATTTCTTATCTTGTCAATTCTTGTTAGTCTGCGTGTCAAACTTGACAATCTCATGGTCACTACATGCAATCGACTTTCATACATTTTCTTAACGGCCTAACATTCCAATTCATAAAGTAAAACAAGCCTTATCACTGATACTTTTACTTATATTTATTACTAGCTTGCCCGCGGCTTCTTTTACTGATTGCGATCAAACAAACATAAGATTTTCTTTCCAAGACTTTTTAAATAGAAAAAATCTTATAATTCAGGTAAGCCAATATTTTGCTACTAATATTGCTCTTATACTAGTGTTCATAAACATAATATTACTATTTATTTAGTTTGAAAGTTAAGAAAAACTGCGTCCATAGCTGAAAAACATACAAGACTTCCAAAAATAATATATTTGTGTACAGTATCTTTAAAACATAATATAAACCAAGTTTCTATTTAAATTTAAATATCTCCAAAGTACAGACATAGGCACTTTACAATTTTGTATTATATTACTAAAGGTAGATATATAGATAAATCTGTAAAATAAACATCTTAACAATAATACAAATGACCTTCCTTTATGTCTTAACAAAACTGACAACATAGCTGCAAGTTCCATTTCTTATCAGGTGTAAAATATTAACTCAAGTTATTGCATGACAAATGATAACACAACTGTTTTATAACGCCAAGTCTGTTACCGTTTTGTTACGTCACTTTGCTTAACGTAGTGTAAATATGTTCTTAAGTGGTATGCATAGCGAGTTGAAGTTTTTGTTGAAATTTTACTTGTCGGTAGTTCATCCGGTGTATTGGTGCAGGTTTGATTATTAATTATATGGATATCATATAATCATAATCATTGATAATTTGGTAATACAGGTTTATATAAAATAGTACAAATTGTATTAAAATTAGTTCATTTTTCTACTGACATGCATTTTTTCAGTTGTTTTTCAAGAAATTTTTTAAAATATCTAGTATATTGCTATAATATTCATTGAAATAACGATTAAAAAGTGCAAAAGTAGTCTGAATATAGAGGACATTTGTAAAAAAGATTAAGTTAAGTTAAATTACTTTTCCAAGGTATAATCTACGTCTATACCAAATATCGTGAAAATTAATTCAGTGATTTATGCGTGAAAGCGAACAGACAGATAGACAGACAGACAGCCAGAGAAACAGATGGACCAACAGTCCAACAGACAAACATACAGACACACATACAGACAGACAGACAGACAGAGAGACAGACAGATAGACAAAAGACAAAGTTACTTTCGAGTTTTATATCGTCAACAACGTTCTATTCTGGGACTTATTATTGAAATCGATGACGTCAAAAATTTGTCTTTCACCCGACTTAACATATCCATACTAATATTATAAATGCGAAAGTAACTCTGTCTGTCTGTCCGTCTGTCTGTCGATCCGATTTTGATGAAATTTATATAGGGGTAGATTAGACCATGAGAAAGGACAAATGTTTGGTTGCGATAACCGACATCCACGCGGGCAGAGCCGCGGGCAAAAGCTAGTTGCCAATAATTCTAAAGCATCCATAGAACAGCAAGTGAAGTTGTTTAACACACGACAAGTTCCCGTGATCTTTAGTCCGCTATTTGTCCGACAATATCCAAGTAACGGAATCGCCGTCTGTCCACTGATATATTGAATTCAATGGACTTTCTATGGTGGACATAGGTTATCGGAACAAGTGTAGTCATGCGGAGACAGGTTTGTGGACATCGGTATTGAATGGAATATTTATCGGTTTGCATGTCTTGACCCTACAAGGAAGGTTTCGTGGAAGGTACAGCCAATTGCTTTTGAAGGAAAATATCCTTTGTATTAGTCAATAAGGAGGTTTCTTTAAATAAATACAAAATACATCCATCCATACTAATATTATAAATGCGAAAGTAACTCTGTATGTCTGTCTGTCTGTCTGTCGGTATGTTACGCTTTCACGCCTAAACCACTGAACCGATTTTGATGAAATTTTGAATTAGGGTAGATTAGACGATGAGAAAGGACATAGGCTATGTTTGGTCGCGATAACCGACATCCACGCGGGCGGAGCGGATGAGATTTGCAAGGCACATTAAAAAAAAAGTGTGTTGAAGATTTTACGCATAAGTGTAAATTTACACTTACATATTGCATGATGTAAAAACCAGCCAAGTGCGAGCCGGACTCGCCCATGAAGTGCTCCGTAGCAGCAAGTAACATAATATAAAAGTTCTAGTAGTTCAATAATGTTTTTTTATTACTTTTGAGTTAATTGAATGACTGATTCAGTAGCCTAGTGGTATGGGTAATGGACTGCTGAGACGAGGTCTCGGGTTCGATCCCAGGTTTACCATGGCACACACCAATGACTTTTCGATGCTTTTCGTAGTTATGTGTGTATTTTATCGCAGGTTTATAAGTGCCCGGTTAATGGCAATAGGCTCGCCACCTATTACATTGGGACCTAAACATAAACTGGCGAAATGTGGGTGCTCTAAGCCTTCGGGGAATACAGGCGTGAGTTTATGTTATGTTATATGTAATTGAATAAAAGGCAAAAATCGTGGTTTAGGACGTATTAAAATAAGATACTTACTAGTTCTCGTTCAAACCTCTTTGGAAGTGTCCCCCGCGCAAACTATTCAGTTTAGAAAAAATATATGTTAGAAACCTCAATAGCATTTTTGGCAAAAACATACTGACGGACAGACAAACAGACAGTTTACCATTTGGCTACGGAACCCTAAAAACGATTGAATAATAAGTGTGTTGCAATTATTTGCCTGTCAATGAATCTGCATGAAGAACTCCTATAGTTAAGAAGTATGAACGACGTTATGAATGAACGCCTGTATGCATAAATGAATGAAATGGATGAAGAAATGAATGAAAAAATGTTTTAAGGAATGAATTGAATTAATGAAGGAGCGAATGAAGGAATTAATAATGAAAGGATTGAATGAGTGTTTGCATGAATGATTGTTTCTTGTATCATAGGTTATTAGCTTTTGATCGCGGCTCCGCCCGCGTGGATTTACTTAGATTTACTTAGACTTTATTACAACGTTTCAAGATAGTTTAACTTTTCTATGGTCTCCCTGAACTTCATAACAAGTTTCTGTTCGAGTCAGAAAAGATTGCATAGAATTTAATAAACCAGGAAGGTGTTTATCTGCTGCAATTCTTATATATTTACTAGCCATCGTCTTCTAAACGAAGGAGCTCCCTTATTTAAATAACACTAACATAATATTGGCCGCTGAGCGTAAGAGTTATTTCAGAGAACGAATCGATTTTCCGTGAAGTAACAATTGTAATTCATAGACTGAATACTTGGAGAATTTTATTGCTTCCTGTATCTAATGAAATATATATATGTGGTGATGATTTTGTAAACATACATAGATGAATTTATCTACTGTTGCCATAAAATGGAAGTTGTGCAACATTTGCTGAAGAATTGTGACCGGAATACAAGAGAGCGTGCGGCTCTGCTCACGAATTAAAAGTAAATACTCTGGATGTGGGTCTAATACAAAGTATTATGAGTTATCCAAGCTCCGAAGCCGCCCAAAAACTATGTCACCTGGTTACAATAGTTCAGCAATGATTCTCTATAATAAGTGTACTACCTAGACTGTAACAGATAATGGAAGACTGTCCACTAGGAATTAAGGTAGGTACGATGGGGTTGGCATATCCTTACTGGATCAAAACCCCAAAATAAATAAAGATTAAAAAAAATTGGCTGCGTAATTATGTATTAGCATCGAGCTGCAGAAACCATACCCGTGTACAGTCAGCATCAGAAAAATGTTGACGAACAGAGTAGTCAAAATGATCTTCCAGTTGACCGATTGTTCTGATATTTGGTACACATCTTTCATTCCGACAATAATGCCATATCAATCAATAAAACAGTTTGATTTGCTCTGATTACGAGAGTTTTAAGATCATTTTGAGACATCGAGGTCAGTATATTTATGACGCTAACTGTACCTACACCTAAACCTAGAGAACCTACAGCTTTACCTTTGGTCATATACTTTCACGTATAAGTATTCGTTTTGGATTAAACTGAACCAATTTAATCCTGTACGTGAACACACCCTCAAATAAACAATTAGTACATTCTCTACTCAAAGATAATTCCCACACCTTCAAATAAAACATCAAAACAACCACTTGTCTAGTCAAACACTTAGGGACCGTTTACACTGGAATGTAACACTTTAAAAAGTGTAACACCTAACTATGTGCTTCCTTTACTACTGTAGTGACAGTGCCGGCTTCATATTTCTGTTTATTCTAGATAATGAGTAAATAGTAAGGCCGTAACACAAACGCGACTTTATGTAGTTAGTGTGTTGTAGACGGACGGCCGGCGTTTAGACCATTATTCAATTGGTTATGTAAGGCGACGACCTAAATCGAGTTGGTAGGGGTTTAGTGCGAGCGAGCGGGGATATGTGTCATGAACCTTATGCTCGAACTAGCTGACCCGTCCCGGCTTCGTCCGGGAAAAAATCGTATTCGTGACCTAAATGACGAACTTTCCATACAAACGTTTATCACCTATTTTACCCTCTTAGTAGTTAAATTTTGAATAAACGCTGATATAAGTGTTCATTTATTTCTTAAAAGACACAGGTTTATGAAATTTTGTGTACCTAGCTCTGAAAATGACGGACTTTCATACAGACTTCTATCTCTTATTTTACCACTTTAGTAGCAGAATTTTCAAAAATCCTTTCGTATTGGATGCTTACATCATAAAATGCATCTACTGTCAAAATTTCAAGTTCTTAGGTCCAGTGGTTTAGGCTCTGCGTTGATGAATCAGTCAGTCAGTCAATCGGGCAAGTAATTTTATATGTATAGATTATTCAGAAAAGGCAGTAGACCTAGGTCGTAACGTAAGCAAAATCGTACACATCTTGCTCTGGTCTGCGTGGATACCTAAATATGCTACTTGCCTGCTCTCATCTGAAGCCTGTCTAGCAGGGGCGGACTAGATCTCTGAGTTCAGACCTACACTGTCATACCACTGAGACTGCAAAAATGTCATTTAATTTTTAATCACTCTACAAGATACCTTTTAATTTCAGACTTAAACAACATTCAGTTAATTTGAATGAATTTTTAGAGCATTTATTATGCTAACTTTTAAGTTCGAAAAACATCGGAAAACATGATATGCTCAAAAATTCCAACTTCCAACCACCGTCGCCCTTAAAGACGGATATAAAGAGAAGGAAAATTTGAAATGGTTCAGGTGTGACTCAATAGCTCAGTTGGAAAAGCATTCCCCCTGTAAGGGAAAGGTCGTGAGTGCAAGTCTCACTTGAGCATTTCATTTTTTCCGATGTTTTTCGAACATTCAGTTAAGTCTAAAATGAAATGACATTCTTTGCAGTGTCGATGGTATACCAGTGATTGACATTTTATTATACCAATAAGCATTCAGCTGATTGAAAGTGGTTACCGTGACCTATAGACATGTGCAACACCAGGGGAGTCACACTGATGCTGCCGACCTTGTAAGCACAGAGAGTTTCTGTTCTGTGTAGAAGACAATGCAGGACAAGTGTTAGTTCTTCCCACTGACAGCACAAAACTCTCCAGTGAGCTCTGGTATCCTACTCACCGCCTTGAACACAACACGAGGTTATTATGCGCCTGACTATTAGCAGAATCGGGATTGTTTTTTTTTATCGTGCGCAAAATCCGACTAAAACGCACGCCGTCTTGGGTCCTTGTTTGCCGGAGGTGAGATTGGAGTATAGTTCCTTAGTTAGAGAGACTTAGTACGTCATCAGCTTCCACTGAAGCCGTACCACACTAGATCCATGCTAAATCAAAACTATACTTACTTAGACAGAGCCAATACGTGTGTAATCTCAAGGATGTATTATATTGTTTAGTAAATCAATTACAGCTATATTAGTATAACAGTTTACGACAAGATTATTTCTGTAATGAACAACGCATTGTTTTCTGTGCATTTCAGAACATTTAAAGTTGAAGATATTGTATGAATGTATCATGGTTATATACTTATTGCTTTGAAGTTACTAGTTAATTATCAGAAGACCAATTAATGTCCTACTATAAAGGTCGTGGCATACTTACGTAACGGTCAAACTAACAAGACTTTCTTTAAAACAAAGTTTGAATTTTTTGTCTACAGAAGTTGATTCAGATGAAAAGATTTCAAAAAGTTTATAAAATTCTTGAAATAAAGTTTTGACTTTAAAAGTTTTTTACTCATAGGTATTTTTTTTACCACAATACTAAAATAATGTGTTTTTCAACAGAATACTTACCATCTCTAAGCAAAATCATGCAAGTATTTTGTGTAAGCCTTTGATGAATATGTATTCATCCATACAAATATCTGCACTGAGAGGCAATCGAACCCGTTCCCTCCATGTTTGCACTCAATCACCGATTACAGAGGTCGACAAAGTGGAATACACACATGTATTCACACCTATATATCCTCGATGGGTAGGCAGAAATAAACCTACCTAAATATATACCTACATTTCGCCAACATGATTTTCGTAATGGGGTGGTCCTTTTGCCGTCATACGGGCACTTTGTCAAATAAGCATAAGTCGCATAAAGCTGTTGTAAAACAAATATCCAAGCAAAATGTAAATATGGCACTACATTTTCACGATCATATGTTATTGAGGTTATCGGGCACTTCGCCGCGGCACATATGACTTTATTGCATGATAAATGTGTCTGTTGTAAGTAACATTTGTACTATTGTTTCGTACACGTGATCGTGAGGTCCTAGGAACGATTCCTGGTTGAGTTAAACCTTTTTTGACACAAAATGGCGGTATTTATCTAAGGTTACGAATGCTCTTTTCGGGGGTTCAAGAACTACGTTATTGAAAACCTATTTCCTCCTACATTCTTCATCTTGATTTGGCTTATTTCGGCATTTATAGGAGCATCTGCCGTCTTAAACAGCAGGCACTATACCTAGACGGAGGCCAGCTTTACCTAAGAGCCGATAGGAAAAGCTGTGCTAGTGACTCCTTCGGTAACCAGCACGTGTTTACTGGTTAACAGTTTAGGTTGGCTTGACCTTCAAGGGCTTAGCATAGTAAAAAGGTATCATAATTGCGATAGGTAGGTAGATTAAATATCAATAGAGATTATCCGCGTGGTGACGGAGAAAGAATACAAATACTACCATCCCATCTAATTCGAAGATTCCGAGGGGTGTCGTAAGAGTCGACTGACGGAAAAATACGCAGACGATATGACTGCGAGAGAAACCTCCTTCTTCCTTCGGCCCATCTCAGCAGCAGATTATTCCTGTCACTGTTATAATATGATCAGATATGAGGAATAAGAGTCTGGCACTCTCAAAACATACAGTCCCGGGTCCTTTAAGCGAGGCGTGAAAAGGCATCTGATGAGGCCGTCAAGCTGAGTGCCACCACTGTTAACATGGTACATGTTTACGATGGTGACCCTCTTTTGGAGACTATGCCTTTAGCTTAACATCAGGCGAGGTGAAGTCAAATTTAAGTGTCCTTTATAAGAAAAAGAAAACTCGAAAAAAAAACCCTGTACCAACACGTCTGGCCAGTGTGGAAACAAGCTAAGGCCTCCCAAAACTTGGAGAAGCGTATGTCCAACAATGTATTGCGATATGCTAATTATTGATTGAGATATAATTAGAAGTTACTATGTCTTATTAGACCTTATTCGAGTTATAATTATATGTTAGTGTTAGTGGCCTAAAAACCTTTCTCTTATCAGCTTACGTCACAGTATCTAGATATTGCGACGTGTGCTAGTGTGTTTACGTGCGTGGAGAGTCGTGGGGCGTTCTGAACTGGTATTAGTAGGGTTGACAACCTGCGCCTGATAAGTGATAAAAGACGTTTTTGCGAGAAATTTTCAACTGGTTTCCGCTACCCTTGGGAACATAACCCGAGATAAATAGCACACTATATTACACCAGACCTCTCCCAAATACAACCGTTCAGCTCAATCAGCCGATCCGTTCAGCTGACATTTAAACATTAAAACATCTTCACGATGTTCTTTCATAACCTAGTTATCGGGATTCTTTTCTTAGTCTTTTTTTTTTCCTATAAAGGACACGTCAATTTGACTTCACCTCGCCTGATGTTAAGCTAAAGGCAAAGTCTCGGAACGAGGGTCACCAACGTAAACGTGTGCTCAGCTAGACGGCCTTTTCACGCCCCGTTTAAAGGACCCGGGACTGTAGGAAGAAGAGAACACGTGAACTGGCAGGGAGTTCCAGGACTTCATACGGTCTTTGTCAACTCTGGTATTGATATGACTACACGCATGCCATTTTGGATCTCAAGGCAACATATTTCAAGGTTTCCTCTCCTAACAGAGCCCAGCAGAGGTTTCCTTTGCTAATGGGTCGCGTGTGAATATGAAAACGAAAGAAAAATATGTGTACATGTTTTAAGATGTCTTAATCCTGCTAATTCGTAATGATTTTAAATCAAACTAAATACAAAAACGATCACGATTTCAAAGAAAAGAGGGTGATAATTTATTCATTAATTTTGTGATTTAAGGGTGGAATCGAAGTAGAATCAGGCCCCAGCCCTAGTTGTTCTTGCTTGGTATATACGCGTGAACGGAACGCGTGCGGCTGCGTTCACTCAGTCAAAAAACGCATAACATATAACTGTGTGTTGCATTACCTTAGATAAACGCTTATTATACTCATACCAACGGGAACCTGACGAAACCATAACGAGCCATTTCATTTCACGGTGCTTGTTTCATTGTTTTATGATTAAATTTTGATGTTCTTTTTAATTACGGTAACGTGGATGGTTGTGTTTTTGATGTATGTGAATGCGTGGTTACTTGTTATTCATATAATAAGTAATATGCTAGTAAACTCTTGTATGTTGTAGGAGGGTATTTATGTCGGTTACATACTTAGTTCAATAATAGATGTGAATTAATTAATTAACTTTCGTTTCAGGCTGTTATAGATAAATTCTATTTAGGTACTTTGGTGTACTATTATACATTCTGTGCTTAGGTACAAGTACTTTAGACTATTGTTAATTTCATAGTGTTGATCCTGCAATACTGCGATAAATAGGGGTAAATGATTTTTACTCTTCGTACTTATTAATCATAAGTAAAACGGAAAACATGTCTTCTAGAAAATTCCAATTATACGTACACGCGTAACTCATTACACTCTCTCGCAGTCGGCTAAAACCAGTGTCAACATTCCTTCAAGCCTTGAACAGTGGCCTGTTGCGTATATTTTCAAAAGATTCAAATGTCTAGACATCGAAGAACAAAGAATCCAAAACATTGAAATTCCGGGTTGTGTCAACCGTGAACTATTACGGACAAATCACAATTCTGATACATACGTAATGTGGAGGCATGCATAATGCAACGGCGACTTATTTGAGTTTCGAACTCAAATAAATTTGTCGATTGGGAAGAAAAAGAAATGTTTTGAACACAGATTTATAGCGGGCTGGAGGTCGCGTGTGCAATAAATAGCGTGAAAATTGAACGAGTATTTTTTCGGGACCATTGAAGACGTTATGGA
Source organism: Eilema sororculum (assembly GCA_914829495.1). Taxonomy (NCBI): domain Eukaryota; kingdom Metazoa; phylum Arthropoda; class Insecta; order Lepidoptera; family Erebidae; genus Eilema; species Eilema sororculum. Next base: position 3,584,041 of record OU618556.1, read on the forward strand.
ATAATTTTCATGTAGTTATAGGCTGGTTTTACTGAACAAAAAAAGATTTGTCAGTTTGTCACTGTGCACAACGTACGCGCAACTTTTTGTAGTAGTCATTCAGATGATACGACAAAAAGGTGCACTATGGACGCAAAAAGAAAAGCAGTAAATTGCCCGACATTTCGCAGAAAGTAAATGCTTCTTGAGATCTCTTGTCAAGAAGCATTTTTCTTAGCGATTTGCAATTTGTCGTGTGTGCAGTAAATATGCTGCTTTGGTGTGGTGGGCTCCTTAAAACCTTGTTTTAGGGGGGGACATTACGGTATCCAGCCTAATTTATATCTGTGGTATAAAATCTTGTTCTAAGTTAAGAAATTATGATGATCTTATTCTGAATCTATTTGAATTATAACTATGCAGTAAGTATATTATTAGTTTCACTGCGGTGCATAATATGAATAATAGCTATACTTTACATAGTTACAAATGAGATAGATGTGGAATACTTTGTGTATATATATTTATGGTGGAACAACAAATTGTGGATTTGTGTAGTGTTAGTAAGGTAAGTATTAACACGTGCAATATCATTGTAGATTACAAATTTCACTTACTTGTTACCATTGAAACAAAAACGATTTTTAGCCGATTCTATCGCATTATTAGTCAACAAATCAATTAGCCTATCGCGATTTAAGTACTTTATTATTTACTTGCTGTAAAACCGTGTTGGTTCCTGGTGGAGTAGAATAGGACCACCCCAGCTCTGTGGGTGTCGTAAAAGGCGACTAAGGGATAAGGTTGTTCTCCATCCGACCGTAAACATACAATAGGCTCATCACCTATTACGAAGCGCGGAACGTGCGTGGGTGCGAACCTCTGCCTTCCCCTTCGGGGATTTACCGACGTGAGTATATGGATATTAGTTACTTTATACCTAGGTTTTGGCTACTTTTCAGCAGCCGTGGTCGCAGAGTAATATTTAGAACTAAAAATTAGCCGAAACGTCGGGATAGAATATGTTAAAGTGTGGTTGTATTACAATGAGTGGCATTTGCGTAAACTTCTGAAAGTGTCTTATTTGTTACCATTTTCAAGAGAGGGGAGGGTCCTCAAACCAACCTCACCTGCAGGCTGGTACACCTGCTAATTGATAAACGAGGATCAGTGCAGGCATTACTCTCAGATTTTCAGGTCAAACGGTAATCACTAATCACAAGGAGACAATGGTGGGCAGAGTAGCCGTTATAAAAACTATCATTTATTTTGTGAACTTTGTTTGTTGTAATTTTTATTTATTTAAGATATTATTTTTGTAATCATTTCTGGGTATGTGCTGCAGCTGCGAAAAATAAATGTATTTTCTTTCTTTCTTTCTTTCTAAAATCAAAACACATGATTCCACAATGCAGTGACTGCATATCTAACGTAGTTGTTACTCATTGGATGTTCTGATGTTATAATGGTATCAATGGTTTTTTGACCATTCGATTATTTAACTGTAAAATCCACAGGAGAATGGTTATCGGGTAAATCTGTGTGTTATGTCGGAGGCAGCTAGGAAAGAAAAGGTGGTGGAAAAATTGCGTGGCGCAGATATCTCTTCCTCGTCGGCCACGGCACTTTTGTAATGAGAGTCCCTCATATTGTTTATGATCACAAATACACCTCTTACAGAATGGCGTGTGTGGCGGCGTTTTGCTTGAACCCCTTGATTTTTAGTAGGTGAAATTTGTTTGCGCTCTTGTGCCGAGACTGTCGCCAGGAAGCAGAAACTGAATGAAATAGGGATGGGACCCATTGCACACTGAACTATCCGAATATGCTCATTCTCCTGTGTCGGTTTTGTGATATTAAGTAAGCTGCATCATACAGCCATAAAGTGTCATTACAATCGCATAAATCTCATTCGTCATCCAGCACAATTAGGGGTTTTTTAGAGAATTATTATACTATCACTAACTACTATTGTTAAATACATTAACAATACTTTCACAACGTGATTGGTTATGAAAAATCAAATCATTGTTTTTCGTGACGCCATTGGTCACTATATTAGAGTTCCATAGTTACAAATCGACTGCGATAAGTTAATTGATTGTTTGATTGATTTATATTCTATATTTTTTTAGGCATGCAATGCTTGTTTCTGTACTTGCCTTTAAAAGGGCGTGGATAATCGATAAGTATGCAGAAAATCAGCGCCTTAGAAACCGTTTTTTATTGCAAAAGCAATTGATAATTACTTCTAATACGTGTAGCTATGGACACGTTTTCCGAAACTTGAATATGCGTCCGTGCGTGAGTCGCACCAAAGTCAACATTATATTTGTGTAAACTACATACATATTTGCTTTTGTCGATTCGAAAATTCATTTCTGTACTTATGTGCTAAATTCGTTAGCACTGCTTTGCCGCAAGAGAGCATAATGATGATGATTTGAACTCTTAAATCCATACTAATATTTTAGATGCAAAAATAACTCTGTCTGTCTGTATGTCTGTCTGTCTGTCTGTATGTTACGCTTTCACGTGCAAACCACTGAAGCGATTTTGATGAAATTTGATACAGAGGTAGATTAGACCTTGAGAAAGGACATAGGCTATATTTGGTCGCAATAACCGATATCTACGCGGGCAAAAGCTAGTGGAGAAATATTTCTTCCAGAGTAAATGATATAGTTAAATTGTATATTTATTTACGAATTAGTAGGCTAAGATCCGCTTTTCACTAATTGTTAGGTGACCTTATTCCGTCAATAGGACACTTTTTTCCTGAGATGTACCCTATACTGTCCAAGGAAAAATGGCAGTATCTCTCAATCCTGTCTTCCGTACCAATTATTCCTTTCAATGGCATTATCAATATGGAGAATCAGTACAGTAAAACAGCCAACCCTGTAATCATAGAAGTTTCTGTGCCGTCAGTGTAGAAGACAAAGCATGACTAGTCTTTGGTCTTCCCACTGACATCACGAAAACTCTCCAGTGAATCTGGCTACTCTACTCACCGCCCGTTATCGCCGCGGTATTCTGTAGGGCGGAGGTGCTTCCCAAGTGGGACTTGTATAGTATAGGACAGGTTTAATTCTGATTTTAAATAACTGAATTGAACCTGTACCAATTATTGGACTGATTCTCGAGGATATTTGTCAGAACTCGTCGCACTACCTTTGTTGAGTTCTGATCCCATGTCCACTACCCATAGAAACTAAATCCCGGGATTACACACGGCTACAATAGTAACCTGTGTCGTATTCCCGGCCGTAATCTACCTGTCTGTTATTCCAGATTATAATCTATCCCTGTACTAAATTTCAGCAAGATTCGTTCAGCCGTTAGAGTTTGATTGAGTAAAAACATCCAGATATTCACACATCTTTACAAACTTTCACATTTATTTTATAATATTATTTATATAACTTTTGACCGCGGCCCCGCCCGCGTGGACGTCGGTTATCGCTCCCAAACATAGCCTATGTGTTAATGAAACTATCAGCTAACTCCATACCAAATTTTATTAAAATCGCTCCAGCCGTTTAGACATGAAAGAGTAACAAACATCCAATCATACATACTTAAAAATTCGCGTCTCGTAATATTAGTAGGATAGTAGGATTAGATATTAGGTCTGTCGTCGTTTGTGTGGATATAATAATCACAAGTCACATGGCACCGTTGTGTCGCTTAATATAAATCTAGACAGCAAAACCATACAGTTTATTTTTGTCCTACATATTTCTGTTATGCCTCGGGACATATATCTTGAACCTAAGGGCGAAAGCACACAATGCGTTGCGGCGCCGCACCGCAAAAATTTCGACTTTCGTAATATTTTGAAAAAACGCTGATACACGTGTTCATTTTATTTATTTATTCTTTTGAAATGAAATGAAATGAAATGTAATTTATTTGCAGAAATATGGTAGGCACATTTTGTGTCTTGTAAACATGAGTGTTTGAATTTTTTGAGTGTTTGAAAGTTTTTTGAGTGTTTTATTTGAACTTCATGCGCAAATGTACAAAGGCGGACTAATGCCATAGGCATTCTCTACCAGTCAACCTAATAGGTGGTGCAGAGAACATTTATCTCTTAAAAGACACAGGTTTATCAAATTTTGTGCATCTAGCTCTGAAAATGATGGACTTTCATACAAGCTTCCATCCCTTATTTCGCCTACGTCATTCATAACATCTACCTGCATGCCAAATTTCGGCCCGATCCGTCTAGTGGCTTGGGCTGTGCGTTGATAGATCACTACGTCAGTCAGTCAGTCACCTTTGAGTTATATATGTATATTTAGATAATCCGCGCGTTAAGGTCCAAGATACGTGTTCTGAGTTATAGATATTCTGTGATACACATCTCGCTCACTTCACAGTAACGAGACAGGCCGGTATCATTTAATTGAACATTCGTCATTATTTAATAGTTAGAGATAACACAGTTCTATGTGACAGGTACATCAATTAGATACATACTTGTTATGCTTTGAAGAGATTAAAGTTACGGTATCGATAGTTATAAGATTGTTTCGTGAAGTCCACGTTATTCACTACTACAAACCGTAGTGAAAGAAATTAACGTAAGTTATTAAGGATTAATGAAAATTGAAACAGAAGTTGACAAAGTAGAGATTAGTTTTGATTTCAATTTTTTTTAGAATAAAATAATATTATAATAGAGTAATTGAAATAGAATAGGAGCTGAAGAGATGAAATCTGACTAAATTGTAAATTTCTCTGATATATTTTGTAAACTACTCTTAAATTTTTGTGTTAATTTTTATTTGTACAACCTTTTAATTACTGCGATATAAAATTTAACCTTCTTTGCTTTAGATATTCAATTTATGATCACAGCCTCTGTGGCGGTAGTGCACGTGACTGCCACGCAGGAGACGCGGGTTCGATCCCCGCTCAGTGCAAATATTTGTATGCATGAATATGGCTATTTGCATTGGTCTGGGTGTTTCTATGTATAATATGTAGATATTGAAGTAAATAAGTACAGTATATAAGTATTTTTATTCGCATTCTATATTCCATAACACAAGCTAGTTATGCTTACCATGGTTCTAGATAGCGTTGTGTAGAATGTTGTAAAAAAGAGCACAAATAATCATCATTTTGAACAAATCTCGCTATTTCCAATTATTTAAAAACTAATCAATTACAGGCAAATTGTTAATGGAGATAATAAAGGAGTACAATAGGAGTTCGAAGTATATATCTATAGGTAAAGCCAGGGAGAGCCAGCTAGTATTCTATAAAGCTTTAGATCCTATCCTCTTACGAAAGAAGGTGAACGTAACCCGTTAGTCGAACCATAAACTACAGAACATAGTGTTGTGTTAATGTTTGTGACAGCTGACAACAACAAACAAACAAATCTGCAAGATAAATCAAATATCTTTATTCATATAGGTCACTAAGTAACACTTATGAACGTCAAAAAGATATATACAGGTGATAATTTAGTCATATACACAATGGTTGTCATTTCTTATGGACTTATGAGCGGCATACATCTTTCCTTTCTTCAAATTTCATATTTATTTTACGTCAGAGGTCATACGAGTAGGCTAGATCTAGCTTTGCCTTCAAACGTCTTCGATCTAACTGACAAACGTAGATCTAGATTTACGGGGTTACCTATAACGATCCTGGCATACATCTTTAGCTTCTTCAACTTTCATTTTGTTTTAAGTCACTGGATTTCGCTGGATGTCATACGACTACTATTTCTTTAGCTTTGCCTTAAAATTTCCTCGATCTGACTGACATGTAGATCTACCTTTACCGGGTTACCAAGAACAATGAATGAATGAAGCAATGAATGAATGAAGGAATGAAGGAATGAATGAATGAATGAATGAATGAATGAATAAAACTTTATTGTGCACCAGTAATGAATACATAAATAAATTTCATCAATACTTCATTTAGTACAATAAGCGGTCTTATCGCGGACTGCGATCTCTTCCAGACAACCTTTTCTTTTGATGGACTGATCTTTTAGAGTAGCAGGCAACAAGTGATGTACTTAGGTACTTCTTTACCTTACCTTAAATGCAGTTTCTTCTACTTTCATGTAGGTTTTAATTATGACATTTGGCCCAACATACCCCCTACTCCATCATAGGACTACTAGTTCATACGATTACTCTTGATCTAGCTTTGCTTTCAAACATCCTCGATCTGACTGAAATACGTAGATCTAGATCGACCTTTATCCATTCACCTTCACTCATAATTCTGTATCGTCAAACTACTTTCGTTCAATGTATGATTTGAGATTGATATGGTCATACACATCGATACTAAAACACTCGCCGGAATATTTACTATGTTTTTTAAAGTTTTTGAGGCTCCGATATTTCGGCGTTGTTCGTGAGCGCAAGTGCATCCGTGATCATGGCGCTTGTAACAGCGGCGAAATATCGGAGCCTCAAAAACTTTAAAAACATGTTAATTACCCCAACGAGTGTTTTACTTTCGTTCATCCTCTAGAACAGTCCAAATAACCGCTTCTTCATCTTCTACCATACAACATATTGCTATATCACTATATGCCTCACTTGCCGTAAGAATGTTGAAGCTTTCTTTATTACGATGTTAAATCACCGCTACCGGACTGAGTTACGTTTACTACAAGATATAAATTCGTATGTTCGGACCACACCCAAACAGCCTAACACACGTGGAACAAGTATTAGCGGGTATAATAGACCGGACACCAGCAAGCGACATGTTGACACGGAATTCGTTTCTATTTTATAGTCCAGAACATTGCTGGGTCGATTAGACCATGTAATTGACATACCTTTGAACTTTTGTATCACTAATCTTCTGTGTAATATTTTGGGAGATAGTATAATGGATATAACAATACTGTATTAACTTCAAAGTCTTTGTTAGAGAAGGAAAATTGCTTTTTAATAGTCGAGAAAGTTATATATTTTTCAAGCTTTTTAATTTTCGGGGTGCATAGTTTTTTTTTTAAATTTCGATGCTTACACCTAATATTATTCCAGGTATGGTGTCTGACGGTCCCAGTTCCAGGTCTTCCTTAAATTTCTAAATCCATTTGTTTATGGAATATCTTTTTCTTACATCCATTCTTTCATTTAAAACACAATCATTGCATGAGATGTAACAACGGTATGTATGCGATGCGCGTCCCTTGAGTTTAATAGATCATACTCTACCTAGTAAGAGGCTTCTGATTCCATTTTGAAAGAAGCCATATTGTGACTTTAAGCGTGAATAAAACTTGGAAGTAAGATGGCTCAATGCATATCCAAGATGGCTACCGCTATGGAAAAATACAATGGACAGTAATAAAATATAATTAGAAGAAACCTTATGAGCAGAGACAAACATCAAACATCAATTTAGATGTTGTAGATTATTGTTATGTTATGTTTAGTAACATATACAAGAATTTCCACATATATAACGGGGCCTAAAGTGTAATTTTTCTTATCTGAGACACGGGCAACTTTTTTTCACCAATGACAGTAGCAATAGTGTCTTTATAACAGGAACACAATGTCGCTAAACACGGAAAATATCCTGCTACCTCTTTCTCCTATCACGACTTACTCTATCTGTCCTATAAAGTACGCGTTCCTAGGGTTAAGCGTAAACTACTTATGCAGCGAAATTTTGGTAGCATGAACGTTGAGAGCCTTCGTGAGGATGCTGGTAATATTGACTGGACTCCACTTGTTACTTCTGAGTCAGTTGATGAACAAGTGAGAATATTTACATTAAATGTCATCTCACTATACGACAAACATGCGCCCATACGGGCAGTTAAAATAAAACATCCACCATCGCCATGGCTTACCGCTGAAATCAAACGACTCATAGCTAAAAAAGCAGCAGCTAAATTTAAATACAGGATTAAGCCAAATGAGGCTAACCACAGAAAATACGTGTCAATACGAAACCATTGCAACAGGGTGTGTAGGGACGCACAACGCCAGCATATTCATAGTACCATCCAAAATGGAGACCCAGCAAGGGTTTGGAAATTTCTGAAAACATTGGGCGTTGGAAAATCACGTGAAGACACCATCCCTAAAAATTTGAATATTGATCTTCTAAATCAACATTTCGCTGCCTCGTCCAACCTTGATGGGACAAAAAAAGCGCAGACATTGGCATTTCTTTCAACTCTTCCAACGCCCACATATTCACCTTGCGTCTTTAATCTTTTCACTGCTTGTGATGTTAGGAAGAGCATAATGGCAATAACATCAAATGCAATTGGAGATGACAGTATCAGCCGTAAGATGATTCTTCCCATTCTCGATGAAGTCCTTCCTATCATATGCTACATCCTTAATTATTCCATATCCAACTGTTCTTTCCCAACCACATGGAAAGATAGTCTAATTGTTCCTTTACCTAAAAAACTTAAACCACAATCTTTTACTGACTATCGACCCATATCCATACTCCCATTCCTCTCAAAGGTCCTTGAACGTCTCGTACATAATCAAATTAGTGCATACATCACTAGAAATAACATCCTCAATCCCTTCCAATCAGGTTTTCGTCCTGGACACAGCACCGTAACAGCCTTGGTCAAAATTACGGATGACATCAGGTCTGGGATGGAGGACGGGAGGCTGACAGTCATCGCCCTGCTCGATTTCAGCAACGCCTTCAACACGGTTGATTTTGATATTTTGCTCTGCCTATTGCACTCCCTTAACATATCTCCGACGGTGATTGATTGGCTTCGCAGTTACCTGTGTGGTCGCCGACAACGAATACGCAATGAAAATACTTTTTCTAGTTGGTGTAAGACTTCTGTCGGTGTACCCCAGGGTGGCGTTCTATCTCCTTTACTTTTCGCAATTTTTATAAATTCTATATCAAATCATCTTCGCTGTTCCTACCACCTATATGCAGACGATCTGCAAATATATTCACAGGCACCACACGGACGGCTGGCGGAGGCTGTGGAGATGATCAACGAAGATTTGTCTCGTATAGCTGCTTGGAGTAAAACCTACGGCCTTAAGGTCAACCCCGTAAAGACCCAGGTAGCCATTGTAGGTAGCTCCTTGACCATAGCCAAAGTTGATGCTACGCAGCTCCCGCCGGTTGTTTTTGATGGCACAGTGGTTCCTATTAGTGAGAATGTTAAAAACCTCGGGATATATATTGATTCTAATATGTCTTGGGATCTGCAACTCCAGGAAGTGAGTCGTAGGATGTTCGTCTCGATGGGATCACTACGGAAGTTGCAATATTTGCTTCCTATTGCAACCAAAATTTCGCTTGCTAACACATTACTACTACCCATCCTTGATTATGCGGACGTCAGTTATCTTGATCTCACCGAAAGCCAGCTAGATAAACTTGAGCGCCTCCAAAATGTTTGTATACGATTCATATTTGGTTTACGCAAGTATGATCATGTTTCGCAGTTTCGAACCGAGCTTAAGTGGCTTCCCATACGACTTCGCCGGAATGCTCACATCCTTTCTTTGCTGTACAACATACTATTTAAACCGTCAACACCAACCTATCTCAAGAATCGTTTTGAGTTCCTACACGATACTCATACGAGATATTTAAGGTCATCAGAGAATTTAAGACTAAAGATGCCGTCACATAAATCAACTTTTTACGACAACTCCTTCACAGTTACGGCTATCCGTCTTTGGAATGAGCTACCAGTAAATATAAGAAAGGCTCAGAATTTGAACATTTTCAAATGTATGGTCAAGGAGCACTTCTTAACACTTTGAAAATGCTCTTTTCTATAAAGTCTACGTTCTTCTATATATATGTCATCTGTCTATTAGCAATGTATATTACCTACATAAATGTCTTGTATATTATTATATAAATATGTATTATATATATTATTATATGTACTTAAGGAAATATTTATTATGTATACATGCTTATTATATCTATGTATTGGGTATATAAATTATTGTATTATTTATATATATGTAAATATATATATTTATTTGTGTATGTATATTATGTAAATTAAATGTAGGTAATACCGGGGTATTTTGAACTATTACAGTACGCCAAAACAACTACCACTCAATTCCTACAACCATACCTAATGACCATCCAAAGGTTGCCTGGTAGAAATCGCTTAAAGCGATAAGGCCGCCCTTGTACTGTTTCCATAGACATTTAGTTTTTATTCTGTATTTTTAATGGTGTACAATAAAGTATATAATAAATAAATAAATAAAATAAATAAGCTTAGAATTGTCCGATTTTTCAAGTACTTGCCCAGTTTATCTTTCTAACCTCTTGGCAATTTGATCATAAACGACTGTTTGACAAAAAATAGACTCAATATGGTTTAAATACACAACGAGCTTTTTATCTCATCCTTCAAGGAATCATGTCAATAAAATATTTAGGTTTGATTTTAGTTGTTTATTGTTCACACAGTCATTCACTTTGATTACGATAATAACTCTAACCAATTCTAAGTGTCACTGCGTATTTAAAATACATAGGCGTCTGAAAAGATAAAAACGTGAGTATTAGAAACACAATCTGGATTGATTTTCAACGAGAATTAGGTTAGCATTTCTCACAAATGAAACGCTATAATAGCTTAAAGTGAAATGTATGTTTCACTCTGAATAGTATTTTGAGTTAGGTTATATTAGGTTTAGTATTACACCGTCATCAGTCACTCACTATAAGAACATTGCTAAACATGTGTGTCTTTTAGATCGGAAAAGTTAACGTCTAAAACGAGTTTTGAACTCGCGACTAGTTCTTTACAGGGCAAACGCTCTGAACCACTGAACTGCTTCTTTACTTCATAATCCTTTTCTTTACTTTATCTTTTCTTACTTTTACAAGATTTTGAAGTGTAAACGCATTGAGCACTTTTTGGGTGAACAAGAATTACGGAACTTGCGTCTTTGTAACTAATTTTACGTCTTTTTTTTAATTCATATAATTTATTTTTTATTTATTAATATTAGGATCAACTGTAATACTTAGTAACTGCCTATGCCTAAATTCAGGGTGGCTATCGTAACTCTTAAAACTATTAAGATAACGTAGCCTGACACTGAAGCGTGACCTTAAACACTTAGCAACAGTAAAACAACACAGCTCACCGTAGCAAGACTGAACTAAATCGAAAAGTCATTGTATTGACTTGAATCTGCCAACAATTGATTCATTTTTGAACGGTTTTAAGTAGTTGTTTATGAAAGTGATCACTGTAATTGACTTTCTAATTACTGGTGCATTAAATTACAAAAAGAAATTGCTACTGAAGCTGCACCGCGTTTACTATTGCTGGTTTAAATCAGAATTTTTAAAATTTGACAAAGCAATTTATTGCAATACACATGTACCTCTATATCACAGTTATTTAGAATTAGTTAAAAAATGATCAACTATTTTTCTTTTACGAAAACCTATTCTCCAGCATATACACGCATATTTTTTTATATATCGGTCAATTTTAGGTACTCTTGAATTTTATTATAATTTTGTTATTATATTTTAGTAGGTACTCTTGCCCTTCCAAAATTGGTAGCGAGGCTACCAATTTTGGTCTAGTTTACTTATTTAAAAAAAATATCACTAAGATTTTTTGTGTTAATATTGTTTTGCTTTTAATATTCGACCGTTACTGAGTTGTAAAACCACTTTTTAAATGTCAACCAAAATCTGCCTACACCGTTTTTATTAATTAGCTTATAAATAGTATAGTTTGAGATAAGCTTATCAAAAAAACTCGTGTTTATTATTCTACAAGGTACAGTCGGTGACAAAAGTTACTCAAAACGATCTTTACATCAGATGGATGCATAAAATAACCTTTAGTCTCAGTAGTTCGGTTGAGCGGACTGCTGCGACTATGTAGTAGCAAATAATTAACTACTGATAATTGATGGTACTTGGTGGAACTTATTGTTATACATATTGACAACGCACTTGTACTTTTCCACGTTATTTTATTAAAATTACACCTGGTGCGTCTAAGGTTTAGAGTTTGTATAATAGTTTACTATGACATTCGCATATTGGACAATTTATAATCCATTATTTCTTAATTCTTTATTGCCTTACACACAGTACAGAGATCATTCATAACATAAAATAACAAGAAACATGTATAAAGACGAGCTTAACTCAAAATGAGTTCTCTCTCATCAAACCTATGGTAATGAAGGGAAGCGAAGTGTACATAAACAAAAACCATCTTTATTTCTAACTAGCTTTTGCCCGCGGCCCCGCCCGCGTGGACGTCGGTTCCCGGCAATTATTCGAATTTTTCTCGCGGTAAAAACCATCTTGGACTTCAAAGGACCTTTAAAAAAAAGAATTGGCCAAATTGGTCCAGGCGTTGTTGATTTACGAACACATTTAGCGATTCATTTTTATATTATGGATTGACGTACATCAAAGAGTCTATCAATATATTATTTAATAGTCATACGGGTATTATATCAGTCTGTGCCACTAATAACAAACTGATTCGCCTTTCAATCCATGTGTTCTCAATTCATTGACTCTCACACTCTGTAGGTATGCCAAACTAAGCTAGTTATGCGTACGAATGTATATAGCAAACAGAAATAGTAATCAGATGTCCGTGCCACGGGTAATTGCCAACGTCTGAATAACAGCTGTGACGTAACGACGAGAGCCGAGACACTGTCGAAGATTACCCATTTTATCACTCTTTTTGACAGCCTCTGTGGCGTGGTGGAAGTGAGCGCGAGTATATAATATGTATGTATTTACCAAAAAAAAGTATCTAAGTATGTTTATCCGCATTCTAGATTCCATAACACTAACTAGTTAAGGTATGGACCATGGGTCTAGATAGCGTTGTGTGGAATGTTGTGGATTTTTTAATTTATCATATGCATGTATAAAAATATGTGCTGAGCGAGAATCGAAGCCGTGCCTTCCGCGTAGCAGTCGAATACACTACCGCCACGCCACAGAGGGGAACCGATAAGGTGATGTATCTCCTCTTTCGCCCCTTGAATTTGGACCTTGGATTGGATTATTTTTACCGTGTGGGAAAATCCTTCATGGATGTTATGCCGATTAAAAACCCTCACGGTAACGCCCAACAGCCTATGGTTGGGAGCCCCCACCAACACCTTTTCGACTCGTTGCCGTGCCAGTTGATGCACCTGCTAAGCAACAGATAAAGATTAATTATCAACTCAACCTAGAATCCCTTGAGAAACTTCAACGACATAACATAAACATAACATAAACTCACGCCTGTATTCCTCGAAGGGGTAGGGAGAGGTGCTAGCACCCACATTTTGCCAGGATATGTTTAGGTCTCAATGTAATAGGTGGCGAGCCTATTGCCATTAACCGGGCACTTATAAACCTGCGATAAATACACACATAACTTCGAAAAGCATCGAAAAGTCATTGGTGTGTGCCATGGTAAACCTGGGATCGAACCCGAGACCTCGTCTCAGCAGTACATTACCCATGCAACTAGGCTACCGCAGAACTTCAACGAACCCTGGTTAAAGTCGTTAATCTAGTAACCCCAAACCCGTTTTGCTAGTTGAAACTAAAATTATTACTTATGAACAATTTACTAGCAGTTGTAGGTACTTCGTTACGATTACGACCTGTTGCTCGCAGGCCATCTTATAACTAATATGTATGTGCGAAAGTTTGTTTGTTTCACTTTCCACTTTGTGTTTAGTCGGCTGTACAATGTCAGAACTTTATAAGGTATATCTGTTAAGCCTCTGTGGCGTGGCGGTAGTGCACGCGACTGCCACGCAGGAGGCGCGGGTTCGATTCCCGCTCAGTGCAAATATTTGTATGCATGAATATGGCTATTTGCATTGGTCTGGGTGTTTCTATATATAATATGTATGTATTTACAAAAAAAAAGTATATAAGTATGTTTATCCGCATTCTAGATTCCATAACACAAGCTATAAAAGCCTACCATGGGTCTAGATATTTGTGTAAAATGTTGTGGAATATTTACATGAATTCATATGAATCTATTGGAAAAATGGGACGTAATATTTCTTTTTCTATTGACGTTTTGTAAGTCCCGGTTTAATGGTCTGTGCAAAATGAATGATTTTTGTACTATTTATACTGTTGATTAATGGCACTTGGTGGAATTCATTGTTACACATATTGAGAACACTTGTACTTTTTCCACTGTATTTATTATATTGAACCTGACCGGTTTCGCCTTACGGTATTCTGAAAGGTTTACATTTAGCAAAGGTTTTGTATATGATTTTTGTCCTTCCCTTTTAATTTTAACCCCATCTAGAGCTTCTGGGTCTTTATGTACATCACGATACAAGAAGAAAAGGAAACGCAGAAAAGTGAAAATTAGGTAAAGGTTTTGAATGCAATCAGGTTAGGCGTTTCCATTTTCTACCCTCGTTTTTCTACTCCCAAGTTTAAAAAATAATTCCGTTTTTTTACCCCTTGCAAAAACTTTCCGTTTTCTACCCTGACACAACGCTGATATAATGATGTTGCTTACTTAACAAAACAGTTCTACTGTCAACATTTCCAGTTCACGTTCCAGTCACTATCATTATTATCAATAAAGTATTAATTACCTATCTTTAGTTAAAATTATTATTTGAACATTGCCTCCTGCAGTTCCATTATGTTTTAAAAGAGTTTCATTAATTAAATAATTTTATTCCGACGATTAATGAACGAGTCTTACATAAAACTGTAAAATTTACGTCCTATCGATTTAATATGTTCATCATCGAACAAAATTAAGTAATTAGCTACTGGATCAAATTCTTTATAGGTATAAATTAATCATATGATGCGTGGGTGGTTTATGGATGTTTGAGATTTTAATATTATGATTTCAATAAACAGTCGGTCTTGTTAGATTTAGATGTTTACTTTATTAACAGTGTTGGATTTGTAGTTTTCCTAAGTATTGGCTGCCCAAACTGTGCCACCTCCATCGTTATTTTTAGCTACCTGTCAGGCAGTTTTCAGATATTCTTGAAGGCCCAGTTCACGAACGTCAATGTAACTGTCAATTACTTCCTTTGTTAGTTCTGATTACTTTTTAAAGAGCAAACCGTCGAGAAACAATAAAAGAACCTACTAACAATAAACCTTTATAATTCTTTCCAATCCCATTAATATTTATAGGTATTTCCGTTTATACCCAGAGATCTTTCCGTCATTAAACATATTGATAAACTCATTGATTGTATTATAAGTGTTACATTTCATTGTCACTAAATTAATTTAGAAGATGATCCATCAACATATACTTTTGTACCCCGGCTCCTCTTGCCGTGTGAAGTATTGTTTATAGCGACAATGTCAGTGTCGTCGTAAAACTCAATCTGGAGTTAATGACTATGCCCCGTTAAGTAAAGATGCATTTCATCGGCGCGTTAGGGTTGACAGCAGTAAATTTGTTTATTATAGTAATAGACTAAAATAAAATCCTTAAGAGTGGATTCGACCAAACCTACATTTAAGGACGAGTAACTATTTCGGAATTAATCCATAATCTCGAGTAAATTAAATAGACGTTTTTCCAGACAATCTACCGTACAGCTATTCTAGAGTGAATGAGGAATGAATGTAATAAAAAATAAAGTTTAAAACTAAAACCCGACTACCGAAAAATCACGCTGTAAAAGTAACAAACAAGAAAATAGCCGTGGTCGTATGCCACTTTTCCCTTGAATATATTGTTTTGTCAGAGTAAGTGGCATACGACCACGGCTATTTTCTTGTTTGTTACTTTTACAGCGTGATTTTTCGGTAGTCGGGTTTTAGTTTTAAACTTTATTTTTTATTTATATTATTTTGGGGCAAGGTGAAGCTAATAATTTATTCATATTTGAAATGTGCTTATTAAGCCCTTTCATTTGATACCAAACACGGCATATTTATCTCAAATATATTTTTAAACATAGTACCTTACGAGCGCTAGAGGGCGCCACACAAGATTGAGTGACACGTCATATAGCCTATAACCATCGGACGACCAAGCCGCTTGTAACGATACCTCGTATGTCTAGTTCTTATCAGTAGTTGAGGTGCTATGAGGGAACAAATGAACATACATACATACATACATACATACATACATACATACATACATACATAGCCTGTCAAAATCATAACCCTCCTTTTGGCTTCGCCGTAGTCGGGTAAAAAGTACCCGGCAAGTATGCGTTGTTTTAAAATGGCACGGTTATAAGCGTAAGTCATGTCAACTCGCTTTTGTCGTATTGTAGCGTGTGACAGAACTTGTCAAACATAGAGTGAAAATATTAAAATAATTAATGGGATATTATATTCACGAATGTCTAAAGTGAAATATTATCAGCTTCAATACACAGCCCTAGCATGGCATGTGAAAATTCCCAATCATCTATTACCAGAACAAACTACTGCTATATAATTAAGACTGCATTAGAGGGATGGACAGACTTGACATTCTTGTACATAAACGTACATGAAGATGTCGTTTTTGTGAAGTTTGTGCATGATATATTAAATCAACAATGTATTGTGAGGAGTTTTGCAATATAAGCGTAATAGTGGGTACAAAAGCTAACATCAGAGAGGAGAATTCAGGGCGCCAGTCAAGCTCACCTGAAGTGTAGTAGTGGTAATGGATGAGGTTTTCCTCACAGGCTTTGGGGGACTAGACAGCAGTCCGTCTCTTAAATATCAATATAAAATCAAATAACGCTATAACTATTGCCATAATATTTAAAAACACAGTACTTGAGTGATAGGTTGTTTTTTTGAATTCGAAATACATCGGGAAAAATGAAGTGCTCAAGTGGGACTTGAACCCACAACCTTTCCCTTACAGGGGGTATGCTCTTCCAACTGAGCTATTGAGCTACACCTGAATCGCTTCAAATTTCCCTTCTCTTTATATCCGTCTTTATGGGCGAATTTATATGATATATTCCAATATAAAGGTTAGCATAATAAATGCTATAAAATTTTCATTCAAATGTTGTGTTTTTTTAATCGAAACTACAACACCATTTGCGAACCTTGTATTTTGAATCTCGAATTTTACAGACTCACTCATTTTGTATACATTAACAACTGTTGATGTAAACATTTAACAGATTGATGAATAAAAAATAATGCAGACACAAAAACATTAATGCAGTGCTGAAGATTTATCAATACACACCTCAATTCATTAATACTTCACCAGTTTTAAATATCTACAGCTATGAAAATACGTCAGCAAATTCATTCTTAAGACACTAATGTCTGGAGAAAGACGCCCCCTGTCGGGCAAGCAATAAACTTGCCTGATGTGTTCTCACTGGCCATCAGTGGCATATCATTGTCACTAACAGCCAGTTGTCACAATAATAAGTCCTTTCTTTTATGTCTGTGACTGATATTGCTATTAAAAAGACGTTAATTACAGCTACATGTGATATATATTAGACTGGGAATAAGAGAGTATCATAAAATTCCCATTTAAGTGGTGATAGTAAACATTTTGAAGGATATAAAACGCTTTAAAGTCCTTTTAGAATATATAGGTCCAAACTCTTTGCTAAATGTAAACGTTTGAGAATGCCGTAAGGCGAGAGGTAAGACTACAGGGAATAGGCCGAAACCGGTCAGGTTCAATATAATACATAGGTACTTACTGTGAAAAAAGTACAAGTATTCTCAATATGTCTAACAATGAATTCCACTATGTAATCAACATTATAAATAGTATATACGTATTCGTGATAGTTTTCGTACATAAACTCAACTTCATTACTCGTACAATTATAAACCTTCTTGGCTTACTCTATCCATTTAAAGAAACTGCATCAAATTCTGTATCGTAGTTTTGAAGATATATGCATCCATAGGGACGTCCGGAAAGCGACTTTACTTTATACTATGTAGTAATCGAAAAACATTGGAAAAAATGAAATGCTCAAGTGAGACTCGAACTCACGACCTTTCCCTTACAGGGGGACTGCTCTTCCCGTCGCCTTTAAAGACGGATATAAAGAGAAGGAAAATTTGGAATGATTCAGGTGTGGCTCAATAGCTCAGTTGGAAGAGCAGTCCCCCTGTAAGGGAAAGGTCGTGAGTTCGAGTCTCACTTGAGCATTTCATTTTTTCCAATGTTTTTCGAACTTAAAAGTTAGCATAATAAATGCTATAAAAAACAGTGAAGTGAAGTGAAGTCATGATGATGCTGAAGTGATAGTAAAGTTAAAGAAATGTTTTAGGGGTTAATTAATGAGTCTCAAAGTTATGAACAAATCGGTTGCTAGACTGTAATTGAAAGTTAATTCGAACCAGTAGTTCCTGAGACTAACGCGTTCAAACGAACAAAGCTTTTAGTGCTTTTAAGCTTTATAACATTAGACATTTATAATCTCGTTAATCTTGTCCTCATAGACGAAAGTATAAATAAAACTAAACTAATGCCATACCATTTCTACCAGTCTCGTTCTGACAGATGCAGTTAATTTTATTTTTTGTAAAATGAATAAAATATTATACAAATAATTTTAAAAGGTTAGAATTTTCTTTGTTGTTTCTAGAGTTTTTCTTGAATGTGTGAATTGTACACGCAAATATTGTTAATGCACATAATTAATAAAAATTACACAGGGTATATAGAGTTGTTATAACAAGGTAAAGCTGTAGAACATACTGATCACAAAAACCGTAGGAAATTCAGGGACAGAATGGTGCTTCCTCGGACTCATCATGGAGGACTACACAGGCGATCTCTCGGAAGGGATGCTTCGGGACCACCTCTGTCGGATCTCCTTACACCATGACAACTAAAGACCTGACACGACGTTCGGTTTTAGCCGGTTATCGTTAGATTAAAATTCACCAAGAAAAAAAGAGAAACGGCTTATTCATACTCAAAAGAACATGAATACGGAAAAGGCAATTAAAAGCTAAAAACAGTACAAGTTGTTGCATTAATTCTCACTCGAAAATTGCGCAATAAAATTCATTTTTTATTATCATTATCTTTCGACAATTGCTTGTAATAAACTTCATACAGTTTTAAACAGTTACAATAATTTAGAATGGAGCTAAATTATTACGACTACATATTCATGACCCGTTTTTTCAGTTCCAGAATTTACGTCACGAATGTGATTTCTTTGACCTTATAATAGCTACTAGCGGAGCCGGCGAACTTCGTACCGCCAATTTTTTTCACGCCCGCGTGGCGTCCGATTCCATTTCCGCTGCACCCTCTACTATAATGAGCATGTATTATACATATAAATCTTTTTCTTGAATTACTCTATCTATTAAAAGAAACCGCATCAAAATCTGTAGCGTAGTTTTGAAGATATAAGCATACATAGGGACATAGGGACGCGGAAAGCGAGTTTGCTTTATACTATGCAGTGATAATGTTAATAATTTGTATTTTAAATACATATTATCAAGTTAAAAAAGTCGATAGTTTTATTCAATTATTACGAAAGAATCTAATTTTGACAATTTAAAGCAATTATTATACTTCAAGTCGGGCGTTAGATATTCATTCTTAGACAGCCTCTGTGGTGTAGCGGTAGTGCACGCGACTGCTATGCAGGAGGCGCGGGTTCGATTCCCGCTCAGTGCAAATATTTGTATGCATGAATATGGCTATTTGCATTGGTCTGGGTGTTTCTATGTATAATATGTATGTATTTACAAAAAAAAGTAAATAAGTATGTTTATCCGCATTCTAGATTCCATAACACAAGCTATAAAAGCTTACCATGGGTCTAGATAGCGTTATGTAGAATGTTGTGAATTATTTATTTATTTATTTATTTATTTATCTTTACTTCCTAAATGTATAGGAATGTTTTTAATAATTTTAATCAATAAATACAAACTATGTTGATTTATTTCTTAAAGGCTTTTAGTGATTTTAGGGGGATTAGCATAACGTTTCTTATTTTTTTATTAATCCCTTTAAATTTCAACTTACCTAAAAGGTGAAAGTGTTTTGCTGGAGTAGGAGTTGAACGGGCAAGAATTAAACGGTGTTTAGTTACGTGTTTTTTAACTTTTAATTGTTGGCATAATTATTTTCATTATGTTGGCTAACGCATAGACAGTGTGGACAACATTTAGGTATTAACAATATTTAGGACAGTACGAACGATTTCGGTCAAGTGACGATCGTAAAAAAATAATAAAAGTATTTAATAAGACATATGCGAAACAATTGGCGGGAATGAAACGTAAATAGGCATCAAATGGTTATAGTACAATAACTCCCATAAAATACAATTAAGGCTAATAAAAAATTGACAAGTTCTAGAGAACAAAATACACAGATATACTCGTATTTATTTTAAACAAGCTTTTGCCCGCGGTCCTCCCCGTGCGGATGTCGGTTATTGCGACCAAACATAGCCTATGTCCTTTCTCAAGGTCTAACCTATCCCTGTACCAAATTTCATCAAAATCAGTTCAGTGGTTTAAGCGTGAAAGCGTAACATACAGACAGACAGACAGACAGAGTTACTTTCGCATTTATAATATTAGTATGGATATGGATATCAGACGGTGATATAGCACGGGGTATAAAATCTTTGACACCATAATGTTCTCTTTATGCGCAGTGCGCGTTTTAAACGGCTTATGAAGATAGAATGAGGTTTTTACGGTGGTGGACGACCTGAAATCTACCAATCATATCTATAATAAATCAAAACAATCACCGCGCCCTAGGGCCTCGTTTCTCTCGCGACTTAGGTCCAGGATATGTGCCGATAGGTAACACAGTTTATATACTAGACTTGGTGAGCTGGCATGCTGGCAGACGATGTCGAAAAAAAGCTACAAAAAAATAAAGATAACCATTATGCATGTCGAAAAAAAGTAACAAAAAATAAAGGTAACCATTCATAAATATCTTGACAACAAGGTGTGTACCAAATATCAGAGCAATCCGTCAACTAGAAAGGGGTAAAAAAATGAAATTAAGACCATTTTAAGCACTTTGTACGTCAACATCTTTCTGATGCTGACCACAATATTTGCACTGAGCGGTAACCGAATCTCGTAATAGTAAAACACAACCACTCATTGTTCTTCTAAATCTTAACAAATTCAAAGCATAGCGATACATTTCTCTTCCCAAGAAACAGCGTTACGTAATCTGTGTTTGTTGTCTGTATTACGCATGTAAATAGTGCTTAGATAGTTTATTTGTTCAGCCGATAGTGTTTGATATACGTTTTGGTTTTAGTTCGGCCGTGGATCATGGCCGTTCATACGTAAACGTTATGCTGTTGGTTATAGATTTATTCTTTAGTTGAATTCGGCACGTATTATATGGTAATCAGTTCCTAAACTCGATTTATCTGAGGATAAATTGCATAGAAACACTAAGATTCACGTCTAAGTGTCTAGCCTTTTAGAATATATGGAATGAGCTGTTGTCAGTGGTATTTCCGAACCAATACGACCTTCAAACCTTCAAGAAAAGAGCGTTCTCTCTTTTGAAAGGAAGGCAATGCACGTGTGACTCCTCTGGTGTTGAAGGTGTCCATGGGCGGCGGTGATCGCTTACCATCAGGCTATCCGTCTGCTCGTTTGCCCCAGGGATAGACTGGATGTGCAAGGAAGAGTTTGAAGAGGCCTATGTCTAGCAGTAGATTGTAATAGGTTAAGAGAAATAAAGTAATCAATCATTGTGTACGGAGTAAAATCTAATATAATATAAAATTCTCGTGTCACAGTTTTCGTTGCCATACTCCTCCGAAACGGCTTGACCGATTTTGATGAAATTTTTTGTGCTTATCCGGTATCTATGAGAATCGGCCAACATCTATTTTTCATCCCCCTAAATGGTGCAGCGGGAACGGGATCTGACGCGGATCGCGGGCGGGAAAAAATTGGCGGTACGAAGTTCGCCGGGACAGCTAGTAGTCTATAGAAATAAATTGGTCCGATATTTTGTAGTATTTTTTTTGTAATTGAATTTTTTCAATATAATTCTTTACCCGTGCGTGCTAGAAATAGAAATTATCAAAGGAAAGAAAAGATGATAGACCGTTTAAAAGATGTTATAATCAGGAACGGAGTGAATGTTGAGTTGACTGCAAGCAGAGATGAATGGGAAAAGCACACATGTTGTGTCAGCTCTAGATAAATATAAGATAAGGATATGGAGATGATGATAAAGAATTTGAATGTAATGTAGTTTTGCATCATATTTTATTAAGACCTTGGTACGATGCGTAGTAATTCATTGTGTTAATTGGGTGTGTAACTGAGGTCTACAACCTCGTAGAAATCTTTCTAAAAAAACTTGGACCGTTCTAACTCGTTCTGATACTAACTTGAGTGTTTTGTTTAACATTAATTGTAGTTTATTGCGTGCAGGCCGTTCCGTTCCGTTCACAAATTATTACTTTTAGTCTTTTTGTTGAGTTGTAGGCTGTATAGAGTTATCAGACAGCAATATTTTTGGTCGATATTTTTGATAGCAGAAGGGAAAATTTCTAGTCCTTTATCAAATACTAGCTGACTCGTTCCGGCTTCGCCCGGGAAAATTTCGTATTCCATATTTGATAGTGAGCTAAATTACCTACTTTGCATACATACGTTTATCAACTATTTTACCTTCTTAGTAGTTAAATTTTGAAAAACGCTGATATACGTGTTCATTTATTTCTTAAAAGACATAGGATTATGAAATTTAGTGCATCTAGCTCTGAAAATGAAGGTCTTTCATACAAACTTCCATCCCTTATTTTACCCCTTTAGTAGCAGAATTTCCAAAAATCCTTTCTTAGTGGGTGCTTACATCATAAATTACATCTACTGTCAAAATTTCAAGTTTGTAGGTCCAGCGGTTTAGGCTCTGCGTTGAAGAATCAGTCAATTTAAATGTCTGCTTAAACACATCAAAGGTACTACACAACATTTTTAGAAATTCGGTTTCGGTTTCGTTAGTGAACAATCAGCCTAATTTGGGCTTACAATTTTCTATAGTATGTTAGTAACCGCGAGCCTGGCTGATTTGTCATATACCCTAGTTTTATATTGATGAAACATTTTCTTAGAAAATATTTAGTCTTGTTTATTTTTTTGGTACTGGCATGAGTTTATAGATGACTGAATAAACATTTTTACAGTGTTTTTCTCTTTACATGTGGATTTCAGCTATCGCGATTTTTGACCATAACTCCGGTTCTCTCTAACCGATTGTGATCAAACCTACATGAGATTTTGAGCATGTTCAAGAATTGTATGACAAAAAACCATCATCAAAATCCGTTCAGTAGCTTTTGCATCCATAGGAAACAAACAGAAACAGAAAAGAATTTCTGAAAAATATTTTTGTGTTTTGAATCATTAATCTAACATAACCCTTAATAAAATTAAGACTATAACATACCCACCTACGATTAGAAATCCACAAAATCCGTAGAAGTTCAGAATTCGAATTGGATGTAAAACCACGGTAGCCTATATAGTGGTATGGGTAATGGACTGCTGAGAAGAGGTCTCGAGTTCGATCCCAGGTTTACCATGGCGCATACCAATAACTTTTCGATGCTTTTCGAAGTTATGTGTGCATTTATCGCAGGTTTATGTGCCCGGTTAATGGCAATAGGCTCACATTTGGACCTAAACATAAATTAGCGAAACATGGGTGCTAGCACCTCTGCCTACCCCTTCGGGGAATACTGGCGTGGGTTTATGTTATGTTATGTAGATTTGTTCTATAACAATGTGAATTACACAGATGTGAATGAAATACGATCTATTTGAGTCCATCGAGAACGTTATATCTGTTTTAAGATCGTTTGCTTAGTTGTAACTCTTAGTTTTCCGCATCCCAATATAACTTTCTAACGAACCAGTTTAGTGTCTTATTCATTGTCTTCATAACTCCTTGGATTATAAAATGCAATATATGACTGGGTGTGACTTAGCGAAAGAGCGTTCTATCGCGAAGTTGGTTGTCATGAGATTTTTTTTCTCTTGCCAATATTGGTATGCATTTTTTTGTGGAATAGGGAGGCAAACGAGCAGACAGTCGATAGTACGCGATTACCGCCGCCCATGGACACCCGCAAAACCAGAGGAGTCACAAATGCGTTGCCTTCCTTTTAAAAGAGAGTACGCTCTTTTCTTGAAGGTTTGAAGGTCGTATTGGTTCGGAAATCTATGTACACGTATATTTACTTTTTTCGGGGTTTCTCTATAGGATTGGAATTCGGAATGAACTGTCCCCCAGGACTTCGTGGGGCTCCAAAACTTCTACGGTGAATTACTCCTCTTCCGAGTTTTTTCCCAACTCAACGAGAGCTCGTCTTTCAGACTAATGGCGAAACGCCCGATTTTAGATATTTTCTATGAAGTGATCGAGATCCGACCTACCCATCAACCCACTGGCGAAATCAAAGTTCTGTAGTTAGCGTAGTCAGGCTATTGAGGACTCCAAAATTATCAGTAAGGACTGCCAGTAAGGTCAACCAGCCCTTCTAGACAAGTGGTAATACGCTGGCCAGCATGGTCAATGAATGTCATATACGTCAAATCCCATACATTTGTCATATTATTCTACGATACGCCACCGGCCAGCGAATTGCAAGTTAACTTTGCCATGTGTTAACCAACTTTTTGCCACTAAGCCACCAGCCCCTCACGATTCACTCTAGTACTATGATCTTGAATTACGTAACACTATGTTTTCTCAATGAACCCAAGCGGCTGAGGCCGAATGCGTGATCTACGCCGAATAGTTCCGAATAGTGCCGATGTTAGGTGCGCTCGCGCAAATATCGATGCTAATTCTGTACCAGACTGAAGTTATGCATTGTCCGCTTGTCACTACCGCTTCTGGTTATCGGACTAACGTTCGGTGGCTATTTTCAATCGTAACCTGTTTTTGAGCATCTTTAGCACTAATGAATTGTACTTTCAAAATTTTATTTTTGTTAGTTTTGTGGGAATACAACTCAAAAATTAGTAAAAGAACAATTAGTTTTAAAATGTATTTTTGGATACTTTGTAGACACTACCCAGTCTGGCTGATGGTAAGTCCACCATTGCCTATCAGCATTCGAAAATTATTATCGATGGATATTTTATTACTCACACATACGTGTATAAAAAAAAGGTTGAACAGATCTGGATGAAATCTGGTCTGACGTATTGCGTCGTGATGCTCTCTGTCCATGGAGAATCTAATCATCTACTGTCCTCCGCGTCTCCGTCTATGTCACTCCACTATAGGCAGTGCCAGATCGATTGACAATAAAGTTTGCAGTAAATATTGTATTATAAGTAGTGATTTTTGTGTAACAAAAATAAAGGATCACGCGCCACGTGGCGCTGCCGTCGGTTTCGCTACAGTACAGTAAAAAATGTTTGTAACCCCTAAGTAACCGATCCAAACTGGTTACAAGGTCAACTCGGTCAACGAACTTTATTCTCAATCCGTTTGGCACGAGGTATGGCTTCTCCCGAGGAGGGCCAGACCGTAAGGGATGGCCCTGGGTCAGCCGGGGTGCGAGGGATATGTCGATGACATCCTCACCTCCGGCCTAGCATCACGACACGACCCACAGTCGGCGTGCGGTTTTAGTCGGTTCGAGTCCGACATAACCTCCCCTTCCGGCTCCGAAATCCCCTCAGATCCCCCTCCCCCCTGGGAGGGGGATCCGAGGGGATTTCTGCACGGAATAAAAAGGTATGGCTTCTGACACGACACAACACACTGCATCAGACAAATGTGAACGTTACCGCATAAAATGTGTAAAACCGATTATATACCTTTGATGCGTCACGCACGACCATGACACCACACGTCAGACTAATATATATGCGTCTTTACTCTCTCCGCCTTTATTCCTCGATATTATATTAGAAGTTCAAGATCGCCATTATATTATACGGACGTACGAATAAATTTAGATTTCTATGGCAGGGATTTACGTAATATATGATCGTGTCGATAGTATAAATGGTATAAATGGTACAAGTTTATTAAAAGCTAGTGTTGTTTCAGCGACAGAAGTGGTTAGAAAATAAAACTGTTCGACTGAAACAGCTGATCGTAAAGTATAGTGAATGTGGGATTGAGGCCGTTTGCAGGGTTTAGTACATTTGTAGGGTTGCCATTTACCAGGGGTATAAATAGAAAAAACCGGATACAGATTCAGTTTAGCCGGATATTGGACATTTGTTGTGCGACTCGTCGGCCACTTATCTATGGACATTTTAGCCCTGAAAGCCTGGCATCTGGATTGCCTAAGTCAAAGTCAAAACTCATTTATTCTGTACAGACCATTAAAACGGTACCTACTGACAAAACGTCAAAATAAAAAAAATATATTAAAGACTAGTTTACTGTTTAACAAATGAACCACCGTGTGAAAACTCCGGCAAGAAAATCAGTGGGCTTTTTAAATAGTCCAAAAGAAAATGGAATGGTTAGTACGGTCACGTGGCAACCCTCCCTGCTTCTCAGCGCATGTTTGGAGCGAGGCCAGTTTCCGAAGATGTGGAAGACGGGGAAACTGGTCCTCATCCGAAAGGCGGGGCGCCCGGCGGACTCACCGTCCGCCTACAGGCCCAAAGTGTTGCTCGACGAGGTGTGCAAGCTCTTTGAAAGAGTCATTGCAAAGCGCCTCGTCGAGCACCTATCCAGGGTGGGGCCTGACCTGGCGGATGGCCAGTATGGCTTCCGCCGGAGGCGCTCCACCGTGGATGCCATCATGCGCGTGAGGACTCTGGCGAAGGACGCCGTCACTCGGGGCGAGGTGGTGTTGGCGGTGTCACTGGACATCGCCAACGCGTTTAACACCCTGCCCTGGAGCTGCATTAGGGAGGCGCTCGTATATCACGAAGTGCCTCTCAACCTTCGCCGCATAGTCGGGGCGTATTTATCGGAGAGAGTAGTCGTCTACCCAAGTGCGACCGGGCTCGGTCGGCGAGAGATGTCGTGCGGTGTTCCGCAGGGATCGGTCCTGGGACCGCTACTGTGGAACATCGGTTACGACTGGGTGCTTCGCGGTGAGCTCGCGGACGGTGCCGCCGTCACGTGTTATGCGGATGACACGCTGGTAACGGCGTGCGGGTCTACATACCGCGAAGCAACCCTGAAGGCCACGACCGCGGTTGCCCAAGTCGTGGAGCGGATCCGGCGGCTGGGTCTCAAGGTGGCTCTGCATAAAACCGAGGCCATGTTCTTTCATGGGCCTCGGCGCGTCCCACCAGAGGATTCCAGCCTCATAGTGGGAGACATTTCCATCGCCATCAAGCCCCAGATGAAATATCTGGGACTCGTTCTCGATGGCCGGTGGAACTTCGGGGAGCATCTCCGAAGACTGGCCCCTAAATTGAAGGACACAGCTGCCGCCTTGGGGCGGCTGCTGCCCAACATGAGGGGGCCGGATGACTCCTGCAGGAGACTCTACGCGGGAGTCGTGCGGTCTATGGCCCTATATGGGTGCCCAATATGGGCGGACACCCTGACGGTCCACAATGCGCGTCTGCTGCGTGGGCCGCAGCGTGCAATGGCCAGCAGGGCCATTAGGGGGTACCGCACGATATCTCTGGAGGCGGCGAGTCTCCTTGCCGGATCCCTACCGTGGAACCTGGATGCGAGAGCCCTTTCGATGCTATATCGGTATCGAAAGGAGGCACGGGAGCAGGGACGGGAACCCGAGCCTGATGAAATTCGGGCCGTGAGGTCTCAGCTCCACAGGGACATGGTAGCGGAATGGGAGCTACGACTTGGGCGACCAAGCGCAGGGCACGCCGTAATAGCGGCGGTAAGACCCATCATGGAGGAGTGGCTAGAGAGGCCACACGGCAGCCTCTCGTACCGGCTGACGCAGGTGATCACCGGACACGGGTGTTTCGGGAGTTACCTGTGTCGGATCCGGAAGGAGCCAACGTCCGAGTGCCATCACTGTGATGCGAGCGAGGACACGGAGCTGCACACGCTGACCGAGTGCCCGGCGTGGGACACGCCGAGGCGGGTCCTAATGGCGGCTCTGGGGGTGGGAGTCCTCACACTCGCCACGTTGCTCACAGCGATGGTACGATGCGCGAACGCTTGGGGTGCGGCTGTCTCCTTCTGCGAGCAAGTAATGCTCGAGAAGGAGGCGGCCGGTCGTGTCCGGACCAGACTCCGGGCCCGGGAAGCCCGCGCAGAGCGAAGACGAACCGGACGTCGGAGGTCGCAGAACGACCTCCGTCCTCCATGAGCGCTGGCCTGGGGGTGACCGGTGGAGCCGCCTGTCACCCTAGCAGAAGCAGGCCGCGGCGGCGGTGCAAAATGCGCCTCCCCGTAACCAAGGCTAGATGGGGACACTGTGGTCCCCACAACCCGAAGGGGGCCATCTCGATAGAGATGGTCCTGGGTCTGCCGGGGTGCGAGAGATATGCTTTTGGCAATCTCACCTCCGGCAACCAAGGACCCATGACGGCGTGCGTTTTAGTCGGTTCGAGTCCGACATAACCGCCTCCACCGGCTCCGTGGGGGTGGTATCCGTGGGGATTTTTAGCACGATAAAAAAAAAACCCTCCCTGCTCAAGTATGTCTTTATCGGTACACACTATAGTGGAGAAAGTATTTATGTTATTATTAAGAAGGCTGTACACATCAGCAACACAAGAATTGACCACAGAATGTGTTTAGCACAACGATTACTTTATGTAAAAGTAATTTGGTTTAACGTTCTGATAATAGTTTAGTAGGCCTAGTACTGTGGCCCAATGTGTACAGCGGGCATTAGAGGCTATAAGATTCTTGTTTTAATGCCATTTGTTGCGCTGTTGTTATACGGAACTGCTTGATATGGAATTGGTTATAAAACTGTAGGTTAGATATAATAAACTAGCTTTTGGCCGCGGCTCCGCCCGCGTGGATGTCGGTTATAGCGACCAAACATAGCTTATGTCCTTTCTCATGATCTAATCTACCCCTATACCAAATTTTATCAAAATCGGTTGCGTGGCTTAGTTTTTATTTTAATAATCCATACTAATAGTATAAGGGTAGATTAGACCTTGAGAAAGGACATAGGCTATGTTTGGTCGCGATAACCGACATCCACGCGGAGCGGAGCCGCGGGCAAAAGCTAGTTTATTAGCTTCCTAGAACATCTGTTCTAAGACATTTTATTAGCACATCGATCTGGACTAAAATACAATCATTACCTACATTGTAACATTCTAAACACATATCTTTCTCTAGATAACTTCTCAGTGAGTATAGCTGCAGATTTAATAGCATTTCCTTTGACTGTATTACTCGGGGCATATATCTTGGACCGAAAATATGCTCCGAGTATGCTCTATAGATACATGCAATACACATTTCTTAGGTATCTTTTGAGTGTATCACGGGGTGATACTACAGTGGACGAGTTAAAATTCTTCAAGCATAGATTCAACAAAACAATCAGCCCGCTCGCGTTGGTCTCGCGATTTAGGTCCAAGATACGTGCCTCGAGGTATATACCTATGAGTTTCCAAATGAGGCCCGTCTCGGTAGATAACGAGAGTTCATTGACCCCGTGACGTGTTTCACTAAAATAAAGCCAGTCGGACTAAACTACGACAATCTGAAGTTGACACTATTTTGAGATGTTATTTTTTTAGCGAAGTTTTGGCAGCCGCGAGTCGCTGGTTTAGTTCTGGCTTTGATCATTGACACGTCTCGTCATGTCGAAGGGAAATACTAACTATATCGACTCGACGGTGACAAGAGCAAATAAATTTTATTTAAAATTCTATTATTTTATTCTATTATTAATTTTGTCCTACCTTACTTTCCAATATGTGTGTACTATTTACATAAGTACCTACTAAATCTGTTTGTCGTACATTTATTTGTTTTAACCATAAATCTAAGGCTGGGTTGCACCATCTTACTTTAACAATAGCCTGCAGTACTGTTAAAGTACTAGTCAGGTACAAAGTAGGTTGCACCATTTGACAACAGTTAATATGACGTCAATACTTGATGCTAACCGTGACTGACCACGGTCGGCCGGTTTTAGAAGGTAATATTAGAAGCGCTTCATCCAAGCACCGATCACAGACTCTGGCCAACGAAAGACGGCGCCAAATTTGAAAAAACCGATAGGTTGCAACACTGACTAGACTCTGGCCATGTACCATAATGACTAGTTTTTATGCATGCCTAAAAGGAAAACGATTCTAGTATCGACTCCGTTAATTCAGTGTATATTCAGTGTTGCAACGTGTTGATTTTTATAAATTTGGTGCCAACTTATATTATACATACATATTATGTATACATACATGTGGGCCCCAAAGCCTCCGTTAAAAAAGAGGTTTAATGATGTAGGTTTTGTGGTCCAGGGTCGCGGTCCACAAGACCTACACACTCAATAGTTGGTAAAATAAAGAGACACTTTGTGGACCGCGGTCCCGGTCCACAAAGCCTCCCGACCCTCAGATGGCCAGAGTCTATGTACCTACATCCAAAGTTTGCACAATGGAGCCTCATGTCTGCTCTTCTATTATTAGGGCTTTATACCACAAAAAGAAAAATGTCAGAAAAAGAAATGTTTTTTTTTTTATACAGGACACGTCAATTTGACTTCACCTCGCCTGATGTTAAGCTAAAGGCAAAGTCTCGGAAAGAGGGTCACCATCGTAAACATTTACCATGTTAACAGTGGTGGCACTCAACTTGACGGCCTCATTAGATGTCTTTTCACGCCCCGCTTAAAGGACCCGGGACTGTAGGAAGAAGGAAACACGTGAGCTGGCAGGGAATTCCAGGTCTTAGTGGTGCGGCATAGGAATGAATCACTGAAACGCTTGGTTCTAGCAGGTATTCTCTGCACCGTAAGTAATGTAAGACTGATCGGAGCGTATTTTTCCGCTAGTCACTTCTTACAACACCTTTCAGTTGAGATGGGTTGGTGATACTTGTATACTTTCTCTGTCACCATATTATCCGTCATCACTGTTAAAGAACCCTGTACCCGTCTGGCCAGCGTGAAAACAGTAGACCAAAGCCTTTCAACATTGGGAGAGGCCTATGTTCAGCAGTGGACTGGGACAGGCTGATCGATTGACTATCAAACTTCTCTTCTTCTTCATCTTAGCGTTAATCCCAGTCACATCCGAAGCCTTCAGCTTGGAGTCTGGGGTCCGCTTTACCAGTCTAACTGCGGATTTGGCTAAACTTCGATATTTTCTGTGAAGCGATTGCCATCTGATATCCACAACCCAAAGGTTATATCGAAGCATTGCAGCTAGACCAGTTGTTGGACTTATAAGGCTCCAACTACCCGTAACGACTGCCATAGATGTTCGTATGGCGACCGGGACCGACGGCCTAACGTGCTCTCCGAGGCACGACCAGACCAATGCAAATACCCATATTCGTGTACACAAGTATTTGCATTGAGCGGGGATCGAACCCGCGCCTCCTGCGTAGCACGTTCACTACCACTACGCCACGGAGGCTGTTATCAAACTTCTCTATAGGCCAAAATAGGGTAAATGGGTCAAATGGCCCTACATTAAACGGCAGATCACCTGTTCTTGAAGTACTCCCTGCCAGCTCACGTGTTTCCCTCTTCCTATAGTCCCGGGTCCTTTAAGCGGGGCGTGAAAAGGCATCTAATGAGGCCGTCAAGCTGAGTGCCACCACTGTTAAAATGGTACATGTTTCCGAGTGTGACCCTCTTTCCGAGACTTCGCCTTTAGCTTAACATCAGGCGAGGTGAAGTCAAATTGACGTGTCCTATATAAAAAAAAAAAAGTAAGTAAGTACGAACAACCTTAGAACGATTCACCGGTTCAAAAGTATGTACCGTACCTATGCCTACTACGAGAAACATTCATTATTTATGTCGGCAATATGTCGCTCTTGTGACGTTGAGACATATATGTGATAAGAGGAGAAAAAGTGTCTCGACTTTGATTTTGAAATAGTAGTCATTTACTCAATATATCCATACAGTACTAAGAATACACACTATAAAATAGATGGAATTGAATGAAAGTAAACGGTAACTACTAGTAATTAGAGTTTGAAATTGGCTACCAAATTTTATAATAGTTCTTATTAGGGCCGCTTTCCACGATTTGTGATTTTACAGAAGTGAACGCGATTTCACGAACCACGGAAATAGTCTAGTTTTTGATAGTGTAGACACGTTTGCGTCCGTATCTGCATCCGTGTCCGTGAAACCTCGCACCGTGGAAGCCCGGCGTTAGAATCATCAAAATATCTTATTATTTCATACTCTTCTGTCAAATGTCATCTCAGTTTTTCATTTCACCTATCCATATAAATAAATCACTCCTTTCTTATCCAATCTTCTAACCAAAAAAAAATAAGAGAATAGAATAGGAACTAAAATATATTTATACCTTTTTTTTTTTTTTTTCGTGCGGAAATCCCCTCGGATACCCCCCCTGCCGGAGCCGGAAGGGGAGGTTATGTCGGACTCGAACCGACTAAAACCGCACGCCGACTGTGGGTCTTGGTGCTAGGCCGAAGGTGAGGTTGTCAAAGACATATCCCTCGCACCCCGGCTGACCCAGGGCCATCCCTTACGGTCTGGCCCTCCTCAGGAGGGGGGACAACGGTGTCCCCAACTTGCCCCCGGAATGGGGAGGCGCGCTATTTAGCGCGCCGCCGCCGTGGCCTGCTTCTGCTGGGGTGACAGGCGGCTCCACCCGTCACCCCCAGGCCCGCGCTCATGGGGGACGGAGGTCAGTCAGTGCCCTCCGACGCCCGAGTTGCCTGCGCGCGCGGGCGGCGCGATCCGCGAGTCTTTCTCGCTCGCGCCGCCTCTCCCGCTCCGCCGTCTCCTTCACGACCATTACCTGCTCGCTGAAGGAGACGCCGGCCGCCCACGCGTCCGCGCAGCGGACCATTGCTGTGAGCAGGGTGGCGAGGGTGAGAACTCTCACTCCCAGGGCCGCCACTAGCTCCCGCCTCGGTTCGGCCCATGCCGGGCACTCGGTGAGCGTGTGCAGCCCCGTGTCCTCGCTCGCGTCGCAGTGATGGCACTCGGACGTTGGCTCCTTTTCGATCCGACACAGATATCTCCCGAAGCACCCGTGCCCGGTGATAATCTGCGTCAGTCGATACAAGAGGCTGCCATGTGGCCTCTCGAGCCATTCCCCCATGATGGGCCTTACCGCCTCTATGACGGCATGCCCTGCGCGTCGTTGCTCAAGTCGTCGCTCCCACTCCGCCACCATGATCCCCTGGAGCCGGGACCTCTCGGCCCGAATGTCTTCGGGCTCGGGATCGTATCCCCGCTCCCGCGCCTCCTTACGGAACCGATACAGTGCCGCAAGGGATCTCGCTTCCAGGATCCACGGTGGCGATCCGGCTAGGAGACTCGCCGCTTCAAAGGATATCGTGCGGTACCCCCTAATGGCCCTGCAGGCCATCGTCTGCTGCGGCGCATGCAGCAGTTGCACGAACGTGGCCCGCAGGGCGTCCGCCCACACGGGGCACCCGTACAGGGCCATGGACCGCACGACACCCGCGTAGAGTCTCCTGCAGGAGTCCTCTGGGCCCCTCAAGTTGGGCAGCAGCCGCACCAGCGCGTTAGCTGACACCAACAGTTTGGGGCGCAGACTTCGGAAGTGCTCTCCGAAGTCCCACCGACCGTCGAGTACGAGCCCCAGGTATTTCAACCGGGGCTTGATGTCGATGGGAGTACCTCCTACTGTCAAGCTGGATCCCGGGGGCGGCCTACGCCGAGGACCATGAAAGAACAAGGCCTCGGATTTGTGCAGAGCCACCTCGAGACCCAGCCGCCGGATCCGATCCACGACTTGAGCAACAGCGGTCGTGGCCCCCTGGGTCGCCTCGCGGTGTGTAGCGCCACTCACCGTCACTAGCGTATCGTCCGCGTAGCACGTGACGGTGGCACCGAACGCGAGCTCACCGCGAAGCACCCAGTCGTATCCGATGTTCCACAGGAGCGGCCCCAGGACCGATCCCTGTGGGACACCGCACGACATCTCACGCCTACCGACGCCGGTCGCACTTGGGTAGATGACGGCCCTCTCCGTCAGGTACGCCCCGACTATGCGGCGGAGGTAGAGAGGCACATCGTGGTACACGAGCGCCTCCCTGATGCAGCTCCAGGGCAAGGTGTTGAACGCGTTGGAGATGTCCAAGGACACCGCCAACATCACCTCGCCCCGGGTAACCGCATCCTCCGCCAGAGTCCTCACGCGCATGATGGCATCCACAGTGGAACGCCACCGGCGGAAGCCGTACTGAGTGTCCGCTAGGTCCGGCCCCACTCTAGAGAGGTGCTCGACGAGGCGCTTGGCAATCACTCTTTCGAAGAGCTTGCCCACCTCGTCGAGCAACACTATGGGCCGGTACCCGGACGGCTCGTCCGCCGGGCGTCCGTCTTTGCGGATGAGGACCAGTTTCCCCGTCTTCCACATCTTCGGAAACTGGCCCCGCTCCAAGCACGCGCTGAGGAACCCTCGCAGTCGGGGTTCGAGACCGTCTTCTCCTAGAGCTAGGACCCACGCACGGCCTGGAATGCCGTCGGGTCCCGGGGCGGTGTTCTTCTTGGCTCTAAGCCGTCGCACTGCCAGCTCTAGTTCTACCCAAGTGACCTCGGGCACGTCGTCGTCAATAACCACGCCGGGCGCATCAGGTGACCGAGGTGGCGGAGTCATCTGCGGCGGAACGTGTTCCGCCCGCGCCGGGAACAGGGATTCCACCACTCCTCCAAGCAGAGCCGGCTCGAGAACCTGGGTCAGGGGAGGGGCGCGGGGGCGCAGCTTTCCTCTTACCAAGCGGTAAGGCCGCCCCCATGGGTCCCGCTCCAGTGTCTCCAGCAGCTCCCTATAGGAAGCTGCCTTGGATCGCTTGATCTCCGCTCGGAGGGCATTCCTGGCTTCCCTGTATCCCTCTTGCAACTCCGCCACTAGGGTATCTCCTACGGAGCCTGGCCCACCGGCGGTGCGCGATCACGCAGGCTTGACGCAGCCTCGCGATCTCCGCAGTCCACCAGTAGACCCGGCGCCTCGGACTATAGGCTGGAGCCCTAGACATACCCGCATCGCAAACAACAGTCATGGCCTCCCGGAACCACGCCGCCTCGTCATCGATGTCGTCAGGCCTGTCCGGCACCATGGCCCAGGCCTGCACGGAGGCGGCTTCCAGGAGAGCATCCCTATTCAGTCCCCTAAGCACCCAGCGCGGCTCGCGTGGGGCCGGTGTGACCGGCGCATCACTCACGGGAGGGGAGACATCAAACCGAACGTATCGGTGATCCGCTAGTGTCTCCACCTCCACGACGACACGCCAGTCCCGCACACGTTGCGACAGCGAAGCGCTCGCGAATGAGAGATCAACGATCGAACTCGCCCCGCGCTCCGCCACCCAGAACGTGGCTTCGGCCCCGCGATTCTGGAGAACCAGACCGAGAGTAGCGGCCCAGCTCTCCAGAGCCCTACCTCGCGGGTTTGTGTGCCGGGACCCCCAAGCCTCAGACCAGGCATTGAAGTCCCCAAGCACAAGAACCGGGCGAGGGTGACAGGCATTGACGACGTCGGTCAGCCGCTCCAGCGACTGCCGATACTGCCCTATGCGTCGGTGTGATGCCGGCGTGAAGTAGACGGCCACGACCGCAATCTCCCCCACACGCGCCGCTACGATGCCATGCTCCCTTGCGATCACCACAAAGGGAGGGGCACCCGCAGCGGCGTTACGCACCAGTGCCGCCGATCCATCCAGGTCGACCACCCAGGCAGGCCCGGGGGGCCGGTGGGTGTACGGATCGGCGACAGCGGCGACGTGTATGGACCACTGTGCCATACTCTGGAGCAGAAGAGCCTGAGCATCGACACCGTGGCCCACGTTCGCCTGCAGGATGCGGAGTTGGGGATCCATTATGGAACCATCTCCGCATCCCGCTGCGAACTATCGGCGGAACGCCCGCCTCGTGGCTTCGGCTCCCCTCCGGTGCAGGCCTTGCTGCCAACCCGATGGTCGGCCGGTTTGCCCCCCGCTGCACACCTAAAACAGTGCAGCGGAGCCTGGCAACCACCGGCCCTGTGACCGGGCTGAATATATTTATACCAGTGAATGAAAATGTGAAAAGTGAAAAACTGCCTTAAGGGAGTCTTCAAATTAGAGTCTGCTATCGTAAGCTAGTGGCGCTGCAACTGCGCTTCTAGAAATTGTATAAAAATCTGTGAATTAAAAATTCCGCAGTGGAATTTGTTGCGTCGTTTCTTCTCCACCAGCGCCTTGGAAGCGGTGGTAAACTTAAGTAGAATTAATATTGACGTAAATTAGAATCAATCACGTTGTTCTGTATTGAATAAAATCTATGAGTATTCATCACTTTGTCTAGTAATACACTAGTAATGGCGCGAATAGAGGACCAATGTGGTTTCTATATGTGCTTTCAAAATGAGGCGTTATGACACTTCCTAACACCTCTATTTTGAAGGAATGTATGAAAGTTACGCAGGAGGCGCGGGTTCGATCTCCGCTCAGTGCAAATATTTGTATGCATGAATATCGCTATTTGCATTGGTCTGAGTGTTTCTATGTATTATATGTATGTATGTCCACAAAAAAGTATCCAAGTATGTTTATTCGCCTTCTAGATTCACACAAGCTAGTTAAGCTTACCATGGGTCTAGATAGCGTTGTGTAGAATGTTGTGGAATATTTATTTTATTTATTTATTATAGTAATGTTGTGAGAAAGATTCAAAATAAGAGAGTGTAAAATGGTTTTTTTTTTATTGACCGTGGGGGAAATCCTTCATGTATGTTATGCCGGACTCCTACCGACTAATACCCCCACGGTATCGCCCAGCAGCCTATAGTTGGGAGCCCCGTGTAAGCCCTCGGAAGGATGTCCCAGGGCTCCCAACAGACCCACGGCTTCAATGCCGCCTCGTCTAGGGGGTGGTTCGGGTGCTATCCCGCGTCTATGGGGGGTTTTCGGGTATCATCCCGCTTCATAGGAGGGGGGGACGTGCGTGAGTCCGTCACGTCACGCTGGCGTCATGGGCCTGCTTCTGTAAGGACGATGAGCAGCCAACTCACCGTCCTCAGGCCCAGAGTGTATACTAGCTACCAAATATTATTATCATAATTACATGGAATTTGACAATTATAAAAGAATCTGCCAAAACAAATAAATGTTGCCCAAGGCGTGATAAGCTAATATTTGTTGTATATTTAGGATGTTTAACGCAATTAAGAGGTGTAGACAGAGCTCGAGCAACTTGCTTCAGAGCTCTGACAATTTAAAGATTAACTAGCTTTTGCCCGCGGCTTCACCCGCGTGGATGTCGGTTATCGTGACCAAACATAGCCTATGTCCTTTCTCATAGTCTAATCTACCCCTATACCAAATTTCATCAAAATCGGTTCAGTGGTTTAGGCGTGAAAGCGTAACATACACACAGATATACAGATTCACTTTCGCATTTATAATATTAGTATGGATACTATAGGTTACTCTTAGCTCTTTAATGAGTAAGTGCCTGCTTGGCGGCAATAGGCTCGACCCGTATTACGTGGGACCAATAATTTTATCTGCACCACGGTTTCCACTTGCAGAGCAAGGTAATCGAGATAAAGGGAGTGTTCATGGTCGTCGTAATTTCATCTCTTGCTCGCAATGTATAAATTTGTTATAAATAAAACCATATTAAAACAGAAAAAGGACTATCGAGCTCACTGAGTTTCTTGCTGGTATCCATAACACAAGTTATAAAAGCTTACCATGGGTCTAGATAGCGTTGTGTAGAAAGTTGTGGAATATCTTCTCAGTAGAACCAACCTACCGAACCAGCGAAAGAATCATTTTCCAATGATTTATTTTATTTATTGTCCCTGTGATTCCTGACATTAATGTAAAATTCTGACGTTCATATGTGCTCTTTATGTGCCTAAACTGAATAAATGTAATAGATTTTTTTTTATATAAAATTGGTACAGAAACAGACATCAGATTGATGACACTATGACTATGATTCTACAAACTATATAGCATTTTAAA
Organism: Eilema sororculum; assembly: GCA_914829495.1. Lineage (NCBI taxonomy): Eukaryota > Metazoa > Arthropoda > Insecta > Lepidoptera > Erebidae > Eilema > Eilema sororculum. Next base: position 3,622,058 of record OU618556.1, read on the forward strand.
CCTGAAGTCCACTTACATCTATACACAGCATTTCTGTTGACTTCAGTGCCAGTTTAACTATTACTTAGCTAGAAATGATTTTGATTCTTTGACTGGCACAAACATACGTCATCCCTATATTTAATTTTAAAAAAAACAGTGCCAATATCAATATCACGCCAGGCGACAAGAAGGGCGCTTTGTAATTACTCGGTTATTGAATAACGATGCGTAGGTTATCAGTTCACTTGTCACTTTCAACTGTCACCGTGGCCCCGATAGCGAGGCGGTTATTAATTCCATTGTACAGTCAGTGTCAGAAATATCTTGACTGCAAAGTCTCAAAACGATATTCATTTAAATTGTATTTATTGTCCGAACCAAAGGTCTTTTATTTATTTAATCCTTTATTGCACACACACAGTGCAGAGATCATACATAAAACAAATCAAAGAACATGTACAAAGGTGTGCTTAACTCAAAATGAGTTCTCTTCCAGCAAACCTTTGAGTAGCAGATAAGTTTATGGTTGTGAAGGGGGATGTGAAGTATACTTTTTTTTTTATATACAGGACACGTCAATTTAACTTCACCTCGCCTGATGTTAAGCTAAAGGCAAAGTCAAAAAATACATAAAAAACAGATAAAACATGAACAATGTTCGAAATTGTTAAGTAAACGTATTGAGAAAACGGAGCATTGCTATTGGCCGGCTTCACACACACACAGGTTCACAGTAGGCAGGCGGCCAATCGCAACGCTCCGTTCTCTTGATACGTTCACGATATGAATTCGAATATTTTTCATATTTGGAGCAAAGAACAATCAGGCAACAGGAAGGATAGAAATCCAAGGAATTAAGATCATTTTGACCAAGTATTTTGTTAAGTAAGATACTTTGTACTTTTCCACTGTATTTTATTTTTCGCCTGACTGGTTTCGCCTCACGGCATTCACAAATGTATGATGTAAAGTGAAAAAAAAAAAAATTTCTTCATCAAGGGAGTTCTGATGCTGAGTGTACTGTAGCCCCAGTGTTTTATCATGCTCACGTTTATATATACTCGACAAGGTAGGGTCGGTGGGGTAGGTCTTACGTGGTAGGGGCCGTTGGATTATGAAGTCACTGTTGAGGTAGGTAGCAAATACGTGTGCCCATTTGATTTTAAATGGTCATTGTGCCTGCAATATTTAGTATAGCTAGAGATGTATTAATTACAATAATTTGTTCAATTATTTGATACATATATACCTACCAATTAAGCTATTACAGTCCACTGTTGGACATCGACAGCCTCTGTGGCGTAGCGTAAGTGAACTTTAGTCCAATACAAGCCTTCATGAATAACTTCACATAAAGTCAAATTTATATTTGAATATACAAGAATTATTTATTAGCAAAAAGGAAACATAAATCGATCAGGTGTGAGCGGATACGCACACGAAGAGTTCTGTACCCATCGTATAACTCAACTCACTATAGCAGAATAATCAGTACGTTAATATATTTTTTAACGAAATAAGAGTACTTTTTTACTTTTTAAGAGATAAATTTAATGAACTAAAATTTATTTTCATGGGTATAAAACGGAAATGCGTCTGGGTGGAAATCGGAAAAGATATTCATGGGTAAACAATGAGTTAAAAAAAGGAAACACCTAAAGTAATTACTCAAATAATATGATTTTGACAGGTCAAGATTGTTTTTCGAACATATTTTTTTGGAATATTGGCCCTCTGTTCTTGGTACGGAACTCTAATAATGTCCGACAATTCAAGTGATGCAATATTGACTTAAAAATCTTAATCCCGACAATTATAATGCCGATACAAAGATTACATGGCAATAAAGTTAGATCGGTGTTGTGAGCCCTATCTCTTAGATAAGAGACTGGAATGTCGGTATAGGTGCTTGAAGATCTTTATTGGTTCCGCAGGCTAATTTAACATGTGGGGTCGGAATAGGAAGGAGATTACGATCTGCCTAGAGGTATACAATGTAGATATAGTAATTTAGACGTATGTACATTTATTTGCACTTATTGTATTGCAAATAAAGTGGTATTGTGGTTTGTTCTGTTTTGCTCCACGACGTTTCGATTCGTGTGTTTCTTCGTGGTTTCTTCGGTTGCCTTACGAACAACTATGACAGCCGGTACTAGTAGTTTGAGCCCTATAAAGTCCGACAGTGTAGTAGTTGTGTAGGTCAAATTGCAGTAGGTCACGGAAAATAACGAAGTTCGGTCGCAATTCGGTCGAAAAATTCGGATCCCCGATTCCGAGGTGAAGGCCAATATGAACAGGATTAATGTAAGGATGACTCTGTTAATTCTTTTGTCAACTCCTGATCATTGCCCACCTCTTTGGGATAGTCTTAAGGGTTGGAACCTGTCCCTAATGCTAACCAACAGCTTCAATTGGAATAATAATCCCACTAATTTTATGAAAGCGAAAGTTTGTAAGAATGGATGAATGGATGGATGGAGGTTTGTTTCTTTTTCACGTCTAAACGGCTGGAGCTATTTCAATAAAATTTGATATGGAGTTAGCTGACACCCTGGAATAACACATAGGTTATAATTTGGTCGTGATAACCGACATCCATCCTAGCGGAGCCGATGGTAAAAGTTATGTTATTGTAACAAACCACACCATAATTCGTCAAATTTAGTTCTGTATTACAAAAAAAACCTCAATAAATCACACTGCGTAACTTTTTAGCTAAAATATAGCTCGCTATTGTCATCTATTACTCGTTGCCTATGTTCTAAATACTCCAAATCATATGAATAGCTTTGAATTGACTCATGTCTAAACTCAAGTTCAATACGCAATGATTGACAGCAAAGAAATTAAAAATAGATGACCATAATTGCGCACTTGTGGGTCCATTTCAAAGAGGTTTAAACGGTAATGATTAATAGCTAATACTACTGATATTAATACCACAATGTATCGATAGTCTAATGACTCTAATGCAACGAAATCATCTGCTCTGCTTGTTAAATTTTTGATAACGCCATTTTTTATTGCTGATATACGTTTTTTGTGCTCTGTTGCTGCTATTAGCTCCTGCTTAATAGGATATTAGATATTGTTAAATGTACATACATATATTGAAGTAAGTATTCCTACGTGGTAGGCAGAGAAAACGTCAACTGGTTCCAGAGTTTCCTTTACTTTGATCCTTGATGGTTAGTTTCGAATGCTGTCTTAACCGTAAATTTTCATACATCATCAATTTTTGATCAGTGTAAGTTCTGCAAGGTTGACTTCGGCTTGTGCCTTGCATGCTTAGGTTTTTTTTTTTTATATAGGACACGTCAATTTGACTTCACCTCGCCTGATGTTAAGCTAAAGGCGAAGTCTCGGAAAGAGGGTCACCATCGGAAACATGTACCATGTTAACAATGGTGGCACTCAGCTTGACGGCCTCATTAGATGCATTTTCACGCCCCGCTTAAAGGACCCGGGACTGTAGGAAGAGGGAAACACGTGAGCTGGCAGGGAGTTCCAGGTCTTAATGGTGCGACATAGGAATGAGTCACTGAAACGCTTGGTTCTAGCAGGTATACTCTGCACCGTAAATGAATGGCATCTTAGCCCTGCACGTGTCGTCCTGTGTAGGAAAGGAGAGGGTGGGACTAAGTGGAAGAGCTCGTCAGAACATTCACCACGGTAGAGACGGTAGAAAACTGCCAAAGACGCAACATCTCTACGCATCTGCAAAGGCTCGAGGGTGTTCGTGACCTCAGGATTCCCAATAATGCGGACCGCACGTCGCCGCAACCTGTCGAGAGCATCTAGTAAAAGCTTTGCGGAGCCGTCCCAGAGATGTGAGCAGTATTCCACGCAGGAACGAATTTGGGTCTTGTATAGAAGACACCGCTGTTCCGGCGTGAAAAAACGTCTTACTCTGTTGGACTCCGAGTTTACGCGAGGCTGATTTGATGATACTCTCGATATAGTTTTTGTTATTCAGTTTGCAGCGAATATCCATACCGAGGATATTGAGGTGATCCTGCAGTGGCATATCGAATGTATACCATTTTCAATTTATTTAGTATTCGCAATGATTCGTGTATGGAGTATAACAGTGGGTGGCAAGCAGATGAAACTAAATGCTTTGAATATACTTTGACTTAGACTATTAATAGAGGCTAATGAATTACAGTGACCTTAAATAGATACATACAACCTACACACTATAACTAAATTATCTAGCTTATTCTTTACAGAAAATGAATGTAGTCAAACAAAACTATTATGAACGATATAAGGGACAAATGTAGGTAGAATAACAATATAGTAACTACCATGACAAAGCGTACTGAATGAACCTGCTCTGGTTTGCTTGCAATCTTAATCTATTGTCGGCAAGTTTCTCGTTGCTATTCAATTACAAGTAAGGAACAGGTTGACAAATTGGGACCGAACAATCAAGAGGAACTAACGGAGAAAGCTAATATTTATAGTATAGAAGAATTCAATGGAGTATTAGCCATAGAATTAGCAGTTACGGTTACTATGTTGGATTTGACACGGCAAAATTTTATTTATATCTTAGCGGACGCTTGTAACATAAAAGGTACCAATAAGATAAGATAAGATTAGAAAAATCTTTATTGTACACTCATAAATTTATAGTACATGTACAGACAACTTAGTGCGAAATGTACAAATGGCGTCTTATCGCTACAAGGGATCTCTTACAGGCAACCTTTTGATGGACATTTATGACGTTAATTTTAATGAAATTTTAAAGCAATTAGTATTAGAAAAACATCAGCATAAATTATTAGTATAGATTAGAAAAAGTGAAGGTTCAGACGGGACTTTCGACCAATCCCTTACAGGAGAAATGCTCTAACCATTGAGTAGCTAGTGAGCCAAACCTTGAGGTTTGGAAATTCTCTTATACAGCCATCTTAGGGCGACGGTGTACCTATGTATCGACATAAAAACAGATGGTATCACCATTTGTTTTGGTGTCGAGATTATAACACCGGCATCACATGAGCAGATAACTCATGTGCCAGCATCCTTCACTGTTAGTGAAATGTTACTCTTGTAATACAGAAGTATAAATAATGTGTTTCATAATGAACATTTGAATCAGCTAGCATTCAACACCACTATTTCGGTTGCGGAAGCAGACGCGCTGTGTGGCCATTAACAAACAACCACGACAAATTGAAAGCTAACTCCAACGCACTTGAGCAAAGGTTACGATGGCTGGATAACTTCAGATCCTTCATAAAAATACTCGGTATTGTACAAATCATTGATTTAAGTATTTGTCGTTCTTTGGCCATCGCAAGAATCTTAAAAATAAAAAACCCGACTGCCACTGAAAAGATCGAAATAAGTTTGATAACAGGCGGTACCCATTTGCCATCATAAACCGAAAGAAAATTAATGGGTACCCCCTTCTATCAAACTTATTTCGATCTTTTCAGTGGCAGTCGGGTTTTTTATTTTTTAATCATTTGTTTTATTTTATACTTTTTAGTTTTATTCTATTTAACATGCATGTATTTGTGATCTACTTCTAATTTCCTTCATTTTGATACCCTACTCGATAAGTTTGAGTCAAAAATATTTTTGACAACGTACGTTTTGGCGCTAAAAATTCGGCATCTTGATTTTCTCGAAATTTTAATATACTATTCACTCACAATCACGGCGAATCTAATGACATCTCACATGTCCATCCGTCAAGCCGTTCAGGCTGTTGGCATACATACATAGTCTCGAAAATCATTACCCTCCTTCCTTCGGCAGTCAGGTAAAAATGTGACAATCTCACTAGAGTACTTAACTATTGCTCGCTTGAGTTATTTTTACTGCTTTCTTCTATAAAGTTCTAGCTAAATTAACTTGAAGAGCTATTATGAAAGTTCAAATTGATCAGTTTGCAGGTTTATAAACTAGTGGCCCCATTCTGTGGTTTGACACGGGGAATTCTATTTAAAAATCCTGTAATCCTTGCAAAAGTTTGTATAGTTCTTATCGTATCTCGTTTATATAGTTGTTATTGAAGAAAACTACAGCTGATTATAGCTAATTTTAGTGTACCCAAATTACATACCGTTACGAACACAATAATGTGTTGTCTCTTACTCTTATGTGAGCAAATTATTATACTTACTCTAAAATAGTTTGCTCATAACAAGACCCACATTTTTTTCTCTTTCAATAATAGAACAAATATTTCTCACATCTGTGATCTTACAGTCTATTATTAGTGTAATACATTCATGTTAACATCATCGAGGTGCTTTCCATCGATTCCGGATATCGATTCGATCGAAGCATGGTTTCACTTCAATATTCTTAACCACTCGTCTCGTCTTATCTTTGACTGTTCGCCTTCATCGAGATTTGATCTCGTATGTAAATGTTGAAAGTCAGGCAGTCAGTCGACCTACAATTCAGTGATGAGTAGCCGTTCGTTATCAGAATTATCAGCTTTTGGCACCAAACAGCCTATAAATTGCGTTAAAACTTTTTCTTGTTTTTCAATTATCTTTAATTCCGTTACAGTATTTCGTATTTCAAATGTTTCTATGTTTATAAATATCTAATAATCTTCTTTGTTATATTGTCGCCACAATACCAGATTGTGTTTTCAAACAGTAGTATATTAGTTTTTATGGTTCTGTTGAACCTTCGGGGTGTTAAAATTTCGTTTTTATAGTCTGGTGGCTGAAAAAGTGCTTCTAAATTAATTCATTGTTAAAGACATCTAAGGATGTCGTAAACATCATATTGGAAATGATATTATAACTTGGAATGTGTTATAGAAAATTTACTGTCGTTATAATTTTTACTCAGTATTTTTCGTGTGTAGTTTATTAGTCTTTGTAGTTAATTATGTCTGTGAGAAACGTCTTCTTTATGATAAACGAAGTTGTCTTGGTATTCGCGTCACATTTTAGATGGAAACAAAATTTGAACTTAATTAAATACCTTACTTAGTAACTACCTAACAGACATGTGCAGAAACAGAGCTATTAAACAAATGGAAATTTTGACTACCAAACAATGATAATATGCAAATTTACCGCGACTGTGAATGTCCTCACAAAATAATCATCTGACGTCAGACAGTATTAATTACCAAATGTAGGTACACCAGAATCTATTATTAAACACAAAACCATTATTTGTTACAGATCGTGTGAACAATCCGGGCGGGATCGTTCCAACCGCGTAAACTGAGAAACCGAGTGTCGCAAGCTGATACGGTGCAAAAGAAACTAACATGAAGGTGTTAGGTATGATGCGGGTCAACCGAACTGATAGTTAGAGATTACAGTCAGTGGATTGTAGTGCAGTGCAGGGTATGAGAAGGGGTGTCGTGCTGACGGCAGACTGGGTAGTGTCGTGCGGGGTATGAGCCGGGGTGTCGTGCAGTGACGGCGTCCGGGCGGCTGCCATGGGCGCGGCGCGTCATGCGTCCGCGCACGCGCCCGCTGCGTCTGCTCCTGGCGGCGCTGGCGTTGGCCTCGTGCGCCGCCGCCCCCGCGCCCGAGCCGCGTGCGCAGCGCTCCGCCAACCTGAGCCACATCACTGGCACCTCCCGCACAATTCAGATGTTCCTCAAGAATCGCTATCTGCAGCTGACGCCGGATGGCACAGTCAACGGTACCACAGATTACAACAGCGTTTACAGTAAGTTTTAACTTCTAATCTAACTGTAGGTACATTAAGTGCCCCCATAATTACTTTTAGTAATTCAAGGTTAAGTTAAAGCTGAATGACATTTCCAGAAAGTCTACTTTTTCTGTCTTATCAGTTTAGACAGCTGTCATTTTCAACAGCTTATGATTTTGATGACTCTCCGGGGTCATTATATAGGGCTGTGGTCTTATTGCTAATAGCATACAAATTAAACATGAAAGCTACTGAAAGAGGTGGCCTCTACCGAAATTTATGGAAATTGACTGAATGACAGTTAAAGCTCTTGCTCAGGCTTGCTTTAAGGCGGTTAGATAGTTAGGCGATTCAATAGACGTCAAGATGAGAATTAAAAAAGAGGAGTAAGAATAAGCAGACCTCGGGCTCTGAGTTGAAAACTTCAGAAACAACCAGCATTAAAGTAAAAACTGTGATGAAGTCTAAATTAATGTTCTCTTCGATAGAATCCATCTAAGCAACTATGAGCTACTGTTCTCAACGGTTCAGTTTCTTTATCAGCATCTCTGCAAAAACTATTCGGATCATTGGCATTCAAAATATCTAGATTTGCAGTTGTATTTTTTGTTACGATAACTGCCGTAACGTAATCTCCATTGCAGCGGTATATCGACGCTTTTTGCAACTTTAGATCTTTTGACTTCTTATTCGTTTTGGTTTTGTACAAACAAATGTGGAGTTTAACTGATTGTTAAGGTTTATTTAAATCAAGCGGAATAATACTGGGCAATTTTAAGTATCTAAATTGAATTGTCAATTAAAGGCGTGTTAATGTGAGTGTTGTGCTCAAAACGATAGGTTTATCTATAAACGCAAGCTATAAAAAGTTGGGAATTTAATGACAAGTCGAGAAACAATTGCTAGTCACGTAAATTTACCCACCAGGGTAAACCTCTCGCTGTCTCCACTATAGGACCCGTCTGCTCGAACGGCCATCAGTCCTTCGATAGATAGGACCAGCCCACTACCACTTCAACTTGCTTATTCTGTGAGCTATGTCGGTAACTTTAGTTTTCGCATGAACTCATTGCGAATTTTATACTTTAAAGAAACTCTAGTTCGCTCCAGTCCGCAGTCCGAAACGCGTAAAATATATTCTATCCAAGTCTACCGAGAAGTTAGAAGGAACATTCTTCACGCGAAACGTGTTTAAAGAATTTCGCGAATGTGTAATGTCTTTGTAATGACAATGTGTCGTTAAAAGAAACGGTATAAACTTGGCTAGATAGGAATCTCCGCTCACGAAACTATTTATTGTTTCTATAGAAAGGTTTAGTGTCAAAGTACCATTGGATAAATAACACATTAGATATTCTAATAGTGTTATTTGAGATGTTATTTAAAAATTTCTGAAGTTGTTTGAATGTTTCTTACTTAATGATCAAACTGCTAAACGGATCTAACTGCAATTAAATAAAGTAGTTTGCAGTCTGGATGAACTTTTTTGTCCCTGGAATAAATCCTCTAGAGCTAGTGTGCTGTGTGATATTTATTTTGAATATGTTGGGTTGCATAAATAAAAGTATGTAAATCTAAGTGAACTGTGTAATGACAGTGAAAGAATACAAGTATCACCACCAAGATCGACATATTGCCGACATAATCAATGTAACTATGTTTCTCGTAGCAGGCATAGTTACATACTTTTGAACCGATGGATCGTTCCAAGTATGTTCGACTTACTTACTGCTAGCAGGGTAAGCCGCGGCCGGACAGGTGATTGCCCTCTAGTGTAGGACAACTTCACCCATTTCCCCTATCTTGTCCTATGGAGAAGTTTGATTGTAAGTGATCTATCTCTGGTCAATCAATCAACGAGCCAGTCCACTGCTGGACATTGGACCCAAGCCTCTCCCATTGTTGAAAGGCTTTGGCCTACTGTTTCCAGCTGACCAGACGGGTACAGGGTTTTATTTCGAGTTTTCCTTCCCTCGCGGTGATGATCGATATGGTAATGGTGACGGAGAAAGTTTACAAGTATCACCACTCCATCTCATCCGAGGGGTGTTGTAAGAGGCGACTAACGGAAAGATACGCAGACGATATCACTGCGAAAGAAGGAAAACTCGAAATAAAATCATGTAGCAACTTGTCTGGCCAGCGTGGAAACAGTAGGCCAAAGTCTAGAGGAGAGGAGAGACCTAGGAGAGACCTAGGTCCAGCAGTGGACTGGGACAGGCTAATTGATTGATCCAACTAAATTATGATTTCATGTCTCATTTGCGTAATTCTTTAGTATTTAAAACGCAATAACGAAGTTTAGTTCAGTTTTACTTTTCAAATTCAAATTCAAAGTATTTATTCAAAACTAGCTTTTGCCCGCGGCTCCGCCCGCGTGGATGTCGGTTATCGCGACAAAACATAGCCTATGTCCTTTCTCAAGGTCTAATCTACCCCTATACCAAAATTCATCAAAATCGGTTCAGTGGTTTAGGTGTGAAAGCGTAACATACAGACAGACAGACAGAGTTACTTTCGCATTTATAATATTAGTATGGATTGTGTAGCACTACTAGAGCTTTATGACGTCAAATTTTGCTTAAAACTAAGTTTACCACCGCTTCTTAAGCACCAGTGGAGAAGAAACGGCGCAACAAACTCCACTGTACTGGTTCTTAACATAACATAACATAAACTCACGCCTATATTCCCCGAAGGGGTAGGCAGAGGTGCTAGCACCCACATTTCGCCAGTTTATGTTTAGGTCCCAATGTAATAGGTGGCGAGCCTATTGCCATTAACCGGGCACTTATAAACCTGCGATAAATACACACATAACTTCGAAAAGCATCGAAAAGTCATTGGTGTACTGGTTCTTATCATTGGTGAACTCCACTTTAAAAGTTTTATTATTTACCTTTAATTGTTAACTACAGATATTTATTTTGTCGGTTATAAACGAAACTTATTAACTGCCTTATCTTGACCTCAATAAAAAATTTACAGCTTAAAGAATACGCTGTGAACACAGAATTGTATAAATCAATTGAAAAAAAAAAACAGTGGTTTGGTTTATTACTACCAGTGGTCGCCTAATTGTCGAAACTTGACCGTTATGAACGTGGGCAAAAAAATAATCAAACTGTTTCTAATAATTGTTTATGGCAACACTACTTTCTTTGTAGATAGAACATACACCTTTGTAAACGCCCCTATCGATAGCGAGAGGACAGGTTTAAATGTATAGTCCTCGCGCCCCTCCCCATTCCGGGGGCGAGTCGGAGACACTATTGTCCCCTCTCCCGAGGAGGGCCAGACCTAAAGGGAGGGCCCTGGGTCAGGCGGGGTGTGAGGTATATGTCGATGACAACCTCACCTCCGACCTAGCATCACGACCGTCAGTCGCCGTGCGGTTTTAGTCGGTTTGAGTCCGACATAACCTCCCCTTCTGGTTCCGGCGGAGGAAGTATCCGAGGGGATTTCCGCATGAAAAAAAAGAACCAATTGTAATGTCGACTCGGAAGTTCGTACGGAGTGCGAAACCAAGCCAAGACTCGCTCTTTTCTTTTCTTTTCTTAAACGCCATTGGCCTGAATGCGCACTCGTACGAATTTCCGAGCCGCCATAAAGTTTGGTTCGAGGTATACCTAAACTAATGATGTAAACCAAAGCAAACCAATAATGCCATGAAATGGTGAAAACATAAATTACGGTTGTCTCGATCAAATGCATACTGCAACTCAAACCAAAGACAATTTACCTCGATTCACTATCATTGAAGGTGTAGTAGCGGCCTCCTTCTTTATTCACGGGAATGCTAGTTTTATCTACCTTTTTTTTCGATTCGATTAACTTTCAGATAACAAAATGGTGGATAATGTCATAGACAAGTCCTATGAAGAGAAAATAAGAATAGTATTCATTACTCCACAAAAAAAAAACTAATCTTAAAAATAAATCGAAGCAAAGAAATGTATTACCGACCAATGTTTCGTAAACGTGTAACATAATTTTGATATCTCACTATATTTATTCAAAAAACCAGCTCCAATAAACACGTATTATCGAATGCGTCAGCGCAGCTGTTACAATCAACGACTAACAAAAACACTCACATAAACGACTTTTTTACACTCACAAAAAAGCAATATAATTTTTTGTCGCGCTTTTTGCGGCGGCTGTAAGCAAACTAGACAACTGGTAGACAAATTCATATAACTCGAGCAGTTCCAAGTAATAAATCAGTGCTGTCCTTTTTTAGAAATCTCGACAATATGATTACATTGCCTGAAATACCATCAAATTGTTCTCTAATAACACCATCATTGGCTTTTAGACTGTAATTATAGATACGGTATTCACAATCAGTTATATGCAATTGTGATAATGACTCAATAGGAAGATGTGAAGTGCCCGGGGCATTAGACAAGGTGGTCCGAAGATTGAGATCGTTACATTTTAAATGCTTATTTACGGTACACCGTCACGGAACCGAGGCTTGGACGGAGTATAAATGCAAATCTATACACACAAGTGTCAACGTGAGCAATTATATTTCAAGCATTCAAAATATAGAGACTAATCTAGAGTTGAAATGATAGTTCCTAATGAAATAATGAAGGAGCCGGCGCAAATAGAAGCAGCTAGACCGGGGTCTAAGCTGACCAATCCTATCACCATAAAGGCACCATCATTTTCTGATAATGGTAATCTCCCAACGCCAGGTTTTGTGCCGACATAATTTAAAAGCCTACTCACAATATTTGCCACAAAATTCATCACAATTTGGATCTAGACATTGACTCAAAGAAGAAGAAGAATGATATAAAAACTTCTTTCGTATGGGAACCATTGGTAGATGCTTAGTAAGGTAAAACGACTGTGTTCAAGTAAAACTAAATTAACCACACGATAACCACTCGGATTGGCTTCAAGTAAGCCATTATGCTTACTTGAAGCCAATCATTTATATATACATATGACCACTAAGCTACCAACGCTAGCTAGTTTAAGGCTATGCTATATTTTTTATAGTAAATTTCATCAATTATAAAAACCAAGTTTAATTAAAATTTAACTATGACTGCGTAATCAATTCGCTCATTCAATGAAAAGATTATAAAATGAATTTTAACTCAACGTAATTAGTATTTTATTAACTTGTGGATGTTTAAATTCGGCTTTGACTCCGTTCCGTCTACTATGTATAAGTCAAAGATACTTTTAAATATTTCAAAAAGAGATTTCATACATCGATATCAGTTTTTATAGATATTTGATGAGTTTGTTTGTTTGTTATAATATGTCGATTCCGTAATATAATACTAATAAATTTAATGAACTGTGAAATTTAAATGAAGATTGGCTGTTTTGACCTGGGTATTGAGATTAAGGTCACTATTTATAATGTTATTGGTTTTTAAATGGTCGTGACCAGATTCTAAAATTAATATCGTAAAAGTAAATATTCGTTTTATGTGATTGTAGTTAAATTTGATTAAAATTCAAATCTCATTAGGTACAGTCAGCATCAAATAGATCTTGACGAACAAAGTGCTCAAAATATTTCCCAACATTCTACACACAACGCTATCTAGACCCATGGTAAGCATAGCTTAACTAGCTTGTGTTATGGAATCTAGAATGCGGATAAACATACTTAAATACATTTTTTTTTGTAAATACATACATATTATACATAGAAACACCCAGACCAATGCAAATAGCCATATTCATGCATACAAATATTTGCACTGAGCGGGAATCGAACCCGCGCCTCCTGCGTGGCAGTCGCGTTCACTACCGCCACGCCACGGAGGCTGTCAGAATTATACTATTTATACTGTTGATTGATGGCACTTGGTGGAATCCATTGTTACACATATTGAGACCACTTCTAAATGAAAACCTTTGAGAATGCCGTAAGGCGAAACCGGTCAGGTTCAATATAATAAATACTGTGGAAAAAGTACAAGTGTATTCAATCTGCGGTAGCTTAGTGGTATGGGTAATGGACTGCTGAGACGAGGTCTCGGGTTCGATCCCAGGTTTACCATGGCACACACCAATGACTTGTCGATGTTTTTCGAAGTTATGTGTGTATTTATCGCAGGTTTATAAGTGCCCGGTTAATGGCAATAGGCTCGCCACCTATTACATTGGGACCTAAACATAAACTGGCGGAATGTGGGTGCTAGCACCTCTGCCTACAGAATACAGGCGTGAGGTTATGTTATGTTATGTATTCAATATGTGCTAAAAATGATCTTAATTCCTTGGGTTTCCTCTCTTTCTGTTGAAAGATTGCTCTGGTATTTAGTACACACTTTTAGTTAGGACAATAATATAATTTAAATCGATAAAATAGTTTGATTTGCTCTTAGAACCTAATTTTATTTGATCATTTTGAGACTTTGTAGTTAAAATATTTCTGACGCCGCTGCCTGTACACTATTCATGAATGTACCTGTCTGTTTGCTTAGTCTGTTATTTGAATTTTTAAGTAAAATATTTTTTTATTCGTAATGATAAAATTATAAATATTTAAATGAAATACTTAAACACCAAAAATAATTAAAGTACAAAAACGGAGTAGGTACAAATCCAAATAGGTACAGGTACAAAGGTACAAATACAAATTATTTGAATTGCATTTAACCACTTAAAATAATACCTAAAGTATATAATATTTTGACAATAAAATTATGATTAATTTTGAAACATTTTTTTTAAACTTATTACTCGATTTGACAGTAACACTCAAGTGACATGGACGACATGGTGTAAATTTTAGCCATTTCACGAAACCATTAATATATCAATTAAGTAAGTGCCATAATTTAAGTCATGGACCTAGATCGTGCTGTGTAAACGTCCTTATCTTTTTTATGTGGCCTGACCTGACCCCTAGAATATTTATATATTTTAATTTCGTTTCAATGCAATAAAGTTTAATTTATTTCAAAAGTAGGCAATATAACACTGTTTAAATCTATTGGAAATCTAGAACGATCTAAATTAGTAACAAAATATACATAGCACAAAAAGTCAACATTGTCAAACTCATAACTCTTTATTAGTGAATGAATGGGTCCTTCCGTCTCACTCATCCGGTCGTAGCCGTGATAAGATGAATGCATTCGTTCATTCTTAAGAAATGAATTGTATGACCATGTATCTGCCAGTGACGGGGAGTAATATTTAACGTTACACAATTAATTAATTAGCCAAATGTTATTGTTTGATTTATTTTCGAATAAAGTGTGTACAAGTCGGTATCATAAATATCTTGACGACAAAGTCTCAAAATTATCTTAAAACTCTTGTATTAAGAGCAAATCAAACTGTTTTATTGATTTATATGGTATTATTGTCTCAACTAAAGGTGTGCATCAAATATCAGAACAATTGGTCAACTGGAAGGGAGTCAAAAAATAAAATTAAAATCATTTTAAACACTCTGTTCGTCAATATACTTCTGATGCTGACTGTACCTACCAGTTTAAAACCGGAACACGGTGTATTAGATACTTGTAGTTATGTGAACAAAACTCCCCTTTTTTACAACAACCTGTGAGGAATGATATCATTGATATTTCAGTCAAACATCATCAATAACGTGACAGCAAATTCTCTCCTTTTCAACTCTATCAAGCTCTCTCGAAAAATAACAGCCTTTGTGGTGTGGCGCTAGAAAACGCGACTGCCACGCAGGAGGCGCGGGTTCGATCCCAGCTCAGTGCGAATGTTTGTATGCATGAATTTTGCATTGGTCTGGTCGTGCCTCGAAGAGCACGTTAAGCCGTCGATCCCTTTCTTTTTTTTTCGTGCAGAAATCCCCTCGGGTACCTCCCCTGTCAGAGCCGGAAGGGGAGGTTATGTCGGACTCGAACCGACTAAAACCGCACGCCAACTGTGGGTCGTGGTGCTAGGCTGGAGGTGAGTATGTCTTCGACATATCCCTCGCGCCCCGGCTGACCCAGAGCCAAGCCGTCGGTCCCGGTTGCCAAACGAACATCTATACTCCTGCGTAGCGGCCGCGTTCATTACCGCTACGCCACGGAGGCTGTCAAATCTACACACAGTACTAAACGTTTCTAAACAGACTGAGAGTTCTAAGTGTACTACACCGAAAGCCGCTAGCTGAAACACAAACCTGATTAGTAATGATAAATTATTTTTTAGCAAACGCAATAACAAAATAATTGTTTTTGAAATTAAGACGGCTTCAAACAAAGGCCGGTCATTTATCTCCATCATAATCTCACTTTCAGTAGAAAGTTAACAGTGCGTTCAATAAATTTAATATGTATCAACAAGTGCTTACCGTTAAAATGCGTTTATTACCACAAAAAAAAATTGTTTGCCCACCTTTCTCCAATTCTCGGTAGTAATTTGCCCAGATTGCAACATTTAAACAGTATTTTCTGTACTTAAACTCAACTCATTATTTACCGTTTCTAAAACCTATCACAAAGGAAAATAAACTCTAATACTTTGACTCAAGTTATTGCTTAAAATTTTGTATTTTTTTTAAATTTTGTACTGGCAAAACCTTGTCAGGTAATCTACTGGTCTGATTATATCAATTACTTCTATTGGAGGTGATTTGGCAGGGATTGTACCTTTGATTGCGACTGTATTGTATTGAAGATCTTTAATTCTATTATTTAGTAGATACAGAACAAATAGAGCGATTGGTTTAACATCAAAGCGCCGATTGGTGTTGCAATAGCTGAAAACGATTTATTGTACCTATTGGGAAATTTAAGATTGTTATAAACGCGATGAGGTTTTAGATTTGAGATATATTTTAAATCGGCACTTTTCGTGCGGTTAATTAAAAACATTGATAGATGAAAATATTAATAAAACGCTTTCAGCGAGGTCTCACTATATTTTGAATGTTACCCTATCCTAGGACTGACCTAGGTAGTCTTGCTTAACCTTGTAATGTGCTGACATCACGTGGTATTGTAATTTCGAATTTTTTCACGCTACAGTCAGCAAACAAATGCAAAATATCACCGATTTCTGTAAATGTGTTCATCTCACAAAGCTACGCGTCTGCAAACAGAGCTAAAACATATTGTTTCCGTGAATTCCATAAGAAATTATAGTTTTATTTAAATAATAAGACTGTATGAATACAGATACTATAATAATACAGACACTACATGTTATATAATAGTACCATCTGCTTCCAATTGTATTTTTTTCACGTCTGGTCTAGTTTACAAATGTTTTTTTTTCACACAGACTATGGAATATTTTAGGCTAGGTTAATGACACGTTAACAAAATGAAGGTCAACTACCATACTAATATTATAGATGCGAAAGTAACTCTGTCTGTCTGTATGTTACGCTTTCACGCCTAAACCACGGAACCGATTTTGTTGAAATTTGGTATGGGGGTAGATGAGACCTTGAGAAAGGACATAGGCTATGTTTGGTCGCAATAACCGACACGCGGGCGTGGAATTGTATAATTTAGGCGGTTCGCATACTGCCCCACATCACGCAGCATAGCGCAAAACTGCGTGTCCTCATGCTGAAAGAAAAAGAAAAAAAAATGAACACAAGAAAAAAATTGGTAACAGTTTGTGTACTTTTTTCATGAACATCTTTCTGATGCTGACTGTACTACCTCACTTGACAGCAGAAATATAAAAGTCTAACGGACCCGTAAAAGACAAGATAAATAGAAAGAAGGAGTAGAACAGCGGACCCTGAGCTTACGGGAGGTTAGCCTTGTTTTATGGGGCATTGGAGGCAATAGTTTAGTCAATCAATCAATTATCCTAATGCAGTCCACATAGGCCATAGGCCATAGGCCATAGGCCATAGGCCATAGGCCTCTCCTAATGTTGGAGGCTACTGTTTCCACGCTGGTCAGACGGGTTGGTACTGGTACAGGGTTTTATTTCAAGTTATCCTTCTCTCGCAGTGATATCGTCTGCGTAATTTTCCGTTAGACACCCTGCAGATGAGATGGAGTCAGACGGGTTGGTACAGGGTGGCGTGGTGGTAGTGAACGCGACTGCTACGCAGAAGGCGCGGGTTCGATTCCCGCTTAGTGCAAACATTTGTATGCATGAATATGGCTATTTGTATTAGTCTGGGTGTTTCTATGTATAATATGTTTATGTATGTATTAACAAAAAAAAGTATATAAGTATCTTTATCCGCATTCTAGATTCCATAACACAAGCTATAAAAGCTTACAATGGGTCTAGATAGCGTTGTGTAGAATGTTGTGGAATATTTATTTTATTATTATTTATTTTATGGGGCATTGGAGGCAATAGTTTAGTCAATCAATCAATTAGCCTAACGCAGTCCACTGCTGGACATAGGCCTCTCCTAATGTTGGGAGGCTTTGGCCTGCTGTTTCCACGCTGGCCAGACGGGTTGGTACCTACGGGGTTTTATTTCAAGTTTTCCTTCTCTCGCAGTGATATGTGATTCATAGTGACTCATTCCTATGCCGCACCACTAAGACCAGGAACTCCCTGCCAGCTCACGTGTTTCCTTCTTCCTACAGTCCCGGGTCCTTTAAGCGGGGCGTGAAAAGGCATCTAATGAGGCCGTCAAGCTGAGTGCCACCACTGTTAACATGGTAAATGTTTACGATGGTGACCCTCTTTCCGAGACTTTGCCTTTAGCTTAACATCAGGCGAGGTGAAGTCAAATTGACGTGACCTGTATAAAAAAAAATCGTTTGCGTATTTTTCCGTTAGACACCCTTCAGATGAGATGGGGTGGTGATACTTGTATTCTTTCTTCGTCGCTTTGATAACAATATAGGTATCAAGGGTTACCATACGGAAAACTTTTGTTACTTTTGTTTTATGGATGGAAATATTTTTAAAAAGCACCGTCAAACGCCATTCGCCGAAGACAGCATATTTTAAACTGTACTCTATCTAAAAACGGTATCGAACGAATCTAGTGTTGCCATCTTCAAACATAAATCAGTCATCATCGGGTGTAATCATCGATCTGGGTGTGGGAAGAACAATACAACGCTTCAGTGTTGCCCACATTTCACGTTATTCTCCCTTTTTTAGTGCATTGTATTTTATGAATACTGCGAAAGAATTCCTCTATAGTGATTGTGGAATTTGATTACGTAGTACTTAGTAGTATTAGGTTAGGTTTACTTATAAGGATTTTGAAAGGAAGAACTTCTTCAGACACGGGTGACATGGATGCAAACGAGTCTATATAGTACCAATTGGAAGAATTGAAAGGAAGTAGGTACTTTTTTAGAGTGTTTATGGCCAGTAGAAGTACCTAGCTATGTGACCTTAGATGATATCGTAAATATTCTAAGTAGGTATGTGACAAATGAAATTGTGACAATTCATATGTGACACCAGTTTTTGTTTCACGTGCGGAAAATCCCCACGGAAACCACCTCGCGGAGCCGATGGAGGTGATTATGTCGGACTCGAACCGACTAAAATGCACGCCGTCTTTGGGTCTTTGGTTGCCGGAGGTGAGATTGCAGAAAACATATCTCTCGCACCCCGGCAGACCCAGGACCATCTCTTTCGTGATGGCCCCCTTTGGGTTGTGGGGACCATAGTGTCCCCATCTAGCCCCGGGTACGGGGAAGCGCACTTTGCGCCGCCGCTGCGGCCTGCTTCTCCTAGGGTGACAGGCGGCTCTATCGATCACCCGAGCATTCTCGAGCATTACTTGCTCGCAGAAGGAGGTGGCCGCACCACAAGCGTCCGCACATCGTACCATCGCTTCAGTTAATACCTTGCTCAATTCGTTCCGGATGATAATAAAAAACAAATTTTCCTAGCGTACCTGCTAGTGGCAATGGCTTGCTATTTTAATAAACTTCAACAATAAATTATAAAAAGTAAATTAGCACTTATTCTAAATCGCAGTGTGTTTTCTTTTATTTTTATTCATAATTAAAATAAAAGTATCAAAAATTGTCGAGATTTTTCTTGTTGACCACACCGAACCGTGAGAACCGAAACTGGTCGAAACTGTTATGTTAACCTTACTTGACATAAAGCGTTAATTAATATCAATATTAACATGAATAATGAGCTGGACTTGTGCAAGACGTGATGCGCGAGCGCAGCCGACCATGGTGAGTTAGATGAGGTGAAGAGAAGATTAGATAAAAATTAGGTACAAAGTTTGAGTGACTTCAAAACAGTTTTTTAACCTAGTGGCCGTCTTTAATTTTCATATAAGTGCTTGGAACTGAATAAGTACCCCATTGGCGGAAAGAGGTTCAACCCCTATTACGAGTGTTACAAAATCAGTTGAACTAACTTTTACAATCTCGCGTTACATAATATACAATAGCATTATAACGGGAATTAACGCGATCATGGTATAGGTGGATTACACCGACCAGGTTACACCGGCCGTGTTCACAAACCGACTAACAGCCTGTGACCACGGCCGGTGTAACCTGGGCGAAACGTCAGGCAAATCAAAGGTTCCCAAACCTATACCATGTTCGCGTTAATTCCCGTTATATTTATTGTATAAAATCAGTTGAAGTTAGCATTTATGTTATAGTATCTTTTTTTTTATACTGGACACGTCAAATTGACAAAGTCTCGGAAAGAGGGTCACCATCGTAAACATTTACCATGTCAACAGTGGTGGCACTCAGCTTGACGGCCTCATTAGATGCCTTTTCACGCCCCGCTTAACGGACCCGGGACTGTAGGAATAAGGAAACACGTGAGCTGGCAGGGAGTTCCTCTCTCTCTTTATTGTGCTCACTAAGGCAAAAACATGCTTACCGGTAGGTACCTGATGGATTCCGCAAAATGTGACTGCATCACCGAAGGCGATTTATCTGCATTTTGTCTGTGATGTCATGGACATGAAAGCTATGGTGGATGTGGAAGTTCCTCAGACGATTTTAACGCGTGACTCCACAATCCAGGCCACCACTGCACCATTTTCATCTCCATGACACACAGTTTCTGGTTCTACTTAAATGTGTACAGAACCGAACCTGTATATAATAAAATGTATGATCATTAACTATTTAGCGAGCAAAGGTCATATCAAATATGTTCAAAGGTCAAACCCATTTCAACTTATCAACAGAGTTATTTGAGACACCTTTGCCCAAAACATATAAAATATCCACGAATATGGGTATTATGAAATATTTTATTAACTCACTAATTCTATTCTATTACTTTTTTATTCAAGTGAATATCAGTTATTTGATAGGGCTAGGCAGAAGTACCTACTTATTTTACAATGATATTACGCCAATAAAGTTGTACATACCGTTATAGTGCCTATAATCCATTACAGAAAAATTTCAAAGCCCTATTATCCTCAATTGGGCGTTTTAACTACAAAGAAAATCAAAATATACGCAATTATTACAGTTAAATCTATACTATGAATGGAATCGATATGAAATGGAAAATTAAGGTTACATATCAAAAGCCCGAAGCTCATAATACCGAATTCCATAATACCGTCGTACGAAAAAAATCCCGAAAGTTCGTTTGACCGAATGTTCAAAATACCAAAAGTAGAAAATTTTCTCGACGTATTTTATAACTAAAACATAATAACCCAGTTTAATTTATCGTGCTTTATACGACATGCTATTTAAAAGTTAAATCGTCGCGCTCGAAACGGCATATATTTTTGCTTGATCAGAGGCATGCGTAAAGCATCAATCTTCCGATGCGCAAGCGCCGACGCCTCGGGATTGATCGACCATTTTAATACAACAATCTACACCTGTTATGCTTCCAACAGCTTCCTTATATAACGACTTTATCACAGGTTATATCGTGTGAGAAAAAAACCAATTTCTTATTTGAATTTTAAATATTCTGTCGCCGTGAGATGAGTTATTCTCTGTTCATGCTTGTATATGCCCATATATGGATGCTGACATCTCGTTAGATGTCTTGATAAGCATGAATGGAAGTGTTGACAAGCCATTATAAGCAGATTATGAATTTGTCTTGAACCTGCTTCTGTAATTATTACATGTACTGTACATATTTGTTAAAGTGTCTATTTGATTTTCTTGACTTGATTTTATTGGGTGTTTAGTCTCCACTAAGGTCCACCAAGATGGTCCGCTGGCCTGGGGGTGATTGGTGGAGCCGCCTGTCACCCTAGCAGAAGCAGGCCGTGGCCGCGGCGCAAAGTGCGCCTCTCCTTACCCGGGACTAGATGGGGACACTATGGTCCCCACAACCCGAAGGTGGCAATCTTGAAAGAGATGGTCCTGGGTCTGCCGGGGTGCGAGAGATATGCTTTCGGCAATCTCTCAAGACGGCGTGCGTTTTAATCGGTTCGAGTCCGACATAATCACCTCCACCGGCTCCGTGGGGGCTGTATCTGTGGGGAATTTTCGCACGATAAAAAATACCGTTAATAACGCCTGTGGCGCAGGCTTTCGTTACGAGGTGGGAGGGTCACATAGAAGTCGCTCATCGTAAAATACATACCTACATACCTATACAAATACTTATGCCTGTACATCCCAGAAGGTGTAGGCAGAGGTGAACTAACACCCACATAAAAAACAATGATTTTCGGTCCTACGTAATAGGGGGCGAGCCTACTGCCGTCAAGCTACTGCCTACTGGCTGTATTTCTGCGTATTTTTTTTGTATTCCTTATGAACAAAATTTCGATAACTTAAAAAAGGGATAGATGAAATTGGTCAAGCAAAACAAGTATTGATTTATATACACTATTAAATACACAATATCTACTTATTACCTACATATAATCACGCACCCACATTTCACCAATAATTTTATTCAGTTCCACGTAATAGGGGGTGAGCCTATTGCCGTATTCCGGGCACTACTTTGACTCGAGCCATGCATCTGAGGCTGAGCCTGGGCTGTATATATCTGTCTGATGTTAAACAGCCCTATAATTAGTCGCCTTGTACGACACTACATGGGAAGAGATGGGGTGGACCAAATTTTACTCTGCCGGGATCCACGTGGCTGCAAAAATATATAATACTTATTAAAGATCATTTTTAAATTTTTGTAGACAAGCATACCTAGTGAGAGAAATAATTATAGCTATTTCATTTTTCCCGATGTATTCGTTAATGCTGTGGTTAAGGTACCTAACTATATTAAATTTGTTACAAGGTTTTTGTAACTGACTGTACACAAATACGTCAATTTTGACAATCGCGCGAGTTGACGACAAGAAAACAATCAAAAATTGAAAAGTGCCATCTCGCGGACGTCCGCGAGTTTGATGGTAAGTTGATGAATGACCCGAATTTTAAAGTTAGCATTATAAATTCTATAAAAAAATCATTCAAACGTAGAAAACTAGAGCAAACTGTAATATTTTTTGATCATCAAAAGCACCATTGCATTCCTAAAATTTCTTGTTGAATCCAATAAAATTTTAAGATACATCGTTGAATTTCAATCTAACTGCTAATGGCTGCTATCTTCGTTATTGGTACAAACATCTTTATTTTGGTACAGTTCTATATACAACTCGGATTCCGTTCGTTTTGATTGGGATTCGATTGTAATTTGGAATTGACGTGTTTACTGCAATGAGTGTGATTGATGCTTGACATACGAATTATGATTTCAAGCAATAATCGCGATTGTTGCTTGAAAACTGAAGTATTTTTTTACTTTGTAAGCAACATAAAAAGTAACGTCCTGTATTTGAATGAATTTTATAGCATTAAGTATGCTAAGTATACAAATCGAATACATAGGGAAAAATTAATCTTCTCGGGCGGTGTGTGACCAATGAGTGATTTTACAATCATTTTTAATGGTTTCGATAGTTTATAAGAATATCGGTGGATGATCGTGTCGCCAAGACGGATAAAAAAAGAAGGGGAATTTTAATCGCATCGGGCGTGTCTCGGTAGCTTAGTTGCTCAACGCATTCCCCTTGTAAGGGGAAGATTCCCGGGTTCGAGTCCCGACCGAAAATCTCTTTGTCTTTGTCCCTAAGTATTCAAAAACGTCCTGTATGTTGACTTTATCCGACTTTCCGACTAAGTAATATACAGTGTTTTTTATATAGGGTTGAATAAATCCGAAACTATTAGAGATATAATGGTCAGGGTATTCAGGCTCTAACAGGCTCTCACACAGCTTGCCATCAAAAAAAAAATCATTTTGTCATGCATTTACTGCATAAACTTACGTACCTAATACGATTATTTATTCTGTGGTAAAGGTTGCTATTACTTTACTGTCTTATATTATCATCAGATTCTTAATGTATTTTGTATTTAAAATTTTGTTTATCTCAAACCTAAATAA
This sequence comes from Eilema sororculum, assembly GCA_914829495.1. Taxonomy (NCBI): domain Eukaryota; kingdom Metazoa; phylum Arthropoda; class Insecta; order Lepidoptera; family Erebidae; genus Eilema; species Eilema sororculum. Next base: position 3,645,977 of record OU618556.1, read on the forward strand.
AACTTGCTGCACTTACAAACAAATCTCGTAATATTTCACAACTTATCATCAACACCTGTTTGTTCAAATATTATTCAAATAGCTATATCTTAAATGATGCGTGTTTCCCTTCAATAGTTCATGGTTACTACCATTAAAACACCGTTACAATTACTTAGCTATCGAGTTTCACGAAGTCACAACAATTTTCAATCTCATTAGTTACTTATGATCGGTTATTATATCGATTACTTACTTATATGAATGACATGATGAATGTCAATGCGAATTGCGTTCGAAAATAACCATAGACTAGTTAAAGAACAGAGAGGGCACTTGCAAAATATGCCTACATACCTATACAGTTAATTATAGTTATCATCAGCATTTTGGCTGAGAGCCCTATGCGCTCGCCACATTGCCCGCGTAAGGTTGTAGAGGCCTGTCGGCCAACAACACATACCCCACACAAAAAAAAAATCATCAGCATAAACTAGGCATAAAATAATAAATAAAAGTTTAAAAAGTCTAATGTAAACTAGCTGAAAAGTGGAGTTAGATTTAAATAATGTGCTGTCAGTGAGAAGACTAAAGCTTCCGACCACTCGTACCGACTCTTTAAGAATAGAGGGCACAGAAAACCACTGTTCTTAAAGGGTCGGCAGCTCGAGTGTGACTTCCCTAGTGACACTTCCATATGCCACGGTAACAACTTTCAATCAGATTGGTCGTATGCTTGTCACCTCAGGCAGTGGTATAAAAATTATAATTATTTTAGCATTCATTTTTTATTTTTTTATTTATTGTCATACAATAAATCGCGATGGTATCGTTACATATGTTTACATGTCCTCTGAAGATTACAAAACTTTGGTGTTGGTTCCAATCGATGTTTTAGAACTGTGAATGTTGGAAACTTAATGAAAACCTGAGCAGCTTATGAAGTAAAGCTTATCTAAACAGGAAGGTATAACAAACGGCATTACTACCGTTGCAGTATTGGAAAGAGCTTAGTCGTACTCAGTCACCTAACAAACAAATATTTTACAACGTTTTTGAGACTTACACAAATATGTCAGGTTTTTACAGTCGAGTGAGTTTACAAAAAAAAATAACAAAAGGTGCGAACTCGCGCGCGTTAGCGAGTTGATGATTGATTCAAAGATGTGTGTTACGATTATACGACCTTATAGTACCTACATCGCTCTGTCAATTTTTAAGCAATCAAAGTAAACATGAAATGTAACATAATGCCGTTTGTGTGTAGGTACTTACCGTGATTTCAGAAATTAGGAATTCTACATCTAAAATGGTGGTCTTCAAGAAATGTTTCATATTAATACACCGTACTATCATGATTAAGATTGATTGCATTTTATTCTCTAACTGGTCCATACACACACTCCTTGTTAAAACAACAAGGAAATAAGATAAGAGGTTCACTAAACTTAAAACACGACACTACACCACATATTAATATTCACCATTGTACACTCAAGATGTATTAAAGTGTAGAAGCTGAATAGCCCACCTAGATTGCAGTTGTCTGTTGAACAATATGCTTACATAGGGCACAATTACTTTTACAAGATTCAAACTTGCTGTAAGGGGACTGTCTTGTTTTACAAATTTGAAAAGGAGTTATGGTTTCTCGGAAATGAATGAAATAATGAAGAAAATAGTGCTTTTTTACTTGATATTATATAATCCTTCGGTTTTACTGTTAAAGCGGGATGTTTAAAAGCATTTGAGGAGGCTGTCCAATTGAAGCCCATAATTTTATTGCTCGGGACAAATATTTTGAACCTTAAATTTGACGGTAGCACAGGGTGGTACAGCAGTGGACGAGCTCAAATTCACCAAGTATAGATTAATAGTATTAATACAGAACAATCCGCGTGCGCTAGGGCTTCGTGTCTCGCGATTTAGATCCAAGATACGTGCCCCAAACTGTAGCATTATTGGTATTTACATTGGTGACTGGTGACCCTCATTCATGAAGAGGAAATCCATACTAATATTATAAATGCGAAAGTAACTCTGTCTGTCTGTCTGTATGTTACGCTTTCACGCCTAAACCACTGAACCGATTTTGATGAAATTTGGTATAGGGATAGGTTAGACCTTGAGAAAGGTCATAGGCTATGTTTGGTCGCGATAACCGACATCCAGGCGGGCGGAGCCGCGGGCAAAAGCTAGTAACCTATAAAAATCATCTGATGGTGGAACCGGTCGATGGCAGTTAAAATCCTTAACTCTGCCCTACTCTAACTAAAAGGCCGTTAAGCCACAGTTGGTCGATTTTAATTTTTTAATGCAGTCTTATACAACTTTCGATGCTCTATCTTTTAGTTTAAGACTCATTCTTCTATTATTAATAGTTTTAGAGATACTGAACATTGCTGAGCAGTTAAACCACATAAATTTTGTTACTTTCTTAATTAAAAAGCGGCTAAGCCACGATTCTTCTCTAGAAAGACTTTAACATACTTTAACGGCTAATTCATGTATCATTTTTTTCTAAATTTACTTAACTAAAAGTATGTTATTAAGAAAAACTACGCTAGAAAGCAGTTATACGTCAATAGCGGCTTTTAAGTTATGTATTGAAATTAGTATTAGCTAGATATCAATCGCTAGAGAGCAGCTAAACGACAATTCTAGACTAAATAGCAGTTAATTAGTCTTGACATCGCCAAACCTTTCGATACGGTATGACACAAATCGCTTCTTTCCAAGCTACCAGCCTTTGGCCTGCCTCCCAGACTGTGCAACTGGGTTGCAAGCTTCCTGCAGGGGCGCCGTATTCGCGTCCTTTGTAATGGACGAGCTTCAGAGTTCTTGCAGGTAAATGCTGGCGTGCCGCAGGGTTCCATCTTATCTCCCACTCTCTTTCTTCTGCATATCAATGACATACTTTCTAACGGTAGCATTCACTGCTATACAGACGACAGCACCTTACACGAGAGTTATTACGCACATCCTGCGGCCAAGCAGTCTAATATCGCGGAAAAAAGGCATCTTCTTGTCACTGAGCTGGACCGGATCCTGGACTACATTTCTCAATGGGGCGCTGAGAACCTGGTTGAGTTCAATGCCAAGAAGACGCAGGCACGTGCGTTTCCAGCAAAGGTTCTTCCTTTTCTTCCCCTTCCCACTCTTCAGAGCACGCCACTACCACTGCAGGTTCACCTCAATATTCTCGGTATGGATGTTCGCTGCAAACTGAATAACAGAAACTATATCGAGAGCATCATCAAATCAGCCTCGCGTGAACCCGGAGTCCTAAACAAAGTGAGACGTTTTTTCACGCCGGAGCAGCGGTGTCTTCTATAAAAGACCCAAATTCGTTCCTGCGTGGAATACTGCTCGCACTCTGGGATGGCTCCGCAAAGTACTTACAAGATGCTCTCGAAAGGTTGCAGTGACGTGCGGTCCGCATCATTGGCAATCCTGAGGTCACGAACACCTTTGAACCTTTGCAGATGCGTCTTTCGCAGCATTCTACCATCTCTACCATGGTGAATGTTCTGATGAGCTCTTCCAATTAGTCCCACTCTCTCCTTTCCTTCCCAGGACGACACGTGCAGGGCTAAGATGCCATCCGTATACGGTGCAGACTATACCTGCTAGAACCAAGTGTTTCAGTGACTCATTCCTATGCCGCACCACTAAGACCTGGAACTCCCTGCCAGCTCACGTGTTTCCTTGTTCCTACATTCCCCTGTCCTGTCCAAGTCATCTGATGAGGCCGTCAAGCTGAGTGCTACTGTTATCATGGTACATGTTTACGATGGTGGCCCTCTTTCCGAGACTTTGCCTTTAGCTTAACATCAGGCGAGGTGAAGTGAAATTGACGTGTCTTTTGAAAAAAAAATGACGAAATTTATAGTTTTTTGGATAAAGTCTAATATATATTATGTTTTTACATAATAATTATAATATTCTTTATCCTATGGTTTCGCGAATACTGATTATAATTGTTAAAGATGTAGGTAATTTTGTGACCTCATTACTGAATATGATTAGTAAAAGTTCAATTAAGTAAACTTGTTTATAATCGAAAAATATCGGAAAATGAAATGCTCAAGTGAGACTTGAACTCACGAACTTTCCCTTACAGGGGAAATGCTCCTCCAACTGAGCTATTGAGCCACACCTGAATCATTTACGCGACTGCCACGCAAGAGGCGCGGGTTCGATTCCCGCTCAGTGCAAATATTTGTATGCATGAATATGGCTATTTGCATTGGTCTGGGTGTTCCTATGTATAATATGTATATATTTACAAAAAAAAGTATCTAAGTATGTTTATCCGCATTCTAGATTCCGTAACACAAGCTAATTAAGCTTACCATGGGTCTAGATAGCGTTGTGTAGAATGTTGTGGAATATTATTATTATTTATTATTTCAAATTGTCCTTCTCTTTATATCCGTTTTTAATCCGTCTTGTTTTTATTATCAGTCTTGTTTTTATTGTTCAATTAATAAATAAGCTATTTAATAAATTTAGTAAGGTCTAATTGTCTGTTCTTTTTCAACGAATAAAGTTCTGATTTCATAAAATAGTTTTTAACTTCTTAACTTTTTATCCGGAACTGCTTACTTAAAAGGCAGTTCATTGTGAGCGAGATGTCTTTAACTGTCTTCTAGTTAATCAATAGGAGAACCAGTATAAAAATATGTTTTACAATACCAAGCTAAAAAGCGTTTAAAATCCCATAACTGCTTTCTAAGTAAGGGAAGTTAGTCCGCCAAGTGTTAACTACTAGGCTGTAAGGCTGTTACAATCCTTTAACTGCTTTATAACTATTTATATTTTGTTAACGTTTACCATAAGTACTAAACGAGACGGCTACAAAAAATTGCTTTGCTATAAAGCAGTTAAGGTATGGTTAGCGGCCTTATAGTGCAGTATATTACGTTAAAATGAAGAAAAAATGCTCTGCTAAAAGTTAAAAAATAAATTTAAATAAAATATAATAAATATAAATTAATAAAATATGTAACATATTGTGCCCAATGACTATGCCTACAATTATAACTTGCAACATTGTTCCTAGGTAGCACACTTTTCAAGAGACATCAATTCCTACTTATTTTTGCGTTTTCTCGAAAATACCTTTTTGCACTTAGCTGCCTTTTAGTTTGTGGACGGCAGAACTCCTTAATGTTCAAGCTTCAAATTTGAGATTCTCAGATTAGGATCAATGAGTAGTTTGCTGACAGAAGTGATTCAAGCTTGATATTAAAGCCGACAGGTAATAAAAAGAGCTCCTTATTGCTTTAACGCAATTGGGCACGCGTTTGGGCTTGTTATTTTATTGTTATTGGTTCCGAAGAGTAGTACTTTGTTGACCGATGGCGGTCAGGCTAATGAAAAAGCTGGTCGTAAAAGTAATGTTAAAATATCTCAACGGAAACACTTCGTTTGGGGGCACATTAGATTACTTTTGATGAGTATTTTGCTGTCAGATGATATTCAGAGTACAATGTTTATAATTTTTTGCTGCATTTGATGTTGTGTGGTAAATATCTTTTTAGTAAATGTCATGGTTTTCAGTAAATGTCTGTAGTGCATAGCAGAAATGCATAGATTCCTACTGTACAAAAGAATTTCATGAAATAATAATATTGACATCTATGTGCGAAATCCTATAAAATCATATAAGAAATAATGTTACCTACTCACTATTCTGAACATTTTGTTAGATCACATTAAGAATATCAGTGTCATGATATATTTTTCGTTATTCGCCTATTACGACACCCTTTGGAAGAGATGGGGTGGTGATACTGGTATTCTTTATTCGTCACCACGCGGGAAACTTATTAAACCAATTTAGTGGATATGTATACTATTAATCCAAATAAATAACACTATGTTATTCCAATATCATTTCACACACAAAGGTATTATACACACATAGTAGAAGCAGTCGCGTACGATAGACTTAAGCACATACAATAGGGCTATTGACTGTTGTCTGTTAGTAATTTGGCATCATAAATTTGACAATACTGAGTGATAATGCCACATAAATACAGACTAGCTTTTGATAACACTATTAAGTTTAACAGCATCTGAAATATTTATTACGAGCACAATCCTCGTTCGTCTTGTCAACAGGATTACGCGAACTAAATTTATTACTGTCGTAATTTCTATGCCAAGTTTCGGGATGCATTGTAGGTAGAAAGCGAATTGCTTTTAACTAAATATGTTTAGGTTAGAATGTCTGTTGTCTTTTAGTTTATTGGTATTTGTTTTTAGTTCAAATTGTTTTGTTTTCGAGTTTTGTTTTACTAATGTTGAATCAATGTATGCATGTTGGTTTAATTAGCCTACAGGCATGATTAAAAGAAATGGGAATGTAAGTAATCTAGAATAACTTACCCGTAGTCTGGAAAATTCACAAATTACCCATATTAGGCAAAAAAATAAGGCCATTTAACTGGCAGACAAGCACACGACCCACTTGATCTGGTCAAATTCGTGCTGCAAATCCTGTAAAACTTTCTAATGCCTTTCTTGAAGAACTCCATTTTCAAGTCACTTGAAAATTTTATGGAACCTTTTATGAGAAACCAAAAGATTTTTTTATAAAAGGACACGTCAATTAGACTGCACCTCGATGACGACTGATGGTCAAAGCCTCGGAACTAGGCTCACCATTATAAACATGTATCATGTTCACAATGGTAATTCTAACCGGACAATAAGGAACTAATACAGGCTTGTCAAAACACATTATGTATAATATTCTCAGTAGCTGTTATATTTGATTTAGATCTTCATTATGTTTTATTGTCTATGAACGGTTTCTACTAACGTTACGACAAAATACTTAATGCACATACCACAGATGTAGAGTAGGCTAGATCGTAGATGCTTGTGCATTTATTGGTATAAAAACCGAGCGTGTATTTTGGCACGCGGTTGACAAAATGCTGTCATTTAGATGCAATTCTCACTGTGATGTCACAAATAAAATGCAGATGAGTCATTGGCGCTAGTGCGATCATGTTTTGTAGAGACTACCTGCTCACGTAGGGTACAAATGTCGGGCCATGCCATGCCCTGGGTCCTGACACGTGAGGAAGACCCAAGAAGTACTGCTTTGAAGGCGTAAGAGATGGCTCATCATAAGGAATGATGAAGTTCATGCGCATTGGTGAAGAAAGAGTAGGGGACGGTGACTCTGGGGTCCCTGGTTTCTTTGGTGAAATCTTAGGTGCTTCGGAAGCAAACGAGTAAGTTGTTGAAATTATAAATAATAATTATAATGATTCACTGTAAATAGAATCGTTTCGAGGTCGATACAATACGGTATTTATAAGTTAACTATTGACGGCTGGTCAATAGTTAATAGTAGTAGTAGTGGTAATAAGTATATAAAATTGGACATTAGATTATATATAAGTACTATGATCGCGTTAATTCCCGTTATAATTATTGTATACGACAGTATTTATTTTGGCTTATTGGACGATTCGCACGAATTGAACTCGCCCGAAACGTGCGAATCGACTTTTGCAGCTTAGGCTCTAGACCATGAAAATGCGTTTTTTTTTTAAACTGAAGAAGGTATCTTTTCGAGGTTATCAAATTATCTATATTATTCGTGTGTGGCCCATTGATGTAGTATGTTACTGAAGTGTGTCCGATATACAACTGATACTGTTGCCAACAGCATTTACACGTGATGTTATGTTATTTTCATTTTTCATTTGCATTTAATAACAAATCATTCTGATGAATCGTGAACACTTTAATATAAGACAGTGTTTTTCAAAGTGTAGTACGCGGACCCAATACGCCATCGCCAGTTGATCGTAGGGTGATATGAGCTTTGAGATATAAAGTAGCAAAATCCTTTTCGTTCTTTGTGGTTCTCGGCTGAGTAGAATTTTGGCCACTTCATCTCTTTTCATGCGGTGTCTTAACCAGGCGATTAAGGGATGATTGTTTAAAGTAAGTATCTAAGTTGTTAACAACATCAGACATATATAAAGCTTAGACTCAGCCTCAGATTCATGGCTCGAGCCAACAATAGTGCCCGGGATATGAAAATAGGCTCACCCCCTTTTACGTGGGACCGAATACAAGGATTGGTGAAATGTGGGTGTTAATTTACCTCTGCCTAACCCTCCGGGGATAAAGGCGTGATTATGTGTGTATGTGTTTTTTTATGTTTATTATTTAATCATGCTCAAGCAGCTGAACAGGTTATTTAAAAAAACATGCTTTATCGTTCGCTGGTGTTATAAGTTTTGATAGGGGTCCATGCTGTCCATGGAGTTATAAGTTTGAGAACCACTGATAGATGATTCATAGACATTAAACGTCTAAATAATTCCCACCAGTTTGCCGCCGAGAGCAATTTCAATATCACGTGTTGCCAACCTAACAAAGTTTCTAATTATAAAGTTGTACCCGCCTCAGGTAGAATATAATTAATTGGCAATAAATGTAAGTAATATTTGTGAATGTAAAATTAACCGCCTAACCCTATCCCTACCTCTAAGTATACCTTTATTTGTTTTTTTTATAGCCCTCTCGGATGCCCCCCAGCGGGAGCCGGAAGGGGAGGTTATTAATTAAATTAATTAAAATTCATTTATTTCAGGTGTCACAAACCCATATTAATACAGAATTATATTGTAACTTGATATTGAAATGTCAGAAAAAAAATGTTTTGTTTACAAATGTCAATAATGATTAATTTAAATTTGAAATAACTGTAAAAGTATCGTGTAAGCGAAAGGTCGTGAGTTCGAGTCTCACTTGAGCATTTCATTTTTTCCAATGTTTTTCGAACTTAACAGTTAGCATAATAAATGCTATAAAAAATTCATTCAAATTTAACAGATATGGTCAAAAGATTACAAATAAATGGAATAGATGATCAGTCAGTCATTAAAAATATTACATATCAGTCAATGCAATTTAGGGATTCTTGTCAACTTACAGTTGCCTTTCCACCCGGCACTGCAGGACATGTCTCTGACAGCAGTGCCTGATGTAAGGGTAGTCCAGCCTATCGGCTATCATTGCCAGGACAATGTTGGAGCTATCCCGTACCTTGCGCACCAGAGAGGCTGCTCTTTTGCGCATACACGCGTGAAAGCAGTCGGTGTTCGCCGCCGCAAACATACCCGATGCGCTACAGGCTCGAGGTAGCCCCATCATCACCCTAAACGCTATGATTAAACCTCTAAGTATACCATAAAAATGGCTGTACAGCAGAAGAAAAAATGCTTACCGTGGATCTAGATAGCGTTGTGTAGAATGTTGTGGAATACCTTATTAAAAAAATAGTAGGTAGGTATCGCGAAGGATCAGTACTTGACCAATAATAATGCGTCACCTTTTATAAAATGTCATTACAACTATATATACCTACCTATGTCATAACGCACTATTTCATAATACACCTACGTGTGTAATAAACTTCTCATTACACATAATGGTTATAGATATACATAATATTATGTAAATAAGGCTGACAGCCTCTGTGGCGTAGCAGTAGTGAACGCGGACGCTACGCTGGAGGTGCGGGTTCGATCACCGTTCAGTGTAAATATTTGTATGCATGAATAAGCCGTTGGTCCCAGTTGCTATACAAACATCTATGGCAGTCGTTACAGGTAGCTAAAATCCTAAAAATCCCAACAACTGATATAGCTGCAATGCTTCGATATCGCCTTTGGGTTGTTGAGGTCAGATGGTCGACTGTCACCTGACCTCAACAACTCAGCCAAGCTCAAGCCAAATCTGCAGTTATACTGGTAAAAGCGGACCCCAGACTCGAAGTTGAAAGCTTTGGATCCGACTGGGATTGACGCTAGTTTGAAGAAGACATTATTATGTAAATTCAAAAAAAAATACCTTCACTACATGCATGCATTCTCAATTTATGCGTATACATGCTATAGACAATAAATAATCACTTAAATTATTCACACAGGTGTACGCCATGAGCAATCTCATTACCAGTTATTGCCAACCTAACAAAGTTTATAATTTTACGAGAGTACTTGTACTAGCCGTAGGTAGGACATTACTTATGTTGTATACTTTGTAAATGTTACACTACATTTTGTAGTTTAATTAAACTTTTAGTAGTATGGATTATAAAATGGTTCGGTTATGTAATGTTTAGGGATGAAAGTAATGTCGTAAGGAAGGCATTAGTAGCTCTTTCATTTTGCAACATGTGATATCTTTGCGAGAAACGCGACCGGTCACTGTGACAGGTAAATGTAAAACACACCATAATTTTAAATAAGACCTTATTCCTGGAAATTTTAAAACGAAGGTGGTGTCGAAACTTGCAGCTTTATTAAAATTTATCTGTGGCAACTAATTATTTTATCGATATTTTATTTATGATTTGACAACAATTTTGTAGAGGTAAATATTCTAGAACGATACTCAGTTAGGAGTCTCGATTTGAAACTAGTTTTAAGTACAGAATCTATGCCAGAAATAAACTCGAGGGGAGATTTTAAGAACGAAATTCATCAGATTCATCGAATCTACCATTCTAGAATAAAGTGATTTATATCTTCATTCCATTATTGTTTTATTTTTCCAAATTCGTATCAACGAACAGTCTTGTCTGTATTAGTGAACATTTTAATCTTTGACGGTATTAGTATAATATAACAGGTGCGTCACAATCAAACTGATTGCGTAGGCACTAAATACTACATGATGCTCACGTGATCTGTTGCCATAAATAATAGAAAATTAGAAAGCCCGATAATAACCGTTAAACGCATTGTAGTGTACGTAATAGGTTCTATTTGTAAATTATTTTACACACAATTAATTTTTTATCGTACATAACTTAATAATTAATTTTACCGTAAAATGTTTACTTACCGTGTAACACAAAATTTTTCGAAAAATTTTAATTTTACTGTCTGGTTGGTAGTTATTAATAATTATTAATTAACAATAAAGAGTAGTGATATTCTTTTTAATTGAAAAAGCATTAATCATGCCATAATGGAAAAATAATCCGAAATTGATAAGTGCAAACTCGCGGGCATCCGCGAGTTTGATGGCCCCGAGTTGATGAATGACTCAAACAAACAAATTTACCTATTTGTTTGCGTCTCATTTTTATATGAATTAAGTACCTATGCAATGGAACGGTATTATCATAGTCTCATTGGGACAGGTGTCAATCTGCGGTAGCCTAGTAGTATGGGTAATGGACTGCTGAGACGAGGTCTCGGGTTCGATCCCAGGCCGATGACATTTCGATGCTTTTCGAAGTTATGTGTGTATTTATCGCAGGTTTATAAGTGCCCGGTTAATGGCTAAATGTGGGTGCTAACACCTCTGCCTACCCCTTAGGGGAATACAGGCGTGAGTTTATGTTATGTTATGTCAATCTGGAAAAGTTAAACCAACCATAAAACAAAATTTATACGTTCATCGACGCAGAGGAGGTGAACAGAGTGATAATTACGTGTATATATTTTATCTGTTAACGATCTAACTCTCGCATGCCGCCTGTTAATTGCTAGAGATTGACACGATACTCTAAATAATATCCGAGTATCAACAACACAGTCTTTAAATAACTTTGGACAAACGAAGCGATTGCTTAGACAACGTTAGGCATACATAATACATTCTTAAATAAAAGAACATCCGCTACTTTTGTTAGAAATATTTAACTACTCTTTGAACTTTTAAATGAATTTTTATAGCATTTGCTAAATTTTTTTTTTCTAAAGTTTACGCGAATGTCACTCATTGAAATAAAACCACTTTTTACGGATTCTATCGCGTAAAATCCGTAAAAAGTGGTTTTATTTCAACGAGCATTTGCTAACTTTAAAATATGAATACATGAAATGAAATGCTCAACTGGGAAGAGAAGTGAAATTTGAAGTGATTCAGGTGTGGCTCAATAACTCAGTTGGAAGAGCATTCCCCCTGTAAGGGAAAGGTCGTGGGTTCAAGTCTCACTTGAGCATTTCATTTTTCCCGATGTATTCGTACTCTTTGAATGCTTGTAAACATCTTAGTTCTATCTACCTATAGGTAAACGTGTCTGTACATTGGATGTATTAAAAAAAGAGTTTTGGTCTATGTTAAATTAATGATTCCTACTTCCTACATACAAGTTTTTTAAATTCTTGTCTATCAGTTTGTCCTTGTTGTTGACAATGTCATGCAAAAAGCATGTCTCTAGGCTGCCGGACCTGAAATGTAGCACATACATAATACAAAATCAATTTTGAATAATATGTCCTACTATTCCTACTTCTTACTAATACCTAGTATAAATGTAAATGTTTGTGAATATGTTTGGATTTTTATTACTCAATCACGCTCTAACGGCTGAACGGATCTGGATGAAATTTGGTACAGGGATAGAATACAGTCTGGAATAATACATAGGCAACTGTTTATCCCAGGAATGGGTTCCCTTGAGCAGCGAGAACGGGATCAAAGTTTTAGCTGTTTATAATTTTTCAACAGACTCGGTGGCGTGGCGGTAGTTAACGCGACTGCTACGCACGAGGCGCGGGTTCGATTTCCGCTCAGTGCAAATATTTGTATGCGTGAATATGGCTATTTCTATGTATAGTATGTACATAACATAAACATAAACTCACGCCTATATTCCCCGAAGGGGTAGGCAGAGGTGCTAGCACCCACATTTCGCCAGTTTATGTTTAGGTCCCAATGTAATAGGTGGCGAGCCTATTGCCATTAACCGGGCACTTATAAACCTGCGATAAATACACACATAACTTCGAAAAGCATCGAAAAGTCATTGGTGTGTGCCATGGTAAACCTGGGATCGAACCTGAGACCTCGTCTCAGCAGTCCATTACCCATACCACTAGGCTACCGCAGATTCTATAGTATAGTGTAGTATGTATGTATTTACAAAATAAAATGTACCTATCTAAGTATGTTTATCCGCATTCTAGGTTCCATAACACAAGCTACTTAGTTAAGCTATGCTTACTATGGGTCTAGATAGCGTTGTGTGGAATGTTGTGGAATATTTATTTATATTTAACTATCTTTTGCCCGGGGCTCCGCCCGCGTGGATGTCGGTTATCGCGACCAAACATAGCCTATGTCCTTTCTCATGGTCTAATCTACCCCTATACCAAATTTCATCCAAATCGGTTCAGTGGTTTAGGCGTGAAAGCGTAACATACAGACAGACAGAGTTACTTTCGCATTTACAATATTAGTGTGGATTTTCGGTGGTGAAAAGTAATCATCTGTTCTATTGACCTATTTAAACTATCTGTTGTTTATATACTGACCTGACGCAGTCACTAACGTTGTTGATTGATAGGTCTTATAGATAGTGAACAATCTAATAGGCAAGTATTATTTATAGACAAGTTATTGTAGAAGTATGTACCTAATTTAGGCGGGTAAATCTAATTTCTATGAACTTCGGTAGCTTAGTGGTTATGGAGTCAGCCTTACGATCGAATGGTTTCGGGTTCGAATCCTGGCCATTACACCTACAGACGTGAGCCCACTCCTAACACAAGCAATTTAGCTTAACTGGAGGGGTTAGTGGGAATATTAATAATTTTGGTTCTAATATTTTTTAAAAAAAGAAAAAAAAAGGAAATCGACTATCTGTAGGTGATGGAGAAATAATACAAGTATCATCACCCCATTTTATCCGCAGGGTGACGTTAGAAGCGACTTACGGAAAATACGTAAATGATATCGACCACGGTAACTGCTTTCTATCAGGTGGGCTGTGTACTTTTCTGCCACCTAAGTATTATAAAAAAGGGATGGGATAGGGCCATTTAATGCCATTTTTAGTGAGGCTATTTCATTAAGATTTAATAAAGTGTTTAATGCCACGTACCGTTAGTAAGTGATGATGACTCTTTATGACCTATACGGTAATTTTATTATCCACCTTCATAAAACTACAGTTTTTTACAGTTTTAGTACCATATTCATTGTGAAAATATTACTTTTTGTACCATTTCTCACTGAAATTACTCAATTCAATGTCTCATCATTGTGTTTTTAGTTTAACGAAATATTTTCTGCACGTCTGCATTATCTCTATACATATAAAATTACTTGTCCCGACTAATTTACTGACTGATTCATCAACGCAGAGCCTAAAACGCTGGACCTACAAACTTGAAATTTTGACAGTAAATGCATTTTATGATGTAAGCATCCAGTAAGAAAGGATTTTTGGAAATATTGCTACTAAAGGGGTAAATTAAGGTATGGAAGTTTGAAGGAAATTCCGTCATTTTCAGAGCTAGATGCACAAAATTTTATAAACCTGTGGAATACTAGTTGTATTATACAAGACATACATAGGCATATATGCTCACGCATATTTCCCTCCGGGGTAGATAGAGATAACAGCCCTACCCTTCTATCCTTACATATTACACAAGCTTTCTCTACTATCATTATCGAGCCGACTAAAACCGCGAAGTCCAAAGTGACGAAATAAATAATTTACCTAGCCACTGACCCTGGGCCATCTTTGGCTTTAAGATGTCTCCTTTGGGTGGAACTACGGTGTACCTACCTGTATTGTCCCGGAAAGGAGGGATTCCAGAGAGGGAGAGAGAGAGGGAAAGGGAGAGAGAGAGATAGAGGGAGTAATAAAAAGAAAAAAGAGTCTGGAATCTAGGAGATAGGGCCATGCACATAAGTGAGAAAATAATTTTCATTAGTTTTATTTTCAGCGTTAATTCAGTGCGTGCGCGCAGAACGACCTTTTTATATGTCAACATTTGAATACAATGTTAAATAACTACATGTTAATGATTAGAAGTTCATTGTATCATCGATGATGCAAACTTTTTCTCGTTACATTGGTTTAATAGTTACAGTATTTATAGAAATTTGGGGTATGTAATAGAGAGCATAAACTCTCGCACCAAAAGTCGGTAATTCTATTAAAATGAAAAAGTTCCTTTTTTTTGAATGATTTTTTATTTCATTTTTTATATATTTGCTATATGCTATTATGCTAACTTTTAAGTTCGAAAAACATCGGAAAAAATGAAATGCTCAAGTGAGACTCGAACTCACGACCTTTCCCTTACACCCCTGTAAGGGGAATGCTCTTCCAACTGAGCTATTGAGCCACACCCGAACCATGTCAAATTTTCCTTCTCTTATAAAAAAGTTCCTTTTATAAATTTCTGCTTACCAAGAATAGGTATGAGCAATAGGTATTATGTACCTACCTATGCGTGCAAACGTAACGTGTGAATGTCTAAATTAGTGAATCTTAAGATGCACCTTTGTATGTCGACATGCACCAAAATCGACGGTGTAAGTCCAATTTTTTTTTAAATTTATACTTGAATCGGACATACACCTGTGAATGTTAATATAACATAGTACAGTTATTCCTTGAAGTACTCATATGAATATACTAAAAGCGAGACCTCCGCCTACCCTTCTAACCTAATCTATCCTGGTCGGGGTGCGCGGTGTCCATGAGCTCGCTTCGCTCACTCCCGCGCGTCATAGTAACGTCGTGGTGTATGTTAACAGTCACCGGTGAATGACAGAAAACTTCATGAAAATGAAAAAATAACGGACATTCACCGAAAATCTTGGTGGACGTTAACAGTCACCAGTGTATCTTAACATACACTACATTTCGGACATTTCAAATTCAATTCAATTAAAAAGTATTTTATTTTGCATAGACCATTAAATCGGCACTTACAAAACGTCAACATAAAGTAAATATTAAATACTAACTAATACTAGTAAATGGACCACCGGTTCGAAACGCGGCTCAGACCTGAGAAGACTCCGGCAAGAAACTCAGCGGGCTTTTTTTTTTTGGTCTATTTACAAAACATTTACTTAGCCTAAAACTTATGGTCTAGATACAATGTTTTGCTTGAGTAGCATAGCTGAGCGAACAGCTCATTTCCAAGCTTGTTTATCGTTTAAATATTCTTGGATTTTATAATAGCCTTTCTGGCACAGTTTGCTCTTTACTGTATTTTTAAATTTATTGACAGGTAAATCTCTGATTTCATTAGGAAGCTTGTTAAAAAAGCGTATACAGTTGCCCTGGAAAGAATAACTTATTTTATGGAGTCTGATGACAAACTACAAGATTGCTTTTATTTCTAGTATTTATATTGTGCCTGTCACAAAGTCTTGGAAATTTTGCAATATTTTTCCTGACATACATTAAGTTTTCGAAAATATATTGTGACACTAGAGGTTAGAATATTTATCTCTTTAAACTTATCTCGGAGGGAGACTCTTGGGCCCAAATTATAAATAGCTCGCACAGCCCGCTTTTGCAAGACAAATATTGTGTTTAAATCTGCGGAATTACCCCAAAGGAGAACTCCATTCATAGGAATACAAATATTATAATATGCACATCAGGTTGGTGCGCTGTATAGGTACTCTGGTACAATTCGAAGTGGCGGGCGCCATCAATAGATACCTAGCATGCCTCAAAGTTTTTTACTACTTATTACATTTTCTTGTCAAACATGAATATTAAAAACAAATCTTTAAACTTTTTTATCAGTCAAAGTAAACTAGATAACCATTAATTTATGTAATCTATCGTACTATAAAAATAGCACACTCAATTAAGAGTCATAAAATATTGACTATTTTAAGTACAAGCGCATAAAAAAAACTATTTATTAATATTTAATTAAGCAACTTCGGCCCGAAGTCTATAAAGTTAAAAAAACACATAACTCTATATTAATTACAGCTTAATTGCCTAAAGAGCCGGTCTGTAATCTCTTCATCACGATGAAGTATCTCTAACTACGGAATGTTTGAAGAGGCGCCCTTCAACCTCGTTACCATGGAAACTAGAGTTGCCACGGTCTTATTAAAATTGCCTATCAAATCATATGAAATTGTGACGTCATTTACTATTACGTAGTTTTCAAGAAAGGTTTAAAAAAGGCGTCAGTGGCTGAAGGAGGTATCTGACAAATTGAAAATGTCAAATAAAGAACTTTAAAGCTTAAAGATTCTTTTGCCGTGACGTTATAAAAGAATTTTACACTATAATATTATTTTGTAAACAATCATAACGTCATAGTTAATCTGTAAATAAAGTATTAAAGCTTCAAAGTTCACTATCTCAATATTTTGAGATTGTCAGATAACCCCTTCATCCATTCACGTCGTTTAACGTTAGTGAATAGTCAATTCGTAAGTAGACATGGTTATGATCGTCAGATAACACTGCCAATAAGCCCTAAACCAGAGTCACATCCGTCAATCAGCAAGTATTTACTGGTCAAAGTACAGTAACCAAGATCCGGCTTGCAGCTCAGAAGGTTCCGGAAAATTAAAAAAAAAGCAGTGCCTAAGAATCTCTATGACAAATTTTATCCAGATCTGTTCAGCTATTTTCGCATAAAGGAGCAACAGATATCACCAGCCGTACCTACTCACAATGTTCAACTAACATTAGTAGCATTCAAAGCAATCTTGTAATAAAATATCTTGCTCACTATCATCGCGAGAGTGAAAAGATCACAGCTTCCAACAGACATTCCCCGCGGAATCGTCTCATCTCTAGAACTGCGTACATAAATCAGATATATCGAAGATCACTAATATCTGGCTGTTCAACACCTAGCTTTATCTGTATCTTTAACTTAAGAAGCTATGTGGATACCTTTGTCGGCCTATAGCAACCACCTGTGTATGTGTGTGTTGCCAATCCATACTAATATTATAAATGCGAAAGTAACTCTGTCTGTCTGTCTGTCTGTATGTTACGCTTTCACGCCTTAACCGCTGAACCGATTTTGATGAAATTTGGTACATGGGTAGATTAGACCTTGAGAAAGGACATAGACTTTGGTCGAGTTAACCGACATCCACGCGGGCGCAGCCGTGGGCAAAAGCTAGTTTTGAATAAAGTATTTTGCAATGATATTTAATTTGCACAATTTTTGTTTGCTTACACTATTTCTGTAGTGTCCATAGTTTATGAAATACAATTCAGCCTAAATCGTTTACACTCAATTACTGGCATAATTGACTTTCACAAATTCTGATTCCAATTTCATAATTGTTTGGGAATATTCATTAAATCCTACGCACATTTTATTAATAATTAACAAGGTGGGCCTTAAATCCACATACAGCTGAAGCTATGTATCTACTTCTCTTTGTCGGTCTGTCTGTCTATAAAGGAATATATTCAGTCGATTTGCAAGCTCCAGGGTATAATGTGTTTGACATAACTCGGATGTAAGACGATTTATGATCGAAACGTAATTGTGGTCTTGTTTTATGAGATGTGCACTGATTTCCGTTGTATAAGCATTGTTGCTTCTTTATTGGTTCGATCTATTCACACAATCACAAATTGTTAGCCGTGATGTGCTATTATTGACATAACTTTTTTATTTATGAACAGATTTCAATAAAACAAACACTAAATGTTAAGTGAAGCCTACCACAATATATTAGTGGAAACCGCAACCAAATCCGTTCAGCCGATTCTGAGATTAGCGTGCACAAACTCACAGACAAACAGAGAAACAGAGAAACAGAGAAACAGAGAAACAGATAAACAGATAAACAGATAAACAGACAAACAGACAAAAATTCCAAAAAACGTTGATTTGGCTTCTATTACGTTTATATAGTCCCCCTATAACAATTTTTCTCATTTCCCTTCCATGTACAGACATCGATCGTTTACAGATTTATTATATGTATAGATGCGAAAGTAACTCTGTCTGTCTGTCTGTCTGTATGTTACGCTTTCACGCCTTAACCGCTGAACCGATTTTGATGAAATTTGGTACATGGGTAGATTAGACCTTGAGAAAGGACATAGACTTTGGTCGAGTTAACCGACATCCACGCGGGCGCAGCCGTGGGCAAAAGCTAGTTTTGAATAAAGTATTTTGCAATGATATTTAATTTGCACAATTTTTGTTTGCTTACACTATTTCTGTAGTGTCCATAGTTTATGAAATACAATTCAGCCTAAATCGTTTACACTCAATTACTGGCATAATTGACTTTCACAAATTCTGATTCCAACTTCACAATTGTTTAGGAATATTCACTAAATCCTAGCCACATTTTAATAATAATTAACAAGATGGGCCTTAAATCCACATACATCTTAAGAAGTTATGTATCTACTCCTCTTTGTCGGTCTGTCTGTCTATAAAGGTATATATTCAGTCGATTTGCAAGCTCCAGGGTATAATGTGTTTGACATAACTCGGATGTAAGACGATTTATGATCGAAACGTAATTGTGGTCTTGTTTTATGAGATGTGCGCTGATTTCCGTTGTATATGGCGAGCTGGAGTTATGGTTTAGCTTTGAATGTCAACTTAGTAACTAGGCTCGTTAGTGAGAGGTATCTACTAGTTTTAGTTTGGTCTGTTCTACTGTTGAAAGCGTATCAGCTGAAGGCTAAAGGGTATAAGTGACAATAGAAGTTCACAAGAAAATAGGCTATTTGACTAAGTCGATTCTTCCCAATACTGCTTAATATGATAGCTTGTTCTGAAAAAATATGCCTTGCAAAATAAAATATTGCATCTCTAAACTGAAACTATGATTTTTCATAAGTTGAAATTCCCGAAAAAAGGCAAAATATAAACAATTAAATTCAATTCAAATATATAACTTTTTAGATTCCTCATTAAATTTTAAATAACTTTTATTATGAACTATACACGTAACGCAACGTAGACCGAGATAAATGCGATATTCTCGAATCTTGCACTCCATACATTTGCACTACGCACTACGGAAGCGTGACGTCACAATTTATTGCGATTTTGTATGGAGCGTATTCGGGCGGCGGCGATTGAATTTTTCAAAATCAAATATCTTGAAAACGATTTGTCGTACGAACATTTTACTTTCACAGTTCATTATATTATAAGAAAGTGGTCATTTTTCGAAAGTAAAAAAAAAATAGTCAAATAGCCTATTGCTTTACAGTGAAGTGTTTATGAACTTGTTTGGGATCTTTTCAGTTTGAACGTTTGATGTACGAGTAGTTAGCACATTTTTGCCTTTTCACTGATGCAGTATGATTATATTCAGCATCAACAATCTGACTTTGTGTAGTCTTATGGACATGTGAAAGGTCAGGCATAAGTTGGACATAGTTGGTATTCATCGACTCCTTTGTGGTACTATTTATCTTAGTATGCTACCGGTTGCATCGTAGCCCGAAGTCCGCTTCTTGATCCGCCCCTTGCACACAAAGGTAAATTTTGGAGGCGGGATACCGTTCCGCTACTCATAGCAACCTATTCCCGAGATGAGTATTTCAGCTCGATTCAGTGAGTTGTTTAAAGTGTAAGTAATTGAATAATATACAATTTCAAATACCTTCTTTCAAATCTGGCAAAAAATATGGCAAATTGACTTACCTCCTTGTATTGGTACAATGTAGGATGTACAAGATGCTGATTATTTCTCATACAAAGTAACGAAAAACATCAAATAAATCAGTTGTATGATGTGATTTAAGATGCTGTAATGTCCTATCATGGCTCCCATTTATTCATGTTGGAGCCATTATAGGAATAATTAAATTAAATCACGTTGATTAAGATAACATCAAGTAGGTAATTGATATTCGTTGGTTGATCTGTATTTGAGATTAATTACAAGACTGCATGTTTGATGAAGGTTGACAAAAACTGTCAGTTTTTTTGATAAGTGCAAAGTCATGTTATGGTAGTGAATACACAGTGACATTTGTATGTTAACATACATACATACAATCACGCCTTTATCCTCAGAGGGTTAGGCATAGGTGAATTAACACCCTCATTTCATCAATAATTGAATACGGTCCCACGTAATAGGGTTTTTTTTATCGTGCGCAAAATCCCCATGGATACCACCCCCACGGAGCCGGTGGAGGCGATTATGTCGGACACGAACCGACTAAAACGCACGCCGTCTTGGGTCCTTGGTTGCCGGAGGTGAGATTATATATCTCTCGCAACGTACCTAATAGGGGTGAGCGTATTGCCGCCTTCCGGGTATTATATTGTTGACGCAAGCTTTGCATCCGAGGCTGAGTCTGGGCTGTATATATTTGTCTCAAGTTAAACAGCCCTATCCCTTAGTCGCCTTTTACGACACCGCATGGGAAGAAATAGGTTGGATCAAATTCTACTTTGCCGGGTACCACGCGACACATTATAAAAAACCTTTTATAATGTGTTACAAAAGAACTCAAGTAGTTTTTATGTAGGAGTCTTAAAGGTTCTTCAAGATGGGCATTAGACGGTTCTTACAGGGTCGGCAGCACGAGTGAATCTCTCCTGGTGTTGCACATATCCATAGGCCGCGGTAATCCATTTTCATCAGGTGGACCGTGAGCCTCCCTGCCAAATGACTGGTATAAAAAAATATGAGTTTACCTTAAGGTAAGTTATTAGGTAGGCACAATTTAAATATAAACTATACAAGGAATTTGCTTCGGGAGAACTTATGAACGTCTCCAATAACGCAACCCGCAAACCAGGTAGCAGCACACTGAGAGTAGAAGCGCCATCGGTTCGACAGAAGAAAAGTGACTCATTGTGTATAGGAGGCTCCATCACAATCTTCAGGGCTGAAGCAAACCTCTCTGACAATCCTCCTAGTGTTGGGGGTTCAGGGGGTAGTCGCCCTGTAAATATCGTATCTATAAGCCAAATCAAAAGCAAGCCCCGGTGCAATCTAAAAAAAATAGGATTATATTAGGAACCCATTCAGCCTCTTATAAACTTGATTCAATTCATCGAAATGGGAGTTCTTTAGGCGAGTGCTTCCATTCCGTACCCACAAGCAAAAAAATAATAAATATTCCATCTTCTATCTTTTACCAAAAGTTCTTTCCAAAGACTACCCTAACGTATTGTAGCTAGGCAAGTGCGTTGTGTATTTTTTCAGATTGAAAAACAGTTGAATTCGCGATACTTTTACTGTTACCGACACCCCTGTATGCAAGTACAACAGATATTGGCCAAGTTTTCACTTCTATCAGCATTCTTGGAGTGCCATTGTATTTTTTAATATCACTCACTACACATAGGCAACCAATTAGTCTTCATTAAATCAACTTTGATAGCCAATGCACTCCTTATCAGTAAGAAATACGGGTCTTAAGTACTGCTGTATAATTTGTAGTGGACACAGCTTTTTTACAGAGCTGTGCTATGCGAAGCTGGCGGTACCTGTCACTTCGTAATTAACGTGCACACGACACTGCAATTATGTAACAGACAGACAACATAACCGGTTCATGTGTGTAGATAATAAACTTGATGTTTGTTCATTAAAAATAAGTATTAAGTTTCGTCACTTAGTTACTAGATATAGCTCAGTTCGTCTTAGAAGGGACACCATCGTGCTCCCTGATAATTAGTTTAATAGATATAGAGATAGAATTTTTATTTGCATGAAACACAGTGTGAAGGATGTTACATAGTATTGGTTTCTAAGAGGGCGTTGTCTCGCCGATCTATCGACATGCAGACTTATATAATAATAGACCAGGGGACGAGTAGGCGCTGGGTATGAAATTTAGGTATTCAGTGGGTTCGTATTCCTCTTGGATACTAAATGTGCTTAAAATGTGCTCTATACGCTCTGTGCCCGTTTCTTGGTTGTCTTGAAGATTACACGGGGTGCTATGACGGCGGTGGATGGGTTCAATTCCACCAACCAAAGATTATCTTATGTTCTTGTTTCTCTTGCCATTTGGGTCCTAGTTGAGTGCCCTGAGGTATACCCCACAGTACATTGTATTATATAAACAAATTGTAATGCTACAAACCGATTAAGGACCTAACGTCAAAAGTTTAAAATGACAAATGGTATGCATCGTCTACAGTGCACAATATCTTTGAGCATTACTCAAAGTATAACATGGTTTAACGTCAAATGTTCGTGACAAATTCTATATTCGTGTAACCTTCGGTATCGGGTGTATGGGTATGGACACTTAGCTGTGAGACCTATGTGCAATAAAAAAGTTTTAGATGCAATTAGTTATATTTAAACAAAAAAATTACAAGTAGGTGTTTTAATTGAATATATAGATTTGAATGATTTTTTTTGAATTAAGTATGCTATACGTCGCCCTAAAGACGGATAAATATAGAAGGGAAATTTGAAACACATCAGGCGTGTTTCGATGGCCTAGTTGGTTAAGTCATTCCCTCTGTGAGGCGAGAGTCCCGCCCGAGAGATTCGTTTTCCTTGATGTATTTGAGATAAATAAGTAGGGTCAAGCTAAGTTTCCACCGTTCTTAATTCCCCCAAAGCGCTTTATTACCGTCCTATGAAATAAGAAAAAAATTGAGGGAATCACGACTACTCCTGTGATGTGGCGGTAGTGAACGCGACTGCAGAAGTCGCGGGTTCGATCCTCGCTCAGTGCAAATATTTATAGGTATGAATATGGCTATTTGCATTGGTCTGGGTGTTTCTATGATATAATATAAATGTTTTAGATTCCATAACACAAGCTAGTTAAGCTATGCTTACCATGGGTCTAGATAGCGTAGAATGTTGTAAAATATTCATTTATTGAAATAGACACAAACACACATAACAACTGTACAAATTACTATTACAAATTACAAATTTACACTGAGCTGGATTCAAACTCCCCACCTGTAACATAACAGTCGAATACTCACCACATCAGCCAAGCCTTCAATATTCGACTGGAAGTAAATTTCTAATCTATCTGTAAAATAGAATAAGTAAGTATATCAAATAATCATAAATCATATAAGTACTTCATCAACGATAATGTTCGATCTATTGTCATTTAATAAATGAACTCTCAAAAGGTATTGTGAAAGAACAAAATACCGAATCTATTTCATCATTAAATGTTTTATATAACAAGTGAAGCGCAATACTTGATCTCTAAGGAGGTTCTGTATGTTAAATGAAATCAATCTAGTACATTTAATATTTTGTTTCCTGCAAATTAAAAAAAATACATATTTCCGTTCACAATTCGGAATAGGAATTCGGAAAAATTGATTTTCTATAGGTACATATTTTATATTGACTGACTCTCAATTCCTAAATTACAGCTTTTACTTAACCTGTTTGAGGGGTCATAAACTTTTGTTCCTTCCTTCGTAATAATAATTACTAGTATTAACTCTAAAAGAATACTAATATATGACATATATTGAAAAAACTTGTACTTTTTTTCCACAGTATTTATTATATTGAACCTGACCGTTTAGCCGGTGTAGTTTTTAGCAATTAGAACGTACGAAACCTTTGCTAAATGTAAACCTCTGAGAATGCCGTAAGGCGAAATCGGTCAGGTTCAATATAATCGGGTTATTTTATACTGTGGAAAAAGTACAAGTGTTTTCAATATGTGTAACAATGGATTCAATCAAGTGCCATCTATCAACAGTATAAATAGTATGTAATATATCACTTAACACCAAAAATACAATTATTGTCATTATTTCTCTCAGACTACCGAAGGAATTTTTGATTGCTTTGATGTAGAAGATTGATTTTTTTCAGTTTTAAATTCGTTGCAGACCTGAGTATTTGACATGACTATGAATTTCAACTTGACACCTTCCACACATTTGAGAGAAAAAGGTATTTTCAGACAGTTGCACAAACAGACAGACAATCGGACAAGGAACGTAATTTGAAAAGCGTTTAGTTCTTTTTTCATCTTGAAGTAAGGAACTCTAAAAATTAAACAATGCTCATCGATTCGAACCTATATCGTTCTGTTATCATAATGAATAATTCAACTGCACTACCGCTCAATAAAGTACTAAGGCGCTTTCTCTGTAACAATGGGCTACAGGTTACCATCATTGTGTGTAATGCACGCATTACTGATGCATGCATGCATGCATTAGCTTACACGTGTCGATATAGCGCGAAGGGGTTTTAGGGTTGGGAGTTGCGGTTTTTGAAAGTTTTATTATTATTTCTGAATATTTCGTTACAAGAAAAATCATATTATTTCTGTGTTAATTAAATCAGCAGTCCAAAGGGAACTATATTTCCCATATAGCCATGGGCTAATTTTAGGAAATGTCTAAAAATATTAAGACTGAAGACGTGTTTATAAAATTCAATCGTCTCGGTACCCTTGTAGTTAAAGAATTGGTATGAATACTCGCCATGACACCGCCCTCTGGGTCAGCCGGGGTGCGAGGGATATGTCGAAGACAACCTCACCTCCGGCCTAGCACCATGACCCACAGTCGGCGTACGGTTTTAGTCGGTTCGAGTCCGACATAACCTCCCCTTCCGGCTCCGGCGGGGGAGGTATACGAAAAAAAATCCATTACACCACCAGCTTAACTGGAGGAGTTAGTTGTGTACCTCTGATTTGCCTGACGTTTCGGCCAGGTTATATCGGCCGTGGTAAAAAAAAAAATAACTGAAATAGTGTAGTAATGATTTTAGTATACAGATGTTGTAATTTTTTTTAAATGTTTTATTAACAAAGAATTAAATAATTACTTTTACATTATTACTAATTATTTTTACACAGCCCTACACAAAACAAAATAATTTCCTTATAGAAATAGACCGTTGTTTTAAATGATTATCGTGTATTGTTATATCTTAATTTATGTTAATTGATGACAAATAATTTGTTCCATGACGAAACAATGTCGTGTTTATATTTCACCATTATCTGCGTCTTGTCTTATTAGTGATGATTATGAAAAATTAATTCAGAAAGCCACTGTTCGAGACCTCTAAAGACCTGTAAAGACTCTTTACACGAGCGTGCCTTGGAATAGTTTATTTAAATTAATGTAGTGGAGATGTCTACGTGTAATGTAATACCTAATGTAATGCATTTTTGCCCATTCACGATGTACTTGTAAATTTTATAGTACGATAATGTTTTAGGTATGTAAATTGGTATTTTCTAAAGTTTACGCGAATGTCACTCATTATTTGAATAATGTAATATTTGAATGATTTTTTTATAGCATTTATTATGCTAACTTTTAAGTTCGAAAAACATTGGAAAAAATGAAATGCTCAAGTGAGACTCGAACTCACGACCTTTCCCTTACAGGGGGGACTGCTCTTCCAACTGAGCTATTGAGCCACACTTGAATCATTCCAAATTTTCCTTCTCTTTATATCCGTCTATAAGGGCGACGGTGCAGCCATCTACCAACATTCTTACGAACTGTTGGAAACAATGAATGATTTTTCAACAATTTTTAAACATTGAATTTTGATGACTATTATTTACTTTTAAATAATATTATTTACTTTTAAACCGACACCGCGATCATGGCTGCTGAAAAGCAGCCGAAACGTCGGTTTAAAAGTAAATAATAACAAATATATCGCGATAGAATCCGTAAAAAGTGGTTTTATTTCAATATGTAAATTGGTATTATCTTACACTTTTCTATACTTTTATAGTAATAGTATAGAGAAGATATATTTGTTTGTTTTAATTCGATAATCTCTGAAGTAAGAGACCGATAGTAATAATCATTCAACATTATTAGTTATTCAGAAGTACATAATCCAAACGTATAACGGGTACCTATTAGTAAAATAATTGACAAATGATCGTCTCCGGGGAATAAAATGTTAACTACCATTATCTTGATTTTAATGTTAGGTATGTCATTTGAGATCTGAGTGTTTATACATCTACTTTGTGTTTTTGCAGTTATCATTTTATTCTTCGGGGACGGCGAAAGATAAAAAGGAAAGTTGTCACATATTTATACGATTTTTTATTTTTTTTATCGTGCGAAAAATCCCCACGGATACCAGCCCCACGGAGCCGGTGAAGGCGGTTATGTCGGACTCGAACCGACTAAAACGCACGCCGTCTTGGGTCCTTGGTTGCCGGAGGTGAGATTGCCAAAAGCATATCTCTCTCACCCCGGCAGACCCAGGACCATCTCCTTCGAGATGGCCCCCTTCGGGTTGTGGGGACCACAGTGTCCCCATCTTGCCCCGGTTACGGGGAGGCGCATTTTGCGCCGCCGCCGCGGCCTGCTTCTGCTAGGGTGACAGGCGGATCCACCGGTCACCCCCAGGCCAGCGCTCATGGAGGACGGAGGTCGTTCTGCGACCTCCGACGTCCGGTACGCCTTCGCTCTGCGCGGGCTTCCCGGGCCCGGAGTCTAGTCCGGACCCGACCGGCCGCCTCCTTCTCGAGCATTACTTGCTCGCAGAAGGAGGCAGCCGCACCCCAAGCGTTCGCGCATCTTACCATCGCTGTGAGCAACGTGGCGAGTGTGAGGACTCCCACCCCCAGAGCCGCCACTAGGACCCGCCTCGGCGTGTCCCACGCCGGGCACTCGGTCAGCGTGTGCAGCTCTGTGTCCTCGCTCGCATCACAGTGATAAGATAAGATAAGATAAGATAAGAAAAATCTTTATTGTACACTCATAAATTTTAGTACATATACGGAACAACATCATGAAAAATGTACAAATGGCGGCCTTATCGCTACAAGCGATCTCTTACAGGCAACCTTTAGATGGACATTTTTTAATCATCTCAAAACAATAATAACGTGTGGGTTATTAATGTAGTCATAAACTTAAATTATATACATATATATATATTTACACATATATCCCTACATACATACATAAACATATTATTTACATACTTATACATATTATTTACATACCTAAATATAGGATTTAACATAAATCTAAGCACATCCTTACATGAGATTTTTATAATATTTACTTAGATAGGCATACATACAAATAACATTAGATATACCTACACATATTATATATTACACACAGCGAGTACTTACGCAAGACCTTAGGATGAAGTTACAATGAACTCAAATAATGTTCCTTTACCTTTTTTTTGAAACTTGCCAGGGATTGTGCACGTCTAATAGTTACAGGCAGTGCATTCCACAACCGTACAGCCTGAACAGTGAAAGACTTGTCATAAAATTTGGTAGAATGAGAGGGCGTGGATAATTGTAATGTTACTGACGACCGCAAGGATTTTGAATGTGTGTCATTTAGGAACACGAAGCGTTCTTTTAAGTAAGTCGGAGCACGAGGATTGAAAAGAATACTGTAAAGCATGGAAAGAATATGAGCATTCCGTCGAAGTCGAATTGGGAGCCACTTGAGCAAGTTGCGAAACTGTGATACGTGATCATATTTGCGAAGACCAAATATGAATCTAATACAGAAATTTTGTAGGCGCTCAAGCTTATCAAGTTGCTCCTCAGTTAGATCAAGATAGCTGACATCGGCATAGTCAAGTAGAGGAAGAAGAAGTGATTCTGCAAGTGCAATTTTAGTGGCTGTTGGTAAAAAGTTTCGAAGCCTACGCATGGAACCCGCCGACGCAAACATCTTGCGGCTGAGCTCTCGTATTTGCGGGCCCCAGGATAGTGTCCTATCTATCCGTATGCCTAGATTTTAGACTCGGACGTTGGCTCCTTCCGGATCCGACACAGGTAACTCCCGAAACACCCGTGTCCGGTAATCACCTGCGTCAGCCGGTACGAGAGGCTGCCGTGTGGCCTCTCTAGCCACTCCTCCATGATGGGTCTTACCGCCGCTATTACGGCGTGCCCTGCGCTTGGTCGCCCAAGTCGTAGCTCCCATTCCGCCACCATGTCCCTGTGGAGCTGAGACCTCACGGCCCGAATTTCTTTGGGCTCGGGTTCCCGTCCCTGCTCCCGCGCCTCCTTTCGATACCGATATAGCATCGAAAGGGCTCTCGCATCCAGGTCCCACGGTAGGGATCCGGCAAGGAGACTCGCCGCCTCCAGGGATATCGTGCGGTACCCCCTAATGGCCCTGCTGGCCATTGCACGCTGCGGCCCACGCAGCAGACGCGCATTGTGGACCGTCAGGGTGTCCGCCCATATTGGGCACCCATATAGGGCCATGGACTGCACTACTCCCGCGTAGAGTCTCCTGCAGGAGTCATCAGGCCCCCTCATGTTGGGCAGCAGCCGACCCAAAGCGGCAGCTGTGTCCTTCAATTTGGGGGCCAGTCTTCGGAGATGCTCCCCGTAATTCCACCGGCTGTCTAGCACGAGCCCCAGATATTTCATCTGGGGCTTGATTCCTGAAATAAAAAAAGATTGCCGCCCATTGTACAGTATTTTAAGTATGATTTTTGCTATTAATGTGTATATTTTCGAGTGCAATAAAGGATATTAATATTTAACTTTTACTTTTTACTTAAAAAAACTTACCTAGGTGCTATTCCAGACTAAGTACTTATGTTCTATGCCAAATTACATTCCGATTTACGTAATCGAGTAACAAACTTTCTTTATTACTACAGTGTGTTATTTTTCCAGTAATCCAGTCTAAGTTTTAATAGGAATCTGGACACATTTAGAAAGAAATCAGGACACAGGATGAAGTTTTAAAAGCTAAACATAATAATAAAAGCGTAACAAAACATTACAATACGCATAGGCATATAAGGGTGAATTTCTCAAACGTAAAATTTTCGCGGCGTGACTGAAAATCATACCTTAAAGTTAACATATAGTAATAATTATTTTTTGTAAGAAAGATATCGTTTTTCTCTATTTGCACGTATAAATTATATTATTGAAACTATTTTTGTGAGTGTGTAAAAAATGTCTTTTCACCTAAATTCTAAGCTTGGTGGCGCGTCCACAACCTGTTTTCTTGGGAATGATCACAGTTTAATCAAAACTTCATTAGTTTACTGAGTATACTTAATAATAATTCGATTCGGCATTATTTTAGCTATCTTCGATACTGTCATTCGTAGTATTTAGTACTATACTTTATCTTAAAAATAATTTATAAGTTGCGTCCGCGGCAAATGTAAAATTTTGGTGGGATTTATAAAATCATCGAAGGAGTCGTATTGAAAGTACCTATAAGGACGACACTATCATCATTGGAAACGTTCAGTTGGGTGTTAATGAGCACCAGTGCCCGTTGTCCCCAGTCCCGTTTCGTTTTTCTGCCAAACACATAAGTAGGTCGTTTCATAAGCATCGGACAAAAATATTGTAATTTTTGTGTTGATTATTTAAAACGGTTTATTCTCATTGTATGTTTTAAAATTTAAGTATAGTGTACAGGTTCAGTATGTGTATTAAATTTTGGTAATGTAACCACTATATTCTAAATAGTATTTTTATAAATAATTTTTTTAGACGTGAAACTAATTTTGGTGGAGCAATTTTGGTGAATTTGGTGGGGTTTTACTAATCATCAAAATTGTATATTTACACCAAAATTTGTTTTCATAGTTATTTGATTAAGCTCCTACGTATTTCCGACGGGCTACTAGGTCAGGTGACCTCTACGTAGTATACCCTGGGCAATGGAGAAAGCACCGCCTCTCTCCCTAGGTGGGAAAGAGGTTGTTGGCAGTTGAGGGTTGTTCGGAAGCTTTCCTAATTTTCTCTCAGATTAACCATTAGCATATGAACTACCCATACAAAAGACGGGCGAGTAGTTGGGTGAAGTCAGCTGATGCCGCAGTAGGGACAGGCCGGTGTGGTGGAGCATCGTGCGCTTTTTCCGTCACCTGCTTCTACTGGCGTGAAAGGCGGCCTCACTCTTTACTACTAAGCCTACGCCGTTAAAACCTGCCCACCCTTCTTCCCTCCTCTCCACTGTCAACATCATTTGGCTTTTCTTCCTCTGCTTTCTCACTTACATGAAAGCTACCGTGGATGCAAGAGTGCCTCATGCAATCTTTTGCACGTGACTCCACGCAACAAAGCGATGAAGTCGAAGATGTAGGTGACACGCAACTCCTGCTTATGTTGCTCCAGCAGCTAGCACTTTGCTATCGTGTAAAAGGTACTCAATCTTCTCCACAGAAGGCTTCTGACCTCTACCGTCCTCAAGCTCCTACATCCACATCCTCACATGTTGCACCAATCTATCGGCGTCCACCACCGATATTAACAGCATACATGGGCAGTTATGGAGTGATTGTCTGATGCTATCCGACCAAACCACGCTGATTGGGAATGGACTAAGGACAGATCACAGATCACAGAGACAGTGATAAGGAAGATTCTCATATTGCCAACAGCGGTTCGAACAACGGAATCAGAATCATGGTACATGTCTCGGATGGTGTAAACGTCTGGAACCCTTTTGAACCGCAATGCCCATCAGCTCACCGCGTGAGAAACTTAGTTGAAGGACTCCTGTAAGTTCAGGAATAGATATCACACTACCAACTTGTCTTGTCACTACCAAGTGTCCATGGCATATCTTCCGTCCACCCTTAGGCATACCGAGTACCACCTCTCCCACTTTGAGAATAATTGCTTAAATCTTTTCCCAGCAATCTTGAATAAGTTCGTCGATAATATTGGCGTCATTACAGTAAAATATAATCCTTGCTAGAAGCAAGGATAGATAGAACAATCAAATGTTTTGCTTTTATACTGATACTACTAACAACTAAAGTGGTTTTGCCATATAAAAATGAAGTTGGTGATAAAAGGGTAAATATTAAGGGTTATATGTAACTATTAAGTGCCAAATTCTAGAAAAAAAACAAAGAAATAGTATAAGTAATAATAAATAAAAAATAAAAATAAGTTGATATGCAATTTTGGTGTTAGACAACAATTTCGGTGTATTGAAAATTCAGGTGTATAAAATAAACAAGTAATTCCCAGGGCTAATTAGGCTATTCAAACATAATAGGCATAAAATATGTATTTCTAGCTAAATATTGAAAGAGATTACCTAAATACCTAGAAATAAAAAAAAACACCAAAATTAGCTAAAAATTCATAGATGTTGAAATTCACCCATAAAAGAAATGAAGAAGCATAACTGTCTTACAATTCAACTCTCCACAAAAAAATAAAGGAGCATAATTTTATCGTTCCATACATTTTTTATCAATCTTTGATTAAGATCATAAAAATGATAGTCCACTTCATGTTTATTGGTGCTCCAATTTTTACACTCAATAAATTATTGTATTATAAGGACGGTTTACACATTTATTGGACTTGTTAGAAGACACAATGTGTTCGAAAAAGTTTATTGTAACGAATCTTAATAATGAACTTGAAAAGAACTACGTATAATGAGTTTATAGACATTACATCGGGTGTATAGGACCCTATCGAGGTTTTTGATATATCTGACCATTAATAGACGAGGCTCTGACGCAGGCTTAACTCTCAGGGTTGGGTGTCAAATAGCAGTTGCTACCGTAAAAGTTATAATCTAAATGGAGAGAATCAGAAGAAAGAGAGGGTGAGATAAGGCCGTCAAGCTGAGTGCCACCATTTTACCTTTTAGTTTAACATCAGGCGAGGTGAAGTCAAATTGACGTGTCCTTTAAAAAAAAGTGGGAAAGCTAAGCTCACGTTAAAAAAAAACAGGGACTTACGCTAAGATATGCTAAAAATATAAGGATAAACTTATTGAGAAATTAAACAATCATGCACTTATATTATAGGCGCACAGTTGAATGAAAAATATTTATTTTTACACGTTTTTATAGCACAGGAGGATGTCATTACCGTTCTTAATTAATTTTATAACACATCAAAACATCGTAAATGCAGTATCCATCACAAAAATCTTTGAAATAATCGATGTTAGATATTCGAATACATTAAATTAGGCGATTATGATCGCGATAAAACCGTTTAGTCGATTAATCTAATTTATCTTAAAATAGTTCATTAGTAAACTTTGAAACTGCCAAAGAATGTTATATTTTATATGTAAAAATGTAATAATGAGCTGTAAATATGTCAATAGCTGTGACAGAATATAGTTTTAAATCAAACAACTAATTAGTAGATTTATGTTTGATTAATATAGGTATTATTTGAATCGACTAAACTTAATGAAATTTTATGAAACGTTTTTGTTTTAGACATGCTTTCAAATAAGTGGTTAGAATTAAAAAGTTTGCTTTCAGAATTAATTATAGAAATAATTGATGGGAGTGATATTTCGGGTCAGCACCCATTGGTCCCCTAAAACTCGATCCCTAGCATAACAGTTGTAAATTCAACCCCATTGTAGGTGCCCATTGTTCCCTCGGTAGGAGACCCATAATATTAATTAATTTTTAAGGTACCCATTCGTCCCCTGGAATATAATAAATTTTCATTAATAGATTCGACCCCTAATCAGGTGCCCATAGGTCCTCTCTTACACAAACAACTAATTGGTAAATTTATATTTGATTTATGTATTATCTGAATCGACTAAATTTAAAGAAAGTTTATGAAACGTTTTTATTTTAAACATGCTCTCAAATAAGTGATTAGAATTTAAATGTTGCTTTCAGAATTAATTATAGAAATAATTGATGGGAGTGATATTTCGTGTAAGCACCCATTGGTCCCCTAAAACTCGACCCCTAACATAAAAGTTGTAAATCCGACCCCATTTTAGGTGCCCATTGGTCCTTCGGTAGGAAACCAATAATATTAATTAATTTTTAAGGTACCCATTCGCCCCTGGAATATAATAAATTTTAATTAATAGATTCGACCCCTATTCAGGTGCCCATAGGTCCCCTCATACACAAACAGCTATATAGTTTTTATATAAAATCCGTTGATATAGTACTTTAGTTGGGAACAACAAGTTTAAAGTAACTTTTTTAAATTCAGTTGGTTTCTCATATTATAAGCTTAGTTATAGGCTTGATGAAGTTATAAACCAGTCTAGAACTGTGTTATAGTTCTAGTTTAGAACTAGATTTATTTATATTTCTTGCTCTGCCAATTAACTTCTCTTTAATTTCGATACGGGTTCCTGCTTTTATACCTGGGGACTTCTCTTAGTGTCATTCATTACTCAGTGTTTTGTGGGTCAATAGTGGTGATTTTGGTATACTGGGTACACCCAGTATACATACTCATAAATCTTCGTGACCTAAGCTACTCTCACCGATAAGTATACTGATTAACAGACGAGGTTCTAGTGCAGGCTTTCTGCAGGAATGGGAGGGCAGTTGGTAGTCACTTTCATTGTAAGGAGAAATTGTTATTCGCAATTATATTTTTGGCGCCTATTGCCGTTACTAACTTTTGCCCGCGGCCCCGCCCGCGTGGATGTCGGTTATCGCGATCTAACATAGCCTATGTCCTTTCTCAAGGTCTAATCTACCCTTATACCGAATTTCATCCAAATCGGATCAGTAGTTTAGGCGTGAAAGTGTAACATACAGACAGACAGATAGAGTTACTTTCGCATTTATAATATTAGTATGTAAAGTATGTATGCAAAGCACTACTATAGTTATCTGACAGTGTGTGAGGAAAATAAAGTAAAAATATTCATAACAGCTCCCAGGCTCCCTTTATATTGCATAAATAAGCGTCATATATAAATTACTTTCCTACTTGGCCATTTGATGTTTTAATAACAGTACTAATTTATCAGTCTGGTTGATGAGCTGACCACCCTTAAGCCACAGCTTGTAGCTGATGATGATGACATATTAATTAGACCCCATATCTTTTAGAGACCACCCTGTATCTGTATTTAATATTTTTAATTAAGAAACTTGGAACGTCATGAAGTAGTAGCTACTAATATAGTAGTTTTTGGGAATCTTACCTACTATTAGAAGTGCAAAAGATTCGATATTGTATGTTGACCTTTTCTATACATAGCATAGACTGAATACTGAAGTAGTGGCATTTCGCTCGCACTCGTGCGTGAAGACAAAGAGTGCGAGCGAGATGGTTTAGTATTACTTTATGCGACTTCACTAGCTAGTGAGGGTTCCGTAGCCAAATGGAAAAAAACGGAATCATGTCTGTCTGTCTGTCCGTATGTCTGTTCGTCCGTATATCACAGCTACTTTTCTCCAAAACTATAAGGCCTATTCTGTTGAAACTTAGTAAGTAGATGTATTCTGTGAACCGCATTAGGAATTTCACACAAAAATAGAAAAAAAAGCAATAAATTTTGGAGAGTCCCATACTTAGAACTGAAAGCCAAAACTTTTTTTTTCATCAAATCCATACGTGTGGGAAATCTATGGATAGGTCTCCAAAAATGCTATTTAGATTTCTAACATAATTTTTTCATCATCACCCCCTATTACACGGGACCGACTACAATTATTGGTGAAATGTGGGTGTTAATTCACTTCTGCATAACCCTCCTGAGATAAAGGTGTGATTATATGTTTATGTATGTATGAAGGAACAGGATCAGAATTCCATGCAGGTAGATTAGCAAGCAACTGCTAGTTTTCTACAGTAGTTAATTTTTAACAATCGATGTATTTACAATAGTTAAAGCTTAACAGTCAACAGATTGTGTATGTTAGCAGTTTTATGTTGATTGGTGTGTTACTGTGAGGTGGTTGACACCGTGGCACGTCTGACAATGTTGATTACGACATTATTACAGGCATTTGTAGTTATATTGTCGTAAAATAAAATGTCGGACGATTATCTAATACTTTTTCTTTCTTATTTGCGTTTATGAAAAACTGTAGCGGAGTAGACATATAAAAGTGACTATCATGTTGATCCCATGCTTCTGCAAAGACAACCCGGTGGAAATTAGGTTATAAAGACAACTCACCACTGCCCCTCTAAATAGTGGCAATTCTTTGGCCAGCGTTTGGTAGAATAGAATGACCAATGTTTTTGTTTTGACGTCCATGACATGCAACTGTCATATCATGTCATAAACGTCAAATCCCATACATTCGTTTGTCTATTCCACCAAACGCCGGCCAACAAATTGCCACTTGTCTAGAAAGGTAGTGGTGAGGTGTCCTTATAACCGGTTTATCTTTGCACAAACATGGGATCAGGGAGAATGAAATGATTATTCCTCCGTGCATGGGATCAACAATGCAATTCAATTTTTATCCTTTGCTATCTGTTGTAATACTATCAATGTTAACTGGCAACCCAATAAGGGTCTATGTCAATCAGATCGATTTTAAAAGAAGACCCGGTCAAGAATACACGCAACCGGCGAGCATGTATGAAAACCATTATGAAAGTAGAAAAAAAAAGGATACGCCAGGATCATAGCAATATGCGCCTCAAAACGGTAGCGCTTCGAGGAATACCTCTGAATTTGGTCTCGAATTTGGGAAAGAGGCGTTACGTACTAGATTTTACTGGTTTTTATGTGCTTTTCATTATTTTATTATGCAGCCTCATTCTGATTAAAAGTTTTTACGATCATGCGCTACAACCATTTAATAAACAAATAAAGAAAAATTCAATCTGAATATTAATAGAGGCGTACGCATTCGCGAAATTGCCTATCAAAATATTACTGCAAGCAGTTTTTTTTAAGCCGCAATTTACGGTTATTTCATCGTGTAGATAATACTTTCAATTTGAAATATTGCACAGATACAATATGGATTGAAATTAAACTCAGTAATACCTGTATAGCACAACCAAGAGATTGCGGTCAAGTGAAAAACGGCAACCCAAATATGGACGTTTTTAAAATATTTTTCTCTTCAATGACATTTAATTTAAAGCATCTGTGTACAAAATAATTTTAAAAAAAGGATTTGATTGATTGTAATTCAAATTTTTGGCGGTTAATTTGGGATTTTATGACACACACTTTTTCATAACCCTTTTTAACGGTTTTTCACGCTTAATATTAATCAATTGTACAGAAATTGTGAAGAATGTTCTGCTGAGTGTTAACTGGTGTGACTTTTGTATAGTTTGAAATCTTTCAAATTTCCTTAGGTATTATCCGCGCGTAAGATTGGCAACCGAATTACCGACGAAAGTAGCGAATTCCAAAGTGTCTTCATTTCAAATAATAAAACCGTGTTCCAAATGTAATAAAACCAATATTCGTGAAAACTTTCTATAATATCTTACGAATCTATTTGTAAATCAAATAACTTTCCTTGATGAATTAATGAAAAAACACTACACCTACCCATTATAGGTATTTTCAACGCATTCAAATACAGTTTCATTCGTAGATAAATAAAAACGCACTGACGCAGTTGATCGTAAATTAAAATATTTTAATATCTGATGAAGGAGGTTGATAACCCAACTTAGCAGAAGCCAACATCATTATTATCATAATTAAAAACTTTAGATGGACTATTAATAGTGATAGTAGGCATTGATTTGCAACCGATAATTTATTGAAAGTTAATTACGTGAGGTGTTCAACTTTGAGAATATTATAAAGTTAAATGACCTTTCATTTCACACAGAGCAGCGTTTGTCAAATTTTATTTGAAGTGGTCCAGTTAAGTTTTCTTTCCACTGTAAAATTTTCCCAGATATTTTTAACGACTGGCATACTGAAATTCAAAGTATGTAACCCTTTTTTGCATTTGGATAGGTAGGTACGCTCGGGCAAAACCTCATCGGAGAAATACTGTCAGCAAACAAAGTAATATTAATTAAAAATAATAATTTAGTATGCTGTGTAAATTCTATAGGTATATTTAAATGTATGTAGGTACCTAAATTAATTCATAAATATTAATTCTCTGTAAATTAAAATTTATGGAAATAAAATATTATTATTTTGGTAGTATTTAGTTCCCGCCATTTGTAGGCCGCCATATTTAGGTTCGCGGGGTAACTTCAAGTTTAGTAGATGGACAGTCGTAAATCAAAATGGCTTGTTAACGTCTACGGTTATTCTTCGAAATTCATTTAACTTTTCAAATATTCCATTAATATTAGCGACTATGATTTATGAGCTTTTAAGAAAGAAGCATGCGATTTTGAAATTTTTATGGAAAAGTTTTTGATTTTAAACTAGGTCACGCTATAACCATAAAACAATCTGGGACAAAATATAACAATGGTTTCGTTTTTAAGTTTTTTTTTTCAGACAAGCACTAATTAACTTAATATGACGTTTATAGGTACTTATTTAAAAATACAATAGTCGCCGACCTTATTTTATTTCATTAACTAGCTTTTGCCCGCGGCTCCGCCCGATTGGATGTCGGTTAACGTGACCAAACATAGCCTATGTCCTTTCTCAAGGTCTAATCTACCCTTACACCAAATTTTATCAAAATCGGTTCAGTGGTTTAGGTGTGAAAACGTAACATACAAACAGACAGACAGAGTTACTTTCGCATTATAATATTAGTAAGGATATAGCAGTTAAAACATAGATATGTAATATAATGTTAATTTCGAAATCTGTATACGCACTTTTGATGCTGACTGTACCTATGTGTGCTACATCAAAGAACTAGTGCATTATTGATATCAAAGTACTAAATCTACATTATACCGACATTGCTATAATAAACATAACGCTAACACAAAACGCATACTTTTTTAAATACGGAAAATTCAATTAACACCAATAATAATAAGAACGCAACTTGCAATTTGACACCTAGTTTTACCCACAAAAATATACTTTGGGTTGATACAATAGAGTTCAAAATTGCGTGTGCTATCTGACCACCCAAGCGGTTCTCAGGCTGTCGACGTTTTAACACCTAATTGATAACATTGTCGGTGTACTGATAACACTTATCTTGCTAACACCAATTCGGTATTGTTTTGCATAGACTACGTGATATTGCAGTACGATATAACAGAAAAGGGGCTACTATTGAACGCAATTCCGAAGTTTATTTATTTATTTTAACTCTGTATTGTATGGTACACAGATGAAACATATTACAATTTTTTTAAACATAATAAATTACAAATTCATAGTAGCATATAATTGGCGGCCTTATCGCACAGGGCAATCTCTTCCAGGCAACCATGGGATGGAGTGAAAGTGTAATTTTTATTTTTTATTTTCTTTTTGTGGTCCATAAAAAGTCCAATATAATATTATATTATAGATACTTATAAGGCTTTAGATATATGACTTACTATACAATATATACTTCGTTTCGGACAATTGGTGGCAATTAACGAATATAACCGCAATCGGGTCCGAAGTTGCGATGTTCGTACCGAAAGAAATTTGAAGTAAGTACGTTAAACAAAAATGCTACAACTTTCGTTTGTTTCGTACGGACCAAACGTTTATATATATTTCTATTCACTCCCTATGTATTAGGTAGGTATATAAAAACTACATTTAACTAACTGTATACCTACGTCAAAATTGGTCAAATGAAGTTATGATATGATACGTAGTTATAGCGCTCTATTAAATTAAGAACAGAGATTATTTATAAAGAATAGAATTTTTTTTTTTTATTCAGGACACCTCAATTTGACTTCACCTCGCCTGATGTTAAGCTAAAGGCAAAGTCTCGGAAAGAGGGTCACCATCGTAAACATTTACCATGTTAACAGTGGTGGCACTCAGCTTGACGGCCTCATTAGATGCCTTTTCACGCCCCGCTTAAAGGACCCGGGACTGTAGGAAGAAGGAAACACGTGAGCTGGCAGGGAATTCCAGGTCTTAGTGGTGCGGCATAGGAATGAATCACTGAAACGCTTGGTTCTAGCAGGTATACTCCGCACCGTAAATGGATGACATCTTAGCCCTGCACGTGTCGTCCTGTGAAGGAAAGGGGAGGGTGGGACTAATTGGAAGAGCTCGTCAGAACATTCACCATGGTAGAGACGGTAGAAAACTGCCAAAGACGCAACATCTCTACGCGTCTGCAAAGGCTCGAGGGTGTTCGTGACCTCAGGATCCCCAATAATGCGGACCGCACGTCGCTGCAACCTGTCGAGAGCATCTAATAAGTACTTTGCGGAGCCGTCCCAGAGATGTGAGCAGTATTCCACGCAGGAACGAATTTGGGTCTTGTATAGAAGACACCGCTGCTCCGGCGTGAAAAAACGTCTCACTCTGTTCAGGACTCCGAGT
This sequence comes from Eilema sororculum, assembly GCA_914829495.1. Lineage (NCBI taxonomy): Eukaryota > Metazoa > Arthropoda > Insecta > Lepidoptera > Erebidae > Eilema > Eilema sororculum. The sequence goes on from OU618556.1 coordinate 3,685,780, forward strand.
TTACGCGAGGCTGATTTGACCCCATCTCTTTCTTTCTTTTTTAAAAAAAAAAAAAGAATATTAGGACCGTAGTTACTAATATTCCCTCTAACCCCTCCAGCTAAGCTAAATTGCTTGTGTTAGGAGTGAGTTCACGTCGGTAGTGTAATGGCCAGGTTCGAACCCAGGACCTCTCGATCGTAAGGTCGACTCCTTAACCACTAAGCTACCGACGCTTTTCTATGCGGTGTCGTTCAAGGCGACTAAGGGATAGCCCAGACTCAGCCTCAGATGCATGGGCTCAGTAAACTATAGTGCCCGGAATACAGCAATAGGTTCACCTCCTATTACGTGGGACCAAATAATTATAATTATTGGTGAATTGTAGGTGTTAAGTCACCTCTGTCTAACCCTCCAGGGTTAAAGGCGTGATTGTATGTATGTATTATTTATTTAGCTATGCTAATGCTTGATTTGAAAATGTGACTAGGAAGATCCAATCAATAAACGCGCGTTAGATTAGCGAAAAAATGAATCGTCAATATTATACGCAGATATTGTCGATTTCATGGTAGCCCCTACGACTGATAACACGTTTAGGTCTCAATGAAAGCGTAAAGTCCAGTATTATTAAGGATGATTGACACTTTATCGCTTTTTTACGATCGCAGACAATATTCTTTGAACGAATTGATGGAAATTTATTGAACAATAGAGAAGTGGGCTACATATTTAGACGGCTATGTAGTTACTCTTAAGATGGTAAAATATTTTGTTATTTTGTTATTATTAAGGTTTGTTCAAGTAGAAAGTCGATTAGTCTAATTATCTGTGATGATTTAAACACTTAAACAAATATTTTTTTATATTTACAACTGTTTTTCTATTGACTGTACTTGCCTGTAAAAAAGACTACGGAGATCAAACCGAAATGACACAGTTTACGGTGGATCAATCGGGAATTAAAACATAATAACAATCGGCAGGGGATTCAACCGGAACAACTCAAAATAAGTTTGTATTTCCTTATTGAGTGATCGTGATCATCGACATTTCACATTACTTTTATTTTATTTATTAAAAACAAAAAACAGATACATGTTAAAATATTAGGTACAATAATTATCTATAAACTTATAAATTAATAAAAACACATAGCCCACACTATTGTTCACAGATTAATATAATAAAAGTTTGAAAAATGCTTTTTTAAAGACGGAATTGACGGAATTGACGGACGCATTGTAATTATTGTTACTTACTCTTAGAAATATCGGGATATTTACTATGAATTGTTTTGAGTTTCTGATATTTCAGTAATGTTGCCAGCGCCCTGATCTTTGCAAAAACAACCGGGAGTACCTAAGCCAAAATAAAATCGTAATTAGATACAGTAGGCAGTAAGCATCGTGTCTCGTGAGCGTGCTGGAGTTCGAGCTGTAGTGCAGCTCGCTTCGTTGTAGCTGTAGTTGAAACAGTGGTAGTGGTGATTAGATACAGTAAGCATCGTGATTCGTGTGTCGTGTGCGTTCGAGTGTGTAGTGATCCTCCATGATTATAATGCAACAAAGCAATATTTGAAACTCAGAAAGTCAAGAATTACTTACATAGGATTTAGGTAAAATATGTTCCCATAGGTTGCGCGATCGGGTTCTCTTGCAAAAGCACTAGTGAATAAGTATCTAAAGTAAAGCCAACGAAGCGAGAGAAAAAAGGTAAACAAAGTTTCTGCGGTTCCAAACATTTTTATTTGAAAATTATTACTTATCACTTCAAGCGCATTCCAGATAGTAATGAAATTGCTCATAAGATAGCGGATCGGACAGATTAGAACCGCTGTGCTGACAGCTTTTCTGTAGGTACTACGAAACACGCAACGACAGCTGTCATTTGGCCATTATCGCGTATGTGTGACATGTGCGAAAAATACAGAGAAAATAATCGCTAGTTATCGTAACGTAACTCAGTAATGGTCGCTTTGCTTAACTTTTTTCTCTCGTCTCGTTGGCTTTACTTTACAAATTCACACCCTTGTTGTGCCTGTAGCCTACAATGGGCCACATCCATCACGTTATCTTCTGTTTGGTGAGACAACTTTAACGTTGCGATTTATGCTAGGGTTGTCAGTGTTGTTCCCAACAACTTTCTCCATCAACGGCTGGTGTCCCGATAAATGTAACTCATAAATATATTTCGTGTGTACAGTCAACGACAGCAGTAGCTGAACACGAATAATTTTTTTTTTTATACAAGACCCGTCAATTTGACATCACCTCGCCTGATGTTAAGCTAAAGGCAAAGTCTCGGAAAGAGGGTCACCATCGTAAACATTACAAAAGTTCTAAATATGAAATAAATAAAACTAGATAACTCCGAGACACTTAGATAACTCAAAGAACAAGGTTGGTTTATTTTATTAATTGCTGATACCACCTTCCACCCAATATAGGGTGGAAGTCACCCTGCACAAATGAATGTCCAAGATAAAAATACTTAAGTTGTAATTTACTTTTGAGCTAAACTTTATTCAGACTCGTTCAAGCTTTTTTTGTAATTATCAACCTTTGATTCATCCATACAAATTATTGCATTTATAATAATACTTAGTAGAAGTAAAATGATATAAAATTTTCTATTACCTACTTTGCTTCTTATAACAGTTTTGAGCTAAGAAATGTATATTCGACTGGTAAAGCCACTTCTGTTGCTGACTATACTTACATTTCACAGTTTAATATTTAGTTGTTAACAGAAAGTGTTTGTTTTCCTGAATTATGTTTGTAGTTTGTAGTAGTTACGGCTCAAGATTGATATTGTCTGAGACATTGAGAACAGATTTGTGCAATAGTACTATCTTACCTGATTTTCCAAGTTGATAGAATATAGTGTACCTACACTGAAAACGAATTTAGCAAAAAAAAAACACATTGGTCGCTTTATATTATTTTAGGTAAATTTTAAATACTAAAGCGTAGGTAACTTGCAATGTGTAAAGTTAAAATACCGGTGGCGATGTTCTGATATTTTGTACATACCCTCAAGTTCGGACAATAATACCATATACAAAATAAATAAACAGTTTGATGTGCCCTTAATACGAGAGTTTCAAGATCATTTTGAGATTTCGTTGTCAAGATATTTATGAGGTTGACTGGGCCTAAAACTTTTCGGAATAAATCATTAAAAAATAAAATTCTAACTGCTGCTGACTAAATCGAAACAACTTTGCTAGCAGACGGAACCCATTTTCATTCGGCTCATCATTTGCAAATGGGTTCCGCCTGTTATCTGATTTGTTTTGATCTTTTCATTACGAGACATGTTTTTTTTTATTGTTTTTTAAGTATTTTTATTATTTACCTTTCATTAGAGAGACCGTTCATCGAAATCCGTCCAGCCGTTAAGCCTATAGAGGAAAATAAAGAAAAATATATAACCAATAATACCTTTTTTTTCGTGCGGAAATCCCCTCGAATATTTCCCTCGCCCGAGCCAAAAGGGGAGGTTATTTCGGACTCTAACCGACTAAAACCGCACGCCGACTGTGGGTCATGGTGCTAGGCTGGAGGTGAGGTTGTCTTCGACATATCCCTCGCACCTCAGCTGACCCAGGGCCATCCCTTACAATCTGGCTCGCGACCAATAATACCCATATAAAACATCACCTTGTGACAGTACTCTCGTTGGTGCAGTTGGATAAAGAAAGAAAGATGATTTACAATAAACCTAAATATTTTCGAATCAATAAATTATTTAAAATTTACGTTAAGTACGCCATTTTATAATAAATAAAAAGTTAAGTAACATTCTTTACAGCAGTTACGAATTGTTTATTAAATTTTATTGCCTACTTCACCAGACAAATTTGTACAAGTTTAGTCGCGTTGGCTGACTTCCTTATGTTATGAGACTTGAGACTAGATTTATGTGATTATTGCTTGGAAACCCATAGATCACCCTGATTGCTAATAAATTTTCTTCCATTATACATGAACAGTTTACCGTTGAAGGTATTAAATAATTTTACTTGTAAGTAGTTCTAAAAACTTAATGTACAGTCAGCGTTAGAAAGATGTTGACGTATAGAGTAGTCAAATTATCTTAATTTCTTTTTTTTTATCCCCTTACAGTTGACTGATTGTTCTGATACTTGGTACACGCCTTTAGTATGGACCATAATACCATTTAAATCAATAAACCAGTTTGATTTGCTCTTAATACGAGAGTTTTAAGATCATTTTGAGACCTTCAGTCAACATGAAAAGTATAGGTACTAATATTATAAAGCTGAGCTGAGGGAGGCGGGAGGCGGGAGGTGGGAGGCGGGAGGCGGGTGGCGGGATGCGGGAGGCGGGAGGCGTGAGGCGTGAGGCGTGAGGCGTGAGGCGTGAGGCGTGAGGCGGGAGGCGGGAGGCGGGAGGCGGGAGGCGAGAGGCGGGAGGCGGGAGGCGGGAGGCGGGAGGCGGGAGGCGGGAGGCGGGAGGCGGGAGGCGGGAGGCGGGAGGCGGGAGCTGTTTGTTAGTTTGTTTACTTGATCGCGGTAAGCTTAGAAACTACTGGTTCTTATTGAAAATCTCGTGTTGTGTTGAATAGACCGTTTATCGAGGACTGGAGGACTGGAGGTTGCCATCAACTGTGGGCTATAGGGGGCGAGCCTATAGGGTTTATTGGACGATTCGTACGAATTGAACTCGCACAAAACGTGCGAATCGACAAAATTTTTTGTAGGCAATTCGCACTAAGTTAATTTATTGGTGTGCGAATCGTCACCTCCAAAAGTTTGTAGTAGTGTAGTTGTCAAGAGTTGTATGTTTACTGTTGGATGGAGAACCACCATATCCCATTGTCTTATTCCTATTCTACTTCATCGGGAACCAATAAGTACCACAGCCAATACGGCTTTTTCTAACTTCTTCTATAATGGACTTTACACTCGCCATTTGGCGCCAACCATTGTCTTTAAAACCTACCTAAGTAGGTATCTACTTTATGTAAATTTTTCCAATAAAAATTAATTAGTAAATATATTTTTATAAGTATATTTTTATACATATTTCAATGATTTTATTCAAAAATAATGGCCTATTATGATTTTACAAGTTAAAATATTATTATTTATTTTATTGTGAAATGAAAATTATTTAAAACAATATAAATGTCGTACTATTATATTCAATTTCATGTAGTATCGGATTTCCGATATATTTCTTAAACTCGATACTAGAAATAAACATAAAAATATCCTGCCATTAATTTTAATGACCATATTGTCATAATAAAATTAATTCCAATAAATTTATTTAAATTTCTATAATAGTAATTAATTATAGCTCATACAATTTTATTAGCGATCGGCTTTGCTCAAACACACTTTTTTAAATAAACGACGACGAATTATCCTAAATAAAATTCTATTTAGGGTCTCAAAAATATCAAAATGACATCATCACATCTTTGGCTCTGATCGCATACAAAACTTGTACTCTGTAGCCTCTAGGGTTCACTTCACTTCGCCTGATGGTAAGCTGAAGGCAAAGTCTCGGTAAGAGGGTCACCATCATAAACATGTATTGTGCCATGTGCCACTCAGCTTGACGGCCTCATCAGATGCCTTTTCAAGCCCCGCTTAAAGGACCCAGGACTGTAGGAAGAAGGAAACACGGGAGCTGGCAGGGAGTTGCAGGTCTTAGTGGTGCGGCATAGGAATGATTCACCGAACCACTTGGTTCTAGAAGGTATATTCTGCACCGTATGCGGGTGACCTCTAAGCCCTACACGTTTTGTCCTGTCGGTCCAGTCTCCTGCTCATTTTCTTGATTTGAAGGAGATTATCCTGCATTTTATATGCGATGTGAAACATCGGATGTACGGCTTATGTCAACAATTAGTGCCCGGAAGGCGGCAATAGGCTCACCCCCAATAGCGTGGAACCGAATGAGCGCCTCCTGCATAGCGACCGCGTTCACTACCGTCACGTCACAGAGGTCGTCGCAAACGCAAAAGTATAAGGGAACAGTTTTATGGGCCTGTTCCCTTTTTTTTTTATACATGACACGTCAATTTGACTTCACCTCGCCTGATGTTAAGCTAAAGGCAAAGTCTCGGAAAGAGGGTCACCATCGTAAACATTTACCATGTTAACAGTGGTGGCACTCAGCTTGACGGCCTCATTAGATGCCTTTACACGCCCCGCTTAAAGGACCCGGGACTATAGGAAGAAGGAAACACGTGAACTGGCAGGGAATTCCAGGTCTCAGTGGTCCGGCATAGGAATGAATCCCTTCAACCTATGTGGCAATTTTTAGTCATAAATGGCACCAGTCACTTCACCCACTTTGCCTACGCAATGTAGTGTGTCAATTAGGCAATTTATTTAAGAATCTTTTCATATATTAACAATATCCGGATATCAATCGATACATTTCGCTCAGACAAGTGATTTGGCCTACGCACTGACTCTCATTTGTGTCGAACACTATCATAGCCCATTGTCATCTTTCGTAGAATTTATGTGTTCAAACAGAAACGGGTTTGTTCACGGGTTCATAGAATGAGACACATTGAATTAAAGTGCGTTTTAGATTACGTTATATTTGAGATATGAGTCGCTGATGGGCCATTCAAATCTGTACTCATTTAGGTCACAAAGCAACAGCTTCGAAAGTCCTATGTTGTTCCTGGTCGCATCAGGGGCTTTCACCTTGCAGCCCGGGGTCTGCTCCGCTCACTCCTCACCCTTTAGGTTTGGTTTATACAGCCTTAATGGGAGAAATATTCGTCTGGATTGCATCCCCGAGATGAAAGTTTCCATTCGCGAACAGATCCCTCATTCTTAGTGAGAAACAGTCCTCCCACCAGCCATCAAAAGCCAGTTTTACACCAGTTCTCTCTTCTATGTTAAACAATTGTAATCCACCGTTTTCTCATGTTATAACTACGTTTGAAACTCGATGTCACTCTGAATAAGGCCCGGAATTGACAACTATGTTGATTAAATTTAAAATGTATCAATCCTTCGTAGGTGGGCAAAATAAAACCATATATTATTACTGCGAATAACTTCGTATCTTTTATTATATTATGTTAATAGTCACTTAATAGTAAATTTACACACCTGTTTCACGTTCATTGTGATGCAAACTGCCTTGCTTGGTTGATTACACCCACGCTCGCGGCCAGAGTAGTGAACTAATAAAACATAATATAACCATAGTAACACCTATGTAACATGCTACTGAACTTTTGTTTTATAATTTTTACGAATGGTAACACTTAAAAGGTTAAAAAGTATGTTTTTTTGTTTCTTTAGTTCCTTTCGGAACAGGCTAAGGTACTATGACCATGCTGCCTTGCTTTCAGTTATAATTATTTTCTTCATTGAGTTAATGATGTTGATGATGATGATGACGGTGAATGATAATAGATACCTTAGTAAAGTTGTGGGGACTTTACTAATAACTATTTTTTATGTTATATATGTATTTAAAAATGTAATTAATAAATACCTTAATTAAATAAAGAGAAATAATAATAATTCATTTATTTATCAGATAATTAAAATCCATTATTTGTTAGTAGTATTTGTACACTCAAATCTATGTTAGTAATTATATATAGCTCCCTGTGGAGATTTGGATTGAACACGTAGTCACAAATTACTGTAATATGCTACTACACACGTGTGTGCGTTGTCCAAGACGTTATGGCTAAAAATCCACCATTTTTATACATAAAAACTCGAATTCATACCAATTTCGGAAATAAAATACATAATACCGCGATGCGTCCTCTACGCTTCCCCGCCAAAAACCCCTCTGTCAATTGACTGCACCCCGTTACCATGCTAAGAAGTTGACGTGCAGTTCAGAACTGCGGTCCACCATTTCAGATGCTGTTGATATCTTTAAATGATGGTCTATAACTTGACGTAGTCCACTGCTGGACCTATGTCTAGTAGCTACAAGTTTACCCACCTATATTATATACCTAATTGTGTAAATTTTTGTTTTCAGGTAAGTTTGCAATTCTTCTAACTAAAGCTCGGATTCATGAAGATAAGTTAACAACCGTAAGTAGAAACATTACTAAATATTTCTATGAAAATTATACAAATTTCGTATTCTAAAACGTATAATATTGTGTCAAATTAAAAAAAAACACACTAAGTAACTGAATTTGCAAAATAAATTGGTATGCGATATTTTACATTTGTATCGTCATTATCTATTATACTCCGTCCATTATATTATTGTATTTTAGACAGCTCACTGACAGTGGTCGGTATAACTTTGTTCTAGCGTCAACTCCTGAAAATCCTAACAAAAATTAGGCGCCAATACGTCATTTTTCATTGACATCGTCATGTCAGCCAGAAAGCAATTTTAGGGATGTAGTTAGTCAATCGACTGTGTTTTTATTATAATAACTTGAAAATGTCACAATTGATATCGACTACAGAAATTTTTTTTTTTTCAAATATCACATAACTGGCGATTTTTAACCGATTTCTAAGCAACAATTCGGATGTTTATAATTATTTATATTTGTATGATTTTTACGGAAAAATGTTTTTTGTAACTCCGTCATTTGTAGACGGATTGTCAAAATTATTTTTTTGTTTAAAAGAGGTTTATTCCAAAATGGTCCCATTTAAATTTCATAAAGATCTGATGATGGATTTCAGAGACAGGCCACGGAACTCTTCAATAAATACCAGGAAATCAGCATGTTGGAATATTCTTCTAGAAGTCAGTTGTTTTGTTTTGGGGGTGAATTTCCCGGGACCAAGAATTGCGTGGCATCGATGAAATCGGTACTAAAAATCATAGTTATAATGCTCTAACATTTTTTGCTAGTTAGGTGAAATAGTGATCTATATGGGGCACTAAATATTCTATTAAATAGGATTATAGGTACTCCAAAAAAAAAACAAAATACACCGAAATCTTTCATTGCCGTGTTTGTCCACACGTCACCTACTGTGTCGTGATACCTCATTGATAAAAATCTATTGGTTATTTTTATTAATACCTATTTTTAGTTGATACGTGAATAGTTAAAGTATTGTCAGGAAATACATTTATTCAAATATTTAAACAATACAATGAATGGTTAAAAAAAATACATTTGTCCCAGAACTGCCTGTCATCGCCGTGTTCTAAACATATTTTAGAATATTGTCTTATCTAACGACTTGCGTCCTCCCTTATATGCGCTAAACGTTGCATATTGGTGCCGCCTAAGTGCTCGACGCGGAAGAACGTACACACGTACCTGCGTTTTGGCACCATAGATGTAAGTATACCATTTTTATGTTACTGGACATTTTTTCTTTCATCGCCGTGGATAGGTATAACTTTCTATTTTAATAAGTTATCCTCTTGATTAAACATTCAATAGAACGCCATTTCTCTTGTTTATTTTTGTGAAGTGATTAATACTTCGAATAATTATTAGATTTTTTGTTATTTTATATTTTTGTCTTGTTTTTCATTGCCGTGCTTTCATTGCCGTAGTTTCCGTGGTCAAAATTTGCTATGGCAATGAAAAAAAAAACACAGCAATGAAAAAAAAATCATTGCCATGCATTGTAAAACGATTTAGTTTCATTGCTGTGGCCTGATGTTTCATTTCTGTGACTTATGTTATCATCGCCATAGTATGATTAGGTATTACATTATTATAGGTAGCACCAAATACTGACATTAGAGGATTCGAAAACTTTCTACAATAAGATGAAAGATTTGATGAGTTTTTTACTGTACAATCAATTATAAATAGTTTGATTTTATTAATGGATTGTTTATTTTGCCAAGACTATGAAGAAGAACCTTAACCGGTGTGGGCTGTGATTATTTTGTCTATAGATTTTATAAAAATGTTATTGTTTCGCTTCACATTAAATATTGATACGTAAATTAAAAACTTGTACTTACTATGTATGGTGTACTATGTATGTTGTTTGCATTTACTTTTGCATAATTAACAAAAGTATACCATATTATTTGTTTTATTCATATTATATGTATTGTAAATTTCTTTTTTGTTTGAAAGAATTTAAATAAATGATTGGACAATTCTTTGATTCTATTATATTTGTTTAATTGTACCCTACCTACTCCTTTTGCAGATTTTTAACCTATGAAATTTGTAATTATTGTATGTAAGTAGGTATAAGTATTATGTTTTATATGGATTTTCATTGCTGTGGTTGATTCTTTCATTCCCTTGGCATAATTCTTTCATTGCCGTGGACGCTTGTTTCATTGCCGTACACACATGTTTCATCGCCGTGGCATGTAATTTTTAATCTTGTATATCTCGTTAGTTTTTTTAGTTATCTGCTAGATATTAAGCGAGAATACATACAGTATCAAAATCTTTAATTAACGCGATTTTTTATTATTATATCACTAAAGGTAAAAAAATCCACGGAAATGAAGATTTTAACGGACCTGTTGAAATTCACCCTTGGATGCGTTATGGCCCACAATCGTTTTCTATTACATTTGTAAACTGTACAGACACGAAATATCTAAGTACTAATTTATTATTATGATTAGAAAGATAATAGATTATAGTTCCACATGAAATCATTTATAACATTTTATCATAATATTTTCATATATCGATTTTTTTATCGAGGTTTTTAACTTTGTCGATATTTTAAATTTTCTTGCAATCACTACGTTCATCTGTCTAAAATACAATAATATGATGGACGGGGTATAATTAGGCTTTTTAATGAAAAGACGATAAAAAAACAATTACCATTCTATACTTTTTGAGCTGCCGCCCTTGTGACTTACTTTTTGAAAATTAAGAGGACTTCCTAGCATCTGTTTCTCCATAGTATCTACCGTTCTTCCCTTTTTCCTCCCTGAATATTGCTTCTAGAACAATATTTTTGTTTTCGTAAAATCAAGATCTTCTGTACGCATGTCCCTGTTATGTTATTTTTGTCAGCAGTCAATAAAACAAGAAAATATGATCGTCGAAAAGGTTTTAACGTTATAAAAAATAACAGGAACATGGATACGCTATTTCCTAATAAAACGGTGTCAAAAATATTTAGTTTACGCTGAAAAAAAAACGGGAAATACGAAACCTCGATTTTGCCCAAAAAAATTGTGATAAAATCGGTCTGAGCTGCGGCTATCCTTATCGCACTCTACGGGGACACGAGTGAGACGAGGGCGACGGCGATAGTATAGGCAGGCAATACGATATTTCGCTAGCTAGGAAGTCCTCTTAAGCCATTAATAAGTTTGACTGCAGCAATAACATAGGTACTTTCACTCCACTTTCAATTTCCATTTCATTACTCTCTCTTAATCAAATGCTCCCTTCTTAATCATCAACAAATAAGCTCACTTAAATCGTTCCTTATAAAGCTACATGTGATATTGACACGCCATACTCAATCCAATGACGTATTATTATATAGACACGGCTTGCAGGAAACATCGCGGCTTTCAAATATGGTGAAAATTATAATCCGTTATTATTATTTATTTTTTATGAATTATATAATGCTTTTCAGGCTGGTAGGTATGTGTGGCTTAAGCCAAGTGGGTTGGTTTATTATCAAAATCATTATCATCATAATAATCATTAAAATTTAATTTAAAATTTAAAAAATTTAAAATTTAATGATTTTTTTGTTGCTTAGCCCAATGTCATGCATCTGATTGATGCGTTGAATTCGGACTATACCGTCCTGATTTTAGAGTGCGGACAACGCATCTATAGTTTATAATATATCATTGACTCAATCAGTAAACACACGATGGTATCGCGTGTCGCAACTCGATATTGTCGTCTGTCGTCCGTCTGCGACAGGCACGTTAACAATGTGACATTACGCGCCCGATACCGTTAACACAACCGCCATGACACTTTGTGTTCGATTTTCAAATTTATTTATGTGAAAACGGCAAAATTTGCTGTGTAGGAGCATGTAGGTAGTTTAGTTTCTATGTGAACAGTCATGATGTCGTGTTCGATTTTTGAATTTAATGATGGGAGGCTCTAACGCAGGGTTTCTTTGTGGGTTTGAGTTTCTTGACATACTTACTTACTTACATCCAGCGGGGGACGCCGTTGACCGGACGGGTGATCTGCCCTTTTGTGTGGGCCACTTCACCCAAAAATGCCCTATTCCTCCCCTGGCGAGGCCAAGGGGTTTCCGGCAATCACGGCGTTCCGTCGAACCTACCTGTATCTTTGCAGAATCTTACGATCTTCTTGACATAAGGTAGTTCCAAAAAATAAACAGCTGACAAAACAGAAGGGATCCGGATATCTCGAAAGGAAAGTATAGTATTATGTCGATAAATTTTAAAAGTCAGTTTAAAAGATGGTTAAAGCCTGATGAAAGATCATCAGGCTTTAACTGGAATTATCAGTCTTACGTGCGATCTCTTCTAGGTGGGAACCTAAAAGAGACCTCACGTAGCAATAAAAAAAAATCATTGAATTTAGAACCTCCTCCTTTTTGAAGCCGGCTTAAAGACAGCCCATTGTAGATTATTTTGTTCTACAATAAATAATTTATCTACTGGTCTATCTACGTACCGTTCGTTAGCTCTCAGACTAAACAAATAAAGAGCAATTATTATTTCAAGTCGCAGTCCTCATTAGTCTGTTGTCGGTCTGTTAGCGTCGGGTTTCTACTAACAATGCGATGTTATGTGTTTTATACCGTACAGTGCGATCCATTACGGTTTTTTATTGAATAATAAAGGATCATTCAACAATAAAGACGTCAATGAACACGCGACACTTTGTCGCAAGCGTTCGCGAACTATGCCAATAACGTGAAACGGGAAGTCAAATTGACGTGTCCTTTATAAAAAAAAAGAAATGGCGCGCTTTGGGAGAGCCTACGTCTAGTAGACTGAGGCTTACTTCTAACGCGTTCATATCAAATCGTTCATCGCTCAAACTGAAATATCGTTAATCACGAGTAGCTATCGTTTGGTAGTTTCAGTAGAAAACTAATGATGTTAACGATAGAAGGAACTCTGAATGGGAAGCGCACAGCCGATAAATCTCGCCGGCTAATTTAGTAATCTGTTCACGTATCTCCGCAACATATATCAATGTTGGCGGACATTGATTCAATTATACATATGTGGTGGAAGATATGAGATGTGAGCGATTAAAACAACGGTCCAAGTTTATGTACGCGTCTTTTTTTAATCGACTTAAAAATAGGAGATATTCAACGTAAGAATAGAATTGGGTAATCCTATAGTTATAATAAATTATCTAACCGAGCTTATTAAAATAAGAATGGCAAAAGAGCGGTAAAAATTACGTTGGTTCTTATTATGCAGTTTTTATTTATTTTAAATCAATTACTATTATAGGTTGGGTGGATTCTTATCATTGATTTCTATAATTATCTGTGATATCCGCTTACACACTGAATTAACGGACATGATATTTCAAACCGAATCAAAACTTTAAGAAATCGGAATTTCCGATTTAATTTAAAAATATTTCAAATCCACTCGAGATATAATTATCTAATACATTCCTTAGATCTATTAGATGCGTTTGAGACGTTTCCGCTACTCGCTTGTGACGTGGGAATGCGTCAAGACGCATGCGTGGGCGCAACTTCCTGCGCCCGAGCTGACAGCTGACAGCGCGGGTACCGCCACCGGACCCGCAAATAGAGTGCTCCGACATAATGGGGATGCTTGTTTCACCAAATTAAGAACAGCGTTTTCTTTTTTTTTGTTTAAAAAAGGTAAATGAAATTTACGTTGAGAGCTTCTGCAAGATAAGTACATTTATATACGTGCCTGCAGTTTAGTTTTTACGGGGTAGGGGGGTAAGGAATTGGATTCGAACCCTGGTTACTATTCTATACAATTTAGCTTAGCTAGAGGGGTTGGCGGGTTCCTGCCAGTAATTTCGGTTACAAGTAATCTTTTCCAAAAAAAGGGTTAGAAGGAGGTGATTTACCTTGAAGAGGAGGGTTTTACTTTTTAAAACCATGTGTCAGTCCCACGTTATAAAGCCTAATGCCGTTACCTGGTACTTTTTCTTACGCCACTGGGGCGGAGTCTGTATATTAAAATTGTCGGATGTAGAAAGTAAATGTAGATAATGCTTATAAACTACATGTAGATTGAGTGACGTTAGTTACCGACTCCTGCGCACCAGAAGCCGTTAAGCTGTCAAAGATTCACTTACGAGTGACCTCTTGTGTCTTACTTAACACTTAAATACTGGACGCTTATTGGTAGAAAATGATCTATGATGAACCAGCAACCAATGAGTGTACAGTATATGGTTTGACATGACAGTTATAAGCAATCGGAGAGGTGAGACCCACAAAAGTCAGAGGTTATGAACATGTAAATATTTGCATAATTTCACCAGATTTCTGTTTAATTACATTTACAAGGCGAGAAAGTTTAAAGTAAAGATATGATGTCCCGCTGTGCGGTATGGATGGCGTAGCGGTATAGAGGTCACATCGCCAACAGACTTCACATTGAGCATAAATATAGTGCTTGTTGTCATATAATTTTCTTATTGCTAAATACCTGCCGAAGGATCTGTAGAAGGACCGATAGCCTTTACAGCAGACAGAGGCAGAGTCCTAGAAGGGTGACCGCAAAAAGGCAAACGGAAGGTGGGACGCCGCCCCCAGCCTGATGGACTAACATCCTGAAAAGGTTACCGGGCAAGACGAATACGGAAGGCAGAGGATCGGGAGTAATGCTGCACATTGAGGGGCAACTCTATTTTAAAAAGAAGTGAATTGTATGTTCCATCTATGCTGAACCTAAAACAAAAAAAAAAAAAACTTAAAATCGGTTTGAAAATTTTTATTTTATCAAAAGGCGCAAAGATTCACGTTAACAGGTTTATCGAAGTTGTAAACTAGTTATCAACGATCGCGAATTCCCATTTTAGCAAATCATTTAAAAGTGCTTAGTGAAATGACCTCAAGATGAACACCTATGGGATGCGACCAACTTTATTTTCTATATCATCACAGAACATAGTGGTTTGACTTTTACTTTCATTCAACTTGCAATTTCAACGACTTCTCTGTAGTTACGAAAGAAGTAGGCCTATCGGTGTTCCTGGAGCCTTCCGTCCTAGGGTATACTTGGGACCCCTGGTAAGGCTGCCAGTCCACCGAAGCGGAGCGGGGCTGCGGATCGGAGATTAACCAATAGTATTGCACAGAATCTGGGCGTGGGCACTCTCTCGCTCGAGACCATGGTGCTAGCTATGGTCTCCAGAGGGAGTAAGTGGGACTGCGCCGCCTCTTTCTGTGAGCAGGTCATGCTCGTGAAAGAGGCGGCGGGGCGAGAGCGGGAGAAAACTCTCCCACCCGAGTTCCGCAGTCGGCGGCTTGGGCGCCGCCGTCGTGTCTTCGCCGAAGACCATCGGCCTCCATGACCGGGGGCCTGAGGACGGTGAGTTGGCTGCTCACCGTCTTTACAGAAGCAGGCCCATGACGGCAGCGTGATGTGAGGGATTCATTGCCCTCCCCCCCCCCCCCCCTAAGTAGCGGGATAACACCCGAAACCCCCCCCATAGACGCGGGATAGCACCCGAACCACCCCCAAGGCGAGGCCGCAATAGGCGGTAAGAGTCCGAAATAACATCCATGAAGGATTTTCCCCCACGGTTAAAAAAAAAGCCCACCACAGTCCACTGCTGAACATAGGCCTCTCCCAATGTGCGCCATATCGCCAGATTCTCCACCTCGAAATGGCGTAATTGAGTTGAGTAGAAAATATCCTAACATCTTTACCAACTCTCATTTACAATATTTATAAGATTCTATGTACTAATCTAATCTGAAATTATTATCCGTTTGAATATTCAATTTAGCCGTGCAATGATTATAAATGGTGTTTAATGCTTAAAATATTGATGTTGTTATTTTGTAATCTGCGTACTTAGTCGTCTACGCCTCTACAAAAGATATCTTAAATAGATGCTGAAAGTATTAATTCATTCAGAATAATTAAGATAAATACAAAAATGGCCCTTCGTAATTGGAAATAACACCTTATTTTCTCTAATCAAGAATAGAACAGATGTTTAGATAATGACAGAATATTATTTTCAGAAAATATTACTGTTATTCTATCGAAGTGATAAGTAAATATTCATAGATACGGAGAATTAGTATCAGTATTTCCTGTTATAGGTACTCGTAGTAAGAGTATACAATTAGTTAAGTATGTTTGTATAATTAGGATGCAAAGACTCCTTAGACGTACAAGCTGTTTAGAATAAAAATTGTATCACTTTTCCTATAAAAGGCGAAACTGAATTTTAAATTTTGAAATTGGTACGGAACGCAAAAACCGACCATTCCGTGAACATGGCCCCCACAAGGCCCCCACCGTCTATCCAATATTATCAAATCGTGCGAAATTGTATTTGATTTGCAATAACACAGTATTTTGACAACGATATACCAAACTATGGCGAGACTTGTTTACCTATAACACCCTATGTAACCCATATTTGCAAGAAATAAAATGATTTATGATTTATGATTTATGATTGATAGTGATGAAACCAACGAATCACAAGCTTTCGTTAAAATCGGAACTACGGATTCCAGCCATTTCATGGAATCGTTCACGTAAGTCACGCATTTTTAGTCGAGTAGTGGTGTTAAAATGTTTGGTTTCGTTCCTTTAACTAAATTAATGTGCAAACACCCTAAGTATCGTAATCAATTAAAGAAAGCCTACCTCGTAATCAGAACCATAAACAATCAAGTAGCTGTCAAAATAGACAGTAGCAAAGACAACATCAGATACGGCCCGCAGATATCTGATAGAGCCATAGATTACGTCTGTGTGGGCGATTTTTGCGCCAATTAATCTGAAACATTGTTAATGGTACTTCCATTAAATTGCTGAATGCCTTGTTATAAGGTTATGAATGAAACGGTACTTTCTTCCTACACTGCAACTAGATCATGCTTGATTGAAATAATTTGTTTGAGGTCGAACTAATTGCAAATGGGGATCGCGTTTTAGTTGGTGAGAATTATTGTTAAAATGGGAAGATTAAGAAATAAAAAACCTATTTAAATTAGATACAATAGGTACCTAGTCAACACACCAAGATCGCTAGAGCCAGGACAGTCTGATGAAGTCTGAGTATACCTTCATCATCTTTCCTGAAGATCAGATAGCAGGTGCTTTCGTAATGGTAACTTTAGACCCAATCAAGAGAAAAGTAGGATGGCAGACCAGCCCCTCTAGACAAGTGGCAATTCGCTGCGCGGCGTATCGTACAGTCAAGATAGGTCGCAGAACGACCTCCGTCCTCCATGAGTGCTGGCCTGGGTGTGATCGGTGGAGCCGCCTGTCACCCTAGCAGAAAGCAGGCCGCGGCCGCGGCGCAAAGTGCGCGTCCCCGTACCCGGGGTAGATGGGGACACTATGGTCGTGGTTCGTTTTTTGACCCACTTCCAGTTGACCGATTGTTCTGATTTTTTTCGCCTCTAGTTCGGACTGTAATACCATATAAATCAATAAAACAGTTTGATTTGCTCTTAATACGAGAGTTTTAAGATCATTTTGGGACTTTGCCTTCAGCTTACCGTCAGGCGAGGTGAAGTCTAATTGACGTGTCCTTATAAAAAAAATCTTCTTGTAGCCTAGTGAAACTGATTCGAGACTGCTAATGATTTACAACTACACTGCATAGTGTTTGTGTCGCTACAGACCTACTTGAAGAATCAGTGTTTACTTTGAATATAGCTACATTTAAGTAAGTAGTTGCAGTATCTACATACACACAACCAATCAATCATCAGTCTATCGCAGTCCAATGCTAGAGCTGCCTCTCCCAATTAATTTAAAATTAAAATTCATTTATTCTCATCCACAGTGTTTGTAACAATTTAACTTAAGAACTAATGTTAGTAATAATTCAATAAAAAACACTCCACTATCCACACCGATGACACCACATTCGAGAGAAAGACGCTCCACTCGAGTGTAGTGCCATCCAGTGCCGCAACAAGGGAGAGTCCCACCGGTCCTTGAACACATTCAGGAGACTGTTGGAGCTGCAGCGGAGTCGTGCCAAGGCATAGGCCGAACGCTTTCTAATGATAGCATAGAAATCGTCCGTGCGGGCCTCTGCGAACATTCCTGACGCACTGCACCTCCGCGACAGCCAACAGCATCCTGAATACGTTGTTATACTGGATGTTATACCTGATAGCCAGCGACCTTCGCTCCCTCTCAACATCTAAGTCATCCCTGAGCACGTCCGTGATCCAGTGGCCCAAGTACTTAAGTTGGTAAAGGGTTTTCGAGTTTCCCTTCTCTCGCAATGATATCGTCTGCGTATTTTTTTGATAGATCCCCTTACGAGACCCTTCGGATGTGATGGGGTGTTGATACTTATATTTTTTCTTAATCATCACACCGATTTATACACAAACTTGAAGTCCAATTAGCGTGATAAAAATGTGTTCTAAGTTTAGACTCCATGTAACCGTAATCTTACTGCCACCACTGAGTGCCACCACTGTTAACATGGTAAATGTTTGCGATGGTGACTTTGCCTTTAGCTTTTTTTTTTTCCGAGACTTTGCCTTTAGCTTAACATCAGGCGAGGTGAAGTCAAATTGACGTGTCCAGTATAAAAAAAAAACTACTCGTAATCTCAAATAAAAAGATTGAAAGATTCAGATCAGATCCGTACCTAGTTTTGTATGTATTTTTAACGAGAATTGCCCTTATGATACCTCCAAAGGGGTACATTACGTAGTAGTGTAGATGACTACTAAATCAATATGATACCTACTTGTCGAGACTGATTCATCAACGCAGAAAATAAGCCGCCATTGCTACAAACTTGAAATTTTATCAGTTGATATTACCTGTTTGGCTTGGCACCGACTTCTAACAGATCAGATAAATAAAATAATTATAAATAGGTATAAATAAACTATCCTATTAGCGGTTTAGTCTTTAAAGATTCAGTTATTTAGATAAGTTTCACTTTTCAATGCTGTTTGATTCAATTTGGTTTAATATTTTAGCTAAAATTGTATTTATCCATACTAATATTATATATGCGAAAGTAATTTTGTCTGTCTGTCTGTTCCACATTCTCGTCACTGTACCAATCTTGATGAAATTTAGTACAGAGTTTGGGCATGGATATGCTTCCTTTGCAGAAAAGGGGTTGAGCTTGCAAATAGAATGAATAGTTTGTATGTACCTACATATTTTTTAAAGAGAACCTGATAAAATTTGGTACACAGATAGATTGAACTTGAGAAAAATCGGCAGCAATAGCGAATTTACCGCGACAGCCTCTGTGGCGTGGCGGTAGTGCACGCGACTGCCACGCAGGAGGCGCGGGTTCGATTCCCGCACAGTGCAAATATTTGTATGCATGAATATGGCTATTTGCATTGGTCTGGGTGTTTATATGTATAATATGTATGTATTTATAAAAAAAAGTATATAAGTATGTTTATTCGCATTCTAGATTCCATAACACAAGCTATAAAAGCTTAACATGGGTCTAGATAGCGTTGTGTAGAATGTTGTGGAATATTTATATTTATTTATTTTTATTTATTTATCTTAACAAACTGTTATTATTTCTAGTAGTTCGTTTGTGGAATGCCATACATATGAAGCAATACTCATATCAGATTCTACTGAATA
Organism: Eilema sororculum; assembly: GCA_914829495.1. NCBI lineage: Eukaryota > Metazoa > Arthropoda > Insecta > Lepidoptera > Erebidae > Eilema > Eilema sororculum. Next base: position 3,705,459 of record OU618556.1, read on the forward strand.
TTGAAAATGTTGTTCTAAAGATTAGAAATGACTGTTTAATAATAACTTTACGTACGTTTCAATGATTTCGCTCATCACCCGTTTACCTTGAGGACATTGTGCGAGAACACACATGTGTAAACGTATTCAAATATGTTGGTACGCGCTTGTGTGCTTATTGTATTACGGATGCACACGCGCAAGCGTCATTGTATGATTATAGCCGTACTAGCATTTGCCCGCGGCTCCGCCCGCGTGGATGACGGTTATCGCGACCAAACATAGCCTATGTCCTTTTTCATGGTCTAATCTACCCCTATACCAAATTTCATCAAAATCAGTTCAGTAGTTTAGCGTGAAAGCGTAACATACTAACAGACAGACAGGTATCTACAGTAAAAAATTACTTTAAGAGATTACCCGTTGAAAAACTGACAGACATGCAGACAAAAAAATTAAAAGTAGCTTTTTATTAGGTAATACTTATGCATTCATTAATTCCACGTTAGTGATAGATATTCCAGTTTTATTTATTAGTATAGTAAGTATCTTTTTTTTCTGCATTATTCTGTATTCTTTATGGTGTACAATAAAATATATTATAAAAGCAATAAAAAATGAATAAAATATCTTTGCAACCGTCATATTTTCAAGTCGGTGAAAAATATGAAAATCGGAAATCCAATAAACCTGCTACCGGTGATAAACTGATTCACGCTTTTGGAAGCGAAGCGAGAATCGGTTAAATAGTTCTTAAGGTAGTAAACTCAAGTTGTAAACTAGGATTAAGTTTTACGACTGTAGTTAATACTGCTTGTCCTCGCGTTATCTTCAAGGTTTACGCTAGGAATGTTAGCGCACGTCTAGACCCATAGTAAGAACTATTTTTCATATCGAATACGAAGGGAAAACTATTTTTTTTGGGCGGGAATCGAACCCGCAGTATTTCCCTTACAGGGGGAATGCCTTGACCAATTCGGCTACCGAGACACGCTCGATATGATTCAAATTTCCCATCTTATACGTCTTTAAGGCGACGGTGGAGTCATCTACCGATTTTCTTACGAACTATCGGAATCAATGAATAATGTTACAATCATTTTTAAACATTGATTTTTGATAGCTCCGCCCAAACAATGTATGTAGCCTGGCGCAGTATATCGTGTTGAAAATACTTGAGGTCATTGACTCCTTGTAACAGCTGTTGTGAACAGTCAATGACCTTATGTACCTATATTTCAAAGGCTATAATAGTTGTACTTAGAAGATACGGCCGCCATGATTCCCAGGATAGTAGAATTTCGGCCACCCTATCTCTTCCCATGCGGTGTCGTACAAGGCGACTAAGGGATAGGGCTGTTTAACATCAGACAGATATATACAGCCCATGCTCAGCCTCAGATACATGGCTCGAGTCAATAATAGTGCCGGAATACGGCAGTAGGTTAACCCCTATTAATAAGGAAGTGATTAACTGATTATGTATATTAACGTAACTAGCAGAAGCCCACGACTGCGCTCGTGTGGATGTCGGTTATCAAGATTTCTGCTCATATCTGTGGTACTCAACCTGCTACAATGAAACACACGAAGATTTTAAATCTCACAAAGACCATTTTAAACATATCCATCGCGAACAAACACACATTTCAAAAAAAAATAGGAACTCCCTGCCAGCTCATGTGTTTCCTTCTTCCTACAGTCCCGGGTCCTTTAAGCGGAGCGTGAAAAGGCATCTGATGAAGCCGCCAAGCTGAGTGCCACCACTGTTAACATGGTATATATGTTTACGATGTTGACCCACTTTCCGAGACTTTGTCTATACCTTATCATCAGGTGAGGTGAAGTCAAATTGACGTGTTCTTTTATTTAAAAAAATGTGTTCAGTTTCGTTAATATAACATAACGTAACTATTTATTAAAATATCTCCAATGTACAGACACTATTACTTTAAAATTATATTATTAGTATAGATAGATTAATCCATTTCATTCTTAATCCCACCCAAGTTCCTTCCACACTGGTATGAACTATCTCAAGACAATAAATTATAATACCGCGTAATTTGTTCAGTTATCTTGTGTAACAATCGTTATAAATTAACAGTTTCCAAGGTCTCTGTGTACAGCCTTGACACATAAGTGCTCTAAGGGGCAGTATGTTGAGGTAGGTTTGTGTTTTATGATTATAAAATGGGGCCACAAAGTACGAGATTTTCTAAGCGCGTGGATGAATAATAGCGGGAAAAGTGACGTCATGTACAAAATAATTGAAAGACATATTTAATTATATATGTCACAAACTAGGCCTATAAATTTATTATTTCTTTATTAAAATTAACATCCACATTGTCTACAGATTCACAATGTAATAAGGTAAAGAATCTGGTAATAAAATTATATATACGCTCAAATGACTGAATGGATTTGATTAATTGGAACAAGGATAAATTATAGTCAATCAAATAACTATTTTATTCCTCGAAAAGGTTCCCATTTGTTGCGGCAACATGATCAAAACTTGAAGTGGTTCAAGCCAGGCAACCACTAGTAAGTAGGCAACTCAGACTAAAAGAATAACTAATAAATGATTATTTTAGTTGAAATTGAAATCCATATCCATACTTAATATTATAAATGCGAAAGTAATTCTGTCTGTCTGTGTTACGCTTTCATGCCTAAACTACTGAACGGATTTTGATGAAATTTGGTATAGGGGTAGATAAGACAATGAGAATGGACATAGGCTATTGGTCGCGAGAACCGACGTCCACGCGGGTGGAGCCTCGGGCAACAGCTAGTAATATTATAAATGCGAAAGTAATTCTGTCTGTCTGTCTCTATGTGTTACGCTTTCACACCTTAACCACAGAACGGATTTTGATGAAATTTGGTATAGGGGTAGATTAAACCATGAGAAAGGACATAGGCTATGTTTGGTCGCAATAACTGACATCCACGCGGGCGGAGCCGCGGACAAAACCTAGTAGCCAATAATTGAGGCAGTGGTTGCTGATCCTGATACCACAACTAATACACCGCCCATATCATGTACCAATAAACTGTCGGATTAAATTGTACCAATACTTGTCATCATCTGTACGTACTTTTAAAAGGGTAAGCACCGAACGTGACCAAATTATGGACCAGATGAAAATTGAAAACCACTAAACTTGTTAAATATATGGCGTGTGCCGTGCCGTAGTGAATTTAAATTCGTATTATTACTGATTCGTTTGGTTCTTGTTTTGATATTTCAATTGACATGACAGACTGGACAGTTTTGGTCCAATAATAATGTTAGGCAAAATCTATGGGGCTGATGTGATTGTTGTGAAGACACTACAACCCACACGCTAATGAAGTGCCCTGTGTAAAATTGTGCTGGAGACCATGATTTCGGCTATAATTTCAACGAGAGTACGTAGAATCCCATCCTCATATTTCGGGGAGGTCCTCACAGAAAAAAATGGCAAAAGTTAAATGTAATGCATAAAACCTACAGAATATTTGGAATATAGGTATAATCTGACAAAATAAATCTTCCATTACAGCAGAAAAAGTAGGCTGATGGGTGAAGTCCCGAATAGTCATAAATAATCATTGTTCCGTAAGTTGTCTCAGGGGATATATATACTTGACTGTCAAGTCGTGACCACGGGTGCAGCATCACACCCTAAACGTCGGCAAATGTAAGTAAAAAATTTATGTCGCATGAAATCCCGAATAGCCTTAAAAAACCATGAGTTTACACCGCGAGAGATTAAAAATAACATTACGGAACAATTGAAATAAAACCACTTTTTACGGATTCTATCGCGATATATTTGTTATGATTACTTTTAAACCCGACGTTTCGGCTGCTTTGCAGCAGCCATTTTCGCGGTGTGACTCACGATGGTAGTTGTCACATAGTTTGAAGTATAAGTTATCTCAAAATACCCGAATCATGATGAATTATTGGTGTTCGTATTTACGCAGAATGAGCTCACTGTGTTGTTAAGTCTTGCTGGACTTAACAACACAGTGAGCTCATTCTGCGAAAATGGCTGCTGCAAAGCAGCCGAAACGTCGGGTTTAAAAGTAATCATAACAAATATATCGCGATAGAATCCGTAAAAAGTGGTTTTATTTCAATGAGTGACATTCGCGTAAACTTCAGAAAATATCATTACGGAACAATTTCTTCAATAGCAATATTAGGTTTATTGGTAACTATTGTGCCCTTCAATAAAGTGTTAAGATGTTCACACGACAAAACATTCCTAAAAAAATTGCTTATCATTAACACGCGCAAACATTACGAGATAATACAACGAGAGCTTCTTTTACTTTGACCGCCGCTTATAAGAGTCTGACCTGCCTCAGATAAAAATAGATCTCAAACAGTACCGATAGATTAAGATAAATGGACACTTCTTTATCTTCACTGTCTTCAGTCTATCGTCGCGGTCGTTGTCTGAGCTGACTCCTCACCTACGGCGGTTGCGAAGCGACATGTTCCTGACCTCATCCCACCTCTGGCGTAAACGCTGACGACTGCCTGATAGAAATTGATCGTCTATCCATCGGCTTGCTAACAAATCACCTCGGATAAGTACCCTTCGTTCTAAGTATCTGTGTTATCCTTAAACGTTGGTAAGTAGGTCGACATACCGTGCGCAGTTAAATATGCGACTATGGGGTTATACCATGATGTATTTTGTCGACTTTAAGTTACGTCTTCCTTTTGGCATGTTTTATTGACTTCATTTGGCCGTATTTATGTAAACAGAATAAGTTTTAAGGAACTCAAATATTGGCAGTAATTTCAATCTATTTTCATTTTATTCATCATCCTATTTGCGTTAATTCACCTTAGAGTCAGGGGTCCATTTTCCTTGAAGCGACCTCAACAATCCATTGGCTATATCGAAGTATTACAATTAGAACTTTCAATTTATTATTATCGTCAATTTACAATTTTTACATCGATCAGTTAATTTGAAGATGGAGCTAGGATATAAATAATAGAATACTGTGGCATATTATAAACCTGATCGTTGATTTTAACCCTATCAATTTATTTATAAAACTTTTGATGAATTTGATGACATTAATATGTATATGTGGTTGTAAATTTCACTCCGCAATCAACGCTACAATACTCCAAGAGATGTTGTTTGTCTGATTTGCATACCAATTCTACAAAATATTAAGGACTTCGACGGTATATTGCTGTCACGCAGCTTTCCCTACGATACATTATATGACGCCAGGTCAAAGGGCTTAGAGAGGTTGAGGAAATAGGCATATACCATCGGTTTACGGTATATACCTTATCTCAGTGCGATCGATACCACAGTCCGTATGACCTGTAATTATAGTGAACCGTATTCTTAATAGTGATTAGTGTGATTACTATTCAAGTATCTCATAGTAATAAATACTCTAGGTGATATTACACAGCGCTGGCTAGTTAGACAGTCAACATCAGAAAGATATTGACGTACAAAGTACTCAAAATGATCTTAATCTCGTTTTTGACCCCCTTCCAGTAGACTGATTGTTCTGATTTTTGGTACACACTTTTCGTTCGGACAATAATACCAAGTAACTCAATTACAAGTATTTAAGAGCAAATCAAACAGTTTGATTTGCTCTTACTTAATACGAGAGCTTTAAGATCATTTTAAGAATTCGTCATCAAGACATTTATAACGCTGACTGTACCTGAACTAAGCAAAGCAAACTTATATACAATTCGAATACATCAGTGTATAGAATTCGAATATTTACTAATGTAAAAAAAAAGCACTTAAAAAAGCTTATCTATGTTATTAAATAGTCTATCTGTAGTTAAATTGTTTTTTTTATTATTTTTACTAGTTTTTTTTTACTAGAAAGGTTTTGGTGAGACTTAATATCTTACGTTGGTCGCAATCAGTTATGTAGAAATAATATATATAACCGGAGAAATAATCAAAATTCACTAAAACCAATATTCACGCAGGTGGAGCCGCGGGTATTGGCTAGAAAAGTTATAATATGGGTTCAAATAGATTACATAAACAGTAACCACCCATATTATTACAAATATATATTGATACATAATAGTACATCATGATATAAGTGCGGTAAGTTGAAAATTACAGCCGAGGCGATATTACTAGCCCGAGCCATCGGCGAGGGCTATAAGGAAGCAGAGGCTGTAATTTTCAAAGCGCACGTATGTCATACGACGTTTTATAACATATTTACGAGGAAATTAATAATTAATACAGCTAAAAAAAAGCGCGCGGAATTATTTTTACTTGTCCACAAATAAGCGATGCGCGCGCATCAACGTTTTTTTTTTTAGGCAAAGGTACAAAAACAGCCAGTATTACTAATAAAGTAAATTAATATTTTTGTATTTTTGTTACAGATAAATGGTTGTAATTTATTGTTAAAATTAATTAAATTAAAGAATTAAATGTTTATTTGTTATATTTTATTTCCCAAAGTTAATTTTATTCATAAAATATTGACCACTTTCTTGACATAAAACCTCTTTGCTAAGATTTTTAAAAGTATCGTTCACGGAGTATCTTAAAACTTTATTAAAAAAAAAACACGTGCCTTTTACATTACATTATCGCACAAGTACGTAATGAGATACATTACGATATTGAAATTGGTGTAATTATAACCACTTTACGAGCAAATATGTTATAAAAATATTTACACTCAGAAGAAATCGAATATAGGAATTGAACACTTTACCGCCACGTGACACGAAGTCACACATTTTATCCGCTACCTCTTATAAAACGCTGTTTTCATAGCCACATTAACAGAGTTGTAATAAAGCTTCGTGTAACACTTGATTCTTTGAAGTGACAGTTGTTATGTCAACTTCAAACATGACATATTTAATTTATACGGCACACTTTGATATGGTAATCTTCGGTAACTCGAAACCCGAAGCACAGCCGAAGTGTTTTAACTGTTTATGGTAGGGGAGCTCTAGAAGGTATTTTGGGAGTCTCGACGGCGGATACCTTATATGTATATGAGTATATGACATAATGCCTCTAGCCAGTATGAGCCTCTAGCCAATATGGGGATGGGGGAGGGAATGCGCTATAAAATGAAGGTTAGTTACTTTTCTTTTCTTTTCTTTTTCTTTCTTTCTAACTAGTAGTGACAATTTGACGCTTACATCGACTGATTAGCAAGTTTTTTTTTTAAATTAGCAGTTTGAAGGTAACAAAATTACAAAAAATAATGTCTGGATTTACTCGAGCGCGGTCATATCTACCAATTTTAACGGTTTTCACGACACTTGAGTAATCACACATTTACCATCATGGGCTCCCCTACTATTAAGATTGAGTACTTGTTATAGGAGATGGAATTTTTAAGGTATTTTCCCATATGCTGACCCTGATGATATATCAGGTCACTCGATATTTTTTATGATAGACCACTAATTGTTTTATAGAAGACAGTCCATCTGATAGCAAGCGGCCACCGTAGATTTCGGACACTTAGACCAAGGATATCACTTACTTTGAAAAGTTGAAATTGTTCTACATTTCATGGAGTAGTTACATACATTATATTCATAACTATAACGACGATACCTATAAGAAGATGGAGTGGCCCCTATAGCCAACAAAATAACAGAAATAATAAAAGACTAGCTTTTGCCCGCGGCTCCGCTCGCGTGGATGTCGGTTCCCGGCAATTATTCGAATTTTTCTCAACGTACAAACCTTCCCTGGACTTCCTTAAATAATTCAAGACCAAAATTAGCCAAATCGGTTCGTGCGTTCTGGAGTTATAGCGTCAGGAAGGAAAACCCGACTTATTTTTATATAGTAGAATAAATATCTGCGTCATAAAATGCCTCGCTTAAAGTATGATAGAACATAATTGGGTAACAGAAAATCTACAGTAAAACTCTTAGGAATGTCAGCATTTACATTCAATGATTCCTTACTACAGTGTCTGTCTTTTTACAGTGATTATAGCTCGGAACACATATCTTGGACTTTCTTTAGTCAAACGAGGTCCTGGCGGAGAAGGAGGCGGCCGGTCGGGTCCGGACTAGACTCCGGGCCCGAGAAGCCCGCGCAGAGCGAAGGCGAACCGGACGTCGGAGGTTGCAGAATGACCTCTGTCCTCCATGAGCGCTGGCCTGGGGGTGACCGGTGGAGCCGCCTGTCACCCTAGCAGAAGCAGGCCGCAGCGGCGGCGCAAAGTGCACCTCCCCGTAACAGGTGCAAAAACCCGAAGGGGGCCATCTCGAAAGAGATGGTCCTGGGTCTGCCGGGGTGCGAGAGATATGCTTTTGGCAATCTCACTTCCGGCAACCAAGGACCCAAGACGGCGTGCGTTTTAGTTGGTTCGAGTCCGACATAACACCCTCTACCGGCTCCGTGGGGGTGGTATCCGTGGGGATTTATAATCTTGGTGAAATTGAGCTCATCCACCGTACTAGCACCCCGTGCTATCTTCAAACCAATCCAAGAAACGTGTACTGCGCGTAGTACATTTTAGGTTCAAGTTCAAGATAAATGTCCTTAGGTAGTCGTTTTCGCTTCCAATCTCATGAATGGTCCAAGACACCAGACACATATTTGTTTATTTTGTTCTTTATCTTGTCTGCGCTATACAGTGCCCTTAAAAAGGGAGTTTTATTCATTGTAACTAATATTTATTTTGTTTGGGTGTGTTTGCATTGTTGGATACGTGACGGGTATACTATGACATGAATTGGGTTTACTCGTATGCTATGGCATTGTTGTGTGTGCTTTAGTAAAACGTGAGTCAGTGCGGAAATATTTCTGAAAGTATCTATGATTCCTACTAGTGAATAGAACGAGTATAGCATTTTAATTGGCGTTTTGTGGGATGTCATTTAATTCGCGGCTTTATGTAATTGACAAGGTTATTTATTAATAAATCATATTTGGGAGAAATAGATTAGATTACCTGTGTTTTGGTTAATAAGTATAAAGCAAAAAGTCCAGTGACACTTATTTCCTTGACAGGCACAACATCATGTCAATCAAATTCCCGTTAGGATATTATATCCGTCACGTCAACAGTCTTCCTATTGTCGTGACACAATGGACATGGGCCTGTCGCAGAATAGTCAACGTTGTCAGCTCCCCACTGCTTAAGTAAGTCTTCTGTTTAATATATTATTTGTAGATTTTGTTGTAAATTATGAACGGATAGCGATTAAAATTGTCTTATGGTTAAACAGCTAAGACAAGAGATATAATGAATTCCAGGTCATTATCACTTACTAGCCCGTACACTTGTTGATTAATGGACAAGGCTGTTGTAGGCTTCTCTCTCGAGGTTGAAGGGGTCTGACGGTTGTCGCCCTCCACAAACCCCAAGATGGTAAGGAGTAGGAGAGCAGAAGCCAGGCACCAGATACGAAACAGCAGTTAGGTTTAAATCATTCCAAATTATCCAACATCTCAATAGTGGTTAAAGTTATACTAGTTGGACCCCTCAAAAATCTGACTTCTAACTGCAGAACTTCGATATTGCCAATTGGTTGTGGAGGTCAGATGACAGTCGCTTCTCGGCAAATATCGAAGTTCAGTCGCATCACAGTTAGACTGGAAACAACCCAACTGAGCGGGAAAAGGGCTTTGAGAATAACGCCCTTTAAACAGACAGTCTTTCCCGAGGGAAAACAGCATTTGCATGTGAAAGAGCGGGTTGTGAGAGGTCACTCGTTCTTAGCAGCGTACAAGCGCGGTAGAATGCACGCACGCAAACCAAGCGATTGTGGGAGAAAGAAAGGTAAAGAACGTGCGCTTACTGCGCCCAGCGCTTTCTCTGAACTGTCATGCGCGCGCAATCGCGTCTTTTGTTTCGCGTGTTCTATACCGTGCGAAAATTTTGAACTTTGAACTTCAAAAGGTACTTCCGCACGATTGTACGTCAGATTATTCCTCCGCGCAATCTTGACGTTCGAGAAAGTATGATAGAGCGTGACCGTGTAAAGGAGGAGACCGTGTAGATTTTATTTCTATACACTAAAGTTCAAAATGAAATAAAAACAGTTTCATTGCACTTTTTCAATTACTCTGAAACTTTAACAGCTTCGCTTTAAAGTCTATTATTTAGTGGCGTTTTTTGCAGTGGCAGTGGTAGCACTATGGTTTGGCTTTAGTAGAATCGAGGCCCAGCCCTGATTGACTGAACCTCTTGTGCCTTGGGCCAATCATGGAGTCGTCTATTTTGTATATATTGTCCACAACTCCCTTTGAACCGAGGCTTGCGTCAGCGTTTCGTAAATCTTACTTTATGTTAATAATTCTCATTAACCAATGGTTGTAACTACAAACATTTATATTTTAAAACAATGCCGTATAAATCTAGGACATTCTACAAAAGGCTATCAAGGCCCAAAGTAAGCATAACTTAGTTTATGTTATTGGTTCTAGAATGCGGATATACCATATACATAGGTACTAGATACATTTTCAACTTTCTTGCATATTATAAACACGAATGTTTGTAAGTGTGGGTGAATGGATGTCAGATGTTTGTTACTCTATCACGTCTCAACGGCTGGAGCGACTTTAATAAAATTTGGTAGGAAGTTAGCTGACACCCTGGGTTAATGGTTATTTTTGGCTACTCGGGACTTCACGCGATAAAAAAAATCACTTACTTTTGCCGACGTTTCGGGTGCGATGCTGCACCGTGGTCACGACCTGACTTACACCGCGATAGCTTAAAACTAACCCTAGATTAACACATAGGCTGAGTTGGTCGCGATAACCGACCGGCGGGCGGAGCCCTGGGTAATGCTAGTGTTGCTATGAATGCACATAAAATTATACAGACTTTTTTAGACTGGCACTTGCTTGCTTTGCACACGCAAGTGTGTTGTGCCTCTTATACCAGTCTGACCATTCTCGGGGATACCCCTCCGTGACTCAGAGGACCAGTTAGCCTTCGATTCTGGCTACAATACAGACATTCTGTGATGTTACAGTAGAATTAACTGAAATTTTACCAGGGGAATTGCGTTTGTCCTTCTTAAACAAGTGTTTTTTTATAAAAGGACACGTCAATTTGACTTCACCTCGCTTGATCCATCATCATCCACATAGAGACGTTAGTCCTGATTGCATCCGAGGCCACGGTGCCCTCGGAGCGATGGTAAGCTAAAAGCAAAGTCTCGGAAAGAGGGTCACTATCGTAAACATGTACCATGTTAACAATGGTGGCACTCAGCTTGACAGCCTCATCATATACCTTTACACGCCCCGCTTAAAGGACCCGGGACTACAGGAAGCAGGAAACACGTAAGCTGGCAGGGAGTTCCAGGTCTTAATGGCGTGGTTCTGTCCACCTGACTCTTTGCCAAAGAGAAATGAGTCTTCCCTACTTAAATAAGGCCGACTTCTTGCTCTATTTCTTGTGGTGTTATATATATAATGACCACACGCACAAAAGAATATTTTTTATGGCCAGCGGTAGGTAAATTAAACCATCAATTACATACAGTATCTATTGAGAGCATTAAGCAAGTTGCACAACATCACATTACAATTAACTCACGCGTGTAATTATCCGTAAAATACAATTCACTAATTACCATTTTAATTTATTGTAATGGTTGAACAATTAGTTTCATAAAGTGATACGTACAGTCAACGACAAAAGTAGCTTAACAATGCGAATTTATTGATCACTGTAGCTCTTAAACCTGGCATAAAATATACATAAAAAAATCCTTTTCCTACAGTCCCGGGTCCTTTAAGCGGGGCGTGAAAAACCATCTGATGAGGCCGCCATGCGGAGCACCACTATTGTAACACGTATCTGTTATGGTGACCCAATTTGCTGAGACTTTTGCTTCAGCTTACCATCAGGCGAGGTAAAAGCAAATTGATGTGACCTATAGAAAAAAAAAGTAACAGATTAAATGTATTAGCATCCTCTGGGCATCATAAAACTATTTTTGTAATGAATTTCAGATATTTGTATTTCAGAATAAAACATGGTTTATAATATTTCAGTGTCAATAAACTTATGCCGTTGACTGTACGTTGAATGGTTTAAGCTACGCATTTTAACTGTCAAAGTTCGCCTAAGCCTAAATTACATATAGGTTTTTTAATAGTCTGTTATAATAATAGTTATTATGTTAACTATAGGGTGTGCTAAAAATAATAGGTCGTGACTCGTGGCTAGTTTTTTATTTTAAATTAAGACGAAGATAAAAAGTATAATAGAGATATCGCTTGATGTGTTAATATGTCGCTATAATAAATTACTGAGCTAGTTTATATTAAGTTTGGTGTGATTTCCTGATGTAATCGATTTGAAGACACCATAATAAGATCTGAAGAATTCTTCTACCTTTTTTTTCGTGCGGAAATCCCCACGGATACCTCCGCCACCGAAGCCGGAAGGGGAGGTTATGTCGGACCGACTAAAACCCCACGCCAACTGAGGGTCGTGGTGCTAGGCCGTATTTGAGGTTGTCTTCGACATATCCCTCGCACCCCGGCTGACCCAGGGCCATCCTTTACGACCTGACCCTGCTAATTCCTTTGTTGAAAATTCTCACTCTATTTTGCCAGCCGTACACTTAGTTCCCCACTCAGTTTAACTGGCATTGATACTTCTGAAAGACTTAAAAAAAAAGTTATCTCTTGATCTGAGAATCGAACCTTGGACTTAATGCACAGTAGTCGCAATAACCTATCGCATAGATACCGCTACATAACTAGCATGAATAACCGTATTCAAATTATGTCAAATAAAAAGTTAGTGAATCCCTAATAAGCGGCATCCCAGACATTAATTTAAAAAAAATCTCAGGCGAGGCGGAGCCAGACCACGCCAGACTAATGAATGATGATAAATAATATAAATAAGACGTCAGGAGTTATCTCAAACGCGATCTTCCGTTATCTCCCTCACGAATCTCGTGTGATCCCCGTCCGTGCATTATTGGTTGGCTCTTGAAAAAATGGTGTAGTTTTGTAGAGAATTTATTAGATTTCGATGAATGATAAAATTTATTTGAGATAAATCTTAATTGTTTTTGAGAAAGGTTTACAATGTAATCTAAAAGTTATGAAAGAATTCATGGATTTTGATCTATATTTAAAACATGTAAAATGCCCTAAGAACACGTCTGGCGACCAAGCCATCATTACCTGCCAATCGGTGAACCTGATAAACCATAAGAAATCAAGAAGCTCTTGTGCCCTCCTTCTCATGGTTATTCCCTCTCATGGTTAGGTTAGGAATGTCTGACCCTCTAAACCCGAGAATCCTCGGTCAGACAGAAGTCACTACCGAAAAATTGGACATACCAGTCAAATACTATAAGCGGACACCGGGCTCCAAAGTGCAAACTTGACGAGGATGGTGATGATTCCATGAGCGTGAAATTTTGCATGTTGAGTATAAGGCTGCCATGAGTCATGTAGATTGTATGTATCTGCCTGCCTTCATGGAAATCCATACTAATATTATAAATGCGAAAGTCACTCTGTCTGTCTGTCTGTCTTTCTGTCTGTCTGTCTGTCTGTATGTTACGCTTTCACGCCTAAACCACTGAACATAGATGGTATAGGGGTAGTTTAGACCATGAGAAAGGACATAGGCTATGTTTGGTCGCGATAACCGACATCCACGCGGGCGGAGCCGCGGGCAAAAGCTAGTACAAGTATAAAATTATAACACAAGAGCAAATTGCAATTGGAATCTACTCAATGGACTGTTACGGAAGGATTTTTAGAAGTGAAATTTTTTAAACTCAATTAAGCCCATATTGAGAACACTTGTACTTTTTCCACAGTGTTTATTCTATTACACCTGACCGGTTTCGCCTTACGGCATTCTCAGAGGTTTACATTTACCAAAGGGTTTGGATGTTCAAATGGAAATTCAAATGGAACATCCAAAACCTTTGGTAAATGTAAACCTTTGCGAATGCCGTAAGGCGAAAAAGATCAGGTTCAATAGAACAAATGCTGTGGAAAAAGTACAAGTGTTCTCAATATGAGTTGAATTCCACCAAGTGCCATCAATCAACAGTATAAATAGTAGGTACTAATTTAAGCCATTATGGGGTAAACACAGAATACAGAATATTTGTACGAGGGGATAAAATATGAAATTTCTAGTTAGATTATGCGATCGATCAATCACAAAAATGTTGAATCGGATCTACACCTTGATCGGGCTGAGATTGCGCGGCGCACGATGCATCGTCGTTCGGCGGGAGGAACAAAGGATGTATTTTATTAACATTATCACGATATCGATACACTCGTTTAGCAATTTTATTATAGCATTTGACAAGGTAGTTATAACAAGGTTATAAAGAGGTCTTAATTTAACTTTTTTTTGACAATACTGATCGACTAATTTAACACGCCAACTTTTTTAATAAAAAGTAAATTGAAGACAGTGCAAATATATTGAAGATGAGAATTTAGTGTATGATTTGATTCAGTTTTTCGTTTTATAATCAAAAACTTAATTTTAGGTTAATAAATAATATGAATTATTCCAACATTATACGTAAAACTTGTTATTTTATGCTTTTCTTGCACGCGTGGGAATAAAATCAAACCATACAGTGTTTCATCATGGCAATCTATAGGAGGGAACCCGGGTATACCTCATTTTGAAAGTTAATACCCGGTTTTCCCCAGGTATCCCCGTAGACCTTAACCGATGCCGGCGAGGACATGAGAATGGGTACAATATTCTGTGCGGTATGTAATGCACTGCCAATTAACTACCTTTGTAAGATTAGACAATATAGAGAAAATAAAAAGACTATGGAACCGTTCGCACTAACTATTAAGTAATTTTAAAAACTACCAAAATAGAAAAAACTCCCATAATAAACAAAAAACTACTAAAAGAAAATAAACTGCCAAAATAATGCTAAAAACTACTAAAACAGCTAAACCATACTGTAAACCGTGTAAAGTGACTGAAATATCCACATTATGGCGTACCGTATGCCACCACTCGCAAATGACAGAAGTAAATATTTGAAAATTAGCGACGCGCTCGAACATCAGTCGGGTTCAATGCCCTAGTTGCATAAGCAGAGTGCGTCAAAACTCGATCAAGGTGATAAGTCATATGCGTCATATTGACATAACACCATATGCACTAACAACACTACTTTGTAGAGAGTTGATTAAGGGCGAATTCATGTTGGATCGGGGATCAATAGTTTGCATAGCATCGCCCGTATCGGCAGCACAGTGTAGGGGTCGATCTTACGATCGAAAGGCGGGACCTTTCGATCGTAAGATTCCATTCTTTGAAGATCCACTGTTCCATTTTTTTCTCTAAAGTGCCAAAAGTATTTTTTTTTGTGAAAAACCATAGAGATGTAGAGATTGCCATGTTTTGTTGTGTGTTTTGTTGCGGAAACATGAGGCATTAGAAATCAATAAATAATGTATTATCATAATCGTGCTGTGTAGTATCAGACAGTGATTATACAGCCCAAACTCAGCCTCAGACATAGGCTCAAGTCAACAATAGCGCCCGGCATATGACAGTAGGCTCACCCCATGACGTGGGACCGGTGAAATGTGGGTGTTAATTCGCCTCTGCCTAAACCTCTTGAGATAAAGGCGTGATTATATAGCACTAACTTTTGCCCGCGACTCCACCCGCCTGGATGTCGGTTATAGCGACCAAACATAGCCTTACGTCCTTTCTCATAGTCTAATCTACCCCTATACGAAATTTGGTTTTGGCTATAGTAGTTTTGGTGGTTTAGGCGTGAAAGCGTAACATACAGACAGACAGAGTTACTTTCGCATTTATAATATTAGTATGGATGTATGTATTTATCATAGTTGTTATGTTTTGTTCAGTATTCACTGATTAGTCTTACAAATCTAAAAAATGCCTAATAGCTATCAATCGTATAATCGATACTAACCTTACCCTATTCCCCAACTAATCACATGAACCCTAATACAAGTATTTAATTTATTTCAAGATAATTTACAAAAAAAATGTATAGCTGATACGTTAACCTTTGATATCTGTTCGATCTAATGCTCAATTATCCTAATACCCATACGTTACATCACATTACACAGGAACCTTTAAAAAATTGAACATATCCCCCTTTTAAAGGGGATTAAACAAATATATTATCCTAATACATCGGAACAGAGGTACTTATTCATAAAAAACCGTTATTGATTTATCGGTATTCGTTAATAACCGGCAATCACGCGATGGGGTGAAAAAAATATTAAGTGAGTTTCGATAAAGTAGCTTTTGTTGTTTATTTCGGTTTTGTTTGTTGCCTTCTGTTCCGATTGGTATTTTGTATGATTTTGTTTTTGGAATGTCAATTCGATTCTTTTTTTCAAATCTGTCCCGCTGATATCTTATTAATTTTATCGATTTTCGCACGTAAAGTTATGATGTTTCTATCAAATTTTTTAACTTTTTTTAAAGTCCTATATTAATTTATTACGTACATACAAAGATGTTTTATAAAAAGGATAAAAGTTAATGATGTAGATATAAGTTACTTTTCGATCTTTTGAACCTTCACTGAAAAATAATGTTTTGGCCGCTCTGCGCTCTAATGCGCAAGCAAATAGCGTAACAACGAATTTTAGGTCGCAATTACAACGGTAACCGAAACAAAAAAATGAATAGTACTCATCAACATCTTCATTTGTAACAAATTAGTGCTTTCAGGCATTAATTAAAAATGTTTTAACAGTTTTTATTACCGATAGGCAATTATTTTAGTACGGCCACACTGATGAGGTTATACAGTGTTTTTTTTTAATAAATTAAATTTACTTGTTCTTATTCGGTTTCTTTTGTATAATTAAGCTTAATAATATTTTTCTATAATGATATGACAAGCTGTCATATGAATGACTGAGTTACTCAATTTGTTAAGGACCTTTTACAAACAGCGTCTAACAAATTATTTGTATAATTATGTACATTTACCTTGCTCATAAAAAATAGTAAGAATTCAATAGACGCTACTTGTTAATCACTTGCTATTTCATAATTTTCTAAACTTAACAAGTACAACATTGTTACATCTTTTGTTCAATGTTTTCAGTTTTAGTGACTCTATACAACTAAGTCGAAAACAGGCTCAGGGTCGCCTGTTAGTGAATGGTTAACGATAACTATCAATGTATACACCAGTGGTATTCACGTGTTATAGGCCCTTCCTCTACAAGGAATTATGGTTACCCCCCTAAAGTATTATGTGGTTACCACCAGAAACACAACTATAACTAGAATATGGTAGAGTTACTTTAAATCACAGCGTTAGTCCTTGTACTCTAATCGGTCCAATAATCAAGTTTTGAGCTTAGCAAAGTTTTTTTTATAAAAAGATACAGAGAAGATAAAGATAGTCAATTTGACTTCACTTCGCCTGATGGTAAGCTAAGGGCAAAGTCTCGGAAAGAGGGTCAGCATCGTAAACATATACCATGTTAACAATGATGGCAGCCAGTTTGATGGCCTCATCAGATGCCTTTTCACGCCCCGTATAATGTGGCTTTATCTGCAAGAGCAAAACAAATTATTATTCCCTTACTAGCTTTTGCCCGCGGCTCCGCCCCCGTGGATGTCGGTTATCGCGACCAAACATAACCTATATCCTTTCTAATTGTCTAATCTAACGCTATACCAAATTTCATCAAAATCGGTTCAGTGGTTTAGGCGTGAAAGCGTAACATACAGACAGACCGACAGACAGACAGACAGACAGAGTTTTGCATTTATAATATTAGTATGGATATGGAAGTATGGATTCGGAACTACTAATAGTGCTTACCTGCTGTAAAAGTTCGCGTAATGTTATTGATGTATGTATACCTATTATAGATTTTATAATATTACCGACATGTTGCTATTAGTTTAAGGTCACTTAATCTGAGTTATGTTGTGTTATGAAATATAGAGAAGTATTATTATGTATTACCTACTTTTTCTGGGTGCTATGCTTTGTTCTGCTCTATGCAAAATTACGTGCTGACCGGTTGATCAGATGTGTTTGAAATTAAGTCATATTTTCACACCTTCAAAATCAGTTAACATTATTCTTCATGTGTAAAGTCTCCTTAAAATTCAATAATAATCGTAGGCTCATTTCATTAGTCATATTAATGCGGCCATTTTTAATTTGTGATAGCATTTCTGTGACTTTTTATTACGCTTTTATGGTGATCATGTATAGAAATATTGCTTCTAAAGTTTCAATAAATGGGAAAAACGACTGAAATGGGTGACATTAGTAATTGAGCCACGATTTATTGCTCAATAAGTATCGGATGTCGCTACCAATTAACATTTTGTGGTTATTACTTTAGGGGTTTATTGCTTCCCACGTTTACCTACAGTGTAAGAATAGACATAGGCTTTATTAACGTATTTTTTAATTTTCGACACACTTTTAGTAGCTAATACAAGTTTTTAGTACCAGTTTCATTGGTAATACCGGTTTATTAAAGATATAATGTCTACCTTATTGAATAAGGCCTTACATGCGCATGTCTATTGTAAAATAATTATTCGAAATAGAAGCCTTAAGTCCCTTGGTCCTATATTATCGAATGGTAGACCACTGCAACTTCTTACCATCAGGCTTAACTTTATATTTAGTTACTTCCTTAGATAAATTAAAACTTAGTAACGTTATTCTTCATTTAAAGGTATGTCTCTAGTTGCCGCTACGCTAATTAACTTCATGTACCTACATGATGTATCATCTTTGTTAAACACGGAAATAATCCCTATGACCAGTGATCGCAAGCTCAAAATACTGGAGTTTGCGAAATGGTTCATAAATCAATAATGCTTTCGTTTTTGATTGATGAATGAGTAATCTTACCGCCTTTTAAATGTTCCGCTTCCCTGGACCATATTTAACCCAAGCTCGCATGGTGATATTTCATCGTGTGTTTATGACCTGCAGAATGGGCCACCTATGGAAATAGTAATAAGTACTTACTCACTAGCAGAAAAAACTACTTAGTGCGTTATTCCGATACTAAATTTTTGACTTGCCGTAGAAATCACTGTGCGATTCAATTAGCCGCGAATGTTTTATAGCTAGAAACCGATATTATACGTGTGTTAGCTGAAATTCATTAGAGATCAAAAAGTGCCAGGTTGCAAAGAAAGCGATAGTAAAATTGACATATGTGGTCTTAAATTTTAGTCCCTTTCTTCATTGCAAAAAAAAAACAATAAAATTGCATTGCATTAGAAGATTTAAAGAATTTAGTTATTTTGCTATAGCATGATTTTCACTAAATACGATACTATTTATCACAACATTAAGTATATCTTACGCATCATCTGCAAAAACAAAAATCCTAAGATACATATCCAATATAGTATTACAAAATAAACACACGTTGGCATACTTAGCGCTTCCTTACTCTAAAAAAAATAAACAAAAAACTGTGAACGTAACCAAATTACAAACGGCCTTTTATGTCAGAATGAATTTTGGCGGGAAATCTATTAGTAGAATATGGTAGAAAATAGAATATGACTGGTATAGATATTTATTTTCTGTACCATCTAGCACCTGTTCACAGAATGATTTAACAACATAATTCTTAGTGAAATTTCTCTATTTATCGCCTCTTGTCATCAGGTAGTTAATGTTATGTCTGCAAGTAAGTTTATTTGTTGTACCGGAATTGATTTAAGTCAATGACCTTTGCGGTTTATTTTAGATATGGTTTGAGTTACGTAATTCGCATTTTGGATCGCACTTGCATCTTTATTTAATCTATTTTAATAATCAAAGAGTTCAACCGGTGTTCTGATTTTCTTTTCATATACAAATCCAAACATTGCATTAAAAAATAAAACAGAATTACTCATTCAAATTAATAATTGGTTTAACTCAAAAAAGAATGATTCTTAAGATACTTGCCTTGCATATTTTAATACTTTTTCAGTTAAAACAGGTCATACATATTATATCTAATAACGTCTAAAAAGTATTGTTTACACGTATTTATAGATATGAAAAGCCAGGAGAGCCTTCACCAGAACTCATATTATGTGGTAGATGGGCGTGGGAGTAAAAATAAATGTCTTCCGATTACAGTCACCGTATTTTTATCAATACGCACAGAAAACACATTAAAATTAGGTAATTAGTGATCACTACGACATGATATCAACTTAATTAAATAATAACGTAGCTCGATAACGAATATATACAGCGATTCGTCAAAAGCGTGGGGCGCGGGGCCTGTCTCGATCCAATGTTTTTCATCAAGCTCGCCGCCCGTAGCACCATCGACTATGACGCTCCGCTAGGTTGACATCGACTGTCCATGTCAACCTGAAGTTTGACGTAAACGCCGTCACGGCCGGACTGACATACGACCGTCCTCGGGCGATTTATCTGCAACGAATTAGGATAACTGCACAGTCCGTTCGCTCATCCTGACTTAATCATTTTCATCAGTGCACCATTACTAAAATCATCTTTCTAAACGTCTAGACAGGCCACGATGTGACCCGGACGACACAATTCATCTCACAATAACAAGCAGTCATCCAGGACAAGTCAGCCCTCTCGGGGGACCTGACTCGGACGACAAATTTCGTCGGATGATGCTCAGACAAGCCAACCCGACCGGCAGGTATGACTCGGACGACCCGTTTCGTCTACTCACTGTGACAAGTCAGCCCGACACGCGGGTATGACTCGGACGACCCGTTTCGTCTACTCACTGTGACAAGCCAGCCCGACACGCGGGTATGACTCGGACGACACATTTCGTCTACCTTCTGAGAAGAGTGAAGTGTGCCCTCTAACTAATCACTATGGAATAGTAAGGACGACACTTCTCCGCCCAGGATCAACCATTTGTAGAATTATCACATGTGTATGTTACAGTACTTATAACTGTAGTTTTATTATACCTATAACAGTGAATTGTCTTGCTCCGTGTGTAATTCAACTTCATGTAAGACTTCCCATGTTTCTGGGTCTGAATGTGCACTCAGGGTGTCTGAATTCGCTGTGACAGTGCGCGAGTCAGCGGAAGCAGTGTCTGAACATACGGTCAAAGTATCGAGACGGTCTAATGACTCGTTGTCATTGTTTGGGCACCAAGTATTGTCTACATCATCAGACGCCGTCTCGGCCTCAACTTCATTTAAAAGACTAGACGCGATTTCGAGTAATTCGTCATGTCCCCGAGGTACTGCGCGCAAATTTTCGTGAGAATATTTGAGAGTTCGACAGAAAGCACCTACTACGCTTTTAAGTTCGTAGCGATCATTATTTAGAACTTCTGTAATCACGAATGGACCCCTAAATTTCCTATCTAGTTTTGTCTGATTTCGCTTACAATTTTTGATGAACACGTAATCTCCTTTAGAAAATGGTGTAATTTTTGCGCGACCACGATTAAACCTAACAGTTTCGGATTAAGCAGCTTTTTGAATGTTTGCTAACGCATGTTCTCTAATTGAATCAAGATCCAAGCGAACCTCATTGTCTTTATCATTACTGTTAATTTTGGACATACCCAACGAATCAGAACGAATCCCGAACATAAGCTCTGATGGGGAATACTTAGTTACATTAGATTTTGTACTATTTAGTGCAAGCTGAATATTACCTAATTCGTCACGCCATGTTTTATTAGGATCATTTTCAACTATAGTTAAAAGGCTTTTTAATGTACGCATCACTCGTTCGACCTGGCCGTTCGCTCTACTTGAACCCGTCGCGATGAAGTGAAGTTCTATTTTATGCTCGTCACAAAAAGTTTTAAACTCAGAACTGATATAACAACGGCCTTGGTCTGCGATGATTCTTTTTGGCGCTCCATAAAGGTTAACTGCTTTTTGCAGAGCACATATCGCACTCTTCGCATCAACAGACAAGGTATCGAGTAAAACGTACTACGTGAAGCCGTCAATGATAACTGAGCAATACTCCTTTCGGTCGCTCTTCCCGCTAAGCTTTCCCGTGAAGTCTATATGAATTGTATGCCAAGGCATAGACACTTTCGGTATCGGGTGCAGCTGAACGGGTTGAGCTCCCGACGGACCTTTGGAAGCCTTGCAGATTATGCACGAATCTATGAATTTTCGAACACATTTAGACATATCCGGAAACCAATACTTCTCATAAAGCTTGTCTAAGGTTTTATCCCTACCTAGATGCTGCAATTCATTGTGGACATGATTTATGAGTGTGCAAATAAGAGATCGTGGAACTACTGGCAACCAGGAGACCATTTTAATACGGACAATTTTCCTATAGAGGATGCCTTCTCTGACATCAGATGTCTGCCCTACACTTTCGGGAAAACTGTTATTGTGGTATTTTGTGATAAGATCTTGGATTTCTGCATCCCTTTTCTGTTCCACTGATAACCAGCCCTGGTGAAGTTCAATAAATTGATTGAACGGATTTAGTTTGCACCTTTTCAGATTCTAAGGGACTAACTGTATCGGAATTTGGTAAAGGATTTCGAGACAAAAAGTCAGCGTGTTCCATTCTACTGCCTTCGCGGTAAACAATATCGAAGTCGAAGGCTTACTTGCAGATGTGCCCAACAGCGATATACACGGTGAGTTAAATCCTTCTTAGACTTCGACGCCTTTAATGAATTGCAGTCTGTAACAACTACAAAGCTCCTACCATATAGATAGTGTCTGAAATGTTCTACCGCCCTGACGACTGCTAAAGTCTCTAGCTCATAAGAGTGAGACTCTGCATCCGATGTTCGACGGCTAAAGTATTCTACAACGCGAGGTAGGTTGTCTTTCTTTTGTAAGAGGATTGCTCCATAACCGTCTGAGCTAGCGTCTGTATGTAGCTCTACAGGTAGAGCTGGGTCAAAAATGGTAAGAACGGGCTCAGATGTAAGAATGTCTATTAAGTTTTTGCGTATTCTTTCATGTTCAGAAGTCCATGTAATTCGCCTTTTTATTTTTGTAGGAGGATATAAGGGACTCACAATCCGTGTGAAGTCGGGGATAAATTACCGGAAATAAGACGCTAACCCAAGGAATGGCCGGACATTCGTAGCTGTTTTCGGTACAGGAGCTTCTACCAATGCTTGAATTTTACGGGAATGTGGTTTAATCACACCTGATTGCACGGAATATCCCAGATAATAATTTTTTTGTTTCATGAATTTACATTTTTTAAGGTTTAATGAGAACAATGCGGCCAACACATCGTCAAGACGCTGGAGACCTTCAGAGATGTCCACAGAATAGCAAAGTACATCATCCATATTAAAGGTTTATCTTTTAAATGGCTCATGGCTTTATTGATATATCTCTGAAAGACAGAAGACGCATTTCGTAAAGGGTAACGTTCGGGCACGGTATTGGAATTTAGCTTTTTAATAAGGACTATAGGGCTTGCAAAAGGGGAAGAACTTTCTCGAATCACTCCTGCATCTAATAATTTTTGGACCTGTTCCCTGATTATTTGTTTTTTTATTAGGGCGCGTTTACCGGGACACCTGTAAACGACTTTTTGCGGATCCACTAATTTAAGCTCACATACCCCAGTCTTAACCCGTTTGATGATGAAAATGATTCGAACACTTCTTCAAAATTGTAATCAACATTTCTTTATCATGTCCCTGCAAATCTGTGTCAATCTGATTAAAATCTAATGTATCTAAATTCCTATTACAAAAATGAGATTGCTCTTTAGTGTATATGACAAGGTTATCATTATCAATTTTCACGCATAACCCTAAATCTAAAATATCCCTACCAATAATTATAGGATCTGATATATTACAATCCGGAACCACGTGGAAAAGCAAGCTTATCAAACGGTCATCGATTCTAACCTCGCTCTGAATTTGTGTAGTGCATTGAATGTCATTGCCTCCGATACCAATAAGATAAACAGTATCTTTATGCACAGTACCCGAAAGCTTATCACAAAAGCTTTCCTTTAAAAGTGAACAAGACGAAAAAAAGGAACAGGCTCACCGGATGATGTTTTCATAGTGCTCCTAGAAACCTCCTTGACCGCAGCCTTACTTCCGTTCTTCTTGTCGGGGCAGTTAGTTGACATGTACCCCTTTTGTCCACACGTGTAGCAGATCACAGAAGGTATGTTATCCGATGAACTTGGGGTGACTTGAGAGGGTCCGGAGTTTTCACGACGTTTTCGACACTCAACCAAGCGATGACCTTCTAAACTCTTTTTTTGAACGATAGCTTCAGTTATATTGCACCAACCATCCACGTCGGCCTCTGGATCATCTGGGTTGAAGGGTAACAATTGCGTAGAATGACTTGGGTTCACTGTTGGTATTTGCTGAGACGCAAGGACTCGAGATAACAGCGTTTCCATGTGGGTGAGTTGTTTCTCGGCATCCGTTTTGGTCCGCTGGCCCTCAACTTGGGCCTCATCGTATCCCACTTCTGATGAAAAGCCAGGAGAGCCTTCACCAGAACTCATATTATGTGGTAGATGGGCGTGGGAGTAAAAATAAATGTCTTCCGATTACAGTCACCGTATTTTTATCAAT
The DNA here is from genome assembly GCA_914829495.1 of Eilema sororculum. Classification (NCBI taxonomy): domain Eukaryota; kingdom Metazoa; phylum Arthropoda; class Insecta; order Lepidoptera; family Erebidae; genus Eilema; species Eilema sororculum. The sequence continues at coordinate 3,729,989 of OU618556.1, forward strand.
ACGCACAGAAAACACATTAAAATTAGGTAATTAGTGATCACTACGACATGATATCAACTTAATTAAATAATAACGTAGCTCGATAACGAATATATACAGCGATTCGTCAAAAGCGTGGGGCGCGGGGCCTGTCTCGATCCAATGTTTTTCATCAAGCTCGCCGCCCGTAGCACCATCGACTATGACGCTCCGCTAGGTTGACATCGACTGTCCATGTCAACCTGAAGTTTGACGTAAACGCCGTCAGATAAATAGTTTAGCAGACGTAAGTGACACAAAGTTGTCCGATTTTTTAATTATTTTATTATTTTATAATGTAATATTTTTGTTCAACACCATGCAAATAGCTTACAAAGAGTTTATATACCTACACATTTTTTACGTTTCATAAACTTCCGCAAAACTAATATTTCTCCAAATTATTATTTTATTTTCAAATCATAGTTGTTCTACAAACAACTGTCAACACCATTAGACGTTGAACCTGTGAAAATAGGCGCCTATCATCAAATTTTCCTACCATTAAGTGTTTTATAGCTACTTATCGCTTTTCTCAGAGCAATAAAACAGTGATTCAGTGAGGGAACCACTTGATAAAGAGAACTTTAAATTTGTTGACTATCATCCTTTATTTTGGGTGTCATAAAAAATGTTAATTGATTTTAAGGCTGGCTATTGATGAGACGACTTTAGACTGGTAAAGCGGACCCCGAACTACTCAATGAAAGCTTCAGTTGCGACTGAATGACGATGTTGGGACGACTCTAGAAAGAGAAAATCGGCGATTAATAACAGGATAAATATGCCAGTTATATTAATCCAATATTCAGTATTCGTTACTTACTTTTTTATTGTATTCTATAACTGAAAAACGAAAATACAAACCCGGGGCATTGAGAGAAATGAGGATCTTCGGTTCCAACTGAGATTTATTGCTAGGTACGCCGAGATGCTGATGATCTTATAAAGAGTCAATGAGTAGGTACTTATGCCTATTGTATTTAAGTATAGTGGATGCAATATTTCGTTAAATAATTTGGTTTAATTAACTTTATGGCCTTTTACATTCTTTGATTAGATATTATCCACGGGAAAGTAAATTTCGTGACTTTACAACAATAGGGCTACTTGTGTTTTAAACAATACAATCTTTGTATGATTAAACTAGCTTGTTTACTTTTTATAGTTTTTTTATGGCACACGAACTCAACCACAATACGCGCATAAATTTTCGTTGGACGTTCGTTAACCCATTCGGCCTACTCTCAATTAGATTTTGAACAACTTGCACTTTGGAAACATTACTTTAATCTACCGATTTTACGATTTATATCCGGTCTTAAAACTTTAGCAAGAATCACACTCTAAAAAAAAGTATATTTTTTTGATGACATACATCTTTTATTAAGGAAAAATTACAAAGATAATATAAAAAATACGAATCGATTATTATTGAACTATTATACAATTACTTAATATAAATAAAAATAAAAGAACAAATTTAAAACTAAAGCTAAAAGTAAAATTAAAACGCGTCGTAGAATTTCCACGTTGTATTTTTCAAATTAGAAATAAAACTAGAGCATCGCATGTTGCAGAGAAAATCGTGTCGCAGTATTAAAAATCGCTGTCGGTCGCACCATCAATAGCCAGCCTCTCACTCCCGTTAAAAATTGAAGCGAATCCAGGCGAAATTTTAGATTAGGGTGTAGTAAAAAAGTTTTATGTATGTCAAGTATCTACATGTCCTTTGATTGCCCGACCAGAGATAAGTGAGCTATAAAACCTTATCATTTTCGGTCTTGCCGCCTTTCGGCGTGTTTGTTCCGTAGTGATATTTGTTTTAATAGTCATTAATTGGATTTTTATGTGTTTTGTAGTCGCAAAATCTGTTGAATAAGTGTTGGGAGCTGTGTACCAAATAAACATAATTATTTTATGTACGTTTTAATTGATCCACTGTTCTGATAGCGGTTACAGTTGTTATTCCAAGTTGTAAATACGAATTTTACATGGTTGAAATACAAAAGGGTGTAAGTTAAAAAGTTTTCAAGAAAAAATATTCTTAGTAATGACATAAAATGATATTTTTTCTGTTGACTGCGATTGTCGTTGACGTCCTTTAACTTCTTAATCGTCCGTAGATTTTATAGCACATTTTTTTTTTTTTTACACAGGACACGTCAATTTGACTTCACCTCGCCTGATGTTAAGCTAAAGGCAAAGTCTCGGAAAGAGGGTCACCATCGTAAACATTTACCATGTTAACAGTGGTGGCACTCAGCTTGACGGCCTCATTAGATGCCTTTTCACGCCTCGCTTAAAGGACCCGGGACTGTAGGAAGAAGGAAACACGTGAGCTGGCAGGGACTTCCAGGTCTTAGTGGTGCGGCATAGGAATGAATCACTGAAACGCTTGGTTCTAGCAGGTATACTCTGCACCGTAAATGGATGACATCTTAGCCCTGCACGTGTCGTCCTGTGAAGGAAAGGGGAGGGTGGGACTAATTGGAAGAGCTCGTCAGAACATTCACCATGGTAGAGACGGTAGAAAACTGCCAAAGACGCAACATCTCTACGCATCTGCAAAGGCTCGAGGGTGTTCGTGACCTTAGGATCCCCAATAATGCGGACCGCACGTCGCTGCAACCTGTCGAGAGCATCTAATAAGTACTTTGCGGAGCCGTCCCAGAGATGTGAGCAGTATTCCACGCAGGAACGAATTTGGGTCTTGTATAGAAGACATGCTGCTCCGGCGTGAAAAAACGTCTCACTCTGTTCAGGACTCCGAGTTTACGCGAGGCTGATTTAATGATACTCTCGATATAGTTTTTGTTATTCAGTTTGCAGCGAACATTCATACCGAGGATAGTGAGGTGATCCTGCAGTGGCAGTGGTGTGCTCTGAAGAGTGGGAAGGGGAAGGAAAGGAGATACCTTTGCTGTAAACGCACATGCCTGGGTCTTCTTGGCATTGAACTCGACCAGGTTCCTAGCGCCCCATTGAGAAATATGGTCCAGGATCCGGTCCAGGTCAGTGACAAGAAGCTGCCTTTTTTCCGCGATATCAGACTGCTTGGCCGCAGGATGTGCGTAATAACTCCCGTGTAAGGTGCTGTCGTCTGCATAGCAGTGAATGTTTCTGTTACAGAGCATGTCATTGATATGCAGAAGAAAGAGAGTGGGAGATAAAACGGAACCCTGCGGCACGCCAGCATTTACCTGCAAGAACTCCGAAGCTCCTCCATCACAAAGGACGCGAATACGGCGCCCCTGCAGGAAGCTTGCAACCCAGTTACACAGTCTAGGAGGCAGGCCGAAGGCTGGTAGCTTGGAAAGAAGCGATTTGTGCCATACCCTATCGAAAGCTTTGGCGATGTCAAGACTAATTGCCAGTGACTCACCGTGCTTCTCCATAGCCTCACCCCAAAGGTGGGTCATGTACGCCAAAAGATCACCCGTTGACCGTTTCGGTCTGAAACCGTATTGCCGGTCACTAAGCAAGGAGTGATCCTCTAGGTGGCGCATGAGCTGTGTGTTAATTATGTGCTCGAACACCTTGCACAGCACTGAGGTGACGGCTATGTGTCGATAGTTGGCTGGGTCCGAGCGATCCCCCTTCTTGGGGATCGGCTGGACATTCGCCTCCTTCCAAGCCGAGGGCACTGTACCCGAACTGTAGGACAGTCGGTACAGCCGCGTTAGCATAGAAGATAACTCCGCTGCACATTTTTTAAGTACAACCGCTGGAATACCATCAGGACCACTGGCTTTCCGGACATCGAGTGATTGCAGTACTGCACGGACATCGCGTTGCCTGATACGTATATCAGGCATTGCGTGGTCACCAGTGGGCATTGTCCGTGGTTGCATACCACAATCATCGACTCGGGAGTTGGCCGCGAAGAGATTGACCAGCAAATTTGCTTTCTCTTGCGGCTCATGGGCCAGAGATCCATCGGGATTGCTCAGCGGGGGCAGCGAGGGCTGGCAGAAGTTGGCTTGCACATAGTTCAATAATAGCGTTAATAGAGATAGATATGATATAGCCCTATTTTTGTATGGTCATGAGGTTATATCGATATTGAGTCCGTGGTAAGTCCACACCTGTGCGTTCCTCGAGAAACTTTCTGCACAACTAAACTGTGGAATGAACTGTCACCAGCGGAATTTCCGAACCAATACGAACCAATGCAAACCTTCAAGAAAAGAGCGTACTCTCTATTGAAAGGAAGGCAACGCACTTGTGACTCCTCTGGTGTTGCGGTTGTCCATGGGCGGCGGTGATCGCTTACCATCAGGCGATCCGTCTGCTCGTTTGCCTCCATACTCCAGAAAAAAAATCTTTATGTAAGTATCACTCTTTCTAAAATATAATCGATTGTAACTAAAGTAATGTTGCACCGTTGATCATTATGTTCGTTTTATGTGCGTCCAAAATTTAATTTAGTGGTGATTTTAATTACCACACAATAAAATCACTACAACAAAACATAAATTCTCAATTAAAAGCTAAGTTAAAAATATATATCGCACTTATCAATGTTCGTTTGTGATTTAAAACCCATCTGAAAGCCGCGCGACTAAAATATTTAATTACTCGGCTTAGCTCTGATTATGTGTGACGTTTAAAACAACACATAAAACTTTTGGTTTCGCGTGACACTTTCGGTTAGGGTTGTCTCACTTTAGAGGTCGCTATACGAACTCCGTCCTCTATGAGCAAGCCTGGAGGTGACATATGGAGTCACCTGTCACCTGTCAGTGTCACCCTTGCAGAAAGAGACCGCGGTAAGATCACAGGGTGGCCCTATTCAACATATACAAATTTTAGTTATACATATATGAGGCAAACATGAGACAGATCATGAAACATCACTTTGTCTCTTTTTTTCTAATATACAGTTTTGCCTGTAAAAAAGAGACAAAACATTTAAGTTATTTCTCATTTGGGAAAATGAGTGTATAGATTTGACAGCGTGCCGAGTTTTGGCACAATCCATGAATGATTTGTTACACTCATTCATTACTTTACTCTACACGAAACTACAAGAAGCATATTAGTGATGTACTCCAACAAATGATTTGTCGACGAAAATACTCTTTTTTCACATAATAGTACAAATTAACTAATAGCTGGTACAGATAACTCACTGTCTGGAAAATCAACAATCTAACTCAGTTAAGTTCCTTAAGTTAGGGAGATTAACCTCTGCATACCTACAAATTTGTCGGCCTACGGTTATTATTATTTCCTTACTTCGCAGTCGCTCGGCCACAGCCCGCCAAAAATAGCTTAGCGGAGATCGCCGAAGATTTGTGTTAAAACAAATATTGATGCGTATACAGAGAGTATCACGCAATAAAAAGCTGGCTTTATCACAAGGAGTTTTATTAAAAAAAAATAATGCGAGGTTACTGTACTGTACTGTACTACTGTACTGTACTGTACCAGTTAAAATTACACTGTTCAAGGCTTACTGCCAGACATTCTACACCAGCAGCCTCTGGTTCAATCATACCCAAAGGGCAGTCAATGCGCTGCGTGTACAGTATAATAACACTTTCAGGATGTTGTTGAGGCTCCCACCGTACTGCAGTGCGTCGGGGATGTTCGCAGATGCGCATACAGATGACTTTCACGCTTTGATGCGCTTGAAGGTAGCCTCGTTGCTGCGTAGGATCAGGGGGGGCACCAACGGTATTCTGGGAGTGTTCGCGGAGAGGATGGATGGGCCTGCCTTTGGTAGATTCATCAAACTACATGTGGCGTGATGAATCTATCAAAGGTAACACGTGAAACCATTATAATACATTATTATATTACTAACATAGATGATAAGAATAAACTAACAAGATGTGGGCCTCTGTTGTCTTAAATAAAAGATTTTTATTTTATTATTATTATTATTTTGCATCATTACTGCTCGGAGAAGAAGACGTGAAGAGCCTCATTTACAAAAAATCAAGAGGAGGCCTTATACGCCTCATCGAGCGTGGTAAACATACACATATCACAAAAACAGAAAAAATAATTAAAATGCACCTGACAAACAAGAGAACCCCCGAAAGTTATTACTTTTACTATTATACTTAAATTTATGTGTGAATTTTATGATATGAAAAATATTTTTGCCGATTCTGATGCAACACATAGCACTAATCACAAGTTTCTTTTAATTAAATGTGTAATACAGACTTTTCTAGACATCAGGTTTAGACACCACGATCGTACACAATGCGATAAGCTGTCACATCGACAATATTTAAATAAAAAATGCTTATATTTTTATTGTTATTTTCTTCGCATAAACCGTCATGATGATACCATGCGCCTAGCATTTTTCTTTACTCCTAAATATAAGATATCGACAAATATTACGATACTAGAAGCTACAGCCCTAACGTAGTAACCGTCGGCCATACGTTCATTCATGAAAATGGAACATAGGTATACACGCCTAATCTGTAGGTATGGCCTATCTACTAAGCGCGCGAGCGTTCTTCCTATATCTATGGGTAAGATAGAGTCAGTGGCGTTTCTACATCCAAAGGGATCATCTCAAAACCGGAGATGACCCTGGGTCAGCCGCAGTGCGATGGAAATGCCTCATGATTTAGCCATTTTATACCACAGGCAACTGAAGACCGTGACTGCATGTGGTTTTAGTCATTTTGATTTTGACATGATCGCCTTATGCGATCCTAGAGAATTAGTTAATATATTATTCTAGAGATGCACTAGGAACAGTATGAACAAGTCATATCTTGTGAAAGTGTCTAAACCGCCGAAGCAGGACATACTATCTGCCTATCAAATTCCATTTTAAAAACCAGTTTGGATCTGTGAGTTCTATCATAAATCTTTAAAATTTTCTCTCTATTTTTTAAAATTTATGTGATAATTAAGAAATTGCGGATTAGGCTTTTAAATCACACATTGCGTGTATGATTTAAGAACCTAAGGCCACATTTATACAAGACGGCTTTTGCACGATCCGGTTTTTATTTGGTCCAGGTTCTACATGGTCCGGTTTCTGTAGGTTTTGCACAAAGAGACACTAGTGTCGCTTAAAACATCAGTTTTAAGAGAGTGATACTTACATAAAGACTTTTTTTCTGGAGTAGGGAGGCAAACGAGCAGACGGATCGCCTGATGGTAAGCGATCACCGCCGCCCATGGACACCCGCAACACCAGAGGAGTCACAAGTGCGTTGCCTTCCTTTCAAAAGAGAGTACGCTCTTTTCTTGAAGATTTGCATTGGTTCGTATTGGTTCGGAAATACCGCTGGTGACAGTTCATTCCATATACTAAGATCACTTAGTACCAGCAAGTAAATAAGTTTATAGTGTGCCATTTAAGATTTATGAGGCCAACTTGTTGTTGGTATTTCAAAAGTGGAATCATTATTTTAAGATTGTCACTTCGTCAGCATATGGAATGGCGGGATGCAATGGTGGTAGCCTGTAGCTAGCACCCACATTTCGCCAGTTTATGTTTTAGGTCCTATTGGCTAGGTGGCGAGCCTATTGCCATTAACTGGGCACATAAAAACCTGCGATAAATATACACATAACTTCGAAAAGCATAGAAAAGTCATTGTTGTGTGCCATGGTAAACCTGGGATCGAACCCGAGACCTCGTCTCAGCAGTCCATTATCTATACCACTAGGCTACCGCAGATCTTCTTACAATCAATAAGAATCACTCTTTTCTGAGTTAAACCAATTATGATATATTTCTTTTCTAGTCAATTTTGTTACTTTTTCATTTGAATGAGTAATTCTGTTTATTTTTAATGCGGTGTTTAGATTATTGTGTATGAAAAGAAAATCAGAGTACCAGTTCAACGGGTGCAGTTAATTGACGGCTGAATTTCATTTTTAAATAACTAAATCCAACTGAGACCCAGTGAAAAGTTTTCTTGTGGTAATACAGCCTAATAAAACCGAAAACCTCATTAACAGCCATTAAAATACAATTTGCATGATTAATTTGTTTTCACACAAAAATATTTCTGCTACTACATTATTTTTTATACTAGCTTTTGCCCGCGGCTCCACCCGCGTGGATGTCGGATATCGCGACCAAACATAGCCTATGTCCTTTTTTAAGGGACTAATCTAACCATATACCAAATTTCATCAAAATCGGTTCAGCGGTTTAGGCGTGAAAGCGTAACTTACAGACTGACAGAGTTACCTTGGGATTTATAATATTAGTATGGATATTCTTTGCTACAGATGGCAACCCTGTGTTAAATAAGGACAGGTACAGACGGAGGGCGTGTTATCAGCTGTTAAACCTTAGGCTATAAACCACTCACACGCGACATGCCACTTGGCAAACAAATTTCGTAACAGTATGTTAATGGTATTTTAATGTGGACATGACCGTGAACTTTGAAAGTCACTGTTCTTGTGACAAGGTATTGTTTTAAAATGTGGACTCGGACTTAGTATTTAGACATTGCCTTTTTATTTGAATGAATTTTATAGCATTAAGTATGCTATAAAATACAAATCGAATACATGGGGAAAATGAATCTTCTCGGGCGGGACTCGAACCTTCGAAACCTCTTTGTAGCCGAGTTGGTCAAGGCATTCCCCCTGTAAGGGAAAGATCGCGGGTTCAAGTCCCGCCGGATAAGATTCATTTTTCCTCATGTATTCGAATTGCCTTTTTATGCCTTTCAGCAAAGTTAATCTTGGTTTTAGTAATATTTGATGAAAAGAATTGTATAATTGCGTTGCACAATGTTGCGGAGTAAGTAAAAGATGTTTTACCAGTTGGAACAAGATTAATTTATTTACTATTTACACACTCTTATATACTAATTATTCTACATGATTTTACTGAGATTTAGAGTGGGGTTTTACTCATATAAGTTTAGTGCTGACATTATTGTTTATTGATACGTGTTGTTTATATAATATTATTTCCTAGTTATAGTGTAGGTACTTTGCCTATGACGCATAGCACGTCATAGTACTCCCCTCTTTATAAAAATTCTAGCTATTATTTGCTGTGGTGCCTCGACCTTGTCCGTGAACGCTGTTGCTGAGTTGTACTTTTTCTGCAGTTGGTTACACTTGTTGCATTTCCTTGATTATTTTGTTTATCTTTTTGTCCATGACTTTGTTAGTTTTTCGTACGAGTCTGGTGATTGTTATTATTATTGCTGCTAGTATAATTATAGCGATGAGTACTCCGATCCAGATTTTTATTTTTTCAATTTCTGCTGCCATGTGTGTGTTCTTTTCTGCCTTTGCTGCCAGGTTATTGTTCTGCACCATGTTTATTTGTTCCTTTTCGTGGGTTTGACTGCTTCCCATCTTGTGTGTTGTCTCTTGTGGCTTGCTGTGGAGTGACTTTTATTTTCATTTTGCCCTTTTTATATCATTGTTTGAAACGGACGATGGGTCGTGATATTCTTCCCGAACTTGTTCTTTTTATGTTTTGATTTGGCTCTGCCTTATCTTGCTCTTGATTTTTAGCTTCTATCTTGTCGTCGCTCGTCGTGAATGCTGGCTTTAGCCTGTCAATCGACACGTTCACTTCCCTGCCGTTTCGCTTGATCGTGACTATTTTGTTGTCACGTTTGACTACGAGAAACGGTCCGTCGTAAGGTGGTGTGAGCGTAGGACGTAGCTTATCGCATCGTAGAAATACGTGTGTACAGTCGGCTAAGCGTGGGTGTACGAATATGTTTTTGTTTGAGCTTTGTCGTTGTGGAATTGACGTCATGTGCGTTATGTTATCTTTAATTTTTTCCACAAACTCTGCATACGTTGTGTTTTTAGAACAGTCGCCAAAATATGCTGCTGGTAATTTTATTGTTGTTCCGTAGACCAATTCGGCTGCTGAGTATCCAGTATCTTGTCGAATGCTGGTACGTATCCCGAATAATACCGATGGTAATTCTTTCGTCCAATTTTCGGTATTTCCTCTTGCCATCAAAGCTGCTTTCATGGTTCTGTGCAGTCTTTCTACTTTGGAGTTTGATTGAGGGTGATATGGTGTAGTACGGATTTTTTGTATACCCAGGAATTTGGTTAGGCTTCTGAATAGCTCAGACTCGAATTGTCGTCCTTGATCCGTTGTTATATAATTGGGGCATCCAAAACGTGTGATCCAGCCATCGTATAGGGTTTTGGCTACAGTTTCTGCTGTGATGTCCGAAATAGGGTATGCTTCTGGCCATGACGTACAACGATCGATCATAGTGACGATGTATCTTTTGTTTTGTGATGTCGTTAGGGGGCCCACAATGTCTATGTGTATGTGGCTAAATCGTTCTGCTGGCATAAATTTGCCCAGGGGTGATACTGTGTGCCGCTGAACTTTTGATTGCTGGCATTGTAAACATGTTTTGCACATTTCGTAAATGTCTTTGTGCATGCTAGTCCAGACGTATTTTGCGGTTATCAACTTTTTTGTTGTGTTTTTCCCTGGGTGGCTCATGTTGTGAAAACTATCAAAAATTGTTTTTCTAAACTTTTGTGGTAGGTATGGCCTTGTTGTACCGGTGGATATATCACAATAAATTTTGATATTATTGTTTTGTATTTGTACCAGTGCCATTTTTAGTGACCTATTTTGTTTTAGTTTTGTTAACTCCGGGTCACTGTCTTGGTATTTTTTTACCTCTTGCCAGTTGAGAATTTGCGGTAGTTCTATTGTTTCTATTACCCGTGATAGTGCGTCGGCTACCACGTTTTCGCTGCCCGTGACGTGCCTTATGTCTGTGCAGAATTGTGCAATATATTCTAGGTACCTTATTCTTCTAGGGGATTCATCCACTGATTGCTTCTTGTCGAATGCATGAATCAGTGGCTTATGATCCGTGTATATTGTAAATGTGCGACCTTCTATTAGTCGTCTAAAGTTTTTTATTGCCATGTAAATACCGAGTAGTTCTCGATCGTATGTGGAATATTTTGTTTGTGTCTCGCTTAACCCTTTTGAAAAAAATGATACGGGTTTCCATTTTCCTTGAACTTTTTGTTGAAGTACGGCGCCTACACATTTTAAACTAGCATCTGTCATAATGGCTAGTGGTGTGTCTGTTTCCGGGAATGCGAGTGTTGTGACATCTCTTATGTCCTGTTTGCAGTGTTCGAATGCTTGGTTAGCTTCCGTATTCCACTCGATTGGCGTATTGTCATTCTTTTTGGAGTTTATTAAGTATTTGTTGAGCGGAGCTTGGTGTCTGGCGGCGTGTGGGATGCTACTTCTGTAGAAATTCATCATTCCCAAAAATCGACGTAGCTCCTTTACCATCTTTGGTTTTGGGTATTCGTTTATTGCTCGTACTTTCTCAGACGTGGGGGTGATTCCTTGGCTCGTTATATGATAACCTAAGAAATCTATCTCTGTCTTTTCGAATTCGCATTTGCTCGTATTGATTGAGATGCCGTTTTTACTTAGGCGATTGAATACTTCCTCTAATTGAACGTAATGTTGTTCGGTATTTTGACTTGCTATGAGTATGTCGTCCACGAAGACATATATATAGTCCAGGTCTCTGAACAGGGAGTCCATAAACCTCTGGAACGTTTGAGCTGAATTTCTGAGGCCAAATGGCATGAAATTCCAGTGAAATAAACCCATTTGCGTGATTATTGCGGTCTTCTCTGGTTCCGCAACAGGGATTTGGTGGAACGCCTTCTTTATATCAATTTTGCTGAATATTGTTTTTCCACTTGCGATGTATGTAAAGTCTAACAGTCTTGGCAAGGGATATCTGTCGGGAACTGTTATTTTATTTAACGCGCGGTAGTCTCCGCACGGTCTCCATTCCCCATTCTTTTTCTTTACCATGTGGAGAGGCGATGCCCAAGGACTACTGGAAGGTTCTAATATTCCTAGGTTTATTAGCTCTTGGAATTCCTTTTTTGCTGCCTTATATTTGTCGGGTGGTAGTGGGCGCGCGCGGGCATAAACTGGAGGACCTTTTGTTATGATGTGATGCTGTATTCCATGCTCTGTGGGTTTTTTAAATGGTCTTGGTCTAGTGACGTTTACGTATTTCTCTAACAGGCGCTTTATATGTTCGGGTAATTTCGCGTCGATGGATCTAATTGAAGGCATGTGTGTTTCTCTTGCAATTTTCGCAGGCGTCGTTAATTTTGTTTCTTGGTCGATCAGCCTTTTGCCGTATAGATCCACTAATAATCTGTGGTGCTCTAGGAAATCAGCTCCTAAGATAGGCATTTTTACATCGGCGATTACGAACGTCCAAGTAAAAGGTCTGCGTAACCCCAGATTTAGCGTTAATGTGCTTTCGCCATAAGTTTCAATAATTGACCCGTTTGCGGCATACAGTTTGTAGTTGCTCGCGTTTTTCTTACCCTGTGCGTTTTGTAATACAGAAATATTTGCTCCCGTGTCTACTAAAAACCTATAACCACTGTTTGAGTCGGTTATAGTTAGACGGTTGGCGGGTTGTATGGCACAGAGTCCCGTCGTGTTCTGCGCTAGTTCTCGTTTCCCGAATTTTTATCGGTTTTATTTATCCACGAGCACGGCTGATCGCATTTATATGCTTTTGTTTTGAATCTTCTGTGATAATAACATAGCCGTGTACGTGACCGTGAGCGTGATTGCGACCTTGCTCGGAATTTGCTGCGTTGCATCGGTCGGCGATTACTCATACCGCGGAGCTCGTTTATTTCGACTCGCATAGCTGCAATTTGTGACGTCAGCATTGTTATTAAGTCAGCGGATTCCTGTGACGAGTTGTTTGTTTTGGTTTTATAGCGCATATTTTCATAAATTCGGTCCGCCATTTCGCATAATTTTGTGAGGTCGAGGTCTTCGGAGACTGCCAATATGGAGGTGATTGATACCGGAAGCTGTCTGAACCATAATAATCTGATGGTATCTTCGGTCATTTTGTCGCAGCTGGCTTCTTTCATTTTTCTCAACAGCTGTGATGGTGTTGAGTCACCTAGGTCCATCTCCGATAGCAATTTGTGGAAGCGTCGTTGTTCGCTTTCCTCATAGCACGCAATTAATCTTTCCTTGATTTTAAGGTACTTGTCTGCGTTTGGCGGTGACGTCAGGATGTCGCTAACCTGATGTATGACCTCTTTTGGTAATTTTGCGATGACGCTATTATATTTATATTCGTCACCTTGCTTTTGGGAGGCTACGATGGCCTCGAATTGCGCGAACCATAAGCGCGGTGAATCTGTCCAAAACGATGGTATTTTCTCCGTAATGCTAATTGCAGCCACCACCTGGCTGTCGCTGATTGATTCAGCTGATGTGCCGGAGTTTTTTGACGGTGTTCCGGCTGGAATTATCGGTGCCATGATTGCGTTTAGCCTCTTGAAATTTCAGCTGGTTAGACCCGCTTGTGGGAAGCCAACTGAAATGTGCTATTTCGCTGATGGTGGTGGTCGGTAAGCTGGTGGGCTGTTGGGTGAATTTTCCCAAATATAGCTCCACAGTGATCTGTGATAGTTCCTAGGTTTGCTGCTGAAAACCTTTTCAGGGCTGCAGTTGGCCTGCAATTATATCAGCACTAGGAAATCACGTCGGGGTCACCAATGTTGCGGAGTAAGTAAAAGATGTTTTACCAGTTGGAACAAGATTAATTTATTTACTATTTACACACTCTTATATACTAATTATTCTACATGATTTTACTGAGATTTAGAGTGGGGTTTTACTCATATAAGTTTAGTGCTGACATTATTGTTTATTGATACGTGTTGTTTATATAATATTATTTCCTAGTTATAGTGTAGGTACTTTGCCTATGACGCATAGCACGTCATACACAATTTTGACAATAGCGCGAGTTGACGATAAGAAAAATAATCAAAAATTGAAAGGTGTCAACTCGCGGACGTCCGCGAGTTTGATGGCCGCGAGTTGATGAATGATCTCTCAATCACACCAAATGGCTACACAGATTCGTTAGCAGAATAGAACACATACATGCATGGATATTTCTATTCTACTGACGATATGCTACGCGTCTAGAGGGACTGGATATATTTTAACTAAACTGCTACTTTATCAACTTCTTGCTTCCACTTGCGTAAAGGTTATAAGCATAGTACAAATATTGGTTCCGGCAGGTGTCACTACAATCGGGTTATATGACTTTTTTAAATTTTCCCATTCGAAACCGGGTTACGTACATTTTTTATTACCGACTACTCAGAAATATGGCTAAAGTGACGCAGTATATCTGTCATTTGAGAGTCGCATTTCAATTGAATTAATTCTTTCATAAGAATAATTGAACTGTGCCAACTTGTCCAGCAGGCTCAATTGCTGCTGATTATACCACTTCGCACGCAAGTAGTAGATGTAATTATGTATTAGACTAGATGTTAACACTAGCTGGCTCGTTCTTGCCTCGTATGGAAAAAAAACAATAGCATAACTCATCCTATCGTATGTAGAACTTGATTCATGTACAGGGTGATTTTGTAGTCGATTTGCAAGAAGAAGCAAAATCATCTGGAAGTATTAATTTGGCGAAAGAAAAAGTTTTGTTAAATCCCCATTCGTTTTTCCTCTTACCTGAACATTATTCAAGTAAGGATTCGTAAGAATATTGGTAGATGGCTCCACCATCGCCCTTAAAAGTTGGATATAAAGAGAAGGAAAAATTTGAAATCATTCAGGTGTGGTTCAATAGCTCAGTTGGAAGAGCATTCCCCCTGTAAGGGAAAGGTCGTGAGTTCAAGTCTCACTTGAGCATTTCATTTTTTCCGATGATGTCGAACTTAAAAGTTAGCATAATAAATGCTATAAAAAATTCATTAAAATTATTCAAATACCTTTACTTATTTAAAGACCTCGGATTGCCAAGAGCTTCAGTAAGCTCTTTACTCAAACGAATATCTAAAATGGCGTTGATAGGATCTTACCAAATTTGGATAGGTAGAGGGGGGAACACGACTGACGGTGGAGGTGAGCGCTGATGCATCACAAGGTGGCCACCCTAAACCTACACCTGGGTCGCAAGTTCCAGGCGCCGTCACAGTGTTCCTCTCTGTACCACGCCATGGACCCGGCGACCGCACGGTGAATCCATGGAATACTAAGAACCGGATCTCTAAAAAAATACTTTTTCTTTCGCCAAACAGATTATTTTGCTATCGAAACTGTGCCCAAACTCTTTTTATCCGAAACGACCATAAAATCATCCTGTATATCTGGAACCTAAAATGTGCTCACGCGCAGTACACGATTCTTGGATGTATTTTGAAGATAGTACGGGGTGCTATTGCGGTGGACGAACTCAAATTCACCAAGCATAGATTATTATATTTATTATAGACCAAGCCGCGCGCGCCAGGGCCTTCCTTGCGATATAAGTCCAAGATAAAAAAATGCTTATTTTCATTAGTTCAGTTACATTACGTAGAGTGCAAAATTATTAGCTGCCTGATCTACATCATTACAAGTAAATATACATTCTAACAGATTATATAACGAGGTTAGATATAGATCAATTTTATAAAACTGGGACCAGCCTGATCTAGGTTTATGTCAAACCTGTGTTTCAGACCTAGATATATGAATTAAGCTTATAAGAACCTATGACAGTTTGGGAAGAAGTTCACATTCTAACGGCTGAGCTGATTTTTTTTAATACTAGGTAACCGAAATTTCTAGTATACCTGTTAACATCTCCAGCTAAGCTAAATCGCTTGTCTTAGGAGTGGGTTCCCGTCGGTAGTGTGTTGGCCAGGATTCGAACCTAGGAACTCTCGATCCTTAGGCAGACCACTAAGCTAAGCTACCGATGCTTTGCTGACTGCGTAACACAGTTTGATTTGGATGCGTTATTACAGACAAAATTACCTTATATTTTATCCCGGTGTACGATATACTTCACTTTTTTGAAGCAGTTTCTGAAATCTTGTTCAGTTTACACTTCATGATGAATGCCAATGATACGGGGACCTACGGGGTCAAGATTGAAGGAAACAAGTGATACGAGAACCAACAACTTTATTCCGTAGGCTTATTCTATATCCATACTAATATTATAAATGCGAAAGTAACTCTGTCTGTCTGTCTGTCTGTCTGTATGTTACGCTTTCACGCCTAAACCACTGAACCGATTTTGATGAAATTTGGTATAGGGGTAGTTTAGACCATGAGAAAGGACATAGGCTATGTTTGGTCGCGATAACCGACCCCCACGCGGGCGGAGCCGCGGGCAAAAGCTAGTAATCTATAAAACTACTCTGACTTAAAGTCGAGTGTCGGTTGGGGTATAGGTACACGCCACTACGAACGGAAGGCTGAGTAATGTACTCAACTTGGGATTTCGGGCTGGCCCCGTGTGAATGTGATGTCGTCTCCCTAACAGGTCACCAGGGCGTCGCAACCGTTAGTCCGGTCCGCCGGAGTCTTCCTTCACGTTCGGAGTCAGGACTGGTCTGCTTCAAGCCGGTACGTAGTGGGCCGGTAACTTCAGGCGGTACTTGCTGGTCTTTCAGCCGGTACGGAGTTTATTCCGTACCAGCTCACGTGTTTCTTTCTTCCTACAATCTCTTTAGAGCAAGGCGTGAAAAAGCATCTGATGAGGCCGTCAAGCATGCCACTATTGTCACATGGTACATGTCTGTAATGGTGACCTTTTTTCCTGAGACTTAGCCTTCAGCTTACCATCAGGCGAGATAAAGTCAAATTGACGTGTCCTATATTAAAAAACCCACAAGTTAAATCTTTATAAACATACAATAAAATTTTGATCACTGTGCCAGACTGCGTACGCGCATCAAACGTCTGAGTTGTTTCACCTGCGATGAGGCATCGAACCTGAGCCCGCACGTACTCGTGTATCCAATAACAATAAACTTTGTGATCCAACTATTTGTTTAAACTATAGGCTGTTTGTTTTTCAGATCACATAAAAGACGTTAAATTACATACAGGTTGATCCAAAAATCTTACTACTTTTTTATGTATTTGGCAACTTATGTGATTACTTTATAAGTTAATATTATGTGTAAAGTTTTTAAATATCAGCTAATACATGGCCACCTAAAAGATGAGTATATTGCCGCCACACATAGATATACAATTTTAGAATATTCTTTTTAAATTATCGCAGCGTATACTCATGGTTAATAATAGTTCGGGACGTCACGCGATGAATTCTGGTAAATTTACTTTTGCCGACGTTTCGGGTGCGTTACTACAGCACCCGTGGTCACGAAGCACCTGAAACGTCGGCAAAAGTAAGTAGACCATGAATTTAAGAATAGGTTGAATCAGTTAAAGTTACTCACTTTTTTTCAATATTCCAGCAACATCGGTGTCAAAACCTTCATTGGTTTCTGGCCTTTATATTAATTTACGATTGTGAGCATTATTAGGTTTTTCTGTAAAAACAATCTCAACAGAAAACACGCAGCAATTAAGTCCTGGTAAAGTGGTTGTTAGACCTAGTACCATTTAACAACAATCCAAGGCTCACCCTTTTAGGTGAGAAATGATTGAATGAAACAAGCTTGTTCCAAGCTCGTATCCTTGTGACTTATGACACTAATAATTTATTAGTTTTTCAACCGTGTGAAATACCAATCAGGCCAAACTAGTCCCCTCTATCGTAGGGACTACACATTTAACAGCAAACACCCGAAAAACAACTATTTAAAAGTGCCAAAGAACAGTTAAAATACATTTACCTACGAAAAACAACACCCTGTAGTACATGCGCACCCGCTCAAAATTGATTCTAATATCGATTAGTAGTTATTTGTGTGCACCCGCCCTAACGGTGCCTCTTTGAGCTATAAAACAAAGTTAAACTGATTTTAATTTTCTACATATTATGTAGGCAATGTTGTCTTAGTATGGATATGACCAAGCTTGTTAAGATTTTTCTTTAAATGTAGGCAATCTTATTTTTTTTTTCATATCGGCAATGTTGTTATAGTGTTGACATGACCGAGCTTCTTAAGATGCGTACGATGACATAAAAGATGTGTATTTTTTGCATTGACTACTGCAAACGATAAAATACACGAATATGTAAATAAAAAATGTAAATACAAAAAGTTGTATCGTTGGTTGTAAGCAAAGTAATAAAAATAACTGGTGTTAAGCGTATATCGCTTTAAACTCAGACTTTTATTATATTAATAATCAGCAACAAAAGATAAAAAAGACACTAAACGTATACAGCAACACATGCATGCCTAAAATAATAATAAGTTTGATAATCTCACCATCGGCGATCTGACTGTATGTAGAGGAAGAGATAGAGTAGGACAAGAGAACTCAGGCCTAATGAACCAAGCAGAAGCTTTAAATGAAATCGAGATTAATACTTGAGATAATGATGATGAGCAAAAGGCTTTCATATATTATCGTATTGATAAATTAACGTAGGTGAAGTAAACTAACAATTTTACTCTCATATTTTTTTTTATACAGGACACGTCAATTTGACTTCACCTCGCCTGATGGTAAGCTAAAGGCATAGTCTCGGAAAGAGGGTCACCATCATATCACTCAAAGTATATCACTCTCCCATACTTTCTGCTATTGATTTGACGTTTTATTTACTGGAGCCTCTGCCACCTGACCTTTCAAACTTTAGAGTAATACCTCCATCAAACCTAAAAGTTAAGGAAGTCAGTTTTACTCATGATTTTAAATTCGAAATTAAAGTCCCCACACCTTAGTTTTATATTATTGCTTATCCAAAAAAACACGAAAATCTGGCCTTTTGTTTATAATTCGGTATCACAGTAATAAAATCAACTGTGTGAGGTCCATAAAAATAATTATAAATTATCGAAATCAGTAATTAAAGGTTGTTTTTATGATAAAACATAATATATGATAATGTAAAAACTTAACCTTAAAGTAAATATTGCTAATTGGACATAATAAGTAATAAAATATTATTTTTATTTTTTAGTGTTTGAAATCGATGGTAGAATAAGTTCAATTCACTTTATTTTATTTAACTGTGACGATCGGTCCATAAACGATTTGTTTGGTCACAACCTATATAAGACTCGCACAATTAAACTGTGGAATGAACTGTCGCCAGTGGTATTTCTGAACCAATACGCCCTTCAAACCTTAAAGAAAAGAGCGTACTCTCTTTTGAAGGAAGGCAACGCACTTGTGACTCCTCTGGTTTTGCGGGTGTGTGCTGGTGATCGCTTACCATCAGACGATCTGTCTGCTCGTTTGCCTCCCTATTCCATAAAAATGGTTTTAAGTTTTAAGTATTCGTTTTATAGGGCGACTGATGCTGTCCTCCCAACGTCGAGAAGAACACTTGCGTCGGAACCTTGTCCGTCAATTAGCAGCTTGCACTGGCTTTCAGGTGTAGTCGACTTGGCTTCAAAAATCATTTTGAGGACCCCTTTATTGTAAAACAAACTGCAAAAGGTTAGGACCTCTTGCACAGAAGTTTAAGTACTTACTTTTGCAATCATCAAAGCCCTGGGGCTTTTTGGTACCAATTGAGTAAAATTCAGAATTTTTTGTATTGACAATTGGAAAACAACTCAGTATCTATCCCTAGTGGAAAGAATTTCAATATTCTTGACCAGACCGTAGCTAATAATATCCATGTTAACCTTTCATCCAAATCACCCTATTAAATCACAATACTACAAAATATTTGTATTTATTAGTCCAGCGTCACAATCTGGGGTGACTTATGAACGTCGTAAAGTTGGGTTAAGTCATATTATTGAAAGCCCACCCGGAAGGGACCTACGATGGTTCCTTTAAGGAGCCCTTACATGAAATGTACGAGACGTGGGATGGATGCTCTTAGTCATTTTAATTGTGCATGCCATTGTAACGTGTAAGTCCGCTTATAGATTATTTACAATACACTTTGTATGGGCCGGCTTGGACGAATAGGATTATCAATATAGAGCTCTCTGTTGAGACATCAAAGGCTTTGCTTTGAGCAGGTTCTTGTTCAAGTAGCTAAACATGAAAACTGTTTTGTATTGTCACAGCGTTTTCTGTCGTGTGGTTAAGCTTTCCTATTTCCTTTTTGTGTTATGTGCTTATAAGTAGATTGGGTGCAATTTATATGTTTCTGTTGTCCGTAATTCTAAGTATGTTACAGCAAGTAGCGATAAATATGTAACCTCATTAATAACAGTTAACAAGACTAAAATTGGGTACAGTTTTTTGATGTGGCACGCGGTAGCGAATGCGTATCGAATGATATGTCAACTTTGACAGAATGTTCCAATGAATCGTTACAAAGAAGTAACTCATCTCAATAAGATCTATAGATTTTTGCAATCCTTGTTAGCATTTAGAGAATCCTAGAGATCATATACTCCTACATTTAATACAATTAACGCCAATTATTTCATATCGTTAATTTGAAGAAGATCATCAAAGGTGACGTCATCTCACTTTACGAACTGCTCATAAATCCCGAATGTTGGTAATTTCAACAATTATACTCGTAAGTACGGCTCGTGTTGCAAGTACAAAATAACCAAGACTTAATAAGGCCTAATAAAATTATCCACGAAAAGCAAACACAAGCGAGAGCGAAAGTCCAAAAACCCACAATTTTCTGTTTCAAAATTTTGATAACTTCATCTCAGATAATGATAGTGCAGAGAAAATTACGACCACCAATCACGTTAAATCGTCCGCGTTTGAATTTCGAACGCGAAGCTGAAACGATGACAGACCTCCAACGTGTACAGACGTGTGTTTAGTCAGCAATTTAACGATAATATGCAAAAACCAGTGCGCCGTTTTTTAATGTGGCGATATGATACTTTTTTTGCAGAATTCTCATATTACAATGTTGGTGAAGTCCGAGGTGAAAGTGCTTGAGCGTGTAAATGAATATTGTATTTGGCTGAAAATAGGTTGTTCTGGTGTTCATTAATACAAAAAGGTCATCTGGAGGCGTGTCCGGTTAACCGTACCAGATTTTCATAGCGTTTTTCTTACACAATGCTAATATTACTTTTTATATCCCCAAAATGTTATTTCAGCAAACTTATCTTGCCGTCCCAACTCTTTACAACTTTTTTATTGCTTTCATTAATTCTCAGCACGCGTTTTTGGTTGACATTCGTGTGTATAAAATTTTGCAGAGTTTAATCTGCTATTAATTAGTGCGTACGATTTATAGTTGTACTTGTTCGAACCGACAAGAAGTAAGTTTATGCGAATTTAACAGTGGCATAAAACGATTTTATATAGTCGAATAATTTATAGTATTGATGATAATAAAGTGACCTTGAAGGTGTACTGAATGTCAAATGGATATAATATGTGCAACGTGTATTAGTGGCAAAGGAAGCCGGTGGAAAAGATATATTCTCTTATAGAACGACGATAGCAATTTTGTATTAACTTTTGCGTTCTGAAATCTTTTTCCCAAGCGACTACAGTAATGGGGTTCTTCAAGAGGGGAATTAGAAGGTTTCTTCAGGGTAGGCAGCGCGAATGTAACGCCCCTGGTGTTGCATACGTCCATAGGCCGCGGTAACCACTTTCCATCAGGTGGGCCGTGTGATTGTCTGCCACCACCTAAGTGGTATAAAAAAAAATCTTTACCACGACTTCCCCCTGCAGAGTATTCCGGCAGCAATCGGGTTTAGGGATCGTACACCACTGGTTGGTATGCAATATCAGATGCCGGAGTTCGCTTAACTCTTTCTCCTTTTTTTGTAGTTTATGCAGCTTTTTTTGGTTGCTAATACCATCTGAAGTAGCAGAGGTTGCTTCGGGTCCAGAATATCTTACCGCCGTTCCCAATAACATACTGACAGTTAAAAATAGATCGCATCTACGGATAAAGTGCTCGGATGTTTAAATTCAAAACATAGCAACTCCTATTTCACACCGATTTCGGAAAATAAAATTATACCGCGATGCGCTTTACCGCAAAAAAATCAGTTACCATGTTTTGAATTTAAACAGCCGGTACGTCAAATTTGACTGTTGCGATCTATCTTTAACTGTAAGTATGTTATTGGCAACGGCCGTTAGTGGTTCCCCCAAAAACACCCCTACCTTAATAATATAAAATTAAATCTAACTACAATGTTTGTTCACTAAATGAAGTATTTAGGTACACGTTACGGTGGAAACAGCGAAATTCTAAGAAAATATTATTCATAATGTTTATACGACTAAATAGGTTATTCAAACATTTACTAAAATCAACAACAAACTCTCGATACCAACTTCATTTAGGCTAAAGCTGGCTTTACACATTGGCCCAACGTGTGCCAATATTGTGCACAGATTTCTTGCCTAAACTAAAATGACACACATCATCTGTTGGAATGATTTTTTTATAGGATTTATTATGCTAACTTTAAACTTGAAAAAAAATGGTTAAAAAATCATTCACTGTATCCAATAGTTCGTAAGAATGTTGGTAGATGGCTCCACCGTCGTCCTTAAAGACGGACATAAAGAGAAGGAAAATTTGAAGTGATTCAGGTGTGGCTCAATAGCTCAGTCGGAAGAGCATTCCCCCTGTAAGGGAAAGGTCGTGAGTTCAAGTCTCATTTGAGCATTTCATTTTTTCTGTGTTAAAAATTTGTTCATGAACTGGACCGCCAATAATTTGCTTGTGTGTGAGAGGTTTAGAGCGCGACATTCAGGCTTAGTCAAGCTATAAATAATTGAAATAGCTCATTGGTATACTCACCATAAAGTATGTTTAAATTGTTCTGCAGTGTTAATTAAGACAGCTTCAGTGGCGTGGCGGTAGTGAACGAGACTGCCACGCAGGAAGCGCGGGTTCGATCCCCGATCAGTACAAATATTTACATAACATAAAATAACACAAACTCACGCCTGTATTCCCCGAAGGGGTAGGCAGAGGTGCTAGCACCCACATTTCGCCAGTTTATGATTAGGTCCCCAATGTAACAGGTGGCGAGCCTATTGCCATTAACCGGGCATTTATAAACCTGCGATAAATACACACATAACTTCGAAAAGCATCGAAAAGTCATTGGTGTGTGCCATGGTAAACCTGGGATCGAACCCGAGACCACGTCCCAGCAGTCCATTACCCATACCACTAGGCTACCGCAGATCCATCACTAGGCTACCGCAGATATTTATAAATAATTATAAATAAATATTCCACTTCATCACGAATCTTGAAGTGCAGGGGAAGAAAGAAAGATACCTTACCTGTGTCTACTTGGCAATGAATTCCACCGCATAGAGAAATGTTCAGGACCCAGTTGCGTCCTTTTGTCAAAGCTGTCTATGCTACAATGATAGGTTTAGGTAAATGTTGTAACTTATTAATAGTTTAAAGCATACCTACTATAATTTTATAGGTTTACGTTGGCCCAACGTGCATAACCGTCACTAGCCTACTATAGGCTTCCGGTCACTGTGAAGCTTGGCAAACATATTGGCCAAAACATACACCAATATTTTCCATAGAAGCTATATAAAAATATCAGTGCATATTGGCTTACAATAGCCCAACGTGTATATCCAGCATAAAACTAATTCAGCAAAACGATTTACTCCACTAAACAATATCCAATGACATGTCGCAACACGTGCGTAGATGCCCTTATCGTTATGAAGTGGTAATGTAATACATAGTATAAGATTTATCGACATATCAATTGCAATGTAGTGGAAGTTAGGTTAATTGATGTCGTAGGGCAACCATTGAATCTGAGATGCGATAAACAAACTGAGATTATGTTTAGAAGCTTGTAGATATATATACAGTTGTTTGTCTTATTAAACTGCAGTTTATTCTGTAACTTCAATACATAGTTTAAAGTAAAATCGCTTTTCGCTTCCCTATGTCCCTATGAATGCTTATATATCTTCAAAACTACGCTACAGATTTTAATGCAGGTTTTTTTAATAGATAGAGCAATTCAAGTAGTAGGTTTATATGTATAATACATGCTTAATATAGTAGAAGTTGCAGCGGGAACGGGATCTGACGCCACGCGGGCGGGACAAATTGGCGCTACGAAGTTCGCCGGGTCAACTAGATGTAGTATAACGTCGAGTTTCAGTCTGGCATCAAAGTATCTGACTCGCGGATCGCGCCGCCCGCGCGCGCAGGCAACTCGCGCGAGGGCACTGACTGACCTCCGTCCCCCGAGCCGCCTGTCACCCCAGCAGAAGCAGTCCACGGCGGCGGCGCGTTGAATAGTGCGCCTCCCCATTCCGGGGGCGAGTTGGGGACACCGTTGTCCCCCCTCCTGAGGAGGGCCAGACCGTAAGGGATGGCCCTGGGTCAGCCGGGGTGCAAGGGATATGTCTTTGACAACCTCACCTCCGGTCTAGCACCAAGGCCCACAGTCGGCGTGCGGTTTTAGTCGGTTCGAGTCCGACATAACCTCCCCTTCCGGCTCCGGCAGGGGGGGTATCCGAGGGGATTTCCGCACGAAAAAAAAAAAAAAGGCATCAAAGTATCCAACATAATAAAAATATGTAATTAAAGCGCCTAGTTTACTTTTCTAAAGCAATAAAAAGGGCTAGATTAGCAAAAAGCCTTTTTTATCTTATTAAAAAGTTAGGTGGCTTAGAAAAATCATTCACTGGACATCGTCTAGTGTCAAGTTACGTATGCAAGCTGTGCGTGCAAAGTAATAAGCGGTAGCGATTTAAGAGGCGAGAGCGATTTACGTGTGCACGTTATTGAATTGTCTCGGTCGTTAGAGCGAATTTCGCCAATTATTGTAACCGAGATTTATCACGACTTGCTCGATTACCTTAACTTACATGCCAAGTGAGACCCCATTTCTTTTTAACTTAATCGCAATTATTATTTTCACTGGTAGATTCATACATACATAGAATCACGTCTGGTTCCCTTAGGGGTAGGCAGAGATCACGAATCTCCATTTGCTACGATCCTGACATACTACTCTCGCTTCATTCACTCTCATTACATTCTTCAGGCATGCTCGTCGGTTACATAATTAAGTTTTTATGTCATTTTCTGTCTTTTCTAATGTGTCACGAGGAGATGGGATGAAGCTCTTACTACTAGATATAACTCTTTGCATCAAAAATTTCATAATTATTACAATAATAATTCTCTTAATAAACCATATCATATTCAAACAATTTTTTTTTCTAGATGTTATATTCTATATATTAGGGACCGATCGGTTAAGTGTAATGGCCAGATTTCGAACCCTGAACCCTCCGATCGTAAGGCCGACTCCTCAACCACTAAGCTACCGATGCTTATCCTCCTACCCGCTCCGCTTATGACTATACAAGTATCCTTAACTGACATTGTAAGACGAGACGTGTAATGCAAGCAAACACGCGATCTTGAACACAGCCCTTACTTAAAGATAACTTATTTTGATAATATGTGGACGCAGTATGATGTAATTTTTCTTTGTATGCAACAGTTATTGAGCTTCGATTAAATTTAAGTGCGATTCAAGTATAAAATATGGCTAATTGGTAGACTATCTTTGGTTTCGAGTGCAATAAAAATCCGTTATCGCAGGTTTATAAGTGCCCGGTTAATGGTAATAGGCTCGCCAAAACTATTACATTGGGACCTAAACATAAACTGGCGAAATGTGGGTGCTAGCACCTCTGCCTACCCCTTCGGGGAATACAGGCGTGAGTTTATGTTATGTTTAAAATCCGTTGCGTAGTTTTAAAGATTTAAGCATAATTACATAAGGACGGGCAGACAGAGACAGCGACTTTGTCTTATACTATGTTTAGTGATGATGATGATAGTGATAGTGAAGTGATGATGATGATAATGACCAGACAACCTTGATGGGGCCCAATTAACGGAATACAAATCATATCCCCATTTTTTTTTCATCGTGCGCAAAATCCCCACGGATACCACCCCCACGGAGCCGGTGGAGGCGGTTATGTCGGACTCGAACCGACTAAAATGCACGCCGTCTTGGGTCCTTGGTTGCCGGAGGTGAGATTGCCGAAAGCATATCTCTCGCACCCCGGCAGACCCAGGAGCATCTCTTTCGAGATGGTCCCCTTCGGGTTGTGGGGACCTTGGTGTCCCCAACTACCCCTGGGTACGGGGAGGCGCATTTTGCGTGCTTTGGAAACACATGTGTCTGGTAATCACCTGCGTCAGCCGGTACGAGAGGCTGCCGTGTGGCCTCTCTAGCCATTCCTCCATGATGGGTCTTACCGCCGCTATTAAAATCATATCCCTATAGTACGAAAGTTTGAGAACATGTTGGGATTTTTGTTAGTTGAAATTTGGTACTAGCTTACAGTCTAAAATAACACATAGGTTAGCATCCCGGGAATAAGTTCCCATGGGTTGCGGGAACGGGGTCTGGTTCTAAAATAAACAAATGACCTACAACAACAATTCTTATCGCAGTTCGTAGGTGTGAATTGGCATTTATAATTGCGTCATTCATCCATTTCGTTACGAGCCCTACTTCTGTTATCAATTGTTGTTGCTTAGATTCGGATAATGATTATTACTGTTTGAACTCTGCGAAAATTGCTAATGTGAATGGAATAGTATTGATAATTGGATATCTACTTAGGTACCTAGGTACTTTGCGGAGGAATTCTACCACGCGTTTTAATTTTAGTATTAGCTTTAGTTTTTAATTGGATTCTTTTATATTTATTTGTTGTGTTTTTATGTGTTGTTAATAAGTAATCCATACTAATATTATAAATGCGAAAGTAACTCTGTCTGTATGTTAAGCTTTCACGCCTAAACCACTGAACCGATTTTGATGAAATTTGGTATAGGTGTACCGACATCCACGCGGATAGAGCCGCGGGCAAAATAATGCTAAATAGTAATGCTGATAAATGTATCATCTGCTCTAATAAATGGTGCTTACTGAATGTAGGTAGTTACGTTGAAATTAGTAGAACTTACTCTTCACTTGGTAAAAATCATCGCAATTAATATTGAAAATCGAAAATGTATTTGTTTGTGATTACGTGTTTGTAATTGTGAATCTCTTTCCGAGACATTGCCTTCAGGCGAGGTGTTCTATATAAAAAAAAATATTATGTATACAGACGAATTGATAACCTCCTCCTTTTTCGAAGTCGGTTAAAAAACAACCTGTTTTATACAGAATAGAGAACAGCCCGAGCTCTTTTTTTATAAAGAACACGTCCATTTGGCTTCACCTCGCCTGATGGTAAGCTAAAGGCAAAGTCTCGGAAAGAGGGTCGCCATAGTGGCACTCAGCTTGACGGCCTCATCACAAGCCTTTTCACGCCGCGCTTAAGGGACCCAGGACTGTAGGAAGAAGGAAACACGTGAGCTAGCAGGGAGGTCTTAATGGTGCAGCATAGTAATGAGTCACTGAAACGCTTGATTCTAGAAGGTATATTATTTTTTTAGTTTTAGTTATGATATTCATGGGAAGAAACCGTCAAAACATTGTAATACAAAACCATTGGGGAGTTTCCCCGTTCCCGTAGTTAAGATTGTCTTATTTTGTTTGACAGTCTGTAACCGTATTCCGACAACGACCTTGAAGACCAACAAATGTAAAATATCAAAACCAAATATTCGTTATCACATTCTGTACAGCAAATAAACATAATCTTGAATCGTGATTACCGCAAGATTCGCGGGTCAACGACCTGTTATCAGAGGAAATATGACAAGCAGACGCGACAAAAAACTACTGTTTATATAGAGATGTATTCTTCTCACAAGATATCTGATATGAATTAAGAATTGTGTGATGTTTGTAGAGGGATTATAGTTGAATGCTTTGCTCAAGTTCTTTTCTTGTAAGGATAGGGATGTCACCTTTTTTGTACATACTCTATTAACCGTAACGACTCCTAGACTATCCGTAAAAACACGTGCTGGGTCTCAACCTACCTCAGTGTTGCTAAGTTGCTATCATTTTGGTGATGAAAACAATTTAGGTTCAACTTTTTTTACCAACGCATATTCCACTAGAAATCTGTAACATTAATGATGAGGCTAATGTGTCAAGGGTAAAATTTTTGGTGATTATTATTTAAAATTGGATGCGCAGTTAAGTCAAAATGTGGAAAACCCTGTTTCTAATATTGTGTTCATTGATAACGTTAAAGATTCTCAATAGCTACGAGTAGTAATTATACCTAAAGATTGAAATCGACTGACAAACAGAGGAGAAATCTACTCCGAAAGTTTTCTTATAACGTTATTTGTAAATAACGATATAGATATTCAAATACAGTCATAAATTATTTCAAGATTTCATTGTCTAAATAGTCAATTCCAAAAAGAAAATTCTACGAAATAACCATCGATACAGTGTATGTACTCAAGAAAGATTGCTCTGACATACAAGGACATAAGTAAATCTAGTTAAGAAACTGGCAACCCTGTCTCAACGATTGATGGCAGCATGCCTGGCCCTTGTGTTAGTTCACTGCCTCACACGAGCTATGCCGTTAAAGTCGCATAATTGCACCTATGAAGAAAGGCTACAAACGGCACAAACGCCGCCCTGGATTTTGAGATTTTGAAGTCTTTGACATGAATAGAAGCTGAATTGTCTAGAGTGTTTTAAAAATATTGATGCCGAGTGTAGGAGTGAAAATATAAAGTATCTGCTAACTAGCAATTTTGTGATAATACACAGTTAGTCCATACTAATATTAGAAATGCGAAAGTAACTCTGTCTGTCTGTATGTTACGCTTTCACGCCTAAACCACTGAACGGGTTTTGATGAAATTTGGTTAGGGGTAGATTAGACCATGAGAAAGGATATAGGTTTGTTTGGTCGCGATAACCGACATCCACGCAGGCGGAGCCGCGGGCAAAAGCTAGTAATCTATACATATCAATTACTTGTCACGGCTGACTGAATGATTCATTAACGCAGATCATAAACCGTTGCACCTACAAACTTGAAAGTTTGACTAAGAAAGCATCTTTGGAAATTCTGCTACTAAAGGTATGGAAGTTTGCATGAAAGTCCGTCATTTTCTTTTCAGAGCTAAATGCACTAAATTTCATAAACCTGTGTCTTGTAAGATATAAATGAACACGTGTATAATCGTTTTTCAAAATTTAACTACTAAGAGGGTTAGGTGATCAACGTTTGTATGGAAACTTCAAACATTTAGGTGACTATCAAATATGGAACACGACATTTTCCCGGGCGAAGCCGGGACGGGTCAGCTAGTTCTGATAATTTATTAGGTTGTAAGATAAATATAATATAGCTGTAGGTACCTATTGTAGAATATAACTTAGAGTATAACGAAAGTCTGTTTTTCAATTAACTTATCATCGTAGACAATTTGCTACACAGACACATTTTACGAACACGAGCGAAGCTAAAAACTGATTGAAAAAATAATATAATAGACCAGCTCTTTAAGAGAGATCGATTGGTACAATTAATTTTGAGCACACAAACCGTAGTTATAAAAAGAATAAGATAAATTACTATCGTTAGGGATGCTAAGATTATTTTTTATTAAATTAATTCATGCCATCTCTACAAGTTATATTTTTGGAGATGTAAATTTATTAGTGTAGAGAAAAACACAACTACAACACGTTTGTGTGATTTGACTGCTTACTTCGACAGCAAGCAGGCAAATCGGGGTAATTTCACTTATCATACACTAGTTAATTATTTGCGGTAGATCTGCGGTAGCCTAGTGGCATGGGTAATGGACTGCTGAGACGAGGTCTCGGGTTCGATCCCAGGTGTACCATGGCGCACACCAATGACTTTTCGATGCTTTTCGAAGTTATGTGTGTATTTATCGCAGGTTTATAAGTGCCCGGTTAATGGCAATAGGCTCGCCACCTATTACATTGGGACCTAAACATGTTTAAGATTTAGATACTATTTTGTGTGATATTTTGTTTTACTACCACTTCGCCCGATAGATGTCATTGTGCGAGTTTGCTGTAACGCGTTATGGTTTCGTCGCCACCTTGTGTATTTAAACTATAATGTAAAATCTACTACCTTGCTCGATAGATGGCGTTGTTGACATTTATTACAACGCGATATGGTTTCGTCACGACCACGGGCTTTTAACCTATATTGAAAATAATTAAATTGTCTTGCTCTGAAGTACTGGTGTTTCATTGAATTGAAGATCCTGGCTAAGAAATTATACATGGTCCTATCGAGCCGAAAGCGGAACATAGTAAGAACAAGTTCAACTGGAGTGTGGCGGCGACGGCGACTTGAAGCGGTGTGTGTGAAAAACAATATAAAGTGCGTGAGTGATAAAAATTAAGTGCAAGTGGACTGTAAACCGTGAGTACATTTACATTATCTTAGTGGATTTAGGCTGTGTTTGGGACTTAGCAAATTCTTAACGGTGATCTGGGACTTAGAATAATTTCGATAAAAACGAAGGACCGGGGAACCTATGCCCGATTTCACAGCGGTACAAGTTGTCCAAAACACTTAGAAAAATTCACGCAACAAAAGCACTTAGAAAAATTCATCGAAAACGAGACTTAGAAAAACTCACGCAACAAAACACTTAGAAAAGTTTCATCGAAATCTAGACTTACAAAATATAATACCATGGCCAAAGACCTGAGAAGATTGGATAATATAAAATTACAGATTGAGAAAGGGCTTTCAAATTTTAAAAAGGCTCCTAAAGAACGCGTAGTATTTAATTACGTTGATACGCGCCTGGAATAACTGGAATCTCAGTGGAATAAATTTATTACTTTATATGAGACAATAGTCGGCGAGTCAGAAGGTAAGGAATTAGAAGACTATTTCAAGGCGGATGTCTACGAAGATGTAAACGAGACGTACCTCACTTATAAGGTGGAGTTGAAGAACGCGCTTTCGGCATGTAAACCAAAACCTGAAGTTCGGGAAGTTCGCGAGGCCTCATCTGACAGTGTCGGAAGTTTACCAAAAATAAATTTACCCACGTTTAGTGGATGCTACACAGAGTGGACGTCTTTTCAAAGTTTATTCGTATCATTAGTGCATAACAATACTAAACTAGACAACGTGCAGCGTCTTCATTACTTAAAAACACAACACAAGTGTTTGTGCATATTTCTGGACCTTTCCAAGGCTTTCGACACAGTCTCTATCCCTATTCTCCTAAGGAAGATAGAAAGGATCGGTGTTCGAGGCTTGCCACATCAGATCTTTGAAGACTACCTGACAAATCGAAAACAGTCGGTAAGGATAGGCTGCCACATTAGTGAGGAGACTGTGGTCAATTATGGCGTCCCACAGGGCAGCATACTGGGCCCAACATTGTTTCAGTTGTACATAAACGACCTCTGCACACTCTCTCTACCTCATACTAACATCTACACCTATGCTGACGACACGGCCATCCTGGTTACGGGATCGAATTGGCAGATAGTAAAGGAGAGAGCGGAACGCTCCCTATCTGTGGTGATGCAGTGGCTAAACGAGAATCTGCTCACTCTTAATCTTTCAAAAACAAATTTTGTGCCCTTCTCGTTGTCAAAGGTTGGAAATCCCCCACAAAACTACTCAATAGTGGCACACACCTGCGCCACCCCAAACACGTGTGCCTGTACTGAGATCGTTAGAGCGGATTCCATAAAGTATTTAGGAGTGATAATAGATAGTGGGCTAAAATGGGACAAACATACCGCACTAATGGCAACACGTATCAGACGCCTCATACATCCGTTTAAATCACTGAGGGATATTACCACTCCAGAGAAGTTGAAAATGGTGTACCAGGCATTGGGACAGTCCATAATCCAATACTGCATTGCTGCGTGGGGATGTGCGGGCAAGTCTCATCTGGTCAAACTCGAACGTGCTCAGAGAGCGGTACTAAAGGTTTTACTAAAAAAACCTTACCGATATCCTACTGTTTGTCTCTATTCAGACATAAAAGTTCTGACAGTTCGACAGATCTTTGTCCACAGAATAGTTTTAAGAAAACACCAAACTCGGCCTACGCCTAACCCAAACAAGCGTAGCATGAGAAATGTTATCAAAATCTCCCGCTGCAGAACGACCTTTGCTAGAAGTCAATTCCAGAGTATAAGTACCAAAATGTATAACTTAGCAAATAAGAAATTAAATATCTCAAGTCTCGATTCTCGCGAAGCAAAAATGCAACTAACAAATTGGTTACAACAACTAGACTATAAATCTACAGAAGATTTACTCGGATACGCGGATTAGAATTTTCACTTTCCTAAGAAACCACACACACACACACATACACACACACACACACACACACACACACACACACACACACACACACACACACACACACACACACACACACACATACACACAAACACACTCTTTAAATTAGAAATAAATCTTATTTTTTAATATTAATTTTAATTTTTATGGATTACGAATGTGACGGTACAGAATTATGACATTGTGAAATTACGAAATTATGAATTATGAATTTATGAATTTATGAATTTATGAATTTACGAATTTATAAAATTATGAAATTATGAAATTATGAAATTATGAAATTATGAAATTATGAAATTATGAAATTATGAAATTATGAAATTATGAAATTATGAAATTATGAAATTATGAAATTATGAAATTACGAAATTATGAAATTATGAAATTATGAAATTATGAAATTATGACATTATGACATTGTGACATTATGACATTGTGACGTTGTGGTATTGTGACTTTGTGGCATTGTGACATTATGACATGACATTATGGCATTGTGACATTGTGACATTGTGACATTATGACGTTATGACATTATTAATTTACGAAATTATGAAATTATGACATTATGAAACTACGATACTATGACCTAAGAAATTATGAAATAAATATTTTAAACATTTTATAATATGAATTGAATTGAATTATATATAATTTAGGTTAAATTCTGTTAATTGAATTAAATTAAATTAAATTAAATTAAATTAAATTAAATTAAATTAGGATATATATTTATTATTGGAAAGAAATATAAAATTGTAAAATTATCAAACAGTAACACTCATGTTAGTCTGCGACTTATCTTCAAGTCTGACTGCTGCATTCCATAACACAGGTATTAGCCTAGTATGGAATGTAGAATCAGTATGTATTGCGATCCTTTCTAATTGCTTATTGACATAAACCCTATGTACAATGTAAACTTGAGACCAATAAACATTTTCATTTTCATTTTCATTTTCATTTCAAACCCAGCTGTCAGGTGAAGCCGCGCAAGTTATTAAACACGTCCCTATTACAGATGATAATTACACTAAGTGTTGGGAGTTGTTAAAACACAACTTCAATAATAAAAAGTTCATGTCTACACACATACTAAAACGATTGTTCAGTCAACGTAACATAACCGTCGAATCTTCGAAGGCACTTAAAGAGCTTCTTGCCGTAACGGGAGATTGTCTGCATGAGCTCAGCAGTCTTGGCATCGATGTTAGTTCATGGGATGTTATAGTTTTACATATAGTAAGTTCAAAGTTAGACGGGGACACCCGGAAGATGTGGGAGCTGGACGTTAGTCAGTCATCTAATGAATTACCTTCTTTCAATCAGTTTACCAACTTTATAGAGACACGCTTCAGGGCTTTAGAAGCCATGGAGCCGACGGCTAAAACGAAGGGCCCCACATCTCATGCCAAGGTCATGCACGTTGTTACAAGGGGAACCTGTCCCCATTGTTCTGATAATCACAAATTAAGCAAATGTCAAAAATTCAGTAAGGAAGCCAGTGACAAGCGCCGTGATATCGCCCGAACCTTGGGTGTGTGTTTTAATTGTTTAGGTAGTAAGCACACATCCAAAATTTGCCGTGTTCCGTTTAAATGTCGCATATGCCAGCGAAAGCACCATACGCTATTACATTCTTCTAGCGATAGCAATGAAGCCGGGGTTGCTCCCAAACAAGAGGAACAACCTACCACATCGAATGAAAATACTTCAGACGTTAGTACCAACATAGCAGCCCATCTGGTGAATGGAAAGGCACAGGGTCAAGTCCTATTAGCGACTGCCCTTATAAAGGTCGGCGCACCAAATGGGCCCTCTCAAGTTTTGAGAGCGTTATTGGATCAAGGTTCCCAAGCGTCCTTCATAACGGAGGCTGCCGCTCAATTACTCCGGTTAAAGAAGGTGGTATCAACAACCACCATAGCAGGTATAGGAAGTGGGAATAGCAGGATCGTTTCTAGACATGTTGTTAATATCAACATACAATCCCTGCATGACCCATCCTATACTTTAGGAGTAACTGCGCACGTGTTAAGCTCGCTGACATCCGTTATGCCAGATACGAGCTTCAACATTCAAGATTGGCCCGAGATCCATAACATCAGCTTAGCTGACCCCAAATTCAACCAACCTAACAAAATTGATATTTTGTTAGGAGCGGAAACCTATTGCCGAGTTTTAAAAGAAGGACTAATCAGGAGCCCTCGGGGTTCTCCGGTCGCACAAGCCACACAGTTGGGGTGGATTGTGTCAGGCCATGTTGCAGACAATTGTCTCGAGTCCTACAATGCAGTTGTTGTTACTCATTCTCGAATCGAAGAGAATGACATGCTGAGAAGATTATGGGAACTAGACGCAGAGCCATCCTCATCCAAAGGGCCGTGCACTCCTGAAGAACAGGAGTGTGAAGAATTCTATAAAGCAACGACCACAAGGGATGAAAATGGGAGATATATTGTACAATTACCTTTTCGCTCAGCAGATCGGCCACTTAAATCAAGGACTATTGCGGTCCAAAGATTACTAGGTTTAGAAAGGAAGCTGGCAAAGGATAATGAACTGAAACAACAATATACGGACGTAATAAACGAATATTTATTGCTCGGTCACCTACAAAAAATTACGGATGAAACCGACAAGCAGAAGGGTGGAGCAGTTTACTTACCCCACCACGCAGTGGTGAGGCAAGACAAGCTGACCACCAAGGTAAGAGTGGTGTATGACGCATCATGCAAGGGGATCAATGGGATCTCTTTGAATGATACCCTTATGGTAGGACCCACTCTCCAAGCAGATTTACGCCATATCCTAATGAGATGGCGACAGCACCCGATATGTCTGGCGGCTGACATAGTAAAAATGTATCGGCAGATTAAGGTAGCACGGCCAGATACAGACTTTCAAAGGATTGTTTGGAGAGAGGATCCTAGCAAAGAGATTGAGGACTTCCGACTTCAAACAGTCACTTTTGGGACGTCTTGCGCTCCTTATTTAGCAGTTAAGTCATTGCATCAAGTTGCGATTGACGAAGGTGCCGGACACCTCATGGCAGCTGACCGCGTAATCGCTGATTTCTATATGGATGATCTTATGACAGGCTGTCAATCTGAAAAAGAGGTTAGAGAAATTTATAAGGAAATGAATGACCTATTAGAGAAAGGAGGGTTCCAACTACAAAAATGGACAAGCAACCGGATACATTTACTTGAAACATTAAAGGCAGATTCGGGTAAGGATTTGGAAATAAAAATGGATAAAATAACCAAGATTTTGGGGCTTACCTGGAACAGAGACACCGATGCGTTCGATTACTCTGTGAAGATGTCACCTCCTGCTGCACCTGAAACAAAAAGAACAGTTATATCAGAAATCTCCCGACTCTACGACCCATTGGGATGGATAGCACCGTGTATTATAACAGCAAAGGTGTTTATTCAGAAATTATGGATAACTGGTATGGACTGGGATGATGAGCTGCCACCTGAACTCCTACAGGAATGGAAAATTTACAGAAAAGAATTAGAGCAATTAGTGGACTTCCATATTCCTAGGTGGATCGGCAAAGAAGAAAAAAGTGTGGTAACTGAGTTGCATGGATTCAGCGATGCATCAAATAAAGCTTATGCCGCTGTAGTGTATAGCAGAATTATCGATGTCAATGGAGGCATACATACGCATCTCATAACGGCCAAAACTAAGGTGGCTCCGATTAAGCAGATATCCATTCCTCGCCTGGAACTGTGTGGTGCTGTGTTAGTGGCAAAATTGCTGTCTGAGGTGGCTGAAGTGCTGAACATACCAAAGGCAAATCTACATGCTTGGACCGACTCATCGGTTGTCTTGGCATGGTTAAACGACCATCCGAGTCGTTGGAAGACATACGTGGCCAATCGGACGTCGGAGATACTGAGCTTGTTAGACAACACGCGATGGGCTCATGTCAAATCCGAGGACAACCCGGCGGATATAGCTTCTCGCGGAGCTTCGCCATCTGGGCTACTCAGCAACGATCTTTGGAAACACGGCCCGTTTTGGTTAAAAAACGATCCAGTAGAGTATACGAGGCCTAGAGCAATCCGTACCAATGAAGAAAAGAAAGCGATGAAGGTGCAAACTGTCACCATGGTATCGGATTTTGATGAAATCTGGGGAACCAGATATTCATCACTAAGAAGGCTCGTAAGAGTTATAGCTCTATGTAAAAGGTTTTTACAGTTAACAACACAACGTAAAAATAATAGTCAAGCAAAGACTTACCTATCAGTACCGGAACTACGAGAATCCTTGCAGTTTTGCCTGAGGCAAAGCCAGCAGCAATGGTTCTCAGAAGAGATTGTTGACCTGGAAAACAAAAAGCCATTAGAAAAAAAAGGTACACTGTATAAATTGAATATATTCTTAGATAACAATAAGATATTACGCGTTGGTGGTAGGCTCTCTTGGTCTGAACTACCTGAAGATACAAAGCATCCAGTTGTGATCCACCATGACTCAAGATTGGCGAAGCTAATTGTGGCTGACGCTCATGAAAGAACTTTTCATGGGGGTCAACAATTGGTAATTAACTTCATACGAACCAAGTACTGGATCAGCCGGGTAAAAAATATTGTAAAGGCACATATACGCGGTTGCGTTTCCTGTATACGGTATGCTGCAACAACAAAATCCCAGTTGATGGGAGAGCTCCCAGCTTGCAGGGTGACCCCTAGTAAGCCGTTTTTCAATGCGGGTGTCGACTATGCGGGCCCCATCAACATGAGATATTCGAAAGGAAGGGGACAGCGATCGTACAAGGGTTACATCTGTTTGTTTGTGTGTATGGCCACCCGTGCTATACATCTGGAAGCTGTTTCAGATCTAACCACTGAAGGCTTCTTAGCGGCGTTTCGGCGTTTTGTTGCTAGACGTGGTCATTGTCGCCACGTTTGGAGCGACAATGGAACCAATTTCGTCGGTGCAGCCAAAGAATTGCGAGTGCTGTTTTCTCAAGATAAATCTTTATTTCGCGACATATCCGCAGCTCTCGCAGATTCTCAGACAGAGTGGCACTTCATCCCTCCCCACGCTCCGCATCATGGCGGACTGTGGGAAGCAGGGATCAAAAGTGTCAAACACCATTTGAAACGCACCTTAGGAGACTCGACACTTACCTTCGAAGAAATGTCTACGGTTCTCTCTCAAATTGAAGCGTGTCTCAATTCCAGACCATTGACACTAGCAAGCAGCGACGATCTGGAAAATCCTACACCATTAACTCCTGGACATTTCCTAGTAGGGCAACCATTGGTTGCTACACCGGATTATAATTATGAGGATGCCACAATAAGCACGTTACGCAGATGGCAGCTGACACAACGTATGGTACAAGGCTTCTGGAAACGGTGGAAGAATGAATATCTCACACAGTTCTTTCAACGGCATAAATGGGCGGTACGATCGAGAGATTTTAAATTAAATGATATAGTCTTAATAAAAGAAGATAACTTACCTCCTGCTAAATGGTTGTATGGAAGAGTCGTAGAAGTCCATCCGGGAAAGGACGATATCACTCGCGTTGTCACTGTTCGCTGCAAGGGCACTGTCCTCAAACGTCCAACGTCGAAGCTATGTTTGCTTCCGACACATTAATTTAATGCTCAGAATTGTTTGTTTATCATAAATGTCTATGTATTAGTTTTAAGTATTTGCATGTTATTTTAATGTTATCACTTAGCACTTCGGTGCTTTTGTTTGGGTTAGATACCCTCTTAGACCAATGATACCGTCACCTTTCGCTTTAACTAAAATTGTATACAGTCCATTGTTCTTTTCGCCTAAGTTTGTTTATGGTGGGCGGTATTAAAAGGAAATAGTCCTTTTGGTGGGCGGAATGTTTAAGATTTAGATACTATTTTGTGTGATATTTTGTTTTACTACCACTTCGCCCGATAGATGTCATTGTGCGAGTTTGCTGTAACGCGTTATGGTTTCGTCGCCACCTTGTGTATTTAAACTATAATGTAAAATCTACTACCTTGCTCGATAGATGGCGTTGTTGACATTTATTACAACGCGATATGGTTTCGTCACGACCACGGGCTTTTAACCTATATTGAAAATAATTAAATTGTCTTGCTCTGAAGTACTGGTGTTTCATTGAATTGAAGATCCTGGCTAAGAAATTATACAGTTATATTATGTTATGTTAGCTGTAGTCCTCGGTTCCGCCAACGTGGATGTCATTTATTTATTCATTATATACTTTATTGTACGCCAATTACAATATTAATAGTATGGAAATTAGGAACACAAGAGCAGACAAAGGGTGGCCTTATCGCTTCACACTATTTCTGCCAGGCAACCTTTGGATGGAAATGTGTGTTGTTTGGAGTACATAACTGGTAGTTGTTGGCGTTTAATTATATATTTATATCATACTTATACATATTATTTTCACTTTAGGTCATATCTACTTAACCTTTTATCAAAATTATTGTAAATCTAACCAAGATCTTTCTAACAAAAATACCGATCTCTCCGATTCGTTTTTTTTATAATCTCCAATTTAGGGATATTGTTACTTTTCAATAAATACAGTATTAATATGCTATATATGCTAACTAAATGTACAATATTTACAAAAATGAGAAAAAGAAACACATGTGGAAGAGACTGTAACTTTAGGCATCTTAAAATTCCTCCCCAAATTTCATTATACGAGTGTAACAGTACTTCAGTAAGCAAAAGCATAAAATGTATAAAAATAGAAAGCACTGCTTATCCCAGAAGTAAAAAGTCGTGAGCAAATGTATGTTTATTATACAATTGCGCAGTTCCTTCTATCTCTATTTAAAAAGTGTTGAGACAAATTGGTACAAAGCCAATGTTTTTTTTTATAATAGTTTCGGTCAAGAACCTCATACGTAGACACAGAGTCTCCCTGGAATTTTTTCAACTGTCTACAAATAACATTTAGAATCGGAACATCTATTAAAACAATAATAACTTCACGCTAAATAATTTTATACTTCGTAAAAGGAACATCAAATTTTCAGTTATACGTGTCTGCCATTTAAAACTAATCAATTAAATTCAAAATACATCGGGAAAAAGACGCGCTTAAGTGGGACTTGAACCCACGACCTTTCCCTTACAGGGGGAATGCTCTTCCAACTGAGCTATTGAGCCACGCCTTAATCACTTCAAATTTCATAACATAAACATAACATAACATAAACTCACACCTGTATTGCAGAGGCAGAGGTGCTAGCACCCACATTTCGCCAGTTTATGTTTAAGTCCCAATGTACTATTATCTTGTAATAGACCCAATGTACTATTGCCATTAACCGGACACTTGTAAACCTGCGATAAATACACACATAACTTCGAAAAGCATCGAAAATCATTGGTGTGTGCCATGGTAAACCTGGGATCGAACCCGAGACCTCGTCTCAGCAGTCCATTACCCATACCACTAGGCTACCGCAGATGTTTTCCCTTCTCTTTATATCTGAATATTGGGATATAAAGAAAAGGGAAATTGGAAGTGATTCAAACTTTAATAGTAAGTAAAAGATCTGATTCTCAATATCTAGTTACGAAGAAATAGCGACTGCCTAGCAAATTTTGTGGGAACAGATTTGCAGAAAGGAATGAAAAATGTCATTTACCCAGTTGTAGCTATTATTGCGCTGATAGTCATGTCAGTTCACGGACTCATCGCCAAGAGCCTTGACTAACATGTACAGAGACTCTCGTTAGTCTACTGGCTCATGAGCTTTATAGAGAAGACGGCTCTTTTGGACACGGCACTCATAGTGAGGAAGTTCCTCTCCCGCGCTAACCACCGATAGCTTTTTTTATCGTGCGAAAAATCCCCACGGATACCACCCCCACGGAGCCGGTGAAGGTGTTTATGAACGGACTAAAACGCACGCCGTGTGGGTCTTTGGTTGCCGGAGGTGAGATTGCCGAAAGCATTATCTCTCGCAACCACCGGTACCCGATGCCGGTGGGAAACTATTTTGTATATTTTTAAATGTA
The DNA here is from genome assembly GCA_914829495.1 of Eilema sororculum. Taxonomy (NCBI): domain Eukaryota; kingdom Metazoa; phylum Arthropoda; class Insecta; order Lepidoptera; family Erebidae; genus Eilema; species Eilema sororculum. Next base: position 3,770,172 of record OU618556.1, read on the forward strand.
ATTTAACTATTATAAATTTAGGTCTTTGCCTTTGTTGAGTAGATCTCGCTCGCTTGTTGTCAGACAATATTATCAAACATTTAAATAGCTTTCAAACAGAAGACAATCTCAGGAATTTAACTCCGTAATTTTATGTGACTGTCCGGAATCTGGAACGTTAATGGCCGTTTAAAAATTTTATGAAGTTGTTCACTTTTCCATTTGCTATTCATTTCACGGCTTGTGATCTTCAGAATTTATTATTCATACCAAACATTTGAAACGGCTTGACTGATGATCTGATAGTTAATAATCAGAGGAGTTAGCGAGTTTATGAAAATCATTTAGAACTAGCAAGAGATAGTAGAGAGATACGGTTATTTTTCGGCAAAATTTACGACAGCAAAAATAACGTACGTCATTACCATCTAGGATCCATAGTCGTCATATTCATGCTGCCAATCTTGTTCTTAAGAACTACTAATGTCCTTCTTGAAGAATCCCATATTATAGTTGCTTGGAAAATCGACAGCAACGAGATCATTCCATAACCTAAACCTCCGTAATACACTTGGTTGAAATTCACAACTTTTGAAGGAACCAACCTTGAGGAAAATTCGTAAAAAATACTGAAAGCGTGTAAGTAAAATGATTATTTAACAGGAAGCTAGATAATATGAAATGAGAAAGTAAACCTGAAATAGTTATCAACAACAATTCTTGGTTTAATACGACGAGCAGTTGATAGATTGGACTAGAAATCGCATTTAAAGACTTCTTTTCAGTTTATTTTATCTAGGAATGCATATCTCTTGATGTTCTTTGACAAAAGAAATAGAAAACAAATTTGGCACGTGAAACTTCTCTTTTCATTGATCGAAGAGGCCCGAAGGATACGAGTCTTTCCCACCATGTTGTGGCTTCTGATCCGAGAAGTCTCAAATTATATAAGAGCACAATTAAATATTTCAGTCTTTATTCGTGAGGCGAAAAGACCTTCAGACTTCAGTAATTCATTTAAGTACTTTCAATTTCATTTTATAAGTTCAATGTCTCAATTAGGAGATCATTCACTAATTAATACTGATTACTGAGAGATTTATTTTTATCGTACGCTAAAGAGCAAACTTAGTGAGGTTAATTAATCAATCTCATTTGATTCCTCTGCCAAACACAACACAACACATTTTGATTAATGAATAAATTGATCGATCAATTAACTTGTACACTTCTTCAAAGATTTTCTTAAAAAAACCGTACCCTTGTTTATGATATCAGAGTGTTGCCAGATTTCAAATACCATAATGTTTGTTATTGTTAAAATTATTTTTATATCGGCTATTACAGTTGGCGGGGTATTGGCCTTTTGAGCAAGGCCGTCTGGAGAAAGAGATGGAGTTATACGCTTCAGTGGGTTAAAGAGAGATGTGTGCTAAAATTTTGAGTTATAGCTCAGTAGCTAGTATATGTAGCAGGTGCGTAACTCGGTGCGTTACGTTATGTCGGTTCTATGCCAAAAATTGTATTAATAGTCCGTTGTTCGTTTTGAACATATCAACAAATTTCTGAATGGGTTTCTTCCTTTCTTTGAAGTTGCAATTCTGATCTTGTATTATTGAACTTGTCATTTTAATGTTTGTCAATGAACAATCGCGTAAACTTGTCAGCTTTTGCCCGTGGCTCCACCCGCGTGGATTTCGGTTATCGCGACCAATCATAGCAGATGTCCTTTCTCTAGGTCTAATCTACCCTTATACCAAATTTCATCAAACAAACTTGTCAGCAGTACTAGTTTTTGCCCGCAGCTCCGCCCGCGTGGATGTCGGTTATCGCGACCAAACATAGCATATGTCCATTCTCTAGGTCTACTCTACCCTTATACCTACCAAATTTCATCAAAATCGGTTCAGTGGTTTAGACGTAAAAGCGTAACATACAGACAGATAGACAGACATAGTTACTTTCGCATTTATAATAGGTATTTATGGATTTTTAAATACATGGGAATATCCATGTACATATTGTTAAACAGATAGTTTTGAAAATGTAAAAGTCAATGGCGCGTCTAATAAATCGATCAGACTCCTGTGTTGCAAAGATTGAGTTCCTTACGCGATTACCTACTCACTTTGGATTTTTTACAAATAAAAAACTAGTCACTCAAAGCTTACATGGTCTGATTAGGTGTCGCCAGCAGTATTTCCAAACCAATACGACCTTCAAGAAAAGAGCGTACTCTCTATTGAAAGGAAGGTAACGCACTTGTGACTCCTCTGGTGTTGCGGGTGTCCATGGCATGGGCGGCGGTGATCGCTTACCATCAGGCGATCCGTCTGCTCGTTTGCCTCCCTATTACATAAAAAAGGAGCCTACATTGCTATTGACGTCTTCTATTAGGTATTAGATAGGTCCTTATTTGTGCTTTGGAAAATGTTTTGGGTTTAGCCATCTTAAATGAAAAATGGTGTTTGACAAAAGGAACGTAAATTAATAAAAATATCTTTTTGTTTTTCAGGTAAGTTCCTGTGCAGATACATTATAAATTATTTGTAAGTAATATGGTTTTGTATTTTATAAATGAATGATTAAACTTGTGTTCTAATAGAAATAAATGTAGGAGCATTAGAAAATATTGTAAATAGGTTTTCTGCAATCAAGACTTTGCTTTCAACCATTGGATATAATATACTAGCTTTTGCCCGCTGCTCCGCCCGCGTGGATGTCGGTTATCGCGACCAAAGATAGCCTATGTCCTTTTTCATGGTCTAATCTATCCCTATACCAAATTTCATAAAAAACGGTTCAGTGGTTTAGGCGTGAAAGCGTAACATGCAGCCAGACGGACAGACAGAGTTAAGTTCACTTTATAATATTAGTATGGATTGTTACAAACGTACTTCAACCCTATTACTCAAGGTCTTGACGAGTCCTATATTATTATTTTTTTTAAACAATTTCATTATTTTAAATTTATTATTTATTAATCATTTTTTTTATAATAGTTCGGAACTTCACTCGACAACTTTTAGAAAACTTACTTTAATTTATTGCGTATAGTCCGGAACTATTAAAAAAAAGTAAAAATATTTTTCTAAAATTTTTCCAGTTTTCCGTTAGATATATTCCAGTAATTGTTTAATTTACTATATAAAAATAAGTCAGGTTTCCTTCCAGACGATATAACTCCAGAACGCACGAACCGATTTGGCTAATTTTGGTCTTTAGTTATTTGTGGAAGTCCAGGGAAGGTTTGTACGTTGAGAAAAATTCGAAATTGCCGCGGGCAAAAGCTAGTTACTTATGTAAATGACAATATCAATCTCAAATCATGCTTGTTTAATTCTTCGCCTTAACTGATAGTAGGAAATGTTTTTTTTTTATTTTTTATACAGGACACGTCAATTTGACTTCACCTCGCCTGATGTTAAGCTAAAGGCAAAGTCTCGGAAAGAGGGTCACCATCGTAAACATTTACCATGTTAACAGTGGTGGCACTCAGCTTGACGGCCTCATTAGATGCCTTTTCACGCCCCGCTTAAAGGACCCAGGACTGTAGGAAGAAGGAAACACGTGAACTGGCAGGGAATTCCAGGCCTTAGTGGTGCGGCATAGGAATGAATCACTGAAACGCTTGGTTCTAGCAGGTATACTCTGCACCGTAAATGGATGACATCTTAGCCCTGCACGTGTCGTCCTGTGAAGGAAAGGGGAGGGTGGGACTAATTGGAAGAGCTCGTCAGAACATTCACCATGGTAGAGACGGTAGAAAACTGCCAAAGACGCAACATCTCTACGCATCTGCAAAGGCTCGAGGGTGTTCGTGACCTCAGGATCCCCAATAATGCGGACCGCACGTCGCTGCAACCTGTCGAGAGCATCTAATAAGTACTTTGCGGAGCCGTCCCAGAGATGTGAGCAGTATTCCACGCAGGAACGAATTTGGGTCTTATATAGAAGACACCGCTGCTCCGGCGTGAAAAAACGTCTCACTCTGTTCAGGACTCCTAGTTTACGCGAGGCTGATTTGATGATACTCTCGATATAGTTTTTGTTATTCAGTTTGCAGCGAACATCCATACCGAGGATAGTGAGGTGATCCTGCAGTGGTAGTGGTGTGCTCTGAAGAGTGGGAAGGGGAAGGAAAGGAGATACCTTTGCTGTAAACGCACATGCCTGGGTCTTCTTGGCATTGAACTCGACCAGGTTCCTAGCGCCCCATTGAGAAATGTGGTCCAGGATCCGGTCCAGGTCAGTGACAAGAAGCTGCCTTTTTTCCGCGATATCAGACTGCTTGGCCGCAGGATGTGCGTAATAACTCCCGTGTAAGGTGCTGTCGTCTGCATAGCAGTGAATGTTTCCGTTACAGAGCATGTCATTGATATGCAGAAGAAAGAGAGTGGGAGATAAGACGGAACCCTGCGGCACGCCAGCATTTACCTGCAAGAACTCCGAAGCTCGTCCATCACAAAGGACGCGAATACGGCGCCCCTGCAGGAAGCTTGCAACCCAGTTACACAGTCTAGGAGGCAGGCCGAAGGCTGGTAGCTTGGAAAGAAGCGATTTGTGCCATACCCTATCGAAAGCTTTGGCGATGTCAAGACTAATTGCCAGTGACTCACCGTGCTTCTCCATAGCCTCACCCCAAAGGTGGGTCATGTACGCCAGAAGATCACCCGTTGACCGTTTCGGTCTGAAACCGTATTGCCGGTCACTAAGCAAGGAGTGATCCTCTAGGTGGCGCATGAGCTGTGTGTTAATTATGTGCTCGAACACCTTGCACAGCACTGAGGTGACGGCTATGGGTCGATAGTTGGCTGGGTCCGAGCGATCCCCCTTCTTGGGGATCGGCTGGACATTCGCCTCCTTCCAAGCCGAAGGCACTGTACCCGAACTGTAGGACAGTCGGTACAGCCGCGTTAGCATAGGAGATAACTCCGCTGCACATTTTTTAAGTACGACCGCTGGAATACCATCAGGACCACTGGCTTTCCGGACATCGTGTGATTGCAGTACTGCACGGACATCGCGTTGCCTGATACGTATATCAGGCATTGCGTGGTCACCAGTGGGCATTGTCCGTGGTTGCATACCACAATCATCGACTCGGGAGTTGGCCGCGAAGAGATTGACCAGCAAATTTGCTTTCTCTTGCGGCTCATGGGCCAGAGATCCATCGGGATTGCTCAGCGGGGGCAGCGAGGGCTGGCAGAAGTTGGCTTGCACGGCTTTGGCCAGTTGCCAGTAGCCACGGCTACCCGTGGGATGCGCCACTAGCTCTTGGCCCAGCCGTGCTATGCGCTGGGCATCCGCTCTGACGCATGCCCTCTTGCAGACCTTTGTGGCTCTGTTGTACGCCGCCTTGAAGTGACCCACGTTGGGATCGCGCGTGGCGCGCGCCTGCACCCAGGCGCGGTACGCAAACTGTTTATGCTCAACAGCCTCCGCGCACTCGCGCCCGAACCACGGACGCGCTCCGCGGACTCCGGTGACATCGGTGTATGGGATATAGTATTCCATACCTAGACCGATCTCACCGGCGACGGCAGTAGCGCTCTCAGATGGGTTCTTACCCTCAAAGCAGCGTTCAACCCACGGGATGGACGCATAATAGTCGCGCAATCCATCCCAGTCCGCTGACGAGTAGTGCCATAGACGCCTCTTCCCCTGCACGGGTCGTGGGGGCGCTACAATGGGCACGGTGGAGCGGACCAGACAGTGGTCGGAGTTACCTAAAGCAGCACTCACCGAGACACTGTACTGGTCTGGGCGACTCGTCAACAGAAGGTCTAGCAGAGAGGGCTCTAGGCCGGACTCTCTTGGTATCCTCGTGACCTTGTGCACCAATTGAGTCAAGTCATGCGCCAGGGCAAATGCGTGAGTGGCTCTTCCCGCATGGTTTGTTATGGCGGAGCCCAACCAGATCTTGTGGTGGGCGTTAAAGTCCCCCAAAAACACCAATTCGGCGTTCGGAAACCGCTCCTGCGCATCATCTGCCGCCTGACTCAGGTATTCGAATAGTCGAGTTATCTCTGCATCTCCTGTATGGGAACGGTAAAGGCACACATAGATCTGACTCGCGGAGCCATGGTCTACGTGTACCCACAGGATGGAAAAGGATGGGTCCTCTAGACAGCGCAAACGGCGACAACAAATATCCGCCCTAACAAACACGCACACCCCGGCTTTTGCTCGGAAATTTTCCTCGATAACATAGCCGGGGTAAAGCAGGTAGGCCGTGTCGTCAGGGCGGCGTATTTGTGTCTCCGTTAGAAACAGCATAGCTGGTTTCGCCGTCTCCAGGTGTTGGTGGACGGCGTTGAGGTTCTTATGGAGCCCACAGATGTTCGTGGACTCCACCTCAAATAGAGTTTTTGTGGGAGAGTCCCTAGCCGCTGTTTCAACAGATTTTGTTTTGTGCGCTGCCATGAGGTGAAGGGTAAGGAAAGGCGTGAAAAAGAGGTGATTGTCGCCGCAGCACCGCGTGACAAAACATGGGAGATTGGTTTTATCTATGAATGTGAGGCGTGACGAGAGCCGACGCGCCGAACGGAAGGGCCCCCGTACCCTCCCGAATATGGTCGCCGGGCTCCCGTCCGGTCGCCAACCGGCACGACGAGCCATATCGGGATTATGCGCGACCTGGTGGGGCAGCCTCCCAGGGTGGTTAGTCCCAGTTGGGCCCCTGTACTATGCCGCGGGCGGCCAGCGGCACCACCGTTTCTACGGGTCTCCCTGCCCGGCGCGACGCCCCGCGTCACACCCCACTAGATTACGCCAAAACCCACCGGTCCCACTAGTGCTGCGACTACCATCACCTCGGCCCGGCTATGCACTTGCTGACCCCTGAACGCAATCCAACCGAGATTGGATTACTATGGAGGGTTTTTCGCACTTGTGCACGGTGGTACCAACCCGGTCGAAATAAGTGTCAAATTTGTGCCATCAAATTTCTACCACCAGTTCTGGCATATGGCACTGCGCCAATCTGTGGTCGGAACAATATAGGCGGAACAAATTATGTCAGCTCGCTGTGTAGTCAGCTCTATCTGAAGTTCATATGGATAGCATTACATTTTATTTGTATAATAACTGCTCATCATGTGTTCTCGCTATTCTCGATTATACTACTAGTAAGTACTGCCAGTACCGTCACCGGATGGGTGATTAGCCCTTCTGTGTGAATCATTAGTTTACCTGGGCTGTTCCACACTTAGCCTCTTGATTGGGCCATTGTGCGTACCATCGTACCTCTCATTCCAACTAACCCAGATCCTCCCAACAAGCCAGCAGCCTTTTCAGGTTTCCACATGCTTCCCGGAGCGACGCTGGTGACTGGAGGAATGTCGCCCGTTGTTCGACCACGCGCATACACTCTGAAAGCACATGATGTGGCATTTCTTCTGCCCGCATGCAGCCTCTGCACAGGGGGCTGTCCGTCACATCTATTGTAAATAGATGCTTGTATAAGGGACGGCGACTGGTTAAGATGCCTGGTCCCTTTTTAACCTAATGAGGTTTCGGCTAAACGTTTTTGTTTTGTGTGCCACGCTCATGCACTCTGTAAGCACATGATGTGGTGTGGCGTTTCTTCTGCCCCCATGCAGCTTCTGCACAGGAGGCTGACCGTCACATCTATTGTTAATAGATGCTTGTTTAGGGGACAGCGACCGGTTAAAATGCCTGGTCCCTTTTTAACCTAATGAGGTTTCGGCTAAACGTTTTGTGTGGGTCATTTGACCCATTTTCCCTATGTAACTATTACTATAAATGTTGGTATGGTAACTGGGATCGAAAGCTTAACGTGCGATTGTGATTATCGCTAGAAAGAAGAAGTGAAATATTGAGCGATTCAGCTAGCACTCCCCTCAGTAGTACAAGGTTGTTTAAAATGGTTTCAATGTTTACGCTGCATAGCAACTGGATCTTTTTCTGTCCACACCATGTCTCGTATCATTACAACACTAAAATTCTGTCATCAAAGCTTACCTTATTCAGTTCGTAATTGCCTTAATAGATCCATTATGACACCACGACGTAATTTGTACCGATTTGTACGCAAATTAACTGGTATGGCGGCTTAACAAGCTTGTACGTAGCCCATACTTATAAAATTGTTATTTTACTTACGTCGGCTGGGTTTTCAACGTTTTATCGATATAAAACTAGTGAAAAGTTTTATAAAGGAAGCTTGTGGATTAGATGGTAGCCTTGAAGGTCTGGTGAGTTCCCATAAGGACTTTTAACTTTACAGGCAACTAAAGTAAGGCGCTTTTTTGTTTTTTTTTTTATCTTGGGAAATAATCCCCACGGATAAAGGAGCGGGTGGAGATGGTTATGCCGGACTCGAACCGACTAATACGCACGCCGTCTTAAGTCTTTGGTTGCCGGAGAACAGATTGCCAAAAGCATATCTCTCGCACCCCGGCAGACCCAGGACCATCTCTTTCAAGATGGCCCCCTTCGGGTTGTGGGGACCTTAGTAAGGCCTTTGGAATTTTCACATACTAAGTACAAGCACTCCGACGGAATCTGTAGGGGTTTCTGTAAATTAATAAAAGGTGGATATTAACTAAACAATAACAAAATGTCTGCAAGAAGAGAAGTAAAAAGCTAATAAGTATAACTTATCACTAATAAATTTTAAAACTATGTATTATCCATACTTCCATATCCATACCTACTAATATTATAAATGTGAAAGTAACTCTGTCTGTCTGTCTGTATGTTACGCTTTCACGCCTAACCCACTGAACCGATTTTGATGAAATTTGGTATAAGGGTAGATTAGACCTTGAGAAAGGACATAGGCTATGTTTGGTCGCGATAACCGACATCCATGCGGGTGGAGCCGCGGGCAAAAGCTAGTAATCTTATAATCTTGTTTCTTCTGTAAGTATGTTATTGGGAACGGCCGTTAGCATAATGATTATAATGTAACACTAAATTATTAGCTGTAAGTTTTCCTAAGATGTCATAAATAAATAAATAAAAAATGTTCTCTAATGAGATGGTAATCCTAGGTCAAATGAACGGCTCGATATGTACCTACCTATATCCTTGTAATTAAATGACAGATACATAATAAAACCAAATAAACTATTCACTACAATAGTTACCGACAAATGTCGAGTGACGCACACAATTACATACAGTAGATATACGAACACATACGGTACACACACACACACACACAAGCACATACTTATCAATTAATTAAGTTACGTTTTGTATCTGTCAAGAGATCCTAACTAATGCAATTTGAAGCCAGTGGTTTTTAGTTTGACCGTAAGCGGGTCAGTGCGGTTGACGTTTTTGTTCAGCTCAAGGTGTAAGCTCAAAGCGATAACGTCAAGATCTTGTAAAAAAGTACATGGAGCGATCCCTTTTCAACGCATTCGATTTACTAACTTTTAAACTCTCGCGTTCCATGATATACCTACAATAATAATAACGGGAACATTCGATTTAAATGAGATAATGGTGATTCTCTGAAGGCCAATTCTCCTCCGAATATAAAAAGATGTTGCCTCAATTCGGTTATCTGTCAAAATCAAATTAAACGTCACAAAGCGTAAAAAGGTAAATTCGTAAAAAAAAATATACATACATACATAAAATCACGTCTGTTTCCCTTAGGGGTAAGCAGAGATCACGGATCTCCAACCTCGTAAAAGATTAGACTTTAAAATCTCCTCCTTTATGAAGTGAAATTACAATTTTCAGAAATCGGACATATCTAATACTTTCATTCATTCCAATTTGGAAGTACCTCATATAAAGATGCGTATGCATACTGGGAGTATTCCCAGTTCCTTATTTTTAAACATATTAAGAACCATACATAGATACGGTGAGGCAAAAGTAAATCAGATTTCCATTCATCATTTCATTTTCTAACGTCGTGAATCATTGCTCAACTTACAACTTTTATTACTTGCACCACGCGTAAACATTACAAATATGGAGTTATGTATAAAGACAATTTGAATTTAGAATATGTTTTAGCAAAGATATCAATTTACTCGGACAGAGGACGGCCATGTTTTATGATCGGTTCGATACATAATTAAGTATTTGTGGTCATACTAATACCGCTAATACAATAAATACTTATTTATTTGTCGTATTAACTTCGGTATAGTATGTCCTATTAACTCATAAATATTCCACTACCACAGAACAGATAATATGTAGTACTACTGCTACTATGTACTATGTTAACTTAGGTATACTTTGTCTTACTATCACTGTAAGTAGTTCGAAAAGGTTGTGGATATAATATGTAATCCGTTCTCAAGCCAGAACCGAACACTGGAGAGCACAGGGTCCACTACCAACCCCTTTCGTCCCGCTTTAGGAGGAACTCCCGCCTGGACATGATCTGCCCTGGACCAGATGGAAGTCTTTAAACAGACTCCGGACTCGGGTTGGCCGAAGCAAGGAATGCCGGGCCAGATGGGGGTTCTCGGAGGGGGCGGACCTGCGATGTGAATGTGGAGTTATAATAATGATCCCAGCACTAATCTCAATGGAGTTCCATATCATACACTTTGAAAACAGAGGTCCGCTTTCAAACTTCTACCTTTCACAACAAGGTTTATTTTAGCTTTTAAAAGAGCGACTGTCACTGACCCCCAAGCCCCGAAAAGATAGCTACACCAACGCCTCATCCGCTGTTGTACCATATAGCAAATGAAGTGGGTTTGAGCCTCGAAGATGCCAAATCTCCATAATATAATGTAAAATTATTACCCTTACGAAATGATCATTTCATGTTTTGTTTATTGCAAAGCTGTACAGGTTATTACAAATTGAAATATGTTAACCTACAACCTACTTTTGTTGCTAACTGTATGTATTATCTCCTATCAAAGTAAACCATTTTATGAACTATTTATTTGCTTAAGACAACATTAAATTCTACTCGTAATAATATAATCTTATGCTCAGACGGCTATCTTGATGCTAAGCTCTTTACAACAGCTTAATTTTATTATGGCTATTTCATACCTTGACATCAAACTAAATAGAGATCAGACCTGTTACTTGGAAGCTGGCCCTAATAGATTAAGAGCATATAAATGAAGATATCTGGAAATAGGGCTACCACCCAGAACTGCAATCAGAATTATTGCACATTGAAACAAAACCACTTCCTAACTCAATATTTTCGTTTAGCAGCTATGGTCAAGGGGTGATATTCTAATAAATGATACTCTCGTAATACTAACCAATCAGTCAGGTCAGTGTGGAAACAGTAGGCCTAAGACTGCCCAAAAAGGGGAGATCCAACTTCACACCAACGACGTGAAATTTTGATTGCGCTTCCTCAACCGATGGGAACTTATTCCCGAGATAACAAGTATTGCGGACTATCGCTGATTTAAATATATTCCTGTACTAAATTTCAGCCAGTTCCGTTCAGCCGTTGGAGCGTGATTAACTAACACATATCCAAACATCTTCATAAAGTTTCACTGAATTTTGAAGTTCAAAATCGCTATGAACGGTAGTTCTCTCCTACCTATTCGTTCAGAATAATCCAGGTATTATCATGAAAATAAAAATAAAAAGCTATATATAGTACCTATCTACAAGCAGTATACTTAACGTAAAATAAATCAAACTGTCCGTAATATAACATTGAAGAGCGTGACGAGTGACGCTCGCGCGGGTGGCGACGCGAATCGCGTAATACAACAGTATTGTGCAGGGAGGGTAAACGCACCTGTTGTGTGCCATCTATTGGCAAAATCATAGAATTCGTGAGTGGATGAAGGGGATATTATGTGACGATTTCAAAATATTGAGACAGTGGACTTCAAAGCTTTTGACAGTCCCTGTGGCGTGGGGGTAGTGAACGCGACTGCTGCGCAGGAGGCTCGGGTTCAATGCCCTTGCAGTGTAAATATTTGCATGAATATGGCTATTTTTCTATGTATCATATGAATGTATTTACAAAAAACAAGTATCTAAGTATGTTTAGCCGCATTGTAGATTCCATAACACAAGCTAGTTAAGCTTACCATGGGTCTAGATAGCGTTGTGTAGAATGTTATGATTTTATTTATTAAAAGCTTTAATACTTAATTTACAGATAATTATGATCGATGATATAATAATTGGGCACCATATCACCATAATATTCTTGTATAAAATAATGTGAATGGCCCTTAAGGCCAGGTATTCCAGCAGAGGCCGCATTTTGAGTTTTTTAAAAGCATCTGAATCATAGGAAAAACCGTTTTAAATTTTGAAAAAAAAAAAGATATACATTAGTTAAGGATCCAGTCTAGACAAATTCAGTTACCAGATCTGATTAACTTCACTCGAAAGAAAAAAATCCCAAAGTTACCCCTTCTCGTTATTTTTTTTTAATATTATGACTAAACTACTTATGTTTTCTATAAAAATTTTGTACTAAACTAAAGCCACTACATATGTCTAGACATTTTCGCAGATTTTGACTATATTATGAAATAATTTTTAAAGTTATCTTTAAATACCTACTATATTCGCTAGTGCTCGCGCCGCTGAGGCCCGAAAAGTCGCGCCAGTCACGCGCCGGTCACAGTAGGACCTGTGTCAGTTTTTGCGCGACAGTTTCGTGCACCAATCAATCGGTTTTACGTATTTATAATAAATTATTGCAAGTCATTCAATATGGGCAATAAACAACGCAAGCGAAAAAAGTCGTGCAAAGCCATAAACTACATTTCTAACTCCGATTGGTAATTTAAAAAATTATCATACCTAAATATTACGTTCATAGCGCCATAGTATAAGAAAATCAGTATTACTACTGAAGATGCTACTTACGATTTTCAGTAATTCATGTTTTATCTATATCAGTACAGGGGTACCTACAACACGATTCCTGCCAGCTTACCCCGTAAAGGGAAGCCGTGAGTGGTGAGGGGTACCTACAACACGATTCCCGCCGGCTTACCCTGCAAATGAAAGTCGTGAGTGGTGAGGGGTACCTACAACACGATTCCTGCCGGCTTACCCTGCAAAGGGAAGCCGTGAGTGGTGGGGGGTACCTACAACACGATTCCTGCCGGCTTACCCCGCAAAGGGAAGCCGTGAGTGGTGGGGGGTACCTAAAACCCGATTCCTGCCGGCTTACCCTGTAAAAGAAAAGTCGCGAGTGGCGAGCGGTACCTACAACACGATTCCTGCCGGCTTACCCTGCAAAGGGAAGCCGTGAGTGGTGGGGGGTACCTACAACACGATTCCTGCCGACTTACCCTGTAAAAGAAAACTCGTGAGTGGTGAGGGGTACCTACAACACGATTCCTGCCGGCTTACCCTGCAAAGGGAAGCCATGAGTGGTGAGGGGTACCTACAACACGATTCCTGCCGACTTACCCTGTAAAAGAAAAGTCGTGAGTGGTGAGGGGTACCTACAACACGATTCCTGCCGGCTTACCCTGCAAAGGGAAGCCGTGAGTGGTGAGGGGTACCTACAACACAATTCCTGCCGGCTTATCCTGCAAAAGGAAGCCGTGAGTGGTGAGGGGTACCTACAACACGATTCCTGCCGGCTGTTAATCGGTATTTCATTAATAGGTAACAGAAATTTAAACTATGTATTGAAACAGTATTCCTTCAGTAAGCGATAAGCATCAGGCGTGGTGGAGTCAAATTAACGTGTCCTGTATAAAAAAAAGCGAGGCAGCCCTAGCGTCATATAGTTTGCTAGTACGTCACTACGACGCCGAGCTGTGGCCGAGTGGCTGCAAAGTAATAATAACCCTATGGGCGACAATTAAGATACCTACATATTTTTATGTAGTTGTTAATCTCGTAAACTTTAGGTACTGCCCTGTCGACGACGAACGGTGCGATGATATAAAGTAACCCTTAGCATCAATTCAAACAAATGTTTGTAAAATTACAAGCATTATTATTATTATTATGTAAGTTTTTTTTCGCCCAAGCAACTATACACATAGAACAAATAGTTCTCAAACTCATAGTCTTTTTTTAATTTCCTATTTATTACTTACTTAATATAATCACATAACTAAATTAAGTTAAAAAAACTGCATTTAATTTTCTAAGTCAAATCAAGTTTTCATACTGCATATTTCTATGCTGTGACGCTGGCGGGGTCACCGCCGAGTTCACCGTCACTGCGTTCGCGCGTAACATTTTACGAGCGGCCGGGATCGCTATAAATGCCTACTTTTGCAGGAATACAGGGCCTTAAATCTACACTCGTCTTTTGATCTGCGAGTTGAGTTTCTGAGTTTCTTTGTCTGCCATATGATGCGCTCGGCTCAGCAGGCTGAATTCATGGATAACTAAGAATTTTGTCTCTATTCATGCATACTAATATTTGTCTTGAGAGAGAATCAACGTTGCAATCTAACGCTTTTTTCCTCAGCATGAAAGTTAATATATGTATACAAAATTTTTGACATTACAGCTGTATATACCACATGTAATTTTTTATCAGTTATAGCCCTAGTAGCAGTAAGACGATAACTCGCGCGTCCACCCTACCACTGAAAGCCTACCGGGCCGTGGACACCGTTCACCAGTGATTACCGCGGCCCTGTACATTCGCGAACTCTCCGTTTATTTATAGTTCGTACATGACATTACATAATGATGTACTGTTTATTTTGGTATTTTATCGCCCACGAGTGCTCGGGTGGTCCGAGTGACTTATATCGATAGTGTTTTGAATAGTGTCCAACTGTTTAGCGTCGTTTAGGCGGATTCGAGTGATAAATTCAGTTAAAAATTCAATTAATTTTAGTTTCAATTGTTTCACAGTATGCGTGAAATAAATACCTTTACCTAACTGCTATGGATGACAGGCTGTTCACGTTGAACAAAAAATCCTGAGACAGGAGAAAAGATACCTATTCCCCGAATAAAAAATAGGGGCGTCGCGTCGTCGTTTGCGCTTAGGTTTAACAAATTTGTTAAAGTCATTATTAATAACTGAAACTATGAAAACTGAAACTGTTAATTCAACTAGCATTCAATAATTAATGGTTCAATATCCAATTGTATAAAAAAATAACCATAAAATATTTTGATAAGTATACCTATGGTATGGTATGGTATAACGGGCTGTTATCCGCAACTCCACGACAAGGCGTGGTTTTTGCGTATACCTATGGTAATTTAGACTATTTTTTTTACCCATAACAAATTGAACCTAACCTAACCTAACCTAACCTAAATATAATTATTCCACAGTACATATGCTGCTAAAAATCAACTATGGCCAAGTATAACTATGCCAAAAAAAGTATGCCAAATTCATTGTGCCAAAACATTTTAGGAATACATATATTATGTTAACGAAAGGGATCCCATAATTAATATGGTTGTACATCGAGTAATATGCAAGCATGAAACTAATCCAGAGCTAAGATTATAATAACGATCGACCAATAAACAAACACGATGTACTTAAAAGAAATAGGTGTGGAAAAAAGAACTCATCATTATTAAAATTTATATATATTTTTAGCAAATTGAAATAACAAGACCATTAATTCACTTTTAGTTCCATTTTGCCATGACGACGATAATGTTTTTGAAAATTACGCCCTTTTAAATCGATTTTTCATTATAGTTACATTATTTCATGAATAATACCATATTTTAATAATGAATTACTATTTTATTTTTTATATATAATTACTATGAATTTTTTTAAATGAATTACCTACTATTAATTATAATAATGAATTATTATTTGAATCATTAATGACTATTTTGAAGTCAGGAACTATTATTATTATTGTTATGTTTTAAATTGCGAGTTATGTATTATTTTATTACTGTGATACATACATTGTGTTACTAATATGCTATGCTATGATATATGATTATGCTACGCTGTAAATTGTGTTACTACTTTAGTCGCATTGGGTTTGCCTGTAAAGACCTAAGTATGTAAGAAATAAAGAAATAAAAAAATAAATAAAATAAAAAAAATTAAATTGTGATCTATATTCGGCAACAGAGACAAATTCAAAAAACCAAAGATCTTGAAAATCGGTTCAGCCGTTCTTGGGAAAGAAAGTACATTTTTGCCCTTTTTGGCCCTTCTGGTTTGCATTTCAAAAAATCATTTCTTAGGACACCTCTACGCCTCAAAACAAACATCAATCCGATCAACATTCAAATAAACTATGCTTATTTAAAACTACACAGCTGCGAATTCCCTGGTTAAGAACTAGTAATCAGGTAAAACAAGGGTATAATACTCCTTGAATACGAATGAAAATGTCTCAATAAGGAGGTCATGCATAATTTATTTTCAATTGCAAACCTTCTTCAATTAAATTTCATAAAAGGTATTAAAACTTATAAATTCTGTATTTAACTCGAAGTGTAATGAGCTTGTCTTCTTACTCGATATAACTTAGATGGTATAATGAAATAATTCTTATTCTGTAGAAAGTTCACAATCAAATTTAATTGAATAAATTTGAATTTTAATTGAATGAGAACTAGATAGTGGGATGATTGATATTGTATTGCCAGTTATGGTGGTAATCTTATTCATCCTATTCATTCCATAAATGCTTAAGTTTATGACTGAATTAGTACGTATGTTTGTTACTTTGTACCTTGAGAATATTATTTTAAATGATTTGTAAAAAAATAAAGTTATAACTAAAACCCGACTACCGAAAAATCACGCTTTAAAAAGTAACAAACAAGAAAATATCAAGGATAGCCGTGGTCGTATGCCACTTTTCCCTAGAACGTATTGTTTTGTTAGAGTAAGTGGCATACGACCACGGCTTTTAAAGCGTGATTTTTCGGTAGTCGGGTTTTAGTTATAACTTTATTTTTTATTTATATTATTTTGGGGCAAAGTAAACCTAATAATTTATACATATTTTTAATGTGCTTATTTAGTCCTTTTATTTGATACCAAACACGGCATATTTATCTCAATTTTTTTTTATAACGCAGTACCTTATGAGCGCTAGAGGGCGCCACACAAGATTGAGTGACACGTCATATAGCCTATAACCATTGGACGGTCAAGCCGCTTGTAACGATACCTCATTTATCCAGTTCTAATAAGTAGTTGAGGAGCTATGAGGGAACAAATGAACATACATACATACATAACATACATATATACATACATACATACATACATACATAGCCTGTCAAAATCATAACCCTCCTTTTGGCTTCGCCGTAGTCGGGTAAAAATAAAGTTTAAAACTAAAACCCGACTACCCAAAAATCACGCTCTAAAAAGTGACAAACAAGAAAATATCAAGGATAGCCGTGGTCGTATGCCACTTTTCCCTAGAATATTTATTGTTTTGTCAGAGTAAGTGGCATACGACCACGGCTATCCTTGATATTTTCTTGTTTGTCACTTTTTAGAGCGTGATTTTTGGGTAGTCGGGTTTTAGTTTTAAACTTTATTTTTTATTTAAATTATTTTGGGGCAAGGTAAAGCTAATAATTTTTATATATTTGAAATGTGCCCATTAAGCACTTTCATTTGATACCAAACACGGCATATTTATCTCAAATTTATTTTTTAACACAGTACCTTATGAGCGCTAGAGGGCGCCACGCAAGATTGAGTGCCACGTCATATAGCCTATAACCATCGGACAATAAAGCCGCTTGTAACGATAGCTCATTTGTCCAGTTCTAATAAGTAGTTGAGGAGCTCTGAGGGAACAAATGAACATACATACATACATACATCCATACATACATACATACATAGCCTGTCAAGATCATAACCCTCCTTTTGGCTTCGCCGTAGTCGGGTAAAAAAGGATGATCAGTGGTGCAGCGGTAGCAATCGCATGAAGGTCCAAGTTCAATTCGCAAATCTGACATAAAATAATTTCTTAATAAAAAAAGTACAGAATCAAGAAAACGATAGATGTGCGCGTTCGATTCCCACCCAGTGTAAATATTGTCAATGTCAAGGGGTCCCCATTACTCGATTCTTGCCGGCTTCCCAATAGGTCGCATGGTGCATTACAAACTAAGATCGAGAAATGTATATCTCCACCGACTTCACCCTTGAAAACTTTAACCGTTCGCCACTGCTAAGTATCCCAATTACATAACATAACATAAACTATTAATATTGTAATTGGCGTACAATAAAGTATATAATGAATAAATAAATAAATAAATGACATCCACGTGGGCGGAACCGAGGACTACAGCTAACATAATATAACATAATATAAACTCACGCCTGAATTCCCCGAAGGGGTAGGCAGAGGTGCTAGCACCCACATTTCGCCAGTTTATGATTAGGTCCCAATGTAATAGGTGGCGAGCCTATTGCCATTAACCGAGCACTTATAAACCTGCGATAAATACACACATAACTTCGAAAAGCATTGAAAAGTCATTGGTGTGTGCCATGGCAAACCTGGGATTGAACCCGAGACCTCGTCTCAGCAGTCCATTACCCATACCACTAAGCTACCGCCGATTTTCCTATCCCTTCCTATCCCAATTAAGATGTTGTATATAAAATAATAATATTATTAAAGGATTTAAAATAACTTTACATTATTTGTCTAGTCAACACTCCTAACTAGATCATCCATTATCCGTACTGTCGGCAAAACAAGGCTGGAAAAAACACAGTCCTATTCATCTTCAGTTGATGGCCGTGAAAAAATGAAATTAAAAAGTTGTTTCCCAGTAATCTCACACGATGTGGTGTTTCTCGAGTTAATCCGACTTGATCCACATAGTAACATCGGCAGAACAGCGTATGGGCATCGGCAAAAAGCTTCGACACATTAAAGGATTTGGTAAAAAACGAAGTTGGATTTGTCTTTGAAATTTTGGGTTCGGTTTTTGAAATATAAGTAGGTACTTATTAGTCACCTGATATAAAAAAAATTACTAGGTACTTAGGATTAGGATGCTCGATCCAGAATCACTACAATGATGCACCTTTGGCAACGGAGATGGTATGACTCTATCCTTCAGGAGACACACTACCTCCTACGGCAAATTCCGGTCCCGTGGTTACTTACCGTAGTGGAAGTACGGTTTAACCATCGAACACCCGAAGAGTTGAAAACCTGCCCAGGATCAGCCGGGTTTCAAGGGAAATGCGTTATCGGGTAACCTGACTTTAGCCATGGATCTGTGCTTTAAACCCCGGTATTTGAGACTCCAAACCGCGTGCAGCTTCAGTCGGTCCGAATTCGGCATAAACTTAACGGGGGACCACCCCCATCCCCAAGGATACCAATCTTTGGGGATTTCCGTAAGAAAAAAGTGTCCTGCAATGCCTACAGACAAACTACTTACACAATGATAAAACCCGCATTATTATCTCTATAGCCTATAGCCGGAACCCCCTGACCTAAAATACCCAGTTGGTCTACTGCATGTATCTGTCTGTTGTGGTTAATCTCGGATTGAGCCGTCAGCGCTAACGCTTTGATTGTTGCGCCGACTATTGCGGCAGATCACTGTCAGAGATGTTATGATTGGTAGCTATTTTTTTGCTCACCGTACGTTTGGCAAAAGTTACGAGAACTAGCGGGTTGTGTTCATAATTCTTTATCTAAAAAAATACCAGCTGAGGAGCTACACGTGCGTGGATTCTGGATCTCATATCCTGTGTTCTATAGAAAGACAATTCCTAGTTAACAAGTAGCCTATATAAAACTAGCTAAGTCGTACTCTGCGCATGTGCAGTTTAGCCAAATCCGTAAAGCTGGTTAACGTGATTATGTATTATCTTTATTATTATTATTTTTTTTAAATGAATTTTTGTTGCGTGCCTCCCAGCAAAATATAATATATATTTCTATGTCATGGATATCGTGCGACTCATTATCCACCAACACATTCCCGGGATAAAAATTAGCCTATGAATCTTATCTGTCTTTTTGATTAACTTTATCGAGATCTGTTAAGCTATTCTAGCATGTTTAAGTAACAATCATTCATCCGTACTTTAATTCTCACCAACTTTCACATTAATGGGATGTATTTCCTTCAATCGCTACAGGTTTATAAATTGACCCGAAACCCATGAAGGCGTATTTTAATATGCCGACTGGTTATTGGTTATACGCTAATATGGCTCGCTATTTCAACTGCTAATTACCTGACGGACTATAAAAACGTATGCGTTATATTATTATTAGCAGATAAACAGGAATCTTAGTATTGGCTTAGAAGCTGAGGCCATTTGTTAGCGGGAAGATTAATAATGCTATGCGGGAATATGCATCTGTTTGATTTGAATTTATTATGATTAATTTGATATCTGAAGAATTAATGCTAATGGTGTATGAAAATGCTCTTTTATTAATAACTTCAGCCCGTGACTTCGTTTGCATACACTAGATCTAGATATAATTTTTGACCTAGAGCCGTAACATTTAAAAATAATCAATGTATGTTGCATCTCATATTATTAGGTATTTTTGCAGTAAAAATCCGCGTGGATTTTGCGCACGTTAAAAAATAAGGTACATAGGCTGACCAAAAAATCTACAGACTGGTTCTGATTCTGATTTCTCTTAGAAGAATGACAGGAAACGATGCGTCAAACTGACACTAAGAACCTATAGGTACATTTCGTAAACAAAACCCATCTGGGTGGCCTATAAACCTTTATGTCAACCTTTTGATGGATTAGAATAATGTATGAAATTTATCCATGCGTAGTCACGGAACATTATATACCTAATAAATGAGTAAAATGATATGTACAAGTTATTTACATAAATGTGGGTGTATGTGAATATCTCCATGATGTAATCATACGTGTGCCTAAAGGTGCAAATTTGTTGTCGACCGCAAACTGCAGCTGCAGAGATACGCTGTATCTGCTGCGTGTTGTATGCTGCTACTGCTGTCACAGACTGCCCTCCATCCCTCATGAGCGCGGAGCTGAGGGTGACGTGTGGAGCCGCCTGTCACCCCAGCAGAAGCAGGCCACGGCGGCGGTGTGCTGAGAATCGCGCCTCCCCATTCCGGGGACACCGTTGTCCCCCCTCCCGAGGAGGGCCAGACCGTAAGGGATCGCCCTGGGTCAGCCGGAGTGCGAGGGATATGTCGAAGACAACCTCACCTCCGGCCTAGCACATAGTCGGTTCGAGTCCGACATAACCTCACCTTCCGGCTCCGGTGAGGGAGGGATCCGAGGGAATTTTCGCACGAAAAAACCCTACCGCTGTGTGCGGTTGGCTACGATCTCGTACCTTAGTTCTTTATTTGAATGGGATAGGTAGACGTCGGCGCCAACGCATTCATACATATTATTGTAGAAAATTACTACAATATCGGTGGTGGTCGTTTATGCAAATGTGATTGCATACTTTAGATCTAACAAGTACGATATCCTAGTAGTATTAGCTCGTTTCATATATCTTGGACCTGAATCGCGAGATATAAAAGGCCCTGGTGCGCCAGATCGCTTTGTAATAATGTATAGGTACTTGGTGAATTTCAACTCCACAGTAGCACCCCGTGCTATTTTCAAAACCCATGCAAGAAACGTGTACTGCGCATATAGAACACATTTTGGGTACATTTGAGGTCCGATTCATATCGACCTTTAATATACAAGAAAAGTCGGTAAAGGAGACAACACACCTTTTCATATAACGTCTCAAGCGACTCAATAAAGTTAACAGTTATCACCTTACTTCATCCAAGCGGTAATTCCCTTAGTTTTTATGGACGTGACTGCCATATGACCTCCTAAATATAAAAGAAAAACATGCTTCCATTATTCATTCATTAATCCTCAAGTATGCCGTACACATTTTTTTTTATATAGGACACGCCAATTTGACTTCACCTCGCCTGATGTTAAGCAAAGACAAAGTCTCGGAAAGAGGGTCACTATCGTAAACATGTACCATGTTGACAGTGGTGGCACTCATCGTCAGAACATTCACCATGGTAGAGACGGTAGAATACTGCCAAAGACGAAACATCTCTACGCATCTGCAAAGACTCGAGGGTGTGAGTGACCTCAGGATTCCCAATAATGCGGACCGCACGTCGCTGCAACCTGTCGAGAGCATCTAGTTAGTACTTTGCGGAGCCATCCCAGAGATGTGAGCAGTATTCCACGCAGGAACGAATTTGGGTCTTGTATAGAAGATGGTTTATGTGGTCAGCAATAGTAGGTCCCTACGAAAGAACACATATCTGCCTACCAGTTCAGCAACAATAAGCGTGAGTATAAAACACATTCAAGATTCTTTATGTTGATTGATTGTCACGCCTGTATCATAAATCTAGAGAATTTGCATGAGGTGCGTACGCGCAGGTAATCGCGGTCCAATTATATCGTCTTTGGCACGTTGAGATCGATATTAGATATCCATAAACCGACTAACAACTCTTAACAAGTACGTTTTAGTACAATATGAATATATAATAAATGTCGGTTACTATTAACCTTGCCTTATATGCGTAAATAAAGTATGGGAATTCAGGATTATGAATCTGATCTTCTCGTCATTATAATTACTGTTAATAAGATGTTTAACACACTTGTGGGTTTAATTTATGTGTTACTAGATTTTGCCCGAGGCTCCGCTCGCGTGGATGTTGGTTATCGCGACCAAACATAGCCTATGCCCTTTCTCATGGTCTAATCTACCCCTATACCAAATTTTATCAAAATCAGTTCAGTGGTTTAACAGACAGAGTTACTTTCGACTTCATAATATTAGTATGGATATTTTAGCTGTCTAAAACTACCTTTTTAAGCCCCGACGCAAAGAGAGGAATGTCATAAGTTTGACATGTCTGTCTGTTTGTGGCATCATAACTGCCGAACGGATGACGCGATTTAAATTTAGTTTCTTTTTGTATTAAAGGTGATTTATGTGCGTGTGTTCTTAGATATGTTTGATGGAAATCGGTTGAGCCGTTTAAAGGTTATGAGGGTGTGAGGGGAGGGGGATTTTTAATTTTATGTTATTTACACGTATCAAAATCCATAAAACTAGTGATCCGAGTGTTTAAATGTGTAAGGTCACCTCTACAGCATATCCCTCACACCGCGGCTGACTCTGGGTCATGTACAGTTTTAAGACCCTGTACTCAAAAAGACTGTACCAACCCGTCTGGCCAGCGTAGAAACATTAGACCAAAGCCTCCCAGCATTGGGAGAGGCCTATGTCCAGCAGTGGACTGCGTTAGGTCAATTGATTGAATATGATTACGTACTAGGATAGAACAGATTGTACTGTAATTTCTATCCTTCCTATTTTTACTTCGGGTTTTTTTATACCACTTAGGTGCCAGACAAGCACACGGCCCACCTAATGGAAAGTGGTTACCGCGGCCTATGGACGTATGCAACACCAGGGGCGTTACATTCGTGCTGGCCTACCCTAAAGAAACCTTCTAATGTCCTTCTAGATGAACCCCGTATTGTAGTCGCTTGAGTAAACCACGGCAGGGAGTTCATTCCACAGCTTGAGCCTGCGTGGGATGAAGTTCCTTTCATACCGCACGGTGCGCACCGTTTTCGGATCCAATGTGTGGAGATGAATTTCCTGTCTATGGCGAGCGGTGCGATGATAGAATGTAGCTGTGGGCATCATGTCAAATAATTCTGTAGGCTGCGCAATCTGAAAAATTCCAGAATAACGCTCAGTTGTCAACCGACTCTCACAATGACATTAGAACTAGCCTTCAGAGCTAGTTCTAAATCGAGGTTCAGTACTGAACATCGTTTTGAAATACGAGCCTAAGGCTCGTATTCTAGAATGACACTCAACCTGAATCGCAATTTATCTGATGCCACATTGTATAGACAGATTGATAGATTTGACATATCGCCTATACAATCTGTCTTCAGACAAATGGAGATTCAGGCTGAGTATCATTATAGAATACGGGCCTAAGACTTGTATATTTTCTAGATTCAATTAATATCTCATTTCGCAGCTAAAGTTGTCATGGCAACCGGATTAACTTCAGCTCTCTTGGATACAGTTATCTGAGTAAATATAGGATTATAATATACTGGTAAGCTGTGAAGTGAGAGACTTTCATAAACTATAAAATTGTACTATTAATAATATGTCAGTATATAATATTATAGATGTGAAAGTCAAGCTTGTTTCTCAGTTATGCTATGACTTAACAGAAAAGTATCGGATCTACGTTGGTTGGATGAAATGGTGACAGGTTGAGGCAACTATTTTCGAGATGTTACTGGCGATCTCATCTCCGGCAACTGAAGACCTAAAGACCGCATGCTGTTTTAGTCAGTTCGAGTCTGATATAACTATCCCTGCCGACTCTGTTGAGGGAAGGGGATTACCGAGGGCAGCTGTCTATAGAAGTTGGTTTTGATGCATCTGTATTCTTAATCAATTAGCACGCTTTAGACAGGGTAACAGTCGACAGCCTCCGTGGTGTAGCAGTAGTGAACGCGGTCCCTACGCAGGAGGCGTGGGCTCGATCCCCGCTCATTGCAAATCGGTTGTCCTACGAACATCTATGGCAGTCGTTACGGGTAGTTGGAGCCCTCAAAAGTCCAACAACTGGTCTAGCTGCAATGCTTTGATATCGCCTTTGTGTTGTAGAGATCAGTGGCAATTACTTCATAGAAAATATCGAAGTTTAGCCAAATCCGCAGTTAGTCTGATAAAATGGAACCCAGGCTCCAAGCTGAAGCTGACTGGGATTAGCGCTAAGATAAAGAAGAGAAGGTTACAGTCCTAAGATGAGTAAGAACAGAATCAAATAGCTTGTGTATACCCCTTTTTTATCGTGCGCAACATTCCCACGGATACTCCTCCCCCTCCCTCCCTCTGCACGGTTCAAGTCCGACATAACGCTCCAGTGGAGGCGTTATGTCGGACTTGAACCGACTTAAACGCACGCTGTCTATGGACGCTTGGTTGCCGGAGGTGAGGTTGTCTTAGACATATCCTTCGCACATCGGCCGATGCAGGGGATCCGAGAGGAGGGCAACGACTCTCTACCAGTAAAGTGTGAATCATTCATATAGAAAATTACCGTCTGAAAAGAAAAATTGGCAAAAGGTAGTTGTACACATTTCACGACCGTCGCACAACTCATGCGACACTCTATTCGACACTTGCGCAAGCGCGTCTGAAATAGCCGCCGGCCACCGGCCCACTTAATAGGTGTTTGTTTGAATTCCAATAGTACTTGCACATGTTATTGGCTAATTTGTTGTACAGACTCATGTTACATAGCAGTTTAATAATATGGTCGGTATTCGGGAAGTTATTATATTTTATACTAGGTAGCCTAGTGGTATGGGTAATGGATTGCTGAGACGAGGTCTCGGGTTCGATCCCAAGTTTACCATGGCACACACCAATGACTTTTCGATGCTTTTCGAAGTTATGTGTGTATTTATCACAGATTTATAAGTGCCCGGTTAATGGCAATAGACTCGCCACCTATTACATTGGGACCTAAACATAAACTGGCGAAATGTGGGTGTTAGCACCTCTGCCTACCCCTTCGGGGAATACAGGCGTGAGTTTATGATATGTTATGTAACCGGGTGAACTTCGTACCGCCAATTTTTTCTCCGCACCCTCTACAATATTAAGCATGTATTATACACATAAACGTTCTTCTTGAATCACTCTATCTATTAAAAAAACCTCTTCAAAATCTGTAGCGTAGTTTTGAAGATATAAGCATACATAGGGACGGACAGACGCGGAAAGCGACTTTGCTTTATTGGTAGTGATAGTAAAGAAAGGTATGAAGTAGGTATGATCGAAAAACAATAGCAAAAATGCATTTTTCTGGTTATAAAAGTTTTGTCTGACAATAGCTCTACCACCGGGTCCAGGGTTAAGTCCTAGATGTTCTGGCTTGATATCGTGGAGGGTGACATGTGTAAAAATGGTCTCACTACCATGAACACCCACGATTTTCCTTCTTCCTACAGTCCCGGGCCCTTTAAGCGGGGCGTGAAAAGGCATCTAATGAGGCCGTCAAGCTGAGTGCCACCACTGTTAACATGGTACATGTTTGCGATGGTGACCCTCTCTCCGAGATTTTGCCTTTAGCTTAACATCATCCGAGGTGAAGTCAAATTGACGTGTCCTAGATAAAAAAAAAAGATCGTGAGAAGAAAGAGCCGAAAGGCGGATCCTAGACTCCGAGTTCACCTTGGTCTCGAATGCAATCATGAAAATACACCTACATGAGGCTAATGATTCTTAGAATCTCAAATGCAATTCAAATGTTATCTTAAAGTTTAGCATACAACTGTGTAAACAACTCCAACTAAATACATTATAATTACAGGGGATGTCCTCGTAACGAATGTCCCCAGAAAAGGACAGCATATTACACAGCTTTATCAAGATGGTACAGTGCCAATCAATCTGTGCAATTAACACAACTCGTTCTGTTCCCGGGATGGCTCATTTCCTTATGCGAGGACCGAACACGCGACAGGTTGACTTTTTATAAAGTAAACCCGTTTTATGCTTATTTGCTAGTCTTTTTGAGGAGTACAGTATTGATATTTTCCTTTTTTTACAGTCGGCAAAGGGGATAAGTGTAAATTTTTCGTACAACTTTATATGAAAGCTTTTCTTATTTGCTGACTGTACATACAAGTCATTGACCATTGTGGTTATATAAAAATAGTGATTAGGTATATTTATTAGTACTATGTAAAACATTAAAATTAATTAGGTACAGTATATTATGTCTAAAATAGTGATTTGGATTTGAATTAGTTTCTTTTTTAATTTTATTTATTTATTATCATACAATACACTAGCAATATTAAATTTAGTTATATACCTAGAAGAACACAAAAGCAAACGTTTATTTACATGGGAAATTCAAACCATAATGCTTTTAAGAACTTTATATTTTAGTAAAGCATTCCACCGAGTTGCCCCCCCATGGGTAGGTTTTGGTAATTCGACACTAGTTTTAACCTATTCACACAACATTTGAGCTTGTAAGATAACAAAAAAATAAGCAAAATACATTTAAAAGTATGTTGAATAATATGTCATTGTTTTTGTTTCTTTTGGACACTACAACGACGCGCGTCGCTTCTTATAAGGCCGAGACTCCAACAAAGCGGAGATGTGTGTAGTGTGCTGCGTGCTGTGCGAGAAGAGATGTTTTTCAGCTCGGGGTCTCCATCAAAGCGGAGAGGTGTGCGATGTGCTGTGTGCTATGCGAGAAGAGATTTGTGTTGTGTTGAGTGCTCATTCTGACACGAAAGGTAGACGACGACGCTCACAGCACGACGCTCATATCTTTCGTCTGCGCTCCGCTTCCATCGCGCGATACAAATATTCTACATCTCCGCATAGCGATCTCCACTGAAGCTAAGTGGAGAGGAGATGTATCAATAATGCATTTCTATTGGTTGTTTAAAAAACATCTCCTCTCCGCTCGCCTCGTCTCCGCTTTGGTGAATTCCCGGCCTAACTGTTAGTTATTCTAAGCAAATTTTAGTGTCGTTAGTTTTTCTAAGCGAATGGTTCATCAAGAAGGGCATTACTACAGGATCGGCAGTGTGCCCCTGTTGTTGCATATGTCCATAGGCAGCGGTAACCACTTTCCATCTGGTGGGACAGTGTCAAACAATATAATCAACATTCAAATAAATTAAGGAAAATTTTGAACTAATTAGTAACTTCTTTATAATATTTCACAATCTAAGCCATATTGCAAAAATAGACACATCTTAAATATAACCTACTTACCCCTTCAATTGTCATTTTATTTAATAGAAATTAACACAAGTTTATATATTACTAGCTTTTGCCCACGGCTCCGCCCGCGTGGATGTTGGTTATCGCGACCAAACATAGCCTATGTCCTTTCTCGTGGTCTAATCTACCTCAATACCGAATTTCATCAAAATCGGTTCAGTGGTTTAGGCGTGATAGCGAAACATACAGACAGACAGAGTTACTTTTGCATTTACAATATTAGTATGGATATTATTATGATACATTTAGTACGGTCGACAGACGGCGCCATGATTAAAAAGGTGAGCAAGAATCTATGGTAAACAATTAATATGCATACAGGTTAATTGACACTCCCTCATGTTCACGTCTTTATGCATACCTACTTACCTACGTACTTCCGTATTTACGATTAATATTATTACAATATTTGTAATAAGAATAAGGAGTAAGGACTTAAATGACCGGGTCAGTCAATGAAATACATCTATTTGTCCTTTATGATATTCATTTATTTATGATTGTATTTAACTTGCAACTTAGTTACTATTGCCATCAGATAACACATCTCAATTAACTGATTAAAAATGATGTAGTCACCATCACTAATTGATAGTTCACGTCTTCAAATGGATATAGAACATTTACTACTAACCTATATTAATATTCAATCAACTGCATAAGCTACCTATAAATTGTTTAGATTGTCGTTAGATAAACTTATATAATTAACTAATTATAAAGATTCCATTAGTCAATGGTTAACAATAATAGTTTAAGTCTTCCTATGGTTATGGAAAATTGAAATAACCTAAATTAATATTCAATGTATTTAACACATCTATGCCGTTTATGGCCAGATGGTAGGTATATGCAAATAAATAATAATTATTGCAAAATTATTAAATTAAACGCGTCATAAATAACTAGACATTATTTAATTACATACGAATTGCTAACATCTGATGATCTTGGATAAGTTAAGATGCTATACCTACGTGTAAATAATTTGCATATAGGATTGATTTATTAATAATAAATTATTGATTATTAATTAATTATTAATTATATTATTGATTTATAAACAAATTACTAAAAACAAAAAACAATTCGAACGAAAAAAGGCATAAGCAACATTCTTTTTTGCAAAATCGTTTTCGGGTAAAAGTTACAAATTAAAGACAAAATTCAGTCAAAAGTTATAAATTGATTGATGTCAACTAACAACACTGGTAGCGTGCTCAGATGACTGGTAACTCAAGAGGGCTTGTAAAATTCTCGATCTATTACGAGTAAATAAGTAATTTTAACATCAAACCTATTTCCTCAGTCCCCCATGAGCGCGGGCCTGGACGTGACGGGTGGAGCCACCTCTCACCCCAGCAGAATCAGGCCACGGCGGCGGCGCGCTAAGAAGCGCGCCTCCTCATTCCGGGGGCGAATTGTCCTCACACCGTTGTCCTCCCTCCCGGGGGATTTTTTTTGCCCCACGGAGCCGGTGGAGGTGGTTATGTCAGACTCGAATCGACTAAAAAGAACGCCGTCTTGGGTCCTTGGTTGCCGGAGGTGAGATTGCCAAAAGCATATCTCTCGCACCCCGGCAGACCCAGGACCATCTCTTTCGAGATGGCCCCCTTCGGGTTGTGGGGACCACAGGGTCCCCATCTAGCCCCGGTTACTTGGCGCCGCCGCCGCGGCCTGCTTCTGCTAGGGTGACAGGCGGCTCCACCGGTCACCCCCAGGCCAGCGCTCATGGAGGACGGAGGTCGTTCTGCGACCTCCGACGTCCGGTTCGCCTTCGCTCTGCGCGGGCTTCCCGGGCCCGAAGTCTAGTCCGGGCCCGACCGGTCGCCTCCTTCTCGAGCATTACTTGCTCGCAGAAGGAGGCGGCCGCACCCCAAGCATTCGCGCATCGTACCATCGCCGTGAGAGGGATGGCCCTGGGTCAGCCGGGGTGCGAGGGATATGGCGAAACCAACCTCACCTTTAGCCTAACACCACAACCCTCAGTCGGCGTTAGTTTTTAGTTGGTTCGAGTCCGACATAACCTCCCCTTCCGGCTCCGGTGGGGGAGGTATCCGAGATTTCCGCAGGTCAGTTTACAATAGGTATATTTGACTGATTGAAATGCCAACAACTCATAGATATAAATAGTAACTAGACTCATTTTTATGCATGCCTAGTACAATTCATCATCTACAGATTACTGTCGGTCTAGTTTGACAGACCGACAGACAAACCGTGTTACACAGTTTCAGTTATCTATAGATAAATGAGATGATAATGACCATGTTGTGTTTGAAATGCTAATTTACTGCTTTTGTTGATGATGATGATGAAATATTTGTACTTTAAATATTTTATAAATATTATACAACATTCTACACAACGCTATCTAGACCTATGGTAAGCTTTTATAGCTCGTGTTATGGAATCTAGAATGCGTATAAACATACATAAATACTTTTTTTTGTAAATACATACATAATATACATAGTAACACCCAGACCAATGCAAATAGCCATATCCATGCATACAAATATTTGCCTCAAATAACTCAAATAACTTTGGAATGACGTTCAAGAAACCATCGGAACTCTATAAACATCTAAGAGTAACCAAAATGCACGTCCTAGCGAAATCAAAAGACGAAATCGTGCAAGCTCTTCCAAAAGACCAAAGTACTAAAGAGCTCGACTCGCGCCTCCAATTCCATAAAAAATTCATGATAGGCTCGCAGACTGGTAGGGTAGGTTTGGGTAATACTAGGAGGCAGTCAGACAAAGACATAACAAAATCTTTTCTTCAAGTAGATGAAAATAATACCTACAAAGTGCACGCAATGAACCTAGAAATACAAAACGAATGGTTAACACTAGGTGAATTTTGTATTCCCATAGCCTTAAAATGGCGTACCTTAATATACGACTGGTCACCGGCTCTCCTTAAATTCTATCTCAATGCATTCCATTGACCCTCCCCGACCAAAGCAATCTTGTCAGATGGGGAAAAGCCACAGATAAAACATGTAACTCATGTGGTGAAGCAATTGGTACTGCTAGGCACCTACTGGTGGGTTGTAGGACGCTATTAGACCGGGGTCATTACTCGCGCCGACATGATAAGGTATTAGAAATCGTACGTGAGGCGGTAAGTTTGGCGGTAGCTAGGGCGAAAAAGGGTTTAACCACAAACCAAAGAAATGACGTCGCGTTTGTAAAGGAAGGCTGCTCAAAAAAGACAAATCAAAAGCCGTACTCAATTTTGATAGCAGCCGCTGATTGGACATTACTCGCAGATTCGTATGAGAAACACTATAAAATACCGGAGGATGTTTGTGCCTCGTCATCCAGACCCGATATATTCCTATTTTCAAAACAGCAAAAGCGTGCAGTACTAGTAGAACTCACAGTAGGTACCGTGGGAAACTAACATACCTAAAGACCACGCTATAAAAATAAACAAATACTTTGACCCGACCAACGAGTTAACCAAGATTGGCTACGTGGTTAAACTCTACGCCGTGGAATTAGGAGCAAGGGGAATTCCAGCTAAATCCCTGTATAACTTATTTAAAGACCTCGGATTGCCAAGAGCTTCAGTAAGCTCTTTACTCAAACGAATATCTAAAACGGCGTTGATAGGATCTTACCAAATTTGGATAGGTAGAGGGGGGAACACGACTGACGGTGGAGGTGAGCGCTGATGCATCACAAGGTGGCCACCCTAAACCTACACCTGGGTCGCAAGTCCCAGGCGCCGTCACAGTGTTCCTCTCTGTACCACGCCATGGACCCAGCGACCGCACGGTGAATCCATGGAATGCTAAGAACCGGATCTCTGTAATATCATCTGTGACGGTACTATATAATATCATCTACTAACCCACATTTTTTTTGTTTACAGGTAAGTATGGACTTTGAAGCTGTAAAACTGTAAGTAGCATGTAAACTTAAAGTTTTTTTAAATCTACACAGACAATTTGACTGCACCCCGCCTTATGGCTAGTCAATGTGCATTCCAAAATCTAGTGGTTGCCATTTCAGTTGCTGTTCCTACCATAGTGATCCACATTGATGGTCTTGACAGATGTTTTTTCACGGCCGTTTTTAGATCCCGGGACTGTAGGAAGACGTTCATTGCGTATTTTTGCTCTTTGTAATTCGGATTGCTAGAAAGACAGCTTTCAATGTACCTCGAAGTTATTTGCCGTTCAGGATAATCATATTTTATTATGAGTCTATTGTAAATTTGATTTATCGTTAATTTTACTGCCGCGTTCAAAGATTTCTAACACGTTTTATTACTGCACACGAATGCAATAGGTGTACTGTAACCTCATGCCAAATTTTAGAAATAAATATCTGTTCAAAATTGTGTCTTGGTGTAAAATCTGATTGAAGTTTTAAGTCAAAAACTATCGTCTCATTCTGAAAACACCAAATCCTCCGCCTTATTTGTTTATATCAATAGTTTGAAAAACCGCGTAGCTTCATAAATATCTTTTTTTTTTTCGTGCGGAAATCCCCTCGGATACCCCCCTTCCGGAGTCGGAAGGGGAGGTTATGTCGGACTCGAACCGACTAAAACCGCACGCCGACTGTGGGTCGTGGTGCTAGACCGGAGGTGAGGTTGTCATCGACATATCCCTCGCACCCCGGCTGACCCAGGGCCATCCCTTACGGTCTGGCCCTCCTCAGGAGGGGGGACAACGGCGTCCCCAACTCGCCCCCGGAATGGGGAGGCGCGCTATTCAGCGCACCGCCGCCGCGGCCTGCTTCTGCTGGGGTGACAGGCGGCTCCACCCGTCACCCACAGGCCTGCGCTCATGGGGGACGGAGGCCAGTCAGTGCCTTCCGACGCCCGAGTTGCCTGCGCGCGCGGGCGGCGCGAGGCTTCATAAATATCTTGATAACAAAGTCTCAAAATCATCTTAAAACTCTCGCATTAAGAGCAAATCTGTTTTATTGATTAAATGGTATTATTGTCCAAAGTAAAGGTGTTTACCAAATATCAGAACAATTAATCAACAGGAATGAGGAACACCAAAGTATCAAGATCATTTTGAGTACTTTGCTCGTTAAGATCGAACTGACGATGACTGTTCAATCAACGTCATAATATCTTGACGACAAAATTCTCATAATAATCTTAAAAAAACGTATTAAGAGCAAATCGATTATTGATTTAAATGGTATTATTGTTCAAACTAATGGTGTATACCAAATATCAAAACAATCAGTCAACTGAAAAGGGGTTAAAAACTAAATTAAGATCATTTGAGTACTTTGTACGTCAACATGTTTCTGATGCTGACTGTACATGACTAACTCAATTATCGTACCTCCCAATTACCGCTTTAACAACTTCATTAAACATCGCTACCTATTAAAAAGTTAACTTTATATCCATACAAGTGAACATTAATTCCACATTCGGTTAAGTTCGGTTAACCCGTCCGCATAAACGTGCCGCGCCGAATTTAACCCTTTACAACTTCCAAAATATTATCGAAGTCAATCAAGCGGTTCGTGTATGGCCATAAAACTAGCTAGTGCTAAAATTTCTGAAACTGGGTTTATTATTTCAATTGATGACTTGTATTTGTAAACTGTATACATTCTTCTTACTTGTCCTACTGTAAATGTATTGGTGTACAATATATTTATTTGTCTATTTAATGGTAATTTCGAACGATGGCCTTAAAGACGTATAAAAATAGAAGGGAAATTTGAATCACATCGGGTGTGTCTCAATAGCTGAGTTGGTCTAGGCAGTAAGGGAAAGATCGCGGGTTCGAGTCCCGCCCGAGAAGTTTCATTTCTCCCTATGTCTTCGATTTAGTATAGTTAGCCTACTTAATGGTGTAAAATTCTTTCTAGTAATAAAAAATATTATCAGGAACTGTACCCACAACTTCGAATGTTAAACGTAAATTGTAGACAAAAGTAACTTTGTTCATATGACGTTTGGTTAAGTATTCGGTCCGTCAATATGATTGTAAGTACCTCTCTTAATGAAGGTCCAGTTGTACAATGTAGATTCTTGATTTACTAGTCTTACTTTAACACACTCTGTTTATAGATACCGGGTACAGAGAGACGAGAAAGTACGGAAATAGTAAATTGGGATTTTCGTTTGATACATATCCTGGTTTTGGATAGTATAATTACGTAAAATTAATAATTTTGCTAATAGGAATTATTATGCAATACTTTAGCTGTTACGTTAAAACAAAGTATTGTGTAGATTATCAAGGTAATCACTAGTTGGTAATATTATTTATGTGTTTAGGACCACTGCTGCGCAATTATCGGTATAATAATTTACTTTACTCATTGACAAGTTGCTTCGTTCTGCGAAATCGTTACCTGAAATTGGATATATTCACTATTATTGTTTTACTTGAAAGTATGGTGTAGGTATATAAAATGACAGGGTAGACTTTGGAAATAACTTTTGCAGGAGGTAGAAGATGGAATATTTATTATTCTTTTTACCCGACTACGGCAAAGCCAAAAGGAGGGTTATGATTTTGACAGGCTATTATGTATGTATGTATGTATGTATGTATGTATGTATGTTCATTTGTTCCCTCATAGCTCCTCAACTACTTATTAGAACTGGACAAATGAGGTATCTTTACAAGCGGCTTTATCGTCCGATGGTTATAGGCTATATGACGTGTCACTCAATCTTGTGTGGCGCCCTCTAGCGCTCATAAGGTACTGTGTTAAAAAATAAATTTGAGATAAATATACCGTGTTTGGTATCAAATGAAAGGTCTTAATTTGCACATTTCAAATATGTATAAATTATTAGGTTTACCTTGCCCCAAAATAATATAAATAAGAAATAAAGTTAAAACTAAAACCCGACTACTGAAAAATCACGCTATAAAAAGTAACAAACAAGAAAATATCAAGGATAGCCGTGGTCGTATGCCACTTACTCTAACAAAACAATATATTCTAGAGAAAAGTGGCATACGGCCACGGCTATCCTTGATATTTTCTTGTTTGTTACTTTTTATAGCGTGATTTTTCAGTAGTCGGGTTTTAGTTTTAACTTTATTTTTTATAGCTTGTGGGCTTAGAATGGAAGCACTCAAAGGAAATGGTCAGTTTAATTTTGTTACAACATACGCATACCGTATCGGAGGTAAAAAACAAGTGCGAGTATATACATGTATTACTAGCAGACCCGCCCTAGCTTTTCCCCAGCCCCGTGGCATATCTTGATCCCCATTGGCATTTTTTTTTAAATTTCTCTGCGTAAGTATCATCTATCTATTCTCTATTCTATATCGGTTTAGCTGTTCTCGAGATTTGCCCTTAGCAACACATTCGGCGATTCATTTTTATATTATAGATAGGTACACAAATTTTATTCTGTCAAGTAAAATTATTTCATTTTCCGTTACAATCTGCTAAACTAATTTTGACATCTTCCGTCTCGGCTAATATAAGGAAACGAGCTGTGAACGGGTTGACAAGTGAATGTCACACTATATTTGTTCAGATTAGTTCAAAATGAAATAACAAGCGCCCTCGGGATTATTAAAATGTCATTTTCTGGCGGTTCGCCAATATGCAAAGAATTTTTAAGGGATACCATTCAAAGACAATCTGCTATTTCTTTATCAATGTTTAATTCTGTCGCTAATTAATTAAGTAGTTTAAATAGGAATTCTCAAGACAATTGAAATATTAAATTGTTTATTTCTGACTTTAATTCTTAATGAGGTACAGAAAATAAAAAATATTAATTTTATTAATAGATAGCTACCTATATACATTTTACAGAGTATTTCGAATACATACTTTAAATTATTTTTTTATGGAGTATTTGCAACCGAAAATACTAATATTCCCCCTAACTCATCCAACTAAATTAAATTGCTTGTGTTAGGAGCGGATTCACGTCGGTAGTGTAATGGCTAGGATTCGACCCTCTCGATCGTTAGGCCGAGTCCTTAACCAATATCGGTATCAAGTAGAGTTATGAGAACAGTATTTACTTACCTACCTAATAAGTTATTTCAATTGGAATGAATATATTGAGTACCTTTAGTGCTTTAGTTCTTCCAAATGCAATTAACAGCTGACTTAATGGCCCCATTTTCGGTTAATGTGCGGTTGGCATGCCGCGTTCGCGGAAGTTTATCGTGTTAACCGTTCACTACAGTGTGAACCTGCCTTATATTTGGTAGGTACTTATCACTTTGTGAGTGATTGATGACTGAATTCATATATTGACAGATCATTAGTACTGGAACTATTTTTTACAAAATGGGGACTGTTTTAGCAATTTTTTAAAAAAGTGCTTAAGTTAGAGGTTTACCGTTTTATGGAGAAAAGCTGACATGAGAGTCAGACCGATAGGGATGGCCCTGGGTCAGCCGGGGTGCGAGGGATATGTCGAAGACAACCTCACCTCCAGCCTAGCACAAAGAGCCACAGACGGCGTGCGGTTTTAGTCAGTTCGAGTCCGACATAACCTCACCCTAAGTACTTAGTTATAGGTGTATTATTTTATAATGATTCTTTCCAATAATTACTCGATCAACATTTTTACTCCGATTTTTTCATCTATATTATTAACTTGCCGACCCATCCCGACTTCGCCCGGGAAAATCGTATTCCATATTTACTTTGATAGCGACCTATTTTACCCTCTTAGCAGTAAAATTTTGCAAACCCCAGATACACGTGTTCATTTATTTCTTAAAAGGCACAGGTTTATGAAATTTAGTGCATCTAGCTCTGAAAACTTTCATCCCTTATTTTACTCCTTTAGTAGCAGAATTTCCAAAAATCCTTTCTTAGTGGATGCTTACATCATAAAATGCATCTAATGTCAAAATTTCAAGTTTTTAGGTCCAGTGGTTTAGGCTCTGAATCTGAATCAGTCAGTCAGTCAGTCGGGACAAGTAATTTTATACGTATAGATTAAGCAGATTATTCCTTTTTGTAAAACCTACCCATCAAATACAATCTTAATAGTTCTATTGACGAGAGACTATCTCGACACGCCAATCTAAAACACCGTCAATGACAGAATTTTATGGCGTACACGCCTGGCGTGTCCACCAAACGGCGAGAAAATCTCGACAGGGCTCGCGAGTCTCGCGACAATTTAGAGTGTACTTAAGTACTCGTAGTTAGCCCACAAACGTAACTAAGAAAGTACAGTTTAATTCTATTGCCGTTTAATAAACATAGTTCGCTATCGACTGCAGTTAATTCCCTGCATACCGTAGAAAGCAAGGTGTCTGAGAATTAGATTGCATCTGAATAATAATTTATTGTGTACCTATGACTTTGTTCAAATTATTTGTTACCTATTCAAATATTGTTAACGTTTTAGAGTAGCCCCTTGGCTATTTTTTTTTTTTTTTTTTTATACCACTTAGGTGGCAGACAAGCACACGGCCCACCTGATGGAAAGTGGTTACCGTGGCCTATGGACGTATGCAACACCAGGGGCGTTACACTCGCGCTGCCTACCCTGAAGAAACCTTCTAATGCCCCTCTTGAAGAACCCCATATTGTAGTCGCTTGGGAAAACCGTGGCAGGGAGTTCATTCCACAGCTTGAGCGTACGTGGGATGAAGTTCCTTTCATACCGCACGGTGCGTACCGTATTCGGATGCAATGTGTGGGGATGAATTCCCTGTCTATGGCGAGCGGTGCGATGATAGAATGTAGCTGTGGGCATCATGTCAAATAATTCATCTGAGCACAAACCATTATATAGGCGGTAGAAAACACACAGTGAGGCAAAGTCCCTCCTGAGGCTGAGAGGTTCCACATCGCCTGCGAGTATGGGACTGTCGACGAGCCTCAACGCACGTCTTTGCACCGAGTCGAAAGGGTTAAGCTGGCGTGCGGGCGCCCCGGCAAAAAGATGACAGCAGTACTCCATGTGGGGTCGAACCTGTGCCTTATAAAGAAGGAGTCGCTGCCCCGCAGTGAAGTACTGCTTCGCCCTGTTAAGAACTCCAAGTTTCTTTGATGCCAGCTTAACCTTGTCCTCTAAATGACTGCGGTACTGGACGTCACTTGAAATGTCGACGCCTAGGATCCCGATACTCGGGGCAATGGTAAGCCGTGTGCCCAGGAATTGCGGCGCTACAATAAATGGGGTTTTCTTAGCGGTAAATACACATACTTGTGTCTTGGTGGGGTTGAACTGGACCAGGTTTAGTCGACCCCAATCGGATACTCCCGAGAGAGTAGTCTCGATTTCTGACACAAGTTGTTCGCGACTCCCCTCCACCTCGGACTGGGGGATGTTTGCACGGCCCGTGTAACATGCGTCTCCAGTACTGTCGTCCGCATAGCAATGAATGGAGTCGTCCGACAGCATGTCATTGATATGCAGCAGAAACAGGGTTGGAGACAACACGGAACCTTGTGGGACACCAGCGTTTATGTCCATGCGGTCCGAGCGACTGCCGTCCACGACGGCTTGGATGCTTCTGTTGGACAAAAAGCTGGAAATCCAATTACACAGCCCCTCAGGGAGTCCATAAGATGGTAGCTTCGCAAGAAGACCTCTGTGCCATACCCGATCGAAGGCCTTCGCTATATCTAGGCTGACCGCTAGTGCCTCACCTTGGCTCTCGATGGCTTGCGCCCAACGGTTTGTGAGATACACAAGAAGGTCACCGGTCGAGCGACGCTGGCGGAAGCCGTACTGTCGGTCGCTCAGTAGATCGTTACCTTCAAGGTATCCCAGGAGCTGTGTATTAATAACACGCTCCATAACCTTCGAGAGAAGGGAGGTGATAGCGATGGGCCTGTAGTTGGACGGGTCTGTCCTGTCGCCTTTCTTAGGCACAGGATGCACATATGCGGTCTTCCACGAAGCCGGAACTCGTCCAGCGGAGAATGAGAGCGCGAAGAGTCGTGTAAGAACAGGGCACAACTCTGGAGCACAGTGCTTAAGCACCATTGCCGGTATGCCGTCCGGCCCACTCGACTTTCGAACATCTAGGGACTTAAGTTCTCGCCGAACCCTCCGCTGGGTGATTTTTACTTCACCCATTGAAGTTCCACACCAGGGTATACTAGGTGGTTCGGCATTCCCATCGTTCATAGTCGAGTTTGACGCAAAGAGGTTACCTAAAAGATCGGCTTTTTCCTTGGCGCCATGGGCCAGACTACCGTCGGGTTTTAATAGCGGCGGAAGACAGGAATGGACGAAGTTTCCCTCGGCAGCTTTGGCGAGCGACCAAAATGCGCGACTACCGGATGGGAACCGCGCAAGCCGCTTACCAATTCTGCCGATGAACTCAAACTTAGCCCTGGCCGTTGCCTTCTTACTGGACCTCGAGGCAGCATTCAATTTCCGCTTCACTTCACCGATGTTCAGATCCTTATTGGCGAGGGCCGTGGTCCAATCCTTATAGGCAGATAGTTTGCGAGTTCTCGCTTCTCTGCAGGACCTATTAAACCACGGACGCTTGCTCGCTCCTGTCGCGATCCAGCGGTTGGGGATATAGCACTCCATGCCCGCTAGGATCGCGTCAGCGACTGCTGTTGCAAAGGAGTCTGGATCGTCTGAAGTGAAGCAAAGCTGCCTCCACGGGTACGACGCGAAGAATTCCCGCAGTCCGTCCCAGTCTGCTGACCTGTAGTGCCAGACATGCCGCCACTGAGGTGGCCGCGGTGGTTCAGGTCGCATAAGAGACACTTTTGCCCGGACGAGGCTGTGGTCCGAAGTACCAAGTGGAGCTTCCACAGTTACGGAGTACTCATCCGGACGCGAAGTCAGCAGAAGGTCCAGTATAGAAGGTCTGTGGGTCTCGATATCTGGTGTTCTAGTGACAGAATGCACCAGTTGAGAGAACCCATAGGTCAGGGCGAAGTCGTGAGCAGCCCTTCCCGCAAAATCAGTCCTGGGAGACCCCAGCCACTCCACGTGGTGAGCGTTGAAGTCCCCCAAGAATACTAAGTCTGCAGTAGGATATTGCTCAATTACCCTGTCCGCCGACCGCTGCAGGTGCTCAAACAGCTGAGTTGTGCCCAAGTCACCGCTATGAGACCTGTAAAGGCACGCATAGATACGGGTGTGGCCACCGTGATCTATACGCACCCATAGAGTTGACAGGTCCCTGTCTTCGTGAATATGAAGACGGCGGCAGCAAATATCATCCCGGACATACAAGCATACCCCGGCGTGACTCATAAAGTTATGTTCGAGTTTATACCCGGGGTACATTAGGTAGCCTGTATCGGCCGGGCATGATATTTGCGTCTCCGTCAGAAAGAACAAGGTTGGCTGCGCGGTTTCGAGATGGTGGTGGACCTGATTAAGGTTTGAGTGAAGGCCCCTGATGTTGCAGAAGTCCACTTGCATCGTGGAAGATGGTGCCGCTGTGGATCCGTTTTTCTTTGTCTTTCTTTTCATAGAGGTTTTAGGGGGGGGGGGGAGAAGGCATAGAGAGTCTCTGTGCCGTCAGCGAAGAAGACAAAGCAAGGCTCTGCACCACCACATACAGGCTGGGGTTGTGTGACTGGCTGGCGCGGCGGGCGGAAGGGCCCCCGGTCCCCTCCCAGATACTGTAGCCGGGTCCACTCCGGTCTCCTCCTCCGGCACGACTACAGCACCGGAAACTTTACACAGGCTGCTGGTTCAGCCTCCTGGGGCGGAGATTAAGTGATCCCCAGGTTCGGGAACCGTACAGCCTGCGGGCGGCCAGCGTAAAACCGTTTCACCGGGTCTCCCTGACCGCAGCGCCAACATTTCACGCCCCAACCAGCAAGCGGCGTCTATTTGAGCCTTTGGTCTTCCTACTGACAGCACAGGACCTCTCTAGTGAGCTCTGGCTACCCTACTCACCGCCGGGAACACAACACAAGGTTATTATGGCCGCGGTATTCTGTAGGGCGGAGGTACTTCCCCAGTCGGACTGCTCAATTTGGGACGGGAGATACCGTCGTGTCCTACCATCAGTCAGCATCAAAACGATCTAGATGAAAACGTACTCAAAATGATCTTAATGCCTTAGTTTCCCACCTTTGTGTTGACTTATTGTTCTGATTATATATTATTATAATTTTTTTTATATGTGTTACCGTGAATGTGTGAAAATCAAGTGCAGATTAATTGGATATTCTGCAGATCAAGTGTGAAAAATTGTTTCAATTCTTACATTTTCTAGTTAATCTGCAGACTCCAGATCTCCAGATTAACGACCAGGCATGGTAAAATGTATAAAATGCATTATTTTTAGTCAAGAGTTAATGTGCATCCACGCGGGAGCGAGCGAAACCGCGTGGACACCGCGTGCGCCGACTCGGATAAATTAGGGTATGCGGAAATCTCCCTTAAATTACGGGAAAAATGATCCGAATTTCAGGCAGGCGTGACCGCGGGCAACGGTTAGTTCTGTATAATATCCCCTCGTTTATTCAGTATAAACTCATACCATTATTCTGAACGTAAAACAGTCGTTCAAGCAATTCAATCGGCAGTTTTCACTATGCTAATACGTCATCATATCTTCCATCTGGACAAGTCTGCGCGCGCGGGCTCGATCATTACGAGCTGCCCACTGCGATGTGAATGAGATTACATAATTTAACTGCTTAATTCAACGGGGCGGGAGTGTGTAGAACGGGATTGAATAGTTTTGATACTTTATGTGAGGAGACTGTAACGGGAATATCTTGGTTAACGTTGGCGATGAGGAGTGAATGTAGTAGAACCTCTTCTTTTGTAGTTTCTGCTAGTAAGAAGAGTAGCTTGTGGCGCAAAGTGCGCCTACCCGTTCCCGGGGCTAGATGGGGATACTATGTTCCCCACAACCCGAAGGGGGCCATCTCGAAGGAGATGTTCCTGCATCTGCCGGGGTGCGAGAGATATGCTTTCGGCAATCTCACCTCCGGCAACTAAAGACCCAAGACGGTGTGCATTTTTTTCGATTCGAGTTCGACATAACCACCTCCACCAGCGCCGGGAGGATGGTATCCGTGAGGATTTTTCGCACGATAAAAAAAGTAAGAAGAGTAGCTAGAGATCTATAAGTAGGGAGTAAGCAGAGAGATCAGAAAGTTCTTGATTAGATTTAAAATCTTACATTTCGTTGATCGCGATTTTTTTTTATCGTGCGAAAAATCCCCACGGATACCACCCCCACGGAGCCGGTGGAGGAGGTTATGTCGGACTCGAACCGACTAAAACGCACGCCGTCTTGGGTCCTTGGTTGCCGGAGGTGAGATTGCCAAAAGCATATCTCTCGCACCCCGGCAGACCCAGGACCATCTCTATCGAGATGGCCCCCTTCGGGTTGTGGGGACCACAGTGTCCCCATCTAGCCCCGGTTACGGGGAGGCGCATTTTGCGCCGCCGCCGCGGCCTGCTTCTGCTAGGGTGACAGGCGGCTCCACCGGTCACCCCCAGGCCAGCGCTCATGGAGGACGGAGGTCGTTCTGCGACCTCCGACGTCCGGTTCGTCTTCGCTCTGCGCGGGCTTCCCGGGCCCGGAGTCTGGTCCGGACCCGACCGGCCGCCTCCTTCTCGAGCATTACTTGCTCGCAGAAGGAGACAGCCGCACCCCAAGCGTTCGCGCATCGTACCATCGCTGTGAGCAACGTGGCGAGTGTGAGGACTCCCACCCCCAGAGCCGCCACTAGGACCCGCCTCGGCGTGTCCCACGCCGGGCACTCGGTCAGCGTGTGCAGCTCCGTGTCCTCGCTCGCATCACAGTGATGGCACTCGGACGTTGGCTCCTTCCGGATCCGACACAGGTAACTCCCGAAACACCCGTGTCCAGTGATCACCCGCGTCAGCCGGTACGAGAGGCTGCCGTGTGGCCTCTCTAGCCACTCCTCCATGATGGGTCTTACCGCCGCTATTACGGCGTGCCCTGTGATCGCGATTGATTGAATAACACCGGAGATTTAACCGCGAAAAGTGATATCCACGCGGGCGGCGCCACGGGCTTCAGTTAGTCTAGATTATTAACGTTTAGAAATGTTAACTTGTGACCTAAATAAGTAATTATATTCGTAACATATTCAATTAGAATAAATTACAAAATCATTTGCAATCTAACATCTCCTGAAGAGGTCAAGACCACATTCCTGCCCAGCTAATATTTAAATTAACCCTTCCGATGTACTTCATTAACGCATCTAATTCTAACCCTCTGCAGCCGTTACTTACCTTGAACAAGCTTTCTACAACCATTTACCGATTCCTAATTAGCTAGTTGGTATACAAATTGATGTTTATTATAGTTAACATTGTCTTATAATAACCTGTAAGTGCTTGTTAGGAAGCAATACCTACGTAGGGATGTGTTAAGGCATAGTTCGATCTTAAATCAATATAAAATTAATGAATAAGTACTCAGATAAGCGGTTTTATTAATAGGAATTGTATTGTCATCCGAACTACAGGCACAGATTACCGAATTGCTAAAGATGTTTTTCCAAATATCAGATTAATCAGACAACAGGAATGAGGTAAAATTTATATTTCTTCATTTGACACACTAACAAGCAGGGCCAAACTAAGGCGCGTATTTGAGAATGACACTCAGCCTGAATCGCGATTTATCTGAGGACAGAT
The DNA here is from genome assembly GCA_914829495.1 of Eilema sororculum. Lineage (NCBI taxonomy): Eukaryota > Metazoa > Arthropoda > Insecta > Lepidoptera > Erebidae > Eilema > Eilema sororculum. The sequence goes on from OU618556.1 coordinate 3,813,440, forward strand.
TGTATAGACAACATATCAAATTTATCCATCTGTCTATACAATCTGTTCTCAGATAAATCGCGATTCTGGCTGAGTGTCATTCTAGAATACGGTCCTAAATATGTTTAAAATAATGATTGAAAAATAAAAACCCCACTGAAAAGATTAAAATAAATTTTGATAGAGGGTGAGATCCATGCCTAGTTTTCTTACGGTTTTAGATTTCATAATTAGTACCGCCTGCTATCAAACTTGTGTATTTTTTTAAAGCACGATTGTGATACCTAGTTTTGCGTTCACTCTCTTATGCTTTCTTTTGGTTAACATACCGTCTTATGACGTCACTCGTCAGTTGCGAGTAGTGCAAATGTATGGAGTGCAAGATAATATCGCATTTATCTCGCCCTACGCTACGTTTACACGAATATAGTTTGTAATAAAAGTAATTTGAAATCGAATGAGGAACCCAAAAAGTTATAAATTTAAACTGATTTTGATTGTTTATATTTTGACTTTTTTTGGGAATTTCAAATAATGAAAAGTCATATTTTCAGTTACAGAGTAAATGAAAATGTGTAATGAAACTTTTTTATTTAATTTTACACACGCTGTAATTATGACAAAAAGAAGCATAATTCATAACTATGTCACGTCAAATAACCCACCCCGTATCGTTCCTGGCGCAAAGGTGCCCATGACGCTGGCAGCATTGCCACGCTGAATTGCGATGGCCATCCTTTGCCCCAGAAACGAGCCGGAGCGGGGGTCCCCGCCCTGCTCGTGGATACGGCGGCCAATTTCATTTTCAGTTTAGTTGAGCAATATTTTATTTTCCAAGGCATATTTTTCGAAAAACCGACGAAGTTGTCAAATAGCCAATTGCCACTTGTCTAGATAGGCTGATCGGATAATTGAATTGAAATAGGTATGTTAAGGTATAAGGTCTTAACGTGAACATAGTCTAACAGTAACATCAGACCAAGATTGTCATCTTTAAGTATTAGCGAGTGTTTCCTAGGAGATACGCAGTTGTTTACTACTTATGCTTATATTTATGTAAAAGCCATATTGCAATGTGGATTTCAATGTATTTACATTAATGTTCATTAAAAACGCATTGAGGGTTTAATCTTACTGACAGTTATTGTATAATTAGTTTAAACGCCGCTGTGTAAATGATATAGGGTTAATGTACAGAGGGCGCAAATGTCCTTGCACAGCTTAAGATTTGAGTATAATATACAGGACGATTTTTTTAAATAAAGGACACGTCAATTTGATTTACGATACTCGCCTGATGGTAAGCATAAGGCAAAATCTCGGAAAGAGGGTCAACATCTTAAACATGTACAGTCAGCACCAAAAGTCGATGAACAGAATCAAGTTAACAAAACACCTGTTCACAATAAAATGCCATAAGTTATAGTCGCAACTAAGAAACAAAATAGCCTGTACACCAGAAATTTACAAAAGTCGTTAAACACGAGTATTTCACAAGTAGCTGTGCACTAGTATTCCTAAAGTCGCTGTACACCATCAATCCAAATGTCGCTGAACATCAAAATTTCAAGATTAGGTTAACAAAGTATATTTTTAATGTTTGCGTGTGATACTATACTATTGTCGCTTACGTTGTTCAGCTACTTTTGGGACCTGACTAGACTAACTAAATATGGAAACTGTTGATATTATTATTATAGAACGAAGTGTTTGGCTGAATGAAACTATAATTAAAAATTTAATCATTTATTTATGAATAGCACAATTAAAAATTCAAATGAAAATACTTTAGATAATATAATATAAATCTTAACGCAAAATCAAAAAAATAATTTATAAATAATAATTAATAGCGGGTATGGCCTCCATTCGCGTCTATTACTGCCTGGAGACGTTCGCGAATATTACCTACCATATTTTGACAAATATTTTGGCCCCTAAATCTCTCCCAAGTTTCTGTTGCATGAGCTATTATATTTTGTCGGGTGCGTGGTGTATCGCGATCCCATGGTTGCACCATAAGAGGCCACAAATTCTCTATGGGGTTGAGGACCGGGCTTTTCGGTGGGAATGGAATCTCCAAAATTTGCTCTGTTTTTTCATTAAACCATACTCGGCATACACATGCTTTATGAATTGGATAGTTATCGTGAACGAAGTTTATTGTTCTCTCTTCTGGCAACATGACTTCTGTCGTCGGCAACAAAACATCGTTCAATATATCTATATAGCCCGCGCTATTTAATTGACCTCCTATCTCGATTAGTTCCCCAGGGCCACCAGAGCACATCCAACCCCAAAACCCAACAGATATTCTGCCACTTGCACGGTTATCGATTATATTACGTTCTGCATATCGGGTATTATTTATGCGCCAGAGCGACATACGACCATTTTCGGTAGAATGAGTTCTTTCTAAACGAAGAAGAAGAAGAAGAAGCTACGAGATGTCTTCTCGTCCGACATACCTCAGTGCCTAAAGACGAAAGTCTTTAACCAATGTGTGTTACCAGTGATGACTTACGGATCTGAAACGTGGTCCCTCACTATAGGTCTCCTACAAAAGCTCAGAGTCGCTCAACGAGCTATGGAGAGGGCTATGCTCGGTATTTCCCTACGTGATCGCGTCAGAAATGATGATATCCGTAGGAGAACAAAAGTAACCGACGTAGCCCAGCGGATTAGCTCGTTGAAGTGGCAGTGGGCGGGACACATAGCGCGCAGAACAGATGGCCGATGGAGCAAAAAAGTTCTGGAATGGCGACCGCGTACGGGCAAACGTAGTGTGGGACGCCCAACGGCCAGGTGGAAGGACGACCTCATCAAGGTCGCGGGGAAGCGCTGGATGCGGGCTGCTTCAGATCGGTCATTCTGGAGGTCTATGGGAGAGGCCTATGTTCAGCAGTGGACTATGTGTGGCTGATATGATGAGTTCTTTCTAGAGAACAATTCTGTGACGTTCATGCTCCGTAATATGCACATTTATACGTAATAATAATAATCGATAACCGTGCAAGTGGCAGAATATCTGTTGGGTTTTGGGGTTGGATTTGCTCTGGTGGCCCTGGGGAACTAATCGAGATAGGAGGTCAAGTAAATAGCGCGGGCTATATAGATATATTGAACGATGTTTTGTTGCCGACGACAGAAGTCATGTTGCCAGAAGAGAGGACAATAAACTTCGTTCACGATAACTATCCAATGCATAAAGCATGTGTATGCCGAGTATGGTTTAATGAAAACACAGAGCAAATTTTGGAGATTCCATTCCCACCGAAAAGCCCGGACCTCAACCCCATAGGGAATTTGTGGGCTCTTATGGTGCAAGCATGGGATCGCGATACACCACGCGCCCGACAAAATATAATAGCTCATGCAACAGAAACTTGGGAGAGATTTAGGGGCCAAAATATTTGTCAAATATGGTGGGTAATATTCGCGAACGTCTCCAGGCAGTAATAGACGCGAATGGAGGCCATACCCGCTATTAATTATTATATATAAATTATTTTTTTGATTTTGCGTTAAGATTTATACTATATTATCTAAAATATTTTCATTTGAATTTTTAATTGTGCTATTAATAAATAAATGATTAAGTTTTTAATTATAGTTTCATTCAGCCAAACACTTCGTTCTATAATAACAATATCAACAGTTTCCATATTTAGTTAGTCTAGTCAGGTCCCAAAAGTAGCTGAACAGCGTAAGCGACAAAAGTATATTAACACACGGAAACATTAAAAATATACTTTGTTAACCTAATTTTGAAATTTTGATGTTCAGCGACATTTGGATTGATGGTGTACAGCGACTTTAGGAATACTAGTGCACAGCTACTTGTGAAATACTCGTGTTTAACGACTTTTGTAAATTTCTGGTGTACAGGCTATTTTGTTTCTTAGTTGCGACTATAACTTATGGCATTTTATTGTGAACAGGTGTTTTGTTAACTTGATTCTGTTCATCGACTTTTGGTGCTGACTGTACCATGTTAACAGTGGTGGCACTCAGCTTGACGGCTTCATCAGATCTTTTTTCATGCTTCGTTTATAGGACCCGGGACTGTAGGAAGAAGGCCAGTTCCAGACCGTGCCAGTTCGTGCCATTTATTGCTTAGGCAAGAGAGACTCCCTCAGGGAAAGATTTAAGGATATTGACATTTTAACTGTAGCTTCCCAATATGTATTTGAAAACATAATGTATGTCAGGAAAAATATATCTCATTACACAAAAGTAAGTGACATTACAGACAGAAATCTGCGTAACAAACATAGACTTCTACTTCCATGTTATCGGCTTAGCAGGGTTAGTGATTCTTTTAAGGGGGATGGTATACGTTTTTATAACAAACTGCCAGAATCGATCCTTGGTATGCCTGACGATAAATTCAAAACCTTTGTAAAAACCACCTTATCCAAAAAGGCATACTATAGGATAGATGATTACTTGAAAGATAAAAATGTCTGGCTTGAGCATGGTGCAGGCCCCTCGTAAATTGCTATAATTACAGCATGGTACTGTATTACTTTTGTGACTTATTTGTTACATTATGTAACTTTGTTTTAATTCTTAATTAGATATTGAGTTATTGATTATTGAGTTTTATATACTTGTTGACATTTAGCTTTAAGAAAATAAATATTGTAAATTGACGTCCCAAAAAAAGCCGCAGTGGAGTTTGTTGCGCCGTTTCTTCTCCACCAGCGCCTTGGAAGCGGTGGTAAACTTAGATTAAGTAGAATTAAAATTGACGTTAATAAGAAACAATTTTATTGTTCTATATTGAAAAATAAATGACTATAAATGACTATAAGGAAACACGTGACACGTACAAATGACGTTACATCTATTAAGCACTTATTAAAGACGAACAGGGGTAGTTGAAGCCATAAAAGATACACAAACTGAGGGGCTAAAGACGCCACATTCAGCGATTCTGTTGTCTTTCACGATTCTGTCTTATTTTCCAGTTAATGAGCAGAATGATAACAATTTATTTACTAAGCAGATTCTAATTCAAGCGTCGGTAGCAGAATCGGCCTTACAATCGAGAGGCGAGACTTCGGTTCAAAACCTGGCCATTACACTACCGACCTGAACCCACTCCTAGCACAAGCAATTTAGCTTAGTTGGAGGGGTTAGAGGGAATATTTATAACTTCGGTTCTAATATTCTTTTAAAAAATCGTGTAGGTAAATATCTTGTAAAATACGAAAAAATGTGTGCCAATCGCCTACTACATAATTTTGGAAGTGTTGATTCGCACGAATTCGTGCGAATCGCCTACAGAAAATAATATATTTTTAAAGGAGTCGATTCACACGTTTCGGGCGAGTTCAATTCGTGCGAATCGTCCAATAAGCCGAAATATTATCTTAATACGATTATAATAAAGTGGCCAAACCTGCTGGTTTAACTGCATTGCTTCGATATCACCAATGCGTTGTGGAGGTCAGGTGGCAGTAGCTTCACGGAAAATATCGAAGATCAGCCAAATCCTCAGTTAGACTGGTAAGAGCGAACCCATGCAACTGGAATTTAACCCTAGGATAAAAAAGAAGAAGAAAAAGAAATCCATTTATTTACTTACTAGAGACGTGTGGCGTCACTTCATTTAATTACAATTTCATATTGTAGCCATTTGGTTCCTGGCAAAGAAGAATTTGGGCCACCCTATCTCTTCCCATGCGGTGTCGTACAAGGCGACTAAGGGATAGAGTTGTTTAACATCAGACCGATATATGTATAAAGGCCAGATTCAGCCTCAAACATAGGCTCGAGTCAACAATAGTGCCCGGAATATTATGGCAATAGGCTCACCCCCTATTACATGGGACCGACTACATTATTGGTGAAATGTGAGTGCTAATCACCTCTATCTAACCCTCCGGGATAAAGGCGTGATTATATGTATGGTATGTATGTATTGTACACAGAATTCTGCAACCCAGTCCCTATAGTCCGATTCCTACCAGCTTCTCAAAGAGTCGCATGGTGCATGACAAACTACATAGATTGAGGAAAATATCTTTTCCACCGGGTTCCCTTTAGAAAATTTTCATCCTTCGTTACTGGGACTTACTCAGTTTAAACTCGAATTGAACCCACGATCTCTGACATTCGAATGCACTGCACAACCATACAGTTTTTCAATCAAATAAATCGCATCATTGTATTGACATAACTTACCATACATAACATAAATTCAGGCCTGTATTCCCCGAAGGGGTAGGCAGAGGTGCTAGCACCCACATTTCACCAGTTTATGTTTAGGTCCCAATCTAATTGGTGGCGAGCCTATTGCCATTAACCGGTCACTTATAAACCGGCGAGAAATACCCATATAACTTCAAAAAGCATCGAAAAGTCATTGATGTGTGCCATGGTAAACCTGGGATCGAACCCGAGACCTCGTCTCAGCAGTCCATTACCCATACCACTTTTTTTTTATCGTGCGCAAAATCCCCACGGATACCACCCCCACGGAGCCGGTTATGTGGGTGGAGGCGGTTATGTCGGACTCGAACCGACTAAAACGCACTCCCTCTTGGGTCCTTGGTTGCCGTAAATGAGATTGCCGAAAGCATATCTCTCGCAATTCCATACCACTAGGCTACCGCAGATCATTGTATTGAACTGTCTCAAAAGTGGGCCTGTCTAGATTTATTGTGACGATTTGTGACGGTTATTACAGGGAAAGTCGTTAGACACAACATTGGCCTAACTAGAAACCAGTAAAGACAATCTAGACTGGCCTAGACAGGGCTTAGTTTTTCTACATGTAGGTATGAAGGTCTTAACAACATTAAAAATAATGGTGGCGTGGCGGTAGTGATCGCGACTATTACACAGGACTCAGGAGGCGCGGGTTCGATCCCCGCTCAGTGCAAATATTTGTATGCATGAATATGGCTATTTGCATTGCTCTAAGTGTTTCTAATCCATATCCATACTAATATTATAAATGCGAAAGTAACTCTGTCTGTCTGTCTGTCTGTCTGTATTTTACGCTTTCACGCCCCAACCACTGAACCGATTTTGATGAAATTTGGCATAGGGGTAGATTAGACCTTGAGAAAGGACATAGGCATGTAAGCTATGTTGTCGCGATAACCGACTTCCACGCGGGTGGAGCCGCGGGCAAAAGCTAGTATGTAATATTTATGTATTTACAAAAAGTATGTAGGTAAGTATCTTTATCCGCATTCTAGATTCCATAACATAAGCTAGTTATGCTATGCTTACCATGTGTCTAGATAGTGTTGTGTAGAATGTTTTAGAATGTTTTTGTTTTTGTAAATGGCCAGTGATTTTTTGAAAAAAATTAAATTACCTACTTAAGCGGTGCTGCTAGAGATAGTTCCACTTTATCATATTCACACAAGGAAGCATTCCATTCCGGGACTGCACAAGGCGTTGAGTTCTCCTCATATCCTGTATACTGTACAGAATACGTTGCTCCAGACCACCGGCGATCCACCTCATAGGTAATTACTGTGGTACAGCATCCTCATATTATTAAGTGTAAATGTCAAAAGAACTCATGCATTCTGTTCCTTATTAGACCCCTACCATTGGTCCTAGTCCTATAAATACGTTTGCAGTTACTTACGTAGTATCTTATGGTAGTTATGTTACTGTTACAAATATATAGGACGTTTTTAGTATGCAAAATTTTCCTATAAATTAAATCCAGAACAGTTAACATTCAGACTGATACTCTGAGCAACTTAGTTACCTAGATCTATACCCAACAGCTAAAATTCTCGACTAGACGGTATGTTACGGCTATAATATAGCTATCATAGATCGCCGCCGTCGACCGTCGACAGTCACCCTTAAAGAAGGGTATAAAGAGAGGGGAAATTTGAAGTGATTCAGGTGTGGCTCAATAGCTCAGTTGGAAGAGTTTTCCCCCTGTATGAGAAAGGTCGTGGGTTCAAGTCCCACTTGAACGCTTCTATTTCCCGATGTATTACGAACTTAAAAAGTTAGCATAATAAATGCTATAAAAATTTCATTCAAATATCATAGATAGGTTAATAAAACATTGTAGGGCAATTCGATTTCTACGATTAAACTAAAAATATACATGTTTTTTAAAAATAAACTATGCTCAGAAACGCTACAACTTTGATCAGAACTTACTGTTCAACTGGTAACAATTTCCTTAACGCAAATGGAATCTAACGGCGTAGACCCAGATTGTAATAATTGTAACTAAACTTTATAATATCGATAAAGTAAGGATAGACGTACACTGCGTCGTAACATTCACGATCGATACTTCGACGACATAATTGTCCACTCCACAAATGTCTCGTAACGTTAGTAGATAGTTACAGTTTAATCGTAGTTGCCATCAACTATCAGTAGACTTTAGAAGTGAATATTTATATCTACACTGAGCTTATAATGTTCTTTACGCATGCAATTTAATGTGACTATGTTTGTTTATATTTTATAGGAGTATATAGGAGTATATTTCCTAAAAACGGCACGGAAACGACCACAGAAATGAAGGACCGGATCCCATCTTCGGACATGAAGACCTTCCGGGCCTCCTGCCGCGAAGAGGCCGGCCATATTGTCGCTATGGTGGAGTTAAGCTTATCATTTATGAGTAGGTACCAATCACGGTTAGTTTAAAAGCTTACACCAAAAGCCCAGGATCGGCTCTCCTACTCCTTCTCTCCCTATAGATTGATTTTACTTGGAATTTACGGGAGCAACTACTACCTAACCAAAACGTAGAAGAAAGCCTAAATCTGAACCTCCTCAACCTTAGCAGGTGAGATTCGCTTGGACCCCGAAGATCTTGATGGCATTCAGTGACTATCACTGAAGCTGCACGGATTTTGCTCCGGTTTCGTCGAGTCTAGTCTAGTCATTTTAGGATGTGGTCAATTTGAGAAGCGGTCATTTTGAGATGTGGTCATACTGGTATTGTGGGCTGGAGCGTTCCGCACACCTGTTATGGTGCAGTTAGCAAGTTCCTTTATTAGAAAACAAGCACAATTTTAGCTTACAATTTAATACTTTCATAATGATTTATTGAAATACTTTATCTGAACTGATAATATTGATATCACAAATTAGAAGCAATACTAAACAGGACTTACTATTAAAGGTTAATCGTATTAAATCGACTAATACAGTTTAATTAATAACACTCATTACAACTATTCGATTTATAACTATTCGATTGAAACTAAAGTGGAAAGAGTAATGCAGTTTAATTAATTGAAACGATAGAGATAAATTTAATCGAGTTATCGTTTGGTGATTAGTCGATTTTGTAATCGAATACCGTTAGAGTACTCATAAATTAGCAGTAATTATCGATACGTGATCTGATGAACTTATGGATGTTGAAATGAAACTATTTTAGACGGATTTAATCGTGATTTATGTTATTTATATGTGTTATTTATATTATGCCCGATGTTTCGGTTGCTTTTTAACCGCTGTGCTCATGGGGAGACTAACATGGTGGTTGTTTTATATCTTGATCAATCAATCAATTAGCCCACCGCAGTCATGCTGGACTTAGGGCTCACCCAATGTGCGCTACTTCACCCGAGCCCCCGCCTTCCACATCCAGTCTATCCCAGCCACCTTTTTCAGGTCGTCAGTCCATCTGGCTAGCGGGTGTGTCCTACCTTGCGTTTGCCTTCTCGCGGTCTTTACTCTAGGATTCGTCTACTCCAACGGCCATTGGTCCTTCGAAAGACGTGGCCAGCCCATTGCCACTTGAGCTTGCTTATTCTGCGAGCTTTGTCGGATGACCTCATTTCGAATTCTATCCTTCAAAGAATCTCCAAGCATAGCTCGCTTCATAGCCCACTGCGAGACTTTTAGGTTATGGACTAGCCCTACCGTCAGTGTCCACGTTTCGGCGCCGTGAGTCATAACAGGTAGGACGCACTATCTTGAAGTGTTCATTATTTATTTCATAGTTCTCAAACATTGTGGTTTTGTTAATATTGCTATTTACTCAGAAGGAGCTGTAAGTGTACCACAAGTTTTTTATTGGTTTCCAAAAATACTGAGTGTTATGTTTATAATGGTGACTCTATCCGACACTTTGCTTTAGCTTACCATCAGACGAGGTGAAGTCAAATTGACGTGTCAAAAAAGTTACCGAAATTACTGGTAGTCTATATTGCTTTTATTAGGTGTGACTTCACGTCGGTAGTGTAATGGCCAGGATTCGAACCCGGGACCTCTCGATCGTAAGGCCTACTTCTGCTATAAATGTGTTTTATTTCTTTTTTTAATATAAATAGTATCACGTGGTCATCCTATACGGAGTATCTATTGGAAGCGTCGGTAGCCTAATGGTTAAGGAGTCAGCCTTACAATCGAGAGGTCCCGGGTTCGAATCCTGTCCATTACACTACCCATGTGAGCCCACTCCTACCACAAGCAATTTTGCTTAGTTGGAGGGGTTAGAGGGAATATTAGTAACTTCGGTTCTAATATTATTATTAAAAAAAAATCTCAGGTAAAGTTCCAACAGTCGTCAACATTCCTTTCGAAGGGAAAGTGGCCAACAACCCGTGATTTACAATCGGCATAACGCTTGTTTATATAAGTCGATAACAGGCCTGATAAGCAGCCCGAGTACTTGATTACTTGAGGTAGTGAAGTTAACTATTTTTAATCACAACTCGCTCACACACCCGTAGTAGTGGTCGCACAAAGTAGCGCTAATGCCGCCATTAGATAGCGCGACGCGTGCGCAGATCGAACCGTCAGATAAACGCATTCATTACCGCTTGGAACTTGTAATTGTATCTGTTTTGTGTATCTGGAGCAACCAGTGTATGTCGTAAGGAAATGAGAAGGTAAGCGGTGATTAAAAGTAGGTATTTATAGGTATAGTTAAAGGTATAGGGAAGATTTTTTATTTTGTCCAACCCTGTGGCTCTAAAGTTGACACTTTGGATGCATATTTCTTAAGGCGGACTTAGACCTAATGAACATAGCTAGAGCTAGAACAAGAGCCTCCTAAGAGCATTTATTTATTTTTTATTTTTTTTATTTTTATTAACTTACCTATAGGTATGTTTTGCTGCGGTCATCCTCTACCGGGTGATTTTCAACAAGTGATTTTTTTGTATCATTTCGGTGAGATTTTTCTATTACAATGTCTTGTTAATATATTTTGTAACGAAAATAAACTTTAATCTTATTTGTAACATATGCGTGAGTGGACATCATGTTACATCAAAACTTACTGAAATATTTAAGATTGAATTTTTGGGAGCCCACAGAAATGAAAAGTGTCCACTGAAATGATAAATCGTCCACCGAAATGACTAGACTGTGCACCGGAATGAAATTAGCCCACTGAAATGATACAGCCAAGGACATCATTTATTTTTAGGAGGATTCCGTAGATTGTCTGAAACGAATCTAAATAAATTCCATAGAGATATCACTAGACTGTATTTGTGATATTTATTAAATATAAGATCAAACTATTATATTAGAGAAAAAAAGTTAATTTTTTTCGGAACGAGTGTTATGTTCGTACCCGACTGCGCGACGCAAAGGAGGATAATGTGTTTATCAGTCTATGTATGTATGTTTGTTTCTATGTGGCTTTCTAGAGACCAAATGCATAGGCCGATTTTGATAATTCTTACGTCAATCGATTCGTCTTAACCTTGCGAGTGTCACTAAAAACATGACAGTAATCAAAATTTACCACGGCGAAAACCAGACGCCAAAATTTTGTAAAAATGAAAATAAAAAGTAGATGAACTATGTCAAGTGGGGTGTCGCTGAATAGATATTTTAAAATCATCTTAAGGTTCATTTTTCATTTAAAATAATAGTTTAGGATATATAACGATTTAAAGTTATTTAACAAAACAGTCGCTAATTTTCTTAGTTATTGATTTTAAGTTATTATTAAGTTATAAGTTTTTATTTCAAGTATATACGATATGAAGGAAATTAAAAGGAGATAACAAAAAGATATGCAAGTCATATCATAACTAAAAAGTATAAAATAAAACAAATTATTAAAAAATAAAAAAAACCAGACTGCCACTGAAAATACCGAAATAAGTTTGATAGCAGGCGGTACCCATTTGCCAATCATAAACCGAAAGAAAATTAATGGGTACCGACTGCTATCAAACTTATTTCGGTCTTTTCAGTGGCAGTCGGGTTTTTTTAATTACTGGTAATAATAATAGTGTTTTGTATGTAAAACTTCAAAATGTACTAAATCAACTATTATATTTTTACGACACAATGATTTAATAAGAAAAATTATAAAAATAATGTAAGTATGTTCAAAAGAGCTAAACACTTCATCTTAGATCACGTTATCGTAAATTATTGCAAACAGTTTGGCTATATAATCCGATTATGTACTTATGCGAAAAGAATGAAAATAGCGCAATCACTAGTCACTATTGCAACAGAATGAATGAATTCAATGAATCGATCCTGCTTCTTTTTTTCTAGCATATTTCTCCCTGTCTTTTCTAAGAAACTCTTCGCGTGTGACGTCATTGCTCTTAATTCTCTCTTTTCTTCTTTCATATAACCTTCTTTTTTCTAACTTTTCCTTTCTGGTCTGTAGCTTAGGTCGCGGCATCTTAAAATCCAAATCATAATTTTTAAACATTGAACATCACATTTATCGTTGAGAATACACATTGTCTAGAAGTAAGTACATCTATTATCCATTTTATAACAAGATATTTTAAACTGTTTTTTTTATTGTATTGTGATAAATAAAAGAAAAAAAAAACAAATATTAACACATCAAATTAATCCCAAATATTGTACCTACAATATCTAGAATTATCTCACCAAATTTTTATGATTCAATCTTAGACTCAAGGATCTCTAAAACTTATGATTTTATCATTTCTAAGTTAAATTTCATTTAAGTGGACTGTTGTCGGTATTACAGTCCACCGAATCCACTGAAATGATAACACCGAGGTGATAAAAATACTAAGTTTTACATTTAACTCCGATATTAGAATTAATATTAAAATGTCAACACTGCTGTAGCAAAACATATCTTACGGCGAATTTAAAACACAATTTTGAAATAAATTGAATGAACCTAACACGAGCTATAACGGCCACAGAAATGACACTATTTTTGTCCCCATATCACTGAAATGATATACTTACTTTTCAGCGGGAATCCACGATGATTTTGTGACGCGTTCGTGCGCTCCAACGAATGGAGGTGGCCTGATTCGAAGTAAGGAAAGGCACGGGGGGCGCAAAAACGCTATGTTGACGAAGTTACTCAACTAAAACTTACTGTCCACCAAAATGATAACTTTTTACAGGACAAAAGTAGACTGTTTAATACAATGTATAAGAAATAAGATAAACAAACAATATTAGTTTTTTTCTATGGGTCATATTATAATTAATTCATACAAAATTAGATTTTAGTCCAAATGTTAAATACAACTGCAGGGCAAGATATTTTACGAGTGAAATTCGATTCAGGACAGGTCACCGAAATGATAAAATGACACTTTGTAATTAATTTTTTTTATGTAATAGAGGACATTACTCAACAAATTTTTTTGCCATGGTAGAGAAGTACCTATTATACTATGAAAAGTAATCAAAATCGTAAAACCAACACATTGCACTACCGTTCTCAGGCTTGCCGTGTATTTTTTTTGCTTTTGATATTCACCCTACCCCTATATACAAGTATGGTGGCGAAAATGTTGCCCACATATGGTTACAATTATGTGTGGATAGTACATATGATTGGAATTGTGTGTGGATGGTACTGTGTTTTATGTAAGATATTGTCATTCCTGTAATTGTAATATGCATCGCTTCTACATACCTGCATCTGCACGGGCACTGTTTTACACTCGGCATCGATGACGGTTCGGCGTCCGTGTGTCACTGCCCAATCGGGGTCCAGTTGAAAACCAGCGCCAGGTTTCTACCTGGCACATGCTGAACTGGACACCCATTTGGTGTATTGGTGTGTCAAAACTTTGAATGTTTTTAGTATTGTTTGTTTTGTTGTATAATTTATGGCATTATTTATTGATACATTACGTTATTACTACGAGTAATTGTTTGTGTGACCACCTTGCACTGAATAAATGTTTCTTTCTTTCTTTCTTTCTTTCTTTCTTTCATTATTTCAAAGTCAAAGTCGCTTTCCGCGTATGTCTGTCCCTATGTATGCTTATATCTTCAAAACTACGCTACAGACTTTGAGGCGGTTTCTTATAATAGATAGAGTAATTCAAGAGGAAGGTTTATATGGATAATAAACATAACATAACATAACATGCTTAATATAGTAGAGGGTGCAGCGGGAATAGGATTGTACGCCACGCGGGCGGAAAAAATTGGCGGTACGAAGTTCGCCGGATCAGCTAGTCCATACTTCCATACTAGTATTATAAATGCGAAAGTAACTCTGTCTGTCTGTCTGTCTGTCTGTCTGTATGTTACGCTTTCATGCCTAAACTACTGAACCGATTTTGGTGAAATTTGGTATAGGGGTAGATTAGACCATGAGAAAGGACATAGGCTATGTTTATTCACGATAACCGACATCCACGCGGGCGGAACCGTGGGCAAAATCTAGTATAGTATAAGGCAAGTCGCTTTCCGCTTCTGTCCGTCGGTATGTAAGCTTATATCTTCAAAACTACGCTATAGATTTTGATGCAGTTTCTTTTAATAAATAGAGTAATTCAAGAGGAAGTTTTATATGTATTATACATGCTTAAAATAGTAGAGGGTGCAGCAGGAACGGGATTGGACACCACGCGGGTGGAAAAAATTGGCGATACGAAGTTCGACGGGTCATACTAAATAATCGAATCTAAATCTGTACCTGCGTATGAGTGCCTAAATCTGTGGGTAGTTGTGAATCTTTATCGGTTGCTTTATATTATCAGACTAATATCAGTATTATATCGTTTATTTAACTATGCTAAATGTTCGCTGTACAATATTTATTAGTACTATCTAAAACATTAAAATTAATTAGGTACAGTATATTATATCTAAATCTACAATATATACAAACATAAGAAAAAGAAAAACAGGGGTGAAAGAGACTGCAACTTTAGGCATCGTAGAATTCCTCCCCATCGACCTCTACCGGAACCGTGCCCAAAAGGCTGGCGGCATTACCCCGCTGAATAGCGATAGCAATTCTTTGAGCGAGGTAAAGGCCAGCCCTATGGTCACGGGAAGAGTCAATTAGACGCTTCGCCATCTCTTTGAATAGCGCGCGCGCACTTGGACCCCACGGACCCAACGTTTCGACTCCAAACGGCTCAAATATATAATTATCAGTTAAATTGGTATATTTGCGCCGTTTGAGAGTCTCCGCTGATGCAGCAGCAGCGCATGCACAGTCCATCGTACTTGGAAGATGGGAAGGCGCCAGAGTGTCGACACACGTTGCGTCCCACACCAAAGGCCTGCCCATCTTCCAAGGCATCAACGACATACCGTCCGGCCTCTTGCCATCGTCGCGCGCCAAGCCAACAGGTTCAAGTATAGCTGGCACGCCGGCGGTGACGAGAGCCCGACGGATAATGTCGTTAATATTGGCATGACGGGACATGCGGCCTGCGCTCCTGCTGCAAGATAATCCGTGATGTCCAAGGCAATCGACTGCTTCTCCACATAGACATCGATGCGGAGAAACGCACGGTGCACCCAAACGTAAACAAGTCGCGATGCGGAATGTTGTGTCGTCCAACATTGTACCAATGTTGGGCGAAGGAAGTGCCTGGAGCCAAACACCAGATTCCCACTCCCCCACAGCCAAAAGGCGAGCACGCTCCGCAGCACTGGTAGCTGTATTTATTAAAAGTTTTTTAACACCACAACAGAGCGGCTCATCCCATTGCCTTTGAGAAGATGGGTTGGCGGGCATGGCGACATTTGGACAAGTCATTTTCCAGGCATTTAATGCTTCGGCCTTACCTGGCACATCCGAACTAACCAGTGAAGGAGATAGAATTTTCCTGACTAATTCTTCAGTGCCATAGACCGAGGACAGAAATGCTGGCATACTTATATCTGCAATTTTGCGAACGCCGAGGCCGCCTAGGCGAACTGGAAGGGACGCCTGAAGCCACACTCGGTCGTTCAAATTAATATTTAAAATTTTGCATAGGGTGTCTTGCAACACCCTATCCACACGACCTAAAAGAGACAAACATTTAAAAAGTTGAGTTGAACGCAGAGCATGTGTAAATTTTGGTACGAAAAGACAAAACCGAATAATGGTGAAGGCTGAATGAATATTAATTTGGAATAGTCGGTCCGAAACTTCACAAAAATTTTGTATTTTCTCTTCAACAAAAGACTCGTAAGCATCTTCTAAGATTGGCGACCCAAGGAGGCGGAGAGAACTTTTTTGTAAAACTTTTAAATTTGGAGCCAAAGCATTGAATTTTGGAAGTACCGAAAGATTGTCAATTTGATCACTAAAGAAAATTTCACATTTGGAGGGATTTAGTTCTAGGCCGATTGAACTAAATTCTTCTTTTAGGAAAGCCAAATCTTTTAATACAGTCTCCACGTCACCACCAAGAGTGCCGTCATCCAAATACCAAATGTTGAATTTAGAATTTAGTCGCTGAATTATGGGGTGAATAGCCAGGCTGAAAATGACTGGTCCGAGGGGATCACCTTGTTGACATCCTACCGCTGAATTTAAAATATTGTCCTTATAAAGCAATTTTGAAGGGTGCCTATAGCATTGCCAAAGAAACTTAAAAATTTTGGGGGTTTCCAATTTGGCCTGTGTCAACAAAGTGTCCCTATTAACCGAGTTAAAGGCATTCCTCAAGTCAACTTTGAGGATAACCTCCCCTCCACTGCAGCCAAGGAACGTGGAAAGGGCATGTACAGCAGCCTCACAGCCCCCTTTGGAGCCGAAGCCGAGTTGCAGGGGCTGGAATTTGTTGGTGAGAGTTTCTCTGTATGCTCTACAACACAACTTGGCTGCTATACGCCTGTATGTGCAACCTACGGCAATGGGACGAATGCCACCATCTTTTTTACGCAAGGCACATAAATTTGCGCCGTACAGTAAATCAATGATGGCCTCGTCCACACTGCCGGCCAACATAAGATTAATTAGGGCCGTTAGCTCTTTCAAGAGTGCATCGCCAGCTTCCCCAACGCTTACGCCGGTAAGGTCCTTAAGATGTTGAGGAGTTAGGCCATCGAGACCACCAGCAGACCCACTCCGGAAAGAGCCAACGGCTGCTAACACGTCCTTGGCTGAAACACTGAGACACTCAGCGTCTGTCTCAAGAGGCTCAGGGAAGGAAAGGTTATCAGCGGGTGATGGGTGCTTGCTCTGCAGGTCTGCCAGAGTATCTGGAGAGCAAGGCGCCATGACATCACTGCTGAATAAAAGCCTCGCAGCCCCCCTAATGTCACCTTCTCTTAACTTGGACTCTACATAATGGTAAATAGAATTTTTATGGAAGGTGGTGAATTTTGGATCGAATGTATGAGACGAAGAGCAGTTTTCTTTTATTTGTGTTGTTAATGTTTTTTTGGTGGCCTGATCTTTTGTAACATGTAGAATCCTGTAAGGGAAGGTGAGTAATTGTTCCCAAGCGCTTTGAGAGTTCTCCTGGACTACCGCAGCTATGCAACGGGTTAGATTCAGTGCTACGGTAGGCCTTGCACCTCGGGGAACTCTCTTCAAAACTGGAACCGAATTTTTAAATTTTGATAAGGTTTGCCAAAAGGGAATTTGGGAGGTGGAAGTAGGGGTTGATGGATTTGATTGGGTTGGAAGTGCATTTTGGGATTTGTGTACTTTCCCAAAATGCACTTTCAAGCCCCGCTTACCTTTGAAAAAACGAGCCTGAGAACAATCAGGGCACTGAACAAGTTGACTTGCACATAATATTTCCGCTTCGCTGTTACAGTCGCTTTCCATAAGAACTTAAAACTACTATAATAATATTTACAATAAAAATTATCAAAACACTGAAAAAGTCAACAAGATTGACAATGCTGGCGCCTGCGTCTTCGCATCCTAGCAACGAGAGACCGAAGCGACGCCCCCGCGTTGCACCGGTACTATAGGATGGCTTCACATTCCGTGATAGGACGTTGGTGAAATGCGCACGGGTAGAACACCGAGACTCCCAATTTTTCTTTTTTTGAAATGAGTACGTCGAACACACAAGACTTTAGAACACTATTTCTCGTAATGAAACGCAGGTTAAATCACAAATATAGTTGTATAAGCGTGGTAGCCATGACACCAGAACGTTATTATAAAAAATAATGTGCCGCAAAAGCAAAATATATTGATAAAAACTGTTTAGTTTGAACTCCAAATCATCTCCACGCACTTTTAATAGTTCGGTTATTCGTTTATTCAATTTTAATAATAAAAATAACGAGAGCACAGTTACGAACAATGTTTAGTTGACAGCGCCATCTTTTTCTTTTTCTTTCGCTGTACTATAATATTGTTACGGGAGACGGGTAACGGGATTGGAAATAAACAACTGCGTATTTGAGACCACTTTATTTTCACACCCCAACAGCCAAATCTCGAACACGACACTTCACGACGCGACTGTACCACACGATGCACTACTGCACTTTAGTCTTATTCGCGACCCTCAC
This sequence comes from Eilema sororculum, assembly GCA_914829495.1. Taxonomy (NCBI): domain Eukaryota; kingdom Metazoa; phylum Arthropoda; class Insecta; order Lepidoptera; family Erebidae; genus Eilema; species Eilema sororculum. The sequence goes on from OU618556.1 coordinate 3,832,079, forward strand.
AGCGCGACTGTACTGCAAGGTCACTGCGCTTTCACGCGACTGCACAATTACTGCACTTTTCACAATTTTCTCACTTTTCTTCCTTTTCCCTTCTTCCTCTTCTTCTGTTCACTTTGAACTCCCAAACTTAACTGTCCTTTCACGGCTCTGACAGCTCCTTTTATACCCTGAATTTCGATCGTCTTTTCGATATTCATTTTATTATTTCTCCAGAATTTTCTATGATCTCCCAGAAGAGCTAAACTATAATTTCGATCTTCATTTCGTTTCTCATTTTCATTCTTCCAGAATGTTCTGCTAATAACTAGAAGATTTTAAATATAGAATCTTCTGTTACTTTACCAAATAAAGATTTAAATAAATTAGAAAATCACAAAAACCACATATCGTGTCACCGAGATTCGATCCGTCGACCTTCTTTTTGGCAGGCGAGGTCTAAACCGCTCAGTCACAGCTGCTATTGACAACAAGTTTGAATTTATCGTTCCGATGCTTTGACATGTTACGTCACATTCGTAACACTATCATTGCATTGGTACCTATAAGAAAGGTACAGCATTCCAGACAAGCTCAAGTAGCTTATGGTTTGCTTTCTAATTATTGAAACTGTATGTTGTGAATGTTAATAAATTAAAAAAAAAAAAATCTAAACACGCTCGGTTTTCATATTACTAAATGTGTCTACATGCTGTATCTAGTGTGTCCTGAGCCTGCGGTACCTCGTTCATATTACAGATTATTATATAAAATATGATAAAACCACATGCTTATACGAAAAAGATGTCAGATCTGAGTTCGCATGTATGTTTATAACTTGCAAGTTACGGAGCTTCCGCTTACGCCCCGCGGTTAACTTGCGTCTTAAATACATGTAATTTATTATACAGGATGATATCTTATGCATAGAATTTATTAACATGTAACATACTTGTTATATACCTACCAGCGTTTCAGAAAAAGTCTTGAAACTCGAATTGCATATTTTTAATTTGCAGTAGGTACCGATTTGAAACGTTATTAGTAGGTGTCAATTAAATTGTCTATTATCAAGTTGATCTGAAGATGAAGGCAACAACTACGAGTAAACTTCTAAGTTAAATTGATAATATTTAATTTAAAATTTGCATTTGCTTTTGCACCGGGAGCGATCAGGAGCGGGTTGTTTGATTAGCGCTGGTTAACTGTGCCCTGTGTTATTTTATGGACTATAATTATTATTGTTTGTTGTACAATTTTTTAAAGATAATTAATATATTATTAAATAATGTTTGATTAGATTTATTTAAAACCTTTGTGCATGATATGTGAGCTTTCTCTTACTTCTTATCCTACTAATATTATAAATGGGAAAGTATGTGAAGATGTTCGTATGTTTTTTATTCAAACACCCTAATGGCTCAACGGCTGAAATATGGTACAGGATAGATTAAAGTCTGTTCTTTTTATTCTTATTTATTTGATTTCCAGTTTCCATGGGTTGCGAGAACGGAATTAAAATCACGTGGACGGGACAACGAGTATCAGTTCGTGTTTCTAAAAAATAACTTCTTCACACATAAATATAAAACACACCCTGTAGGTTCTAACGTAACTCGTATGTAACTCTGATATACAACTTTTTGAACTCCCTTTGTATCTCACTGAATAAAAGACTAGGACACCCTGTAGAGTCTCGCCATTTTAATCGAACTTGATTTATATATCGTGTATCTTTTCTAAGCTATAACATACTTTCTCGATTAGATATTCCAGATTTACAACCTCACTAACTGATAAACTAGTACGAAAAACATCAGAAAAAATTAAATGCTCAAGTCAGACTTGAACTCACGACCTTTACCTTACAGGGGGAATGCTCTTCCAACTGAGCTATTGAGCCACACCTGAATGGCTGAATGGCTCCACCGTCACCCGGTGACGGTGGAGCCATTCAGGATCAGATCAGGAGCCGGACGGATTTTTAAGACGGATATAAAGAGAAGGAATATTTTAAGTGATTCATGTGTGGCTCAATAGCTCAGTTGGAAGAGCATTACAGCTTACAGTGGTTAGGTCGTGAGTTCAAGTGTCACTTGAGCATTTCATTTTTTCCGATGTTTTTCGAACTTAGCACCAGGACATAGGTTGTCCCAATGCTCCTACCAGTAGGACTATTTAGTAGGAGCATGAGGACGCACTCGTCATTCAAATGATAAACTGGTAATAAGGGCTTTTCAAATAATACAGTCTCATACAGTTTGGCTGTAGTCTGTTTCCCTCAGTGTTCCGTCGTCTCCCGAAATCCCTAACACCTATATGCCAGCCTTATTTTGGAACCGGTATCATCATAGATAATAACTTTCACTACAGACCAATAAAACGTAATTTTATTAATCTCAGATTGTATTAAGCGCTGACCTCACTGACCATAAGCTCAACAAACACAGCTTAAGCTTAGAATTATCCACCTCTTAAAGCTCATTTCTTCACAAAAGTCATATTAGAGATTTTCAATTACTTAGCTGTGGAGCTGGAGCGTTAAATTGTGGTGACAGATCTCATTGTAATATCTATAGTGTGATGAAAGTTAGATAGGAGATTTTCATTCTTGTCTTGATGGTTCTTAGTAAGGCTCTGCTTCAATAAAAGCGGTGGGCGGGGAGAAAGCGACAGCGGAGTAGTAGTATGGTCATGAGAAGAGATGAAAGGAATGTATGAATGTAGTGGGCTTTAGTGGCGAGGTAAGTCTAAGAAAAGGTGGTTGGAATGCGCGAAAGATGATATGGCAAGGAGGAATGACTGAAGAGGCAGAGTTTTAAAAAAGTACTGGTAACCAAACTGATGAATATTTAGGACACGTCAATTTGACTTCACCTCGCCTGAAACTAAAGGCAAAGTCTCGGAAAGAGGGTCACCATCGTAAACATGTACCATTTTAACAACAACTCAGCTTGACGGCCTCATCAGATGCCTTTTCACGCCCCGCATATAGGACCCGGGACTGTAAGAAGAAGGAAACACGTAAGCTGGCAGGGCCTTCCATTAGCTAACCCCTCCAACTGAGTCAAATTGTTTATGTTAATGACGTCGGGAGTGTAATGAATAGAGTCAGGATTTGAACCTGGGGCCTTTGGACCATAAGCCCAAATTCTTAACCAGTAAACTACCGCCAACGCAACCAAGAGATCCGGTTCTTAGCATTCCATGGATTCACCGTGCGGTCGCCGGGTCCATGGCGTGGTACAGAGAGGAACACTGCGACGGCGCCTGGGACTTGCGACCCAGGTGTAGGTTTAGGGTGGCCACCTTGTGATGCATCAGCGCTCACCTCCACCGTCAGTCGTGTTCCCCCCTCTACCTATCCAAATTTGGTAAGATCCTATCAACGCCGTTTTAGATATTCGTTTGAGTAAAGAGCTTACTGAAGCTCTTGGCAATCCGAGGTCTTTAAATAAGTTATACAGGGATTTAGCTGGAATTCCCCTTGCTCCCACTTCCACGGCGTAGAGTTTAACCACATAGCCATTTTTGGTTAACTCGTTGGTCAAGTCAAAGTATTTGTTTATTTTTATAGCGTGGTCTTTAGGTATGTTAGTTTCCCACGGTACTGTGAGTTCTACTAGTACTGCACGCTTTTGCTGTTTTGAAAATAGGAATATATCGGGTCTGGATGACGAGGCACAAACATCCTCCGGTATTTTATAGTGTTTCTCATACGAATCTGCGAGTAATGTCCAATCAGCGGCTGCTATCAAAATTGAGTACGGCTTTTGATTTGTCTTTTTTGAGCAGCCTTCCTTTACAAACGCGACGTCATTTCTTTGGTTTGTGGTTAAACCCTTTTTCGCTCTAGCTACCGCCAAACTTACCGCCTCACGTACGATTTCTAATACCTTATCATGTCGGCGCGAGTAATGACCCCGGTCTAATAGCGTCCTACAACCCACCAGTAGGTGCCTAGCAGTACCAATTGCTTCACCACATGAGTTACATGTTTTATCTGTGGCTTTTCCCCATCTGACAAGATTGCTTTGGTCGGGGAGGGTCAACTGGAATGCATTGAGATAGAATTTAAGGAGAGCCGGTGACCAGTCGTATATTAAGGTACGCCATTTTAAGGCTATGGGAATACAAAATTCACCTAGTGTTAACCATTCGTTTTGTATTTCTAGGTTCATTGCGTGCACTTTGTAGGTATTATTTTCATCTACTTGAAGAAAAGATTTTGTTATGTCTTTGTCTGACTGCCTCCTAGTATTACCCAAACCTACCCTACCAGTCTGCGAGCCTATCATGAATTTTTTATGGAATTGGAGGCGCGACTCGAGCTCTTTAGTACTTTGGTCTTTTGGAAGAGCTTGCACGATTTCGTCTTTTGATTTCGCTAGGACGTGCATTTTGGTTGCATTTGGTTATACTACTGTCGTTGGTCCGAAATACATCGGGAAAAAGAAGAACTCAAGTGGGACTTGAACCCATGACCTTTCCCTTACAAGGGGAATACTCTGCCAACTGCTGTCACACCTGTGTCACTTCAAATTTCCCTTCTCTTTATAAGTTGGCATAATAAATGCTATAAAAATTTCATTCAAATACTGTCATTGGCTTATGTTGGCCCAACGTATATTGCCGTCGATAGGCAAAAATACAATCTGACAAATTATAAGATGGATTCCTTACTAATGTAGACACATCCTGGGGGCTACAAGTAATACATTCTAAGGTTTTAAGTCTCGACTTACCGCTTGAGTTATATGGCCATTCGTTAGACTGACTCTCAGCCAGCCTAGGGCTACACCCATTTGTACGGATCGGTAAGTCGCCAATATTTTAGTCGGCTATCGATCATGATTGAGTATGGAGAAACCGTTTGGAGAAACATAGAGCGAGTGTTAGAATGCTGGATAGATAGAAATAATATTAAAATAAGCTGTTGTGCCATAAAAGCGGCAAAACTAAATGCGAAGCCTCGGTAGCTTAGTGGTTAAGGAGTCAGCCTTACGACCGAGAGGTACCGAGTTCGAATCCTGGCCATTACACTACCGACGTGAACCCGTTCCGAACCCGTTCCTAGCACAAGCAATTTAGCTTAGTTGGAGGGGTTAGAGAGAATATTAGCAATTTCGGTTCTAATATTCTTTTACAAACAAAAAAAATGAAATTACAGTAAGTACGTATCTCCTGTTCCGATTTAGGAAATAGTATGTAAAAGGTACCTCCAAATTGAAGAATTGAATGATACTTACTTACTGTGTCACATAAATATTTACCACTAAACGGTATAAACTAAACGGTAAATACACGGAATCCATCCTCGCATTTGCAGATGATCTCGCAATACTTACTCGCAGCCCAAAGCAGTGCCAAGACCTGTTGCGTAAAGTGGATGAATTCTGTACATGGACAGAAGGAATGAAAACAAAACCTAGCAAATGCTATTGTCTATGTCTGGGTAGGCGGGGTACCAGATATACCTCATATGATCCAGGGCTTAGTATAGGCGGGGAAAACGTTTCGACTATATCCGAAACCGTGCCTTTTAAATTTCTCGGAAGACAAATAGATAACAGAGGTTGCACTCCAGCTTTAGAAGAAGTAATTAATAACTTCATTATCGATATACAAAAGGTAGACCAGCAGCCACTAAGTAATGTCAAAAAAGCGTGGATTTACGACAACTATTTAACCTCGCGTCTTAACTGGCCGTTTCTTGTTTATGATATAAGCCAGAGCCTTCTCAAAAAACTAGATGCGAATGTTACGAAGACATTGAAGTCGTGGCTGGGGCTAGCTCAGTCGGCAGACCCATCGACATTATATAGAGCCTCAAATAACTTTGGAATGACGTTCAAGAAACCATCGGAACTATATAAACATCTAAGAGTAACCAAAATGCACGTCCTAGCGAAATCAAAAGACGAAATCGTGCAAGCTCTTCCAAAAGACCAAAGTACTAAAGAGCTCGAGTCGCGCCTCCAATTCCATAAAAAATTCATGATAGGCTCGCAGACTGGTAGGGTAGGTTTGGGTAATACTAGGAGGCAGTCAGACAAAGACATAACAAAATCTTTTCTTCAAGTAGATGAAAATAATACCTACAAAGTGCACGCAATGAACCTAGAAATACAAAACGAATGGTTAACACTAGGTGAATTTTGTATTCCCATAGCCTTAAAATGGCGTACCTTAATATACGACTGGTCACCGGCTCTCCTTAAATTCTATCTCAATGCATTCCAGTTGACCCTCCCCGACCAAAGCAATCTTGTCAGATGGGGAAAAGCCACAGATAAAACATGTAACTCATGTGGTGAAGCAATTGGTACTGCTAGGCACCTACTGGTGGGTTGTAGGACGCTATTAGACCGGGGTCATTACTCGCGCCGACATGATAAGGTATTAGAAATCGTACGTGAGGCGGTAAGTTTGGCGGTAGCTAGAGCGAAAAAGGGTTTAACCACAAACCAAAGAAATGACGTCGCGTTTGTAAAGGAAGGCTGCTCAAAAAAGACAAATCAAAAGCCGTACTCAATTTTGATAGCAGCCGCTGATTGGACATTACTCGCAGATTCGTATGAGAAACACTATAAAATACCGGAGGATGTTTGTGCCTCGTCATCCAGACCCGATATATTCCTATTTTCAAAACAGCAAAAGCGTGCAGTACTAGTAGAACTCACAGTACCGTGGGAAACTAACATACCTAAAGACCACGCTATAAAAATAAACAAATACTTTGACTTGACCAACGAGTTAACCAAAAATGGCTATGTGGTTAAACTCTACGCCGTGGAAGTGGGAGCAAGGGGAATTCCAGCTAAATCCCTGTATAACTTATTTAAAGACCTCGGATTGCCAAGAGCTTCAGTAAGCTCTTTACTCAAACGAATATCTAAAACGGCGTTGATAGGATCTTACCAAATTTGGATAGGTAGAGGGGGGAACACGACTGACGGTGGAGGTGAGCGCTGATGCATCACAAGGTGGCCACCCTAAACCTACACCTGGGTCGCAAGTCCCAGGCGCCGTCGCAGTGTTCCTCTCTGTACCACGCCATGGACCCGGCGACCGCACGGTGAATCCATGGAATGCTAAGAACTGGATCTCTCTAATAGGTAAACGTTTCGATGTTTGTCATTTAATCACGCTCCAGCAGCTTAACGGATCGGGCTGAAATTTGGTACAGACTTAGATTACAGTCTTGAATAAAAGGCTATAAGATCTTCTTTTTACCCGACTATGGCGAAGCCAAAAGGAGGGTTATGATTTTGACAGACTATGTATGTATGTATGTATGTTCATTTGTTCCCTTATAGCTCCTCAACTACTTATTAGAACCGGACAAATGAGGTATCGTTACAAGCGGCTTGATCGTCCGATGGTTATAGGCTATATGACGTGTCACTCAATCTTGTATAGCGCCCTCTGGCGCTCATAAGGTACTGTGTTAAAAAATAATTTTGAGATAAATATGCCATGTTTGGTATCAAATGAAAGTGCTTAATGAGCACTTTTCAAATTTGTATAAATTATTAGCTTTACCTTGCCCCAAACTAATTTAAATAAAAAATAAAGTTTAAAACTAAAACCCGACTACCGAAAAATCACGCTCTAAAGGAGCTTTTATTTGACCAACATCTTTTCCCTCAACTGTCAAAATATTGACATGTACCTACAGTCAGCATCAGAAAGATGTTGACGAACAAAGTGCTCAAAATTGTTTTAATTTAGTTTTTTTTACCCCTAATTAAAAAATAAACTGATATTTGGTACACAACTTTAGTTTAGACAATAATATCATATAAATCGATAAAACAGTTTGATTTACTCTTAATACGAAAGTTATTAAGTTAAGTTTAAGTTAAAAAGAAAACGATCATTTTGAGTCTTCGTAATCAAGATATTTATGACACTAACTGTACCTACCTAGGTTAGAAATAAAGTTTAAAACTAAAACCCGACTAATGAAAAATCACGCTATAAAAGTAACAAACAAGAAAATATCAAGAATAGCCGTGGTCGTATGCCACTTTTCCCTAGAATACTTATATTGTTTTGTTGGAGTAAGTGGCATACGACCACGGCTATTCTTGATATTTTCTTGTTTGTTACTTTTATAGCGTGATTTTTCATTAGTCGGGTTTTAGTTTTAAACTTTATTTTTTATTTATATTATTTTGGGGCAAGGTAAAGATAATAATTTATACATATTTGAAATGTGCTTATTAAGCCCTTTCATTTGATACCAAACACATCATATTTATCTCAAATTTATTTTTTAATACAGTACCTTGTGAGCGCTAGAGGGCGCCACACAAGATTGAGTGACACGTCATATAGCCTATAACCATCGGACGATCAAGCCGCTTGTATAACGATACCTCACTTGTCCAGTTCTAATAAGTAGTTGAGGAGCTATGAGGGAACAAATGAACATACATACATACATACATACATAGCCTGTCAAAATCATAACCCTCCTTTTGGCTTCGCAGTAGTCGGGTAAAAATAACCCAATTTCGTACCAACGCCTGCCAAAATTGTTTAGAAAAATGTTCCTACACTTCCTAAAGAGCTCTTCCCACAAACAGTACTTCACCGGGGGAGGCACTCGACGTGACGTCGGCAGTCGGCAGCTAATATGTAACTATTAGCGCCCTGCTCGGCCCTCAGTTAAAATTATCTTTCAAGTGGTTACACTCAACGCTTATGTGTACTACACCTGTGTGATCTTGATACTTCTGTTGTTCAACGTTGCTTATGCGAAAGCTTCTTTGAGTATTTTATATTGTAAACATTTTTACCAATACTTTAAAATTGATTATAACGAATATTTACTTAGAAATATCTTACCAACTATCTAATAGCGAAATCTTTATATTTCTTTGTCTGGTTTTCCTTCGATTTTATTTTTATAACACGCGCTTGGATCCAGTCTGTGGATCCTAGTGGAGCCAAACAGGCATTTGTATTTAGTCACATTTATTCTTAAACAAAGTGTCTAAACTATCTTCCACAATTTAATAAATAAATAAATAAAAACTTTTCACGCATTATTATCTGAGCTGCAGCTATTATTATAGCTAGTTAGAGAAAAATGAAAGAAAATATAAAAGAAGGCAAGAAAAAAGCTCTGCCATCTACAAAATTTAATATAATCTTATGAATAAAATTGTACAAAGCATATTAGAGTCAGTTTAAAAACTAACATTACCAAACAAATAATTGACAGTCAAGTATCAAGTCTGGTTAGGCGTAGTAACCTGCGCCTGACCACCCCGGCACGTGCCTCTAGTATAAACTACGGAAGTCAAATTAAATAATTATAGATTTAATACTTACAACAACTATTTAACATAGTTCATATTCATAAGCACTGATGATTACTCTGTTCCCTTTATAATAGTGTTTGCCGATTGCATTTAAAGTTACCAACTCAGGGCGCGAAGCCTGATCTGCCTTCTGCCTTTTCCTCTTCCATTCATGATAATGGAGCTACCGTCTCCTTCCATGACGTCAGAGTAGGAAGTGGAAAGATGTCTTCTCTACCTCAGACTAAACTTATTATTTTAATATGAGGTTTTTACGTATCACAATGAAAAAATTTAAAAACCCCCGTCACAAAAAACACCAAAAAGTTGAAAATAAATGAATACATTTTAATTCGACGGTTGCCATGTCGGGGGACCGTAACTGGTTAAGTACTCCTTTGTATCGTAAGGTCCCCCGACATGGCAACCGTTGAATTAAAATGTATTCATTTATTTTCAACTTTTTGGTGTTTTTTGTGACGGGGGTTTTTAAATTTTTAATTTAATTTTTATTTTATACTTTTTAAATTGACCTACTAGTCAAGCTCATTCATTTGATACCCATATTGAGGGAATTATAAAGAAATTTGTATTCCAACATGTTGTGGCGGCGGCCATCTTGGACCGATTTTTTTCAAACATAGCTAAGAACACTCCCGACTAATATACCTTTCAAACAAAAAAAACAAAATCCAAATCGGTTCATCCGTTTGGGCGCTACGATGCCACAGACACACACACACACACACACACACACACACACACACACACACACACACACACACACACACACACACACACACACAGACATGTCAAACTTATAACACCCCGTCGTTTTTGCGTCGGGTGTCAAAAAGAAGTAAGACTTTATGTATGTATAATTGGACATCTCAGTGTAAATATTTGTATCATATCAACAATGATACAAATATGTTATGTTAAGTATGTAATTACAATGAAACGTATCTTAGCTATGCTTACTTTGGGTCTAGATAGCGTAGTAAGAATATTGTAAAATATTTTATTTTATCTCTAAAATTTTTACAACTAGGTACAAAGATGCTAGTGTGGTGTTGTCAAAACTAACATACGCTTAAAATCTCTAAAATGGTATTATACATTTGAATGAATTTATAAAGCACTAGCTTTTGCCCGCGGCTCCATCCGCGTGGATGTCGGTTATCGCGACCAAACATAGCCTATGTCCTTTCTCAAGGTCTAATCTACCCCTATACCAAATTTCATTAAAATCGGTTCAGTGGTTTAGGCGTGAAAGCGTAACATACAGACAGACAGACAGAAAGACAGACAGACAGACAGACAGAGTTACTTTCGCATTTATAATATTAGTATGGATTTATAATACTAACTTTAAATGCGAATACATTGGGAAAAATGAAATGTTCAGTGGGACTTGAACCTCCAATCTGGGTGTATAATACAATTTTAGAGATTTTTAGCGTACCTATTTTAGTTAGGTTTTGAAAGCCCAGAATTAACATCAAATTCACTTTTTAAACACAAATGCTAGAAGCCATTCATACTTCATAGTATGTATTTAACTGCTTCCTCTGAAATAGTGACATTCTGAACACACATAAAAACATTTAAAATAACTCACTACAACTAGGTGGCGCCAGCTATTTACAACATTGAAACAATAACATTCAATTCTCAGTAGTTGAAGTCTGATACTATAATACGTTTTCCGTAAATAATAGTGCTGTACCTCTCGAGTTTTATCGATATCGATAAATAGACTGCATTTGACTATAAACGTGTACCTATACAGATGTTTTTAGGAGGCAGTCAAGCACGATACACATGATAGAAAGTGGTTACCGTGGCCTATGGATGTACGCAACACCAGGCGCATCACACTAGTGATGTTGCTTCTCTATTACCTATCAATGTTAAACAATGAAGTATTTAATAATGTGCAACAAATTAAGGGTGTATGGAGCCCCGTCAAGACTTTTGGAGCCAGTATAACCTATGCCTGCTGTATTTGGACGAGGCTCTAACATAGCCTTTCACAGGGTTGATATGTTTAAAATTAAAGTGATAATTGTTTAATAAAAAAGGTTGCATGGTTAACCTAATAATTTGCTCGCTTACACAGTATAAATTTTGTTGTAATAGATAATCTAGTTCTAATATAGTTCACTGAGTTTCTTGATGTTTTCTTCTCAGTAGAACCAACCTACCGAACCAGCGAAAGAATCATTTTCCAATATTTATCTTATTTAATATTTTTATATTTCTTGACATAAGTAAATGACGCTTTAAAAGTTTGATATTCATATGCTCCTTATGTCGGGTGCCCCAAATCAAAACCCAGTAAGCGACATATTTTCTGAAATCCTTTCTTTTTCATATTTCGAACTTTCATAGTAAGTCGCATCGAATTGTGAAGACACCTGCTTTAAAATCTTACAATGAACAGATATTTCAACAGCGTGATACCTAGTAAGTGTACTATACTTACAATCAAAATACCAGATCAAAATCCTAGTAACTCGCCTTTACACATTGTGTCTAAACTGAATAAATGAAATTGATTCTTTGAGTCGAGCAAATGAAGATCGTACAACCCAGATCAAAGGCAGGAGAAGGAGTAAGCAAACCCCAGGCATTGTGGTGAAAGCCTTGGAAACCACCAAAATTCTTATAAGATGATAGAGATAGACGAAACGGCTGTATCTACTTTAATTGCGAAATCTAATTATCTAATCTACGTAATATTATGTAGATCTCCGCCATTAAAATGAGATGCAATATCATAAAACACTCACATTATACTAAACTGACATTAAAATGTTGTGAAAAGTTGTAACACATTCACAAAACGTATTATAAAATAATATATCTTTCCAAATTTTACGATTCCATTGATGATATATTTCAATCACTACGCAACGTCATTCAAATTAATAGTTATAATACTAATAGTGCGTGGGCTTTTAGATTGAATTAATTTATGTTCATAACATAACATCATAAACATAACATAACATAAACTCACGCCTGTATTCCCCGAAGGGTAGGCAGAGGTGCTAGCACCCACATTATCACTGCGACGCGAGCGAGGACACGGGGCTGCACACGCTCACCGAGTGCCCGGCATGGGCCGAACCGAGACGGGAGCTAGTGGCAGCCCTGGGAGTGAGAGTTCTCACCCTCGCCACCCTGCTCACAGCAATGGTCCGCTGCGCGGACGCGTGGGCGGCCGGCGTCTCCTTCAGCGAGCAGGTAATGGTCGTGAAGGAGACGGCGGAGCGGGAGAGGCGGCGCGAGCGAGAAAGACTCGCGGATCGCGCCGCCCGCGCGCGCAGGCAACTCGTGCGTCGGAGGGCACTGACTGACCTCCGTCCCCCATGAGCGCGGGCCTGGGGGTGACGGGTGGAGCCGCCTGTCACCCCAGCAGAAGCAGGCCACGGCGGCGGCGTGCTGAATAGCGCGCCTCCCCATTCCGGGGGCGAGTTGGGGACACCGTTGTCCCCCCTCCTGAGGAGGGCCAGACCGTAAGGGATGGCCCTGGGTCAGCCGGGGTGCGAGGGATATGTCTTTGACAACCTCACCTCCGGCCTAGCACCAAGACCCACAGTCGGCGTGCGGTTTTAGTCGGTTCGAGTCCGACATAACCTCCCCTTCCGGCTCCGGCAGGGGGGGTATCCGAGGGGATTTCCGCACGGAAAAAAAAAAAAAAAAAAAAAAGCACCCACATTTCGCCAATTTATGTTTAGGTGAGGTGAGGTTAGTGAGCCTATTGCCATTAACCGGGCACTTATAAACCTGCGATAAATACACACATACTGCGAAAAGCATCGAAAAGTCATTGGTGTGTACCATGGTAAACCTGGGATAGAACCCGAGACCTCGTCTCAGCAGTCCATTACCCATACCACTAGGCTACCGCAGATGTTCATTTTGTAAAATAAATCAATAAAGTGAAAATAGTGATGGTGATCGATATTGACAGATCTATCGATATTTACGTAATTTAGTTCAGCACTGTTTTAAAATTTTCAAATGTATTTTGACAGCATATTTTTTCAGATGCACATTAAAATTAAAACATCATATAAATTGAGTTACATATCTTCGTTATCTACTTATCTGTATTAATAAATTATGCTGAAGAATTTATTAGTTTAACTACCTTTTAAATTCTCGCGTCCATGATATACAATAATTATAACGAGAATTGTAGCGGGTAGATGGAGAACCTACTACCTCACGGTCTCGAGGACGGCGGGCGTGCACTACTGAGCCAGTCAACCTGTGACCACGGCCCGGTGTAACATGGTCGAAACGTCAGGCAAATCAAAGGTATGTATGTACCCATACCATGATCGCGTTAATTCCCGTTATAATTATTGTATAGTTTATTATGTAATATGGCAATAGGCTCACCCCTTATTACGTGGGACCAAATACATTGATTGGTGAAATTTAGGTGTTAAATCAAACATCTGCCTAACTCTCCAAGGATAAAGGCATGATTATATGTACGTATGTGTGTATTCCTTTTTAGTCTGTTCTTCTCAATCATCTCAGAAATGTGGAGTCCTTCATTACACTGTTCCAGTAATTTAATCAAAACCAAAGTGTCGTCGGTAATATCAATGACAAGGGCGGCACTCGACCACGTTCACGACCGTTCATAGCTAGAATAAATAATATTTAACATATTCACAGGATCGTTTGGACAGGATTACTTACTTACGTGTCATCAACTTAGGGTTGTCTCAAAATATTAGCTATTAAATTATATTTGACATTGAAATTACTTTAAAACTGACGTTTCGGCCACTTTACAGCATCATTCAGCATATTCAGCAGCAACAAATATATCGCGATAGAATCTGTAAAAGTGGTTTTCAATGAAAACCACATAATTCGCGTAAACTTTAGAATGAATCATATATTGGATATATTAATTTATTTGTATGTAATTTGTAACTAATTTATTGGAGAATAATTAAAATATATATTTCAAATATTATTTTCAGAAAACAGTCTTCTACGAAAATGAAGTGTTCAGGCTAAATTCTGTTTGGCTTTTCTCTTTTATAGTTTTCCGTGGATTCACTTGGAACACTTTTTCTGTGAGAGTAATTTAGACTTGTGACCCGGACCTAGGTTTAGTAAGTACCTACCTACTCATCTCCACTTTCAGCTGTGTAGGTATACAGGCTTGAAGATTTTCAAGATTCCTGAACGGGAATAAGTTTAGGTTTCAGGGATTTTCTTTCATTTAATTTACCATGTTTATTAGACAGATTTGATCCTTATGACTGCCACTATCGACTGAAGTCTTAAAAATACAGGATGTGTTTTTCCGGGTCTTACTCGGTTCGATTACCGGTAGTGTAAAGCTTGTTTTCGAAAATCTTTCAATGCAGTTCTGTTTCTTTTTCAAAATAAAGGAATGTTTCCTTTGACTGAAATTCTCTGTCTCCAGTATTTCGAGTACTTCCCGTCCAGGGAGCATGAAAATCTTCCTCCCTATATGCGTCTAATCAGATTTGATAAGTTCCTGGCAATGTCGTGAAGTTCTTTCTTAAAGTGCTTACTTAAACGTAACCCGCCTTTATTTGTTCTTTCAGGGATGACACAAAATGTAAACTTATTTTTTGTGACACCCCTACAAGGACGATAGATCCTACAAAGGGTGACAAGTTCACAGTTTAAATTATATCCTTAGAACATCTGATAAGTTCGGTGCGGTCACAAAGGCGGGCGCGGCTCACATAAATAACCGAAATATTATGCATGTATCTACATTGAAAGATCTTTATTTATTAAGATGTAAGCTGTGATACAACCAATTTATGAAGTCGGACCCTCTGCCTATTACGAAGATAATGACATTAGATATGACGTGGTCTTTTTTTAATATGTGTTACAACCCTATTTTGTGGGCGACTACCAAAACTTATTGATTAGTAAAATTTAGTTTTTTTTTCTATAAAATATGTTGAGGTAGATCTGGGAATGAGGATACTGGCCCAGGTTAGAAGGCGTATGTAGGCGATACATGGAAACAAGCTGGATACTTGCCATTTTTTTTTAATTAGTTCTACCTGTCAATCACTTATTGGTCATTTAGACCTTAACGACAAGCAGTCGCTTCATAGAAAAATCGAAACTGTGGTTATTATAAACAGCAGGCAAAGTAAACTAACTCACATTTACACATATTGGAGAACACTTGTACTTTTTCACAATATTTATTTTTTGAACCTAATTGGTTTTGCCTTACGGCATTCTCAAAGGTTTACATTTACTAAAGGTTTTGGATGTTCTTAATCGAATTAACAATGAATTCCACCAAGTGCGATCAATCAACAATATAAATACACACCTGCAAATCCCCGAAAAGGTAGGCAGAGGTGTAATCATATGAATGGATGATACCCACATGAACAGAAGGGGTTTATCAATGTCTTATTTTTAAAGCTGAGTGCCACCACTGTTAACATGGTACATGTTTACGATGGTGACCCTCCTTTAGCTTAACATCAGGCGAGGTGAAGTCAAATTGACGTGTCCTGTATAAAAAAAAAAGCTTGTGGACCAGAGGATGTAGTGGTCCCGAGGAGGGCCAAACCGTAAGGTATGGCCCTGGGTCAGCCGGGGTGCGAGGGATATGTCGAAGACAACCTCACCTCCAGCCTAGCACCACGACCCACAGTCGGCGTGCGGTTTTAGTCGGTTCGAGTGCGGCATAACCTCCCCTTCCGGCTCCGGCAGGGGGGTATCCGAGGGGATTTCCGCATGAAAAAAAAAGAGGATGTAGTGGTATATCAGAATCGAACTATCGATAACCACACGATATTCTGTTGCTTGAGCCAATAACCAGAGGCCCTATACCCTAATAACGAAGAGCCCAGAAGCCTTGACAGTCTCCTAACCAAAAAGAAGACCATAACATAATTTACATTCTTTAAGGGAAAATTACCCGACAAAATAGTAGATTCCGCTATAACATGTCTTATTTATAGCGAGAGCAACATCGTTTACTGTGTAAGCGTCCATGTTCTGATAAGATAATATAAAAAAGTACTAAAGATGCATATTTAAAACATCGACCTGTGTGACATTTAAATTTCACAAAAAATAAATAAGTAGCGTATGAAAGTGGTTTACAAGAAACGGTCTCTATTTAGGGTATACGCTTGGAATACGTTTTCGAAATAATGTGACTACAAGTCTTTTAGAACAAGCTGAGCAAAGTGGGTTTTATCTAACACTAGCTAATGCCCGCGTCTCTGTCTGTATGGATTTCGGTTATCGTTTTTGTTATATCTCAAATTCCGTTTAACGAATTGCAATCAAACACACGGTATTTTTTCGTTTATTCCGAACCTGACCCGAAAACTTTACCCGGTCGCGGGTTAGGTTAGAAACTTTAAAAAATGAGTCCGAACGTAACCCTCTCCCTAACCTGACCCGACGGTCTCGTTCCTATCATAACCCGATCTGGCACTTCGCCGGCCGCTGCTGCGGCACGCTCGCTTCGCTCGCTCGGCTCGTGCGTTGGGGTCACAGTTCTAACCTAACCTAACCTACAGAAGTTGAAATTACCGCACTTCGCTTTTAAAAATAACAGAAATCCGCGCAATTCGGGTTATGATAGGAATGAGATGTCGGGTCAGGTTAGGAAGAGGGTTACGTTCGGAACAAATATCACATTATTTTTCAAGTTCCTAACCTAACCCGCAACCGGGTCAGGTTTTCGGGTCAGGTTCGGAATAAGCCTATTTTTTTGGGTCTTACCAAAAACTTTGTGATAAAAAATGCATTGAAATCCGTTCAGTAGTTTTTCTTCTTCATCCTAGTTTTTGACAGACAATAATTCCAAATATTCATTTAACGGGCTAAGAAACTGTAATTTTACGTAACCCAGTACCCATTTTATAAATATCTCCAATGTACCTACACAATACAATTATTTTACAATTGTATAGTGCTTACCTAGTAAGAATATATAGGTACAGTGTATTTTTGTGTACTAGCAGGCGATATATTTCACTAACGAGGAGCTAAGCGACAATTTACTGCAGAAAAGTAAATGGAAACTTCTTGTAGTAACTGTTGGTACAGCTTCCAAGCTCTATAACCGTACACATACATAGTTCATAGTTACATACATACATTATTATATCTGTCCCTCCGCATGGGAAGAGATGGGGTGGATATATTACCAACTATAATTTATTTATTTTGATAAGCAAATAATGTATTTACCTACAATTGTGTGGCGTGGCAGATAGTACCTATTTACTACTACGAATGTTTAGTACATTACCCCGGATAACATCATTTAGTTACCGGGTAAAATGACCTAAAGCAACTCACTTCAAACATCTTTTCCTTTATTAGGTATAATTCGATATAAATCAAATGATACATCTATTCTCAAAAACGAAAATGTGATGTTATCATATCGTTTGATCTTACAGAAGTTGCTAAAAATAAAATCAAAGTAACTACCAAAATTCAATATAAAAAGTCTGTAAATCGTGTTTACAAACCGGTATACCTGTTAAATATAGAACATCAAAAAACGCAATGACACAGCGAAATGTGTACTGTGGAAAAAAAGTATGAATCACTTTGCATTTTATAAAAAAGATAGATTTTTCACGATAACTCAATAATTGATAGGTACGACAGACTGACTAAGAAAAAGATTAAAGTTTACCGACATCGATACAGCAAAATTAATAAGCAAAGATTTAACAAAATCATTGTACAAAAATAGCATCGTAAGTTTAAAGTTTATATTGGAGCCAATAAAAGAAGATGAATGATGATCGATGCAGGCGAACCCGCGGTGCGGTCGCTAGTTTAACTCAAACATGTCATTTTAAATTATCCAATCGATTCTTTGTGGACATTTTTATCGACTTGCAATAATTTAATGGATGACATCACTAAAAACTAATAAAAATTATTTATGGTCACCTCACAGTGTGAGGTGGTATTTTTAAAATAAGAATGTAACCGACATCGACAGCTAGAATTATATTTTTTTTATTGAGACCGTGAAATGATCTAATGATATTAAAATATAAATTAATCTGCTTCGGTGTTTTTTTCTTTTGCCAATTTAGTTTGTGAAGTTATGCGCATATTGTTGAAATGAAATATTTTAATCGACCAGGTGGATACGTTTCGCAATTTTAGTGTTATTTATAATTCCGATATCATTAAGTGAATAAGGCAATTAAAAATGAAAATTCAATACTAAGATAATGCTAGTTAAATATGAAAACTATCAAAGAAACTTTTACCACATATTACCACCTACATCTGTATTAATAGAAATGGATGTTGCTAAGCGCATAATTCGAGAAAGGCTCGATCGATTCGGTTATTTTTTTCGTAGGCAAGTACGGTCCAAAAGTTCCAAGGAACGTTACAAAATCCCACGCGGATAAACAGGAACGGGAACAGACCCACGCAGGCAAAGCCGCGGACATCAGCTACTATCTAATAAAATCTAAAATATCTATTACTTAATATTCACTTTCTCAAACTACGAAGAAATAAAAAAAACAACAAAAAAAGTATTCGACTCAAAACAATTAAGACCAAGGCAGCCGTCAAAAGGGCCAACTGACGCCCCCTGTGTGGCCCTTAATACGGTTTTGACAGCCCTGGCATGAAGTGTCAACTCGTTTCACAATAATTGGACGTGAGTGACAGCCCTTCTGATTGATACTACCTACTGTGTACCGCAGCCACGGGTGTCATGGTTTTATTAATTCTGTTGTTCATCAATTTTGATCTTTGAGATTTGTTTGTCTCCTGTATTACAACGTGGATTCGTGTATTACTTATATTTTTAAATTTCATACCTTATGAGCAGTATTCTAGAATGAAATTATTTATGTATCTGAGGACAGATTTATAGATTTGATAAATTGCGTATAGATACAATCAAGTTATGTGACTCAACCTGAATCTCAGTTTATCTGAGATTCTGAGATCTTGAGAAGTTTATCTGAGATCTTGAGATTCAGATTGAGTCATTTAACTTGAGTGTCATTCTAGAACACAAACTTTAGGGCCGTGTTCTTAAGTTTTTCAGGTATTAGGTAATTACCAACAAAAGTATAATAGTAATTACCGAATAACTAGCAAGTTAACTGTGAATACACACTCAATCACACAAAAACAGGTGGACACATTTGGCTGATATTTAGCACATAATAAATTATTGCAAAAAGAATGCAACCTTTGGGTAAATGCGACCGTTGTGGAAATGAGACCGATGGGTAAATTAATAGATATCAGTTACTTAATCACACCAGAACTGCTGATCGGATCTTTCATATTTCTTTCTTGGGATTTGTCATAGAGATAGATTAGAATCTGAACAGCACATTCACTCATTTTTACCCCGAGAACATGTGTCAGTGAATTGTGAGGCCGGGAATAAAATTTCACACGAGAACCGTAGACTACAACAACGACAACTAATAGTAAAGATATAGTAATCCAGACATCGTAAATTCTTTATGGTTCCTATCCTATCGTTCAGTCCATCGACAATAACATATAAATTCTTGTTACAAATAAAGTTATTACAATGTAGTGCAATATCCTGATCGTTATACTACAATATTTGTACGGCAGGACACATATTTTGTACCTAAGTCGCGAGATAAACGGACCTTTTTTTTCGTGCAAAAAATCCCCACGGAGCCGGTGGAGGTGGTTATGTCGGACTAAAACGCACACCGTCTTGGGTCTTTGGTTGCCGGAGGTGACATTGCCGAAAGCATATATCTCGCACCCCGGCAGATCCAGGACCATCTCTTTCGAGATGGCCCCCTTCGGGTTGCAGATTCCATAAAATAAGTAATTCTTTCCAGGGCAACTGTATACGCTTTTTTAACAAGCTTCCTAATGAAATCAGAGATTTGCCTGTTAATAATTTTAAAAATACAGTAAAGAGCAAACTGTGCCAGAAAGGCTACTTATTATAAAATCCAAGAATATTTAAACGATAAACAAGCTTAGAAATGAGCTGTTCGCTCAGCTATGCTACTCAAGCAAAACACTGTATCTAGACCAGAAGTTTTAGGCTAAGTAAATGTTTTGTAAATAGACCAAAAAAAAATGCCCGCTGAGTTTCTTGCCGGAGTCTTCTCAGGTCTGGGCCGCGTTTCGAACCGGTGCGGTGGTCCATTTACTAGTATTAGTTAGTATATAATATTTACTTTATGTTGACGTTTTGTAAGTTCCGATTTAATGGTATATGCAGAATAAACTATTGTTTATTTTTTTCATTTTGATTTAGTGTTCCCATCTAGCCCCGGGTACAGGGAGGCGCACTTTGCGCCGCCGCCGCGGCCTGTTTCTGCTAGGGTGACAGGCGGCTCCACCGGTCGCCCCCAGGCCAGAATGGACCCTGCGGCGCGCGGATTGTTTTGTCACAATCTGTGCTTGCTGATGAGCTCGTCCAACGCCGTAGCATCCCGTGTTATCCTCAAAAGTTACCGAATAAACGTGTACTACGTGTTTTTTTATTACACGTCAATTTGACTTCACCTCGCCTGATGGTAAGCTAAAGGTAAAGTCTCGGAAAGTAGGTCACCATCGCAAACACGTACCATGTTAACAGTAGTGGCACTCAGCTTGACGGCCTAATCAGATGCCTTTTCACGCCCCGCTTAAAGGACACGGGACTGTAGGGAGAAGGAAACATGTGAGCTGGCAAGGAGTTCCAGGTCTTAAGGGTGCGGCATAGGAATTATTCACTGAAACGCATATAGAGCATATTTTGAGCACAGGTCCAAGATATATGTCCCAAGGTATATCAATAACAATACAGTGTACAGTGTACAAGCCATATTTCATACAGTTAGCGCTGCGGTTTTACTCAAATTTCCCTTTTCAATAAAACTTCGTTAGTAGTGGTCAGACGTTGACATTTATTGTTGGCGCCAGTGGTTTACCTCATATTACAAATCGTCATATATATTCATATTTTACATAATATTATTAGACTCCACACGTAAAGTTTACTTAAAGATTAGGTACGACATATTTTGTTATTTTAGCGGTCATTTCAATATGACTTTACCACGCCTTCTGTGGATAACCTAAAGTTAAAGTCTCTGGAATAACGGTTATGCGTAGATACCATGGTGAATGTTCTGACGAGCTCTTCCAATTAGTCCCACCCTCTCCTTTCCTTCACAGGACGACACGTACAGGGCTAAGATGCCATCCATAAACGGTGCAGAGTATACCTGCTAGAACCAAGCGTTTTAGTGACATTCCTATGCCGCACCACTAAGATCTAGAACTCCCTGCCAGCTCACGTGTTTCCTTCTTCCTACAGTCCCGGGTTCTTTAAGCGGGGCATCTAATGAGGCCATCAAGCTGAGTGACACCACTGTTAACATGGTACATGTTTACGATGGTGACCCTCTTTCTGAAACTTTGCCTTTGCTTAATATCAGACGAGGTGAAGTGAAATTGACGTGTCCTATATGAAAAAAAAACTTACATAATTGCTACAATGGTGGCTGTCAACATGACAACTTTTCATCCAGTCATTTTTCCAATTTTTTCCAATGTTTTTCGAACTTAAAAGTTAGCATAATAAATGCTATAAAAAAATCATTCAAATATTTGGGCGCAGTCATCAAAATTCAATGTTTAAAAATGGTTGAAAAATCATTCATTGTTTCCAACAGTTCGTAAGAATGTTGGTAGATGGCTGCACCGTCGCCCTTATAGACGGATATAAAGAGAAGGAAAATTTAATATTTACTCTTTATCGTGTTAGTAAAGCTAAATTTAATGATAATTTCATAAAAAAACATCACTACAAAAAGTCAACTAGCGCCAAGCGCGTGCTTTTTTCTATTATAATAGTGGTATTTCCCCTTATATAAAGACTGCCATAGAAGCTCGTATGATAACCAGGATCAACGGTTTGCCGCGCTCACTATGCCACGGTTGTAGATTTACCAAATTAATAGTACACGTACCCTTTTATTCCCATCAGTTTATATGACACAATAACCCAAAAACGTGACATACTAATCGTTGACAATGACCCTGATATTCGCCGAATATATTAACGAACAGACGGTTCATTGTATCTTTTATTGAGGAAACACTACGATAAGCCTTTCGTAATATTTCCAGACACCTTGACCCCTGGGCATCAAGTATCACTACCCATTTGTGTATACGAGTATTTAAATATGCTAAATTGTTTCCTGCTAGTTTCTTTAATTCTCATTAATTTTAGACGTAATTTGGTACAGTCTACATCAGAGAATTCTTGATGAACAAAGTACCCAAAATAATAATCTTTTATATAAATTACGTGTCACGTTGTTTGTCCGCGATGGACTCCTAACGATTTTATTCAAATTTGCACACCGTGTGCAATTTGAACTTGAAAGATAGGATAGCTTACATCTTAATTAATTTAGCGATAAGTGATTTCGTACATAGTAAATAACATCTTTCAAAAAATTCAAAATTCAAAAATATTTTATTTTGCATAGACCATTAAATCGGCACTTACAAAACGTCAACATAAAGTAAATATTAAATACTAACTAATACTAGTAAATGGACCACTGGCACCATAGAGTTTAAACAACAAAGGGTACCTACATAAAACTAAAGTTGCAGTTACAGGAAAATTGTGTTAAAGACAATTATTATTATTTATTGAGTAATATCTAAAGGGAAATTAAGTAGAGCTACCATCCCTGCATGTATCTGCATTCAGTGGCACGATGAGGAATGACAATTCCTTGTCGTGCCACTGGTGGCACAAGTTGGTGGCACGACGAGGATAAACCCCCACCGGTTCGAAACGCGGCCCAGACCTGAGAAGACTCCGGCAAGAAACTCAGCGGGCCTTTTTTTTTGTCTATTTACAAAACATTTACTTGCCTAAAACTTATGGTCTAGATACAATGTTTTGCTTGAGTAGCATAGCTGAGCGAACAGCTCATTTCCAAGCTTGTTTATCGTTTAAATATTCTTGGATTTTATAATAGCCTTTCTGGCACAGTTTTCTCTTTGCTGTATTTTTAAATTTATTAACAGGTATATCTCTGATAGCGTATACAGTTGCCCTGGAAAGAATTACTTATTTTATGGAGTCTGCTATGACAAACGACAAGATTGCTTTTATTTCTAGTATTTATATTGTGCCTGTCACAAAGTCTTGGAAATTTTGCAATATTTTTCCTGACATACATTAAGTTTTCGAAAATGTATTGTGACACTACGGTTAGAATATTTATCTCTTTAAACTTATCTCGGAGGGAGACTCTTGGGCCCAAATTATAAATAGCTCAATAAATATATCTGCTTTGACCGAGCTTTGCTCGTTTTTTTTTATAAATTTTCTAATAATGAATCCTAGCTAGATCGATTTATCGCCCCCGAAACCCCCTGTATACTAAATTTCATTAAAATCGTTGGAGCCGATTCCGAGATTCCAATTATATATATACAAGAATTGCTCATTTAAGGGTATAAGATTCCACAACATTCTAAACAACGCTTTCTAGACCCATGGTAAGCTTAACTAGCTTGTGTTATGGAATCCAGAACGCGGATAAACATAATTAGATACCTTTTTCTGTAAATACATAAATATGATACATTAAAAGCGGAAGCAAGGGTTGATGGCTTTCATGTCATCATTCGCAAACGAAGTGCATCCCTCTTACGGAGAGTACGCGGGAGCTCACACAGCATCCTGAGCGTATTGTGCGATAGGTGGGACTGTCCGATGCTGGGGCACTGGGTACGCCTGCACGTGATGTAGGCAGTGTCCTAGTAGTTTGGTGGTCTCACTTTACCTATTTTATTTTTATTGTTACTAACACTAATATTAATACTATTGTTACTAACACGTTATGGACCCTGGTCTGAAATAAATTATTTTATTATTATGAAAATGATCTTAATACCTTGGTTTCCACCCCTCCCTGCTGACTGAGTGTTCTGATATTTGGTACACATCTTTAGTTTAGTTAATAATGCAATGTAATTCAATGCTCCCAATTCTGTTGTTACATCTCTAAACTTAAATTTCTCTAAAAAAATCTAATTGCATCTCTTTCTTTCGTGATCGGATAAAAAAGGACAGATAGATGATTTTATTTAAGTTAAGACCTGTCAAATTAAGACAGCGCCTTGTTGGTGCGTAGTAAGTTAAGTCGCATGTTCGTAGATGTCGACTAAAATTGAAGCGTACCGTCAAGGCACCGCCTTAATTTGACAGGTGTTCACTAAAATAAATCATCTGTCCTTTTCTATCTGATAATGAAAGAAACAGATGCATATGCAGATGAAAATTTTAGAGAATTTTAAGTTTAGAGATGTAACAACAGAATTAGCAGCAATAAAACAGTTTGATTTATTCTTAATCTTGGTAGAAGGGGTAGGCCCAAGAATTGCTGGCTTGGCGTCGTGGAGGGTGACATGCGTGCAAACGGTCTCACTACCTTGGACGCCCAAGATCGTGCGAAGTAAGGAGGAAGAGCCGAAAGGCAGACCCTGAGTTCCGAGAGCACCGTGGCCTCGGATGCAATCAGGACTAACGTCTTTATGTAAATGATGAATTAGATTTATTCTTAATACCCTAGTATTAGCTGTGGTATTAGGATCATTTTGAGACTGTGGTCTAGATCATTTTGACGCTGACTGTGAACATGGCACTTGTAGTGTGATCTGGGATTGGTTCAAACAACTATTCATTTCGCATTTTATCTGCGACGTCACATAAAGGCTGCAGCGAATGGGATACCCGGGCAAGCCGACATACTGATCAAAATAATGAGCCGGAGTCCAGTCTCCAATGTTTTTAAAGTTCAAAATTAAATGACTTTTTGCAGAGTGAATCAAAAAGTGTAATGAAACTTTTTTCATTTCATTTTGGACTTTAGACGTATAGAATTAAAGTCTAAAATTTGATGCCATTATTTGCGCTGACTGTGGCAACACAATGGTTAAGTTTTAGTAGAATCGAGGGCCAGTTGATTTGCTGCTGATGTTGATGATTGCTCAACATGGTCTCCTAATGTCCGTTTCGTTCCCAAGACATTGCGATTCGTGCCGATTGCCACCATGCCGACACGGCGGAATGTCCGTGGCAATGGGTTTATGTTTTAGTGCTGCTCTAAATGTGACAGGTCAGGGGATCACGGGAAAGCTGAATTAAGGCAGGCATTGGCATTGCTTTTTATTACTTACCAGCTGTTTCCACGCGGTTAGATCCCGTTCCCGCTACCAATGGCTACCTATTCCTGGAATAAAATATAGCCTATGTGCTATTCCAGACTGTAATCTATGGACCAAATTTCAGCCATTTACGACAGTCTCTATCGAAGCCGCGCCTCCTGCGTAGCTGCCGCGTTCACTACCACCACGCCACTGAGGCTATCCATCTAGCTTCTAATCTTCTTATAAAGTCAGTGAAATCATAATGGCGAGGAAAAAAATAGCTAAGCTACTTTATTTCTCCGCCTTCGTTAACATAATAACCTCATTACGCTTTAAAAACATTAAGTAGTTAATAAATATCCGTTTACAAAACGATTTACCATCAATAACTATAACCGTTGTAGTCAAAATATTGATTTAAGCGGAGTAATGATGTGACACCAACTATCGATATTCTAAAATTTCGGTAGCTACCTTAGCGAAAGCTTGGTATACAGGTATATGATAAGTACCTAAACATTCAATTAGCACATAGTCGTCGTAAAGTAAAACCAAAAACATTCTCTTTTTTATAATTTTTGTGAAGACGACTTTGATGTAAATAATTTAATGAGTAGTCATTTATTAATTTAATTATTTTACTTCGTAGTTAAAAAAGAACTTACACCTTATGTAAATCAATCATAATTAACTAAAAACTAAAACTAAACTTTTTTATATAATAAATCTAATTTAAGTACTCACAACTTGAAATCTAACATTTTAAATTATCAGCATACCTAAACAGGCTGTCTTGACAGAAGCAATTTGCTGGCCGGCGTATCGTGGATTAAAATGACAAATGTATGGGATTTGACGTTTATGTATGACAGTCGTCAACAAATGTCATAAATGTCATATCTTATACATTTTCTATTCTATTCTGCAATACGCCGGCTAGCAATTTGCCACTTGTCTAGAGGAGCTGGAAATAGGTGTAACATGTAATTTCTATTTAACTCTTCAGTAAATATATTTGACGGAGTTATTCTTATCTACATGGCATTATAAATGTTCTTGTTAACTGGAATAGCTATTTGCACACAAACTTCAAAAATCTTGACTTGACGAGTCTAGGACACACAACACAATTTATCTAGGCCCAAATTATGCTTAACTTATCTACATTCTACATAGCTTGTCATATGAGTTTCAGCATACAAATAAACCTACTTAGATACATAAGTATTTATAGCATAGGTACTTATAACACAATATAAGTTACTCAGCTGTTCTACTTTAATAACTTTACAATACTCGAGGTAAATATTTCACCTTTCACTTATACAATACCGATACAATATAATTTAGCAAATTTATTGTTACGTACATAACGCTATCTTAACCCAATATTGACTGTCCGCATTTTATCGACACTGACGCGATCGTACGTCACTAGAGTTGTGTTATACGTGCGCGAAATCACGTCGCCTCGTTGTGACGTCACGCGCTAACCGCGCGAAAATCGCCGAACAAGGCCGAACGTCGACCTCGGAACTTACAATCTGTAGAGATGCGATCGTGGGAAAATCACGTGTCAACACTAGTGATGGGCGGATTACATTATGCATAGAACTGAAGAAATCGAAAATGCATTTTTTTGGGTTAAATTTATTTTTTCTATTTATATATGCCAATTAGGTTATGATATGACCCAACTGCTGGAAAGAGGTAGCCGTGGCCTATGGGCGTGTCATAGTCGTTCCTACAGGGTCGGTACCTTGTAATGCCCTTCGTAAAGAATCCCATTATTATAGTAGCTATTTTTTTTTAAATCCTCATGGATACCACCCCGGAGCCGGCGAGGGACGTGGTTATGTCGGACTCGAGCCGACTAATTGGGTCTTTGGTTGGAAAAACCACAGCAGGGAGTTCCACAGCATAAGCGTGCGTGGGATAAAGTTGCACATGATATTGTTGAAAGTTTACGCGAATATCAGTCATTAAAATAAAACTATTTTTAATGGATTCCATCGTGATTTATTTGGTGGAACGAATTACACTACAAAATACAAACAAAATATGTATTGCAAACATTTCCTTCTCTGTAATCAATGGTTCGTATCAGCTTCTCGTTTATTTGTGACAATATTTGGACACAATTGACACAACACAGAGTAGAGTAAGAAGTAGGGTACCTACTAGAGTAGGTTAGACAGTAATCAGAGAAGGTTACGCCTGGGCTAGGCTATAATCAGGGTTAATTTACATGTGTAGATATATTTTCCGACTTACGAGTGAAAAGCTGAGACGAGAGGCGTTATGAGATAAGATAAGTTTATTATTTATGTGTTTGTATACGTGTACATATTCATAAGTATGCACGGCACAAAATTAATTACAGTTCAACCCTGTTGAACCGATTAAATGTAGTGATGTACGAACGTTTACATCAATTTAATTTTGATTAATAACATTACGTACCTAATACAACATCAGATTTATGGTTATTTTATGATCTTTGATTGAGTATTACTTAATAAAATTATATAAAAAGGCAATCATCGCAATCATGAAGTGTCGCTTCAATATAACGTCAGATTGTAAAATGTGTAGGTAAACATTATCATAATAAAAACATTATTAAAATTAACACTATTTTAATTATTTTATTTAATATCATTAGCCAGAAATACTTGCTTTTTGCCAATTAGTTCCTTCCAATCTTTATAAATAATATAACAAGCACAGAATATATTTTCATCTTGTGTATAAGAGCCGTTTTCCTGTGTTATACGAAGACTGTTTGTCACGTCTATTCTCGTTTCGAGGCGTGAATATAAATGATAAAATACTAGCTTTTGCCCGCGTGGATGTCGGTTATCGCGACCAAACATAGCCTATGCCCTTTCTCAAGGTCTAATCTACCCTTAAACCAAATTTCATAAAAATCGGTTCAATGGTTTAGGCATGAAAGCGTAACATACAGACAGACAGAGTTACTTTCGCATTTCTAATATTAGTATGGATGGATAAACTGTGGTTTCTGGGCATGATTGGATGCACTGTTCAATTATTTGGGATCTTCTCGTTTCATGTCATTCTCGGCTACAGTCCTGTGTGATTTCATCTCCTCAGTCATCATTAGCATATCCTCTTTTACGCATTTCATTCTTCTTCATCATATTGAGATCTGCAGCGAATCGCCTTAATTTTGCAGACGCCAATGTGAAGTCCTACACATTCATACTTTGAACCTTTTTCACAATATTCATTTTCATCTTTTCATCTAATAATTATGACATGGTATGGTCACTCCTCCATTTTTCAATATATAAGTTCTATAATAAGACTAGTTGAACCTTTTATGGCTCCAACTACCCGTAACGACTGCAATAGATGTTCGTATGGCAACTGGCGATCATCGTACCTCAATATCATTAGCATAAATCTCTGAAATAATTACAATTATTTTACTATCTATTTATAAATCAATCTGTGTTTATTTATTGTTAATCATACGTTCACGATTATGATCATAAATGTGTGTTATGAAGACATGCACATAATATTATGTTTATTACTTGACTATAAATAAAAGTTATATTGCATTGCTGATGTGATTTTTATGAAGAGGCCATTAAAGCTTGTGTGAACGAATGGATTTATGTACTGGACTCTCTTTGCAGATGATTAGACTATCAATCGGAATCATAGGCATACGCAAATTGCGCAGAATGATTTAAAATTTTAAAAAAAAAGGAACTGAGTCAAAGCGACATCGTTATCTGAAATCTGTTTTCAGATAAGAATGATTCAAAACTATAAAAATACTATGTAGAATACTTTATTTGTACAATAAATATTTCACAATGTACTAACTTCCATTGGCGTACAAAAAGAAATCAATTTCCACTTGCTACGATCCTGTCCGTATATCTTTTAATTATTCTATTGTATAGGTACTGCTCAAAACAAAATAAGTGCCACTAGCGTATTTATATTTAAGTGCACTTCAGTCATTGTTTTCATATGTACATGCCACTTGCTCTTCTGTTGTGACTTATGTATATTTCCTTGTGAACCTGCTTCTTTATAAATCCCCGGTAGCCAGTTCACCCTCGCTTCATATATATCTATTTCATCAATCATGTCTCTTCCAAATAATTCTGTCTATAAAATAATATCTAATCATCACAATAGCAATAAACACTCCTTAATATTTCTAGCAGCTCATTATGCAGTATTAACATGTACACTAAACAGCAATATCCAATTCCCAGGGTCCTCAATCTCAAATAACTAGCATCTAATGATACAGCTCCGCCTAATCTCAGATCCCAGTGACATACTACTTATTAAAATACATGACCAAATATTTCTGTTCATAATCTAATCGTCGATACGGTGGGTCGAACCGGCCTGCTACCAACTTTCTCCGTAATTATTATTTATATCTAACTTGGTTTTATCTTACACTTAATAATTTCATTACATGACATCTCTTGATACATTATTATCTGCCTTTGTTAACCAGGTATTAGTGCAGGCTCTAGTGGAGCACGAGTTATGAAATACATAATTAATAGCTAATTATAAATTTGTGGCTGTGTGTTACTTGCAGGTTTTGGAAGACGTTTGAAATCGAATTGTTTTATAATGTAATTGGAGTGTTTCCATTCTGTACGCACGAAACTCAACCAACTTCTTTCCGGAGTCTACCCACGAAAATAAATTTCATTATTTTCTATAGTTTACCCAAATGTAAAGATACTACTCTCTTGTTTATCGTAAAGTCTTTAGAGATTCATGAAATGCCCAAATACGTTTACCATCTATACATTTTTAAGGTGTTTTCAATTTGATCCACATGAACTCGTCCAGAACTTCAATATTCGTGGCCTAGCTGGGGCTTCTGGGATAGCCTCATCATCATCATTATTTAAAACAGTCTTGACCCTTTGGCATCCGTGGCCTTCATGTTTAACCTGCTCACGTGTTTCCTTCTTCCTACAGTCCCGGGTCCTTTAAGCGGGGCGTGAAAAGGCATCTCATGAGGCCGTCAAGCTGTGTGCTACCACTGTTAACATGGTAAATGTTTACGATGGTGACCCTCTTTCCAAGAATTTGCCTTTAGCTTAAAATCACTTGTCCTTTATAAAAAAAAACACCTAAAAAAATAAGTAATACCGTATCTTAACACATAACTTTTCTTCCGTGGCTAACGATCCATTCTTCCGTTTATTAATGGCATAGTTTTAGTAAAATTCTTCCGATTCCAATAAGTATTTCCCCAACTATTCAAGCCTAATGCAATGAAAATTACACAGTTGTAATCTCACCACATAAGGATATGATGATAACTAAAGGTGAGAAGGTGTCTGATAAACCTACCGTTATATTTACACTGGCTACTTAAGATTCCAAAGGAGATTAACTTCCAATGAGTTCTGGTTTAAAGTCATTTGAATCCATTAATCTTAGTTTGATTAGGAATTTTATGTGCTTAACTACATAAGGTGCTGTTTATTGAATACCAATAGGCGCATGAATGAGTCGTATTGGTGTTTCGAATATGTTTCCGTTCATTTAAGTTTTATCAGTATCATCAGAATCTGCTACATACCACAAAAGTATGTGTGTACGTATGCACGTATTTCCTTCCATAAATTTTGAGTGCATTCTAAGATAAGACAACTACTTGGGTGACATTAGCGCTGACGTCTTCATGTAGGTATCTACAACCTCCATTCCAGCCAGGGATATCTGTGATACCAGCCACGGATATCAGCAGCGTGATTACAGCAGTCACTGCTGTAAAAAAAAATGGAAGACCCCAAGCTCCAAATTACAAGTTTTTGAATGCAACCCAGATTAACCCTCTGATGAATAGAGATATTGCCTATCCTTCAAATTGAATTCGAGGCAATAAAGCTCATATTTATAATATTCAACGATTTCCTAGACCTTAACTCAGCAAAAAGCTCCCGGTGCCTTATTATATAACTGTTAATTAAGTTAATAACAGTGATTGTCTTACTCTTGACACGTCTGCACTCGTGTGTGGTCGTCGCGTGACTGACCGCAATTACGTGCGCTTGCGCAACTAGCGCCATCGGTACCGAGTGATCTATGATTAAGTCTTTTTCACAATTAGTAGTGAAATTACATTTTATTTGGATCGTCTCTCATTGATTGCGTTCACGGTTACAACTTTATTTATTATTTCACGGTTAAATCGATCTGTGTGAATCAAAAACTTTCACTTTATTCAGTTTAAAGGAATTTTAAATTATTTACGTTATGATTGTCTTGCTTCACAGTTTTACCCACTGTGGTCAGTTCTTTTTGTTACCTTCGCCTTTCTTGATTATTCTTATTGATTGCTTATCTTCTAGGGCTGTAGCGTGATATTAAATATCCTGTAACTTTCCCCAAAATCTAGGCTAATCCAAAAATAGCATAGGTTTTAGAAATTAATGCGTAGCAACCACGGAGGACAAAATATGATTAAACATTTCCTTCTCCATGGTGGCAACAAATCAAGTTATCTCCTTTATTATTGACATTCCACCTGATCTTTTCATAAAATGTCCAGAAATCTACACAACAAGTAAAAATTGTCTTATTTGAACTCATTAAAGCAACGGGTAGAAGGTAGGTACGATCGTAGTATTAAATCAAGCTTAAACTTCATTTCAATTTCATTTAGCTTGGTCTAAAGTCTGTTATTGAGTCGACCAGTGGCGTTAAGTGTACCTACATCAGTATCTCTTTAGGGGTGATTTTCTACCTATTTAGTGATTTACACCTCGAGGGCAAAGATTACGCGACTTCGATACACTGTTCTTCTCTGATTCGATACTCTTTATCGATAAAATTAAATCATGCCGATTATTTCTATCTATTTTCCCAATTATTATTTTTTGACATATTTAAGTAAATTCTGACATTAAATTAACATTGAATTTCGGTTTAGACGAGTTAGAACTTAGCCTATGAAGCAATTATTAATTCCAATTGTGTGGAGGTAATTAATGCATGTAAAAATCTGTAATTATAGTAAATTTAATATTTTCACGCCACAATTGGCAGAATATGCTGTATATCCTATATCACCCCAACACCACTGTAACCAACCATATTCTAGGAAATAAAGATTCTTATTCTTATTCTTATTCATAATGTATATTAATAGCAGCTGTTCTCCGCACGCGTGGATGTCGATTATCGCGACCGAACATACTTAGCATATGACCTTTCTTAAGGTCTAATCTACCCCTATACCAAATTTCATCAAAATTTGAGTGATTTAACGTAACAGACAGACAGATAAAGTTACAGAGCCTTATTCGAATACAAGTTTTCTTCTCTGAATTGGGAGATCAAACAGTTTAAAAGTCTAAAATCCAAACAAAGATAATAAGCAACTCCGGCCTCCAAAATTATGAGTATTTAACAAATCGAACATTATATTTATAAAGATTAAAGTTTAAACCAGTGAGAATGTAATCATTATCTATCTATAACAGCTCTAATCTAAATTGCTTCCTTCTAAATCTTTCAAATAATATCGATTAAAGATTAATTAATCGATATTATAATTTAAAATAGTTGTGCCTCACTACTCTACCCGTCAATCGAGTTCGCGTCCCATAACTACTGAGTACGATGCACTTACCGTGTCGGTATCGGCCAATTGCACGAGACACTTCATTCACGGCTATTTAACGTGAATTAGTGCTAGTTATCGATACCCTGTGTTTATCGACTAGGTTACATGACTATTGATGTTAAAAATAGGGATAAGTATTGTTGACCCATATTAAGGACCACAATTTCATGAGATTTCTTTATTCATACACTAGCTGACCCGGTGAACTTCGCACCGCCAATAATTTTCCACCCGCGTGGCCTCCGATCCTGTTCCCGCTGCACCCTCTTATACAATGATATAGTTATCTAAACAGAAATAACCACACTGTCACTTCTGCGTATATGCCGATGCCGGCCGAATTTGTTGATATTAATGATCACTGCTCCGTTCCCTTGAGTAGCGTGATGATATATAGCCTATGTGTTATTCTGATGTATAAGCTATATTATTGTAAAGTTTCATGAAAATCCATTCAGTAGTTTTTACGTGAAAGAGTAACAAACGTCCATCCATACATACATTCATCCATACTCACAAACTTTCGCGTTTATAATATTAGTAGGGTTATACAGTAAACCTTTATTCATACACACACAT
Organism: Eilema sororculum; assembly: GCA_914829495.1. NCBI lineage: Eukaryota > Metazoa > Arthropoda > Insecta > Lepidoptera > Erebidae > Eilema > Eilema sororculum. The sequence goes on from OU618556.1 coordinate 3,865,835, forward strand.
ATAAATCTCCAAAGGGGTAAGCACATTACGCCAACTATGATTCTTATGATTACTGAACTATTTCGTTATTACATAAAATATATGTCTTTTCATTCAATCAAACAATTAGCCTATTGCAGACACTGCCGGCACATAGGCCTCTTCTAATATGCGCTATTGCTCCCGATCCTCCGCCTTCCGCATGCAGTCTTTCACATTTTAGTATTTATTTGCTATTAAATAATTATCTAAAAATTCTCCTTCATCCGAGTACCAATCTCAGTTGCATCAAACCGTGTACTTTAGATCCCACGATCCATTCTCCTGCTATTCCTCTCTATAATACTAATATTATAAATGCGAAAGTAACTCTATCTGTCTGTCTGTCTGTATGTTACGCTTTCACGCCTAAACCACTGAACCGATTTTGATGAAATTTGGTAGAGGTAGATTAGACCATAAGAAAGGACGTGGGCTATGTTTGGTCGCGATAACCGACATCCACGCGAGCGGAGCCGCGGGCAAAAGCTAGTATTCTCTATATTTACTGCAGTAACTACCTCGAGTGCAAAGCGTGCGTTGGAACCTTTTTATCCCCAGAAAAGCTCATGTGGGTGCTGAGGTCAGCATTTATCGCGGGCGGAGCCACGGACAACAGCTAGTAATCAACAAACAAAGTTATAAATAACCACCCAGTATTCTTTTTTTACACTGAATATTTGATTTATTACAACGAAGCAAAAAAATGCTAAACGTCTATATCGATTTCAAGTCGGCAATAATTGTTTTATGTCCGGCGAATTGCACGAAATTGCATCGTCACCCTGCGCCCGCGCATACGACACTATAAAATGTAATAGCAGTATTTTAACTCTTAGAATGCCATCAGATTTTTGAATAAAATGTATAATTCAGTAGGTATCACAAAATAAAACTATTGAAATTCTTTGCGTTATGCAAGGTTTTTTGGAAAATATAATACTGCAGACATAGCACTTGGTGGAACTTGCTACCGATCATACAGTTCCCCAATATTAATTTAGTAAATTCGTTTGAAATTCTTATACAAGTTCCGGTACGATCTCTTTATTTAGCTTCAAAACAATTGTAACGCTTTTACCTGTACTTTAATCTAAGGTACTATAAACATCTCAGTCTCTAGAAAAACCGAATTTAATTACTGTATAACCTGCACAATGACCGGCGCCCGCGCATCTCAGACACGCCGCGGGTGCGCCGATCCGCTAACGATACACCCGCACGTGAGCCGCATGCCCGCTCGTGAGCAGTGCCACAGTGCCACCACAGCCACAATGAAAGTAAACGTGCCGATCCGATCGCCGCATTGTTGGCCGATCGATCCGATAATGATGTACACTTGACATAATACCTTTGGTTGTGCCGTTTAGCTACCAATGTATTGTATTGTGTTGTCAATTAATCTTTGCAAGTTGTTGTCTATATTGCCTGTCGGTTCGCGACTTCTACGCATGATTTTCAAAGTCTTTTAGTAGTGTTGAGCTTTTTTGTTAGAAAATTTTCGGTAGTTGCATGCAGTACCTACAAAAGACTCGATTAAAGGAGATACGTTCTCTTTTTTATGGAACAGGGAGGCAAACGAGCAGACAGATCACCTGATGGTAAGCGATCGCCGCCGCCCATGGACACCCGCAACACCAGAGGAGTCACAAGTGCGTTGCCTTCCTTTCAAAAGAGAGTTCGCTCTTTCCTTAAAGGTTTGAAGGGCGTATTGGTTCGGAAATACCGCTGGTGACAGTTCATTCCACAGTTTAGTTTTGGAGTAACGTGTGTGGGTTAGTAATTTTTCTATCACTCTGCGCACCCTTTGGGCTTATACTTATCTATTCTGTGCTTATACATATACTACTTGAGCCAAAGTCTCGGGATCGAATCCTGGCTATTACACTACATACCGACGTGAGGATGCGGTCCAATTTTACCGTAGCTGCAGGGGTAGCAGTAGCAGGGGTTAGTAGGAATACTAGTAAAACCGATTACTAGTTTCATCTCGTTAAAAATATTTAAATAACCTTTCTTCGGCAGTCGGGTAAATACTGGTTATTTTAATAACTATGGGATATTTATAGCCCACCAGATTCCTATGTCACATAGACCATGCGGGTTTAATCTGTTCGAGGCAGAGAAAAAAGTCTTTGAATAAAGACAATATCAGCTTCAAAATTTATGTAAGTACAGTAGGCAGAAAAACTTTGTCGAAGTAGGTACGAATATAGTTTTCACATCCATAACCAATCTTAATGTCTTTACCGCTTAGATTTACTGTGACAACACACACGTTAATGTTACGACTTTATATCATTTCCCTGTAATAAATAAACAGGGATTCGCAGAGTTGTTTGCTAAGTTATTACTTTAGCTAAAGTTAAGTCTATCACGACAACTTAATGTCTGATAACTCGCTACATCTATCAATAATTTTAATTGTAGATTAGGTGTCAGTTGTGGTTAGTATAGCCATAAATTCCGTTTTGAACGGGACTGTCCCTTTTGTCGCTTCTTCGTCCTGATGTAGCTAAAGAACTTTGGGACACTGTATAGTCCTGTTGTTGTTAATAAGTATATAAATTGAATCAATAAAATTACAAGGAATTTAATTTTTGAATGAAATTTTTACAGCATTTATTATGCTGATGCGCCCTTAAAGACGGATATAAAGAGAAGGGAAATTTGAAGTTATTCAGGTGTGGCTCAAAAGCTCAGTTGGAAGAGGATTCCCTCTGTAAGGGAAAGGTCGTGGGTTCAAGTCCCACTTGAGCGCTTATTTTTCCTGATGTATGTGATATTGTCGAAATCCGAATTTTATTTTATAAATATTGAAATAAAACAATTTTAATGAATTCTATCGTGATTTATTTTGTGGGACGTATTTTATTTTAATTTACTTCTCATTTTCAAATATTGTCCGTAGTTTCCGCGAATATAAAAAATTGAGGCTTAAAATCAAACGATCCGTCGCAGTCACGTCGTCAGAAATAATGTAAATAACACCTAATAAATTGCAATGGAATCGGATAAATAGTAAAATAATAGATAAGAAATTCTTAATTTTAGGTACACTATAAAACAAGTGGTATTAAAGATAACTATTCATTTTCTTGTCAACCAAAATTAAATCAAACTTTACAAGCCCTTTCTCCCATATTGACTCCATAAATGGTCACATTACTTATAATGAAACTGCCTTTATAATATTTCCAATTATTTAAATAAGTACCATGAATTAGGCACATCCTTCGCAGAAAACCACTGCTGTATAAATATCTCCGAGTGTCAAAGCATTGTCGGAGTGTAAATGAGATAAATTATTTAAATATATATGACATTTGCATCTGTTGCCGACTGGCGGGACACTTGCTACGGTATATTGCAACATACTTTATTGGTACTAGTTCAAATACTATCACTTACTAGGACTACTGCATACTATTTTACTATTATACCTACGACTAATTCTAGGTGATAAGTAAATGTTTTAAGATATTAAAGAAAGCGTTACTTAACTTGCTTGAGTTCTGAGTTTTAGCATGTACAAACTGTACAGTCAGTGTCAGAAATATCTTGACAACAAAGTCTCTAAATGATATACTAAAGTACCTATTAAGTTAAGAGCAAATCTAACTTTGTGGCCGGAATAAAAGAGAGCGTGTGGCTCTGTAATACAAAGTATTATGAGCTATCCAAGCTCCGAAGCCGCCCAAAAACGATGTCACCTGATTACAATAGTTCAGCAATGATTCCCTATAATAAGTGTACTACCTAGACTGTAACAACTAATGGAAGACTGTCCACTAGGAATTAAGGTACGATGGGGTTGGCATATCCTTACTGGAACAAAACCCCAAAATAAATAAAGAATAAATAAAAATTAAAAAAAAAACTAACTTTAAACTTTATTGATTTAAATTATATTATAGTCCAAAACTAATGGTGTGTGCCTAATATCAGGAAGGGTGGAAATAAGGAATGAAAATCATTTTGAGCACTTTCATCAAGATCGATCTAATAACAGGGATAACGATAATAGGGAGCAAGCCTATTGCCGTCAAAAAGGACACTTAATTATGTTGTAAAATTACTGCAGGGAGTAAATCTGGCATTACAGCCTAGCCTAGTGGTATGGGTAATGGACTGCTGAGACGAGGTCTCGGGTTCGATCCCAGGTTTACCATGGCACACACCAATGACTTTTCGATGCTTTTCGAAGTTATGTGTGTATTTATCGCAGGTTTATAAGTGCCCGGTTAATGGCAATAGGCTCGCCACCTATAACATTGGAACCTAAACATAAACTGGCGAAACGTGGGTGCTATCACCTCTGCCTACTCCTTCGGGGAATAGGGGCGTGAGTTTATGTTACGTTATGTTTATTCAGTCTTTTTTCTAATCTAAAACTCATTTACCTACAAATTGTGAACCTATCAATGATAAAAACACGCATTTTCTGAAAACAAATTATGAAGTCAAGTAACATAGAAATTGCGGTCAAAGGCGGATCTTGCACGTATATGAGCCCTTACCGCCAAGAGGCTGGTCCCTGAGTCCGGAGTCCGTGACACCAGTTAGTAAGGCTAATTAATCCGTACATATTAGCCAGGGATCTGATAATATTGCAATTTAACGCCCAACATTTATTAAGTATAAATGATTTGAGACTTAATTACTCGATATACAGGTTGCTCCCTTTCTTGTCTTCTTTTTTACAAGCTTTTTTAAGCTTTTGCTTATTTTGACAGCCTCTGTGGCGTGGCAGTAGTGAACGCGACTGCTACGCAGGAGGCGCGGGTTCGATCCCCGCTCAGTGCAAATATTTGTATACATGAATATGGCTATTTACATTGGTCTGGGTGTTTCTATGTATAGTATTTACAAAAAAAAAGTATATAAGTATGTTCGAAAAACATTGGAAAAAATGAAATGCTCAAGTGAGACTCGAACTCACGACCTTTCGCTTACAGGGCGACTGCTCTGCTAACTGAGCCATTGAGCACCACTTGAATCATTCCAAATTTTCCTTCTCTTTATATCCGTCTATAAGGGCGACGGTGCAGCCATCTACCCTCGCCCTGTAAGCGAAAGGTCGTGAGTTCGAGTCTCATTTGAGCATTTCATTTTTTCCAATGTTTTTCGAACTTAACAGTTAGCATAATAAATGCTATAAAAAATTCATTCATATATAAGTATGTTTAACCGCATTCTAGATTCCATAACACAAGCTATAAAAGTTTACCATGGGTCTAGAAAGCGTTGTGTAGAATGTTGTGGAATATTTATTTGTTGTAGAATATTAGTACGAGGCCCAAACCATCGTGAGGGGTATGCCAGAGGCGTAAAGACTACCATAGGTTATCTCACCCATGGCAACTTATGACCCAAGAGGGCATGCGGTTTTAGTCGGTTCAAGTCCGACATAACCACCCCTGTTGTTTCCTTGGCTCGGACTTACAATGGAAAAGGGGCAGGTTTTCCTCTTGATATTGAGAGGTTTCCGGCAATGCCAACATGCCAATTAAAACCAACAACCAGAATTGATTGCACGCAACTGTAAAGTAGCCCCAGCTTTTTCCGAGAATAACCAAGTCAAACAAACAGACAGACAGTAAATTTTAATTTGTCAAAGAGCCGTATTTATAAAATCATACTTTGTATAGGAAGTGTCAAATAGATCTAAACGTATTTAACGACATAATGTATTGAGACATCTGTTCACTATATCGAAAATTAAATTTGTCTGTAAATGCATTGCGAAGAGGCTGTGATTGCGCAACAGTTTGGAGCGTGTTATCACAACTAATATGACACATACGACACGAGTTTGTTTAGTATTCAATCACGGAAATAACTACTGGATTAGATTGACTAAAATTTTGCACAAAGAGTCATTATTCTTGCCTTGCCATCGGGTCTCTTATTCCTGTTTGGGGTCATTTTAACGTGTAATTTTCTTCCACATAGAGCACCATCAAAGCAACTTTATATCCAGGGTATTGAAAGCAAGAAAGGTTATATTTTTTATAAGGAATATTATTACCGAAATTACTAATATTCCCACTAACCCCTCCAACTAAGCTAAATTGCTCGTGCTAGGAGTGGGTTCACGTCAGTAGTGTAATGGCCAGTATTCTAACCCGGGACCTCTCGATCGTAAGGCTATCGAATCGGCTATCTAATCATTAAGCTATCGAATCAAACGTAGAAAGCGGTTTACACACACTCCTTAGTCCAAACGCATACCTGAAACTCGTATTGAAATAGCAAGCTAATTTTTATTACTTAAATAAAAAGAAAAAATCCCATTCCCTTTATTAAAATATATATTACACTCGTAAGATTGTAGTACAGATAACAATAGTATACGGCAAGTGCTATCAGGTATCGTTAACAGTTTAATAACAATCAAATAGAACAGCCTGTATCACTATCGGGGCATCGCAGAGATTGCCACGTACAGATAGATGAAAGAATTAGGGTCAGCTTCCACCGGAAGCGGTGTATTACGAAGCTATTAATAATAACCGTGGCAATTATTATTAAAGATTATTAACCGCTGTTCAGTTTCAGGTAAGTAGGGTTTTCAAGTTTAGAATCACATTGACGATAAGAAAGTCGCCGTAACAGTGGCAGTAAGAACCATCATGGAGGACTGACTAGAGAGGCTACACGGGAGCTTCTCGTACCGGTTGACACAGGTGATCACGGGGAATGGGGATTTCGGATTTACCTGTATCGAATCAAAAAGGAGCCAACGCCCGAGTACCATCACTGTGATGTGATCGAGAACTCAGGGCAGCACAAGCTGACTGAGTGCCCGGCAGCGTGGATAACGCCGAAGCGGGTTATCGTGACGGTGCCTTAGTGCCCGGCAGCGTGGATAACGCCGAAGCGGGTTATCGTGACGGTGCCTTGTTCACGGCAATGGTACGGAGGGCTAGCGCGTAGACTGTAGCCGACTCCTTCATCTAGCTAGTAATTCTCGAGAAGGAAGTGAGGGGGCCTGGTCTGTTAGACTCTGGGCGTCGGAGGTCACTCACCGATCTCCGTCCTCCAAGAGTGTGGACCTGGGGGTAATAGGTGAAACCGCCTTTCACCGTATTATACATATGCAGAATAAAAATAAAATAGTCGGTTGTATTTAGCTTATTAGATTCAGATTTGTGATTCCATTACTCGTTCCTATATACAGTCGTCATATATATATATATATATATATATATATATATATATATATATATATATATATATATATATATATATATATATATATATTATATCTTATTTTCTCCCCGCCTTGGTGAATGTTGACCCTTACAACAAAGTAGTTATGTATTTCTTTCACTTAATTAGTTTCGTTTTATTCTGCGAACGCGATTTGTATCATTTATATTGTCTAGACTTATAAACGAGTATGTTTTAAACAACGCAGGCGTCTACTTTATTGTAAGGAAGTTGTACTTAAATTGTGAAGTGTCTTCGGACATAAACTTATTGGAGAATAAGTACCTTTCGCATTAAGTCCGTATACATTGTGTTTAAATTTAAATAAAGGTTTTAATACAAGGATTGATTAAGTAATTGTAGTTCGAAATTTACTTTTATTTTACATTTTACTGTGCATATTGTGTATGGGATACTATAACATCTTCGGAGCTCAGCTCTGGGACAGCATTTATAAAGATTGTCATTGGTTGGATTGGGTGACGTGTTTTTACCAATGAGGTGGCAGACAAGCACACGGCCCACCTGATGGAAAATGGTTACCGCGGCCTATGGACGTATGCAACATCAGGGGCGTTATACTCGTGCTGCCTACCCTGAAGAAACCCTTCTTGAAGAACCCCATATTGTAGTCACTTGGGACAACCACGGTAGGGAGTTCATTCCACAGCTTGAGCGTGCGTGGGATGAAGTTCCTTTCATACCGCATGGTGCGTCACTGGAGATCGACAAAATGACAATCTCTAAACCGAGCTATCGATCAATGGATGAGGCTCTGGCGCAGGCTCTCGTCTCAAGAATGGTGTGGGTCTTCAAACGGCAGTTTGCATGGGTATTACGGGAACTACTGCTGCTAAAATAATCCAAATAAAAAAGCTAGTAAAAAGGTCCTTTCATGGCCCATAACATGGCCTCTGCTGAAAACTGATAGCATTACCACGTACAATGAGAATACCCGTCTTCTAATTTAAAATGCCCGGTTAAGTCACATTACAGCAGTGGCCACGGGTGTTTTTCCAAAGGGTACCCAGTGGAAAAAGAAATTCGTTCTAGTTTGTAATGCATCTTGCGACCCATTGGGAAGCCGGTAGGAATCGGGTTACAGGAACCCCCACAACTGCAAAATACTTTTGAAATGAGGGTACCTAGAGCAAAAAGAAACTTGATCTAGTTTGTGATGCACCATGCATCCCATTGCGAAGCCGGCAGGAATCAGGTTATAAGGAACCCCTCACCACTGCAAAATCCCTTTGAAATATCTATCAATTTACGAATAGAACCCAATAGATGATTATCAATCTGCTTTTAAAGATCAGACTGAAGAAATCAAGTCAAAATAATTAACTCTGAACGTACACCGTTATCAATAACACCAAGATTATAATACCTACTTAAAACATTAACATCAGAGTGCTTATAACCGCATTACAACCGGTCCAGTAGTTTCGGGGATTAACATATATACAAGCATACATTAATGAATACCGGACGTTGATTGACAAATATTATCTAACCATTTATTATGCAGTATCAATATTTGTCCCCATCCGGAATCGAATATGTTACTCTATGAGTTGAGTATGGCTTAAAACATGAATATTCAAAATATTATATTAGTATGTTTTGTAAAACGTCATCATCTTAACGATGGCCCCGGTCGCATCCAAACCTATGATTTCAGAGCCCGCTTTCTTACTAAACTTCTTATATCTATTGAATGAATTTTTACAGCATTAAGTATGCTAACTATACAAATCGAATACATAGGGAAAAAGAAGAATCATGTCGGGCGGTCGCCTTAAAGACGTATAAGATGGGAAATTTGAATCACATCGGGCGTGTCCGATAGCCGAATTGGTCAAGGCATTCCCCCTGTAAGGGAAAGACTGCGGGTTCGAGTCCAGCCCGAGATGATTCTTCTTTTTCCCAATGTATTCGATTCTTATATCTACTTTTATTTAACTTATTTGGTTATTATGAGAGTGACTGTGTCCTTATCCTGTACGCGTTCGTTAATCAGTAAATATACCAGCTGACAGTTAAAATTGGGATACACCCAGAAGGTGTTAAAAGGTCCCACATCCATTCAAAAACAAAATCTGCACGAAAGTCTTAAACCACAGTCTTCATAAAGAAAACTTGGTCATGTAAAACCACGATAATTTACTGTAACAATATGACCCCCCTCCTAAGTCCTAAAAAGCCATATGACTAAAGTAACTGAAGAAAAATGGAATACTAGTAACTTGAAGAAATTGAAAAACCTATTCTACAACTTTGTCAAAAATTATATTCTCTATCAAATATTAGATACCTTTATTTCTATAAAGAAGTTCATAAAAACCAGGAGCTTATGGAACGGCAATCCTTAACGACGATCATAAGCCCAAAGTTATACAATATTCAGCAACACACACAAAGTTTACCTTAAAAAGTCAAAACTTATTCTACTCTTAGGCTTAGAAATATCTGTTATTTGCCCAATATGGTAGACATTAACCATCATCTTCAGGAAGGCATTGAATTCGTAGCGCCACTGCCTCTTGTGATGCAAATATTTAGCATTACGTCCGCCATTTTAGTCAACTCAATGTTAGCAAACAATATGGCCGCTTAATGTTTTCTAGCTTTTAAATGTTTGTTCGAATGTTTGTACCTGATTGTGAGAAGTGACAGTTATAGTTCAAATGTAATGAGGTGTGCAGTTCTCGTATTATGTATCTGTCTAGTTTACCCCGATGAATATTTTAAATGAAGTAAAATGTAAAGTTGTTGCTGATATTTTCTGTGTGTTGGCAGTAAATGTTTATGTTTAGTGCTCGTTAGTTTTCGTTCTTATGTTGGTACTTGATTTTGAATTTGAAGACTCTTCTATGATAGTCGTCTGTGTTTGGTTTGGTATTATATATACGAATACGGTGCGCACCATGCGGTATGAAAGGAACTCCGAACTTCATCCTACGTACGCTCAAGCTGTGGAATGAACTCCCTGCCATAAAAAACTTACTGTAGATTAAGATGTTAAGTTATTAGTTATGTAGTTGTCATTGGCCACTTGAAGGGTTAATAGAAAGATACCCTTAATATTTTGGAAGGTGCACAACACAGGCATAAACTGTTCAGGGTTTTTGATACCTCAAACTAAGCTACACTTGATTATTCCACCAGCAATGATCCATTTCATAGAAAGTCTTGCATACTGAATTGTAATTTTAAGTAAATAAAAGCGTGAAAAGGCATCTGATGAGGCCGTCAAGCTGAGTGCCACCATTGTTAACATGGTACATGTTTACGATGGTGACCCTCTTACCTTTAGCTTACGATCAGGCGAGGTGAAGTCAAAGTGACATATCCTTTTATTTAAAAAAATAACCATTTCTAGTCTAGTCTACACTCCTTCTTTCTGCTTCTTTAAACGGCTGGGAAGCGTCTTATGAGGGAGTGATTCAGCCAGGCTAAATCCCCTGCGGCCGCGAAAAGTACGCCTCCCCGTACCCGGGGCTAGATAGGGACACTATGGTCCCCACAACCCTAAAGGGGCCATCTCGAAAGAGAGGGTCCTGGGTCTGCCGGGGTGCGAGAAATATGCTTTCGGCAATCTCACCTCCGGCAACCAAAGACCAAAGACGGCGTGGTTTTAGTCGGTTGGTGTCCGACATAACCGGCTCCGTGGGGGTGGTATCCGTGGGGATTTTCGCACAATAAAAAAAGGCTAATTCCCCTGTCTCTTTGTTGCAGCGATACTTCAGCGTGCAACGTACAAAGTCGGCCTCCTGACGATCCAGGGGGTATCGACGTGCCTCTATCTCTGTATGGACGCCTGCGGGTTCCAGTACGCTCATGTAAGTAACACTTACATATATTCCTACAATAGAAAAATTTAATTCCGAAGACTTCGCATAATAATATTTCTTATTCAAACATTGCATCGATAAAGTTTTAACGATCGATGTCGCTTCAGTCGATAAAAGTCCTCATAAATACATGCTCGATACTAGCATCGATTTTATTACAACCAAGGCTCATTTCCTTTAATCCGTTTCGCTAACATAAATCTAATAATTCTAATATCTTCCTAAACGTTGATTGGTTATAAAATTCTGCCCCACTCATCGTTCTAATCGTACATTTGTCCAATTTCCTGTAGGACATAATTAGCTTGTGGGCTGCCGATAAAAGATGGCGCTCTAACGCTAACCTTCGTCGTTTTAACCTTCGTTATTTAAGTATATTTAATTCGGTTCTGAATATTATAAGCATCTGATGGGAGAGTCAAACTGAAAGCCGCTAATGTGGCATTATGGGTATCTTTAATGGTGACTCTCTTTCTGAAACATCTGTCACCTAACTTCAACTTCGCTTCGCTAAACTTCAAGCGAGAAGAAATGATATCAAATTGACGAGACCTAACCAAAAAAGATAATAACGAGTACTTGCACAGTTACATAATCTACATAAAACAAAATAAAAACCAAATATTTATATACTTACATGCGTCATAAAATTCCTTCGCATCTTCACTGACTGGCAATGTTTCCAGAAAGCTGCCAGTATTATCATGTTGAATATCTATAAAATTCGTCTTAGCTACAAGTATTTTTATTACACATTTAAATTATCCAGAAAATCCAAAGCCTATCTACTGAAAACTTGAAAATTGTTTATGAAAATATTTCATTACAACTTTTTCAACTTACTTAGTAAGAGGGTAAGAAAGGGGTATGGGTGAATATTTTATTTCCATTTAATGTTTCAAATACTTACGGCATGAGTATTTTTTTTAATAAATGTCAGAATTCTAAATAATATAACTTTCTCGGGTTCGATCCCAGGTTTACCATGGCACACACCAATGACTTTTCGATGCTTTTCGAAGTTGTGTGTATTTATCGCAGGTTTATAAGTGCCCGGTTAATAGCAATAGGCTCGCCACCTATTACATTGGGACCTAAACATAGACTGGCGAAATGTGGATGCTAGCACCTCTGCCTACCCCTTCGGGGAATACAGGCGTGAGTTTATGTTATGTTTATGTTATAACTTTAATATTCTGTCTTCAACATACCTACATTATAGGTATTCTCTCTAGCAAGGTCTAAAATAGAAATATGAATAGGTAGATGGTACCATCTTGGTTGAGGATTCGAACATAAATAAGTAATTTTCGTAAGTACCCATTGTTTAAATAACTTGTACTGATTCAAATTAAGTAGAAGTAACTACTTATTTACGGAAAATAAAGAGAATTAAGAGCTAATATTTAGATATTTACCTACTTAATATACATTTAACATATCTAATATTATACACATTATGTATGAAAATAATGTGATACTCATCAAACTGTAGAACACATATATGAAAGCATCAAGAGTTGAATCGGCAAGAGTACCTACCTTTTAAGGGACATTTTTTTTTCAACTAAACACACTTGAATCCGTATAGAAATTCTTGCATAGGTCCATGTAACTTAACTATTGGAGTATTCAGATTATTCAGAGTATATTGGTTCAAACTCCATCCTAAATTTTGATGTTTTCCGCCTTCATCACGCGAAAAAACTGTGTAGTCCACTTAAGTAGAGCACCCAGCTGAATAGCACCTTTGCGAATAGCACCTAGCCATGTCCACGAAGAGCACCTATCAAGATTTTTGGCAGATCTGTGCTATTCGTGGATACTAGGGACTGTGTGTTTCACAAATTTCATACAAAAAAAATTGAATTTTCGAACCTAGATCGAGACATTATTCTGATCTGATATCTCTTGCGAAAATAGATTGGAGGCTGATATCACGGTTCTAGTAATCAAACAATAACACATATGTGACGCATAAATTCGACTTTACCCAGTAACCAGACGCGCAATCAAAATACCAGCATTCCGCTGATGGAAGAGCCAAACAAATGCTTTTGGTTTCAACGCGGCATGTTACTAGCCTGTCGTCGCATGCGCAACCGCGCCAAGATTAGGCCTGCCACATACTTGAGACACTTGCTAATGCAATTTTTTTGTGGCGGCAATATTTGCAGTTGAATATAACAAAGGATAAAAAAAAATTGCATAGTCATAAACTCCGTAGTCGATCTTCCGCTAATGCATGTTATTGCTTATAAATTGATGTGATATACATGTCATTCGCTATTCTTTTAAATAGTTGCAAATACCTGTTGCCTGCGACTTCTTGTCCTGGCAACCTGGCTACTATGGGTGCCCAAGATCGTGCGAAGTGGAGGAGGAAAATTCGGAAGGCTCCGAATTCACCTTTGGTATCGGATGCAATCAGGAAAATACGTCATCAGGAAGACGGAGGAGAAGCTGTTGCCTGTGGTTCTGCCCGCATGAGTGCCTGTTATCGCGACCAAACATAGCCTATGCCCTTTCCCAAGCTAGTCTATAGCTGTACCTGTCACCAAAACCTGTTCACTGCTTTTGGCGCGAAAGTGTAACAGACAGAGTTACTTTTGCATTCATAATAAATTCAATAGACTGTGATATTAGTATGGAAGTATGCACAACGCCATAGATACGCCACGGCGGCAGCGACACGGCATTTCCATCAAGTCTGACGAAGATCAAGACAAGTCGATTGTGTGCGCCTCGCCTTACTCGTATATCTAATCGGTTAGCGTTAGAGCGCCATCTTTTATCGGCAGCCCACAAGCTAATTATGTCCAACAGGAAATTGGACAAATGTACGATTAGAACGATGAGTGAGGCAGAATTTTATAACCAATCAACGTTTAGGAAGATATTAGAATTATTAGATTTATGTTAGCGAAACGGATTAAAGGAAATGAGCCTTGGTTGTAATAAAATCGATGCTAGTATCGAGCATGTATTTATGAGGACTTTTATCGACTGAAGCGACATCGAGCGTTAAAACTTTATCGATGCAATGTTTGAGTAAGAAATATTAATATGCGTAGATCGTCTTCGGAATTAAAGCTGTAGGTACCTACTGCTTTTTAATCTAGTTATTAAATTTAAAAAGTAAACAATTAGCGGTACTTAGGCAACAATATGTTCGTGGCCTCTAAACCACGGGCAAAAGCTATCATCAACTCAGCTATGAGACTCGGTTCTTGCAACCGGGCTTTTTTTTTTTTTTATCGTGCGAAAAATCCCCACGGATACCACCCCCACGGAGCCGGTGAAAGCGGTTATGTCGGACTCGAACCGACTAAAACGCACGCCGTCTTGGGTCCTTGGTTGTCGGAGGTGAGATTGCCAAAAGCATATCTCTCGCACCCCGGCAGACCCAGGACCATCTCTATCGAGATGGCCCCCTTCGGGTTGTGGGGACCACAGTGTCCCCATCTAGCCCCGGTTACGGGGAGGCGCATTTTGCGCCGCCGCCGCGGCCTGCTTCTGCTAGGGTGACAGTCGGCTCCACCGGTCACCCCCAGGCCAGCGCTCATGGAGGACGGAGGTCGTGTTCTGCGACCTCCGACGTCCGGTTCGTGCAACCGGGCTTTCACCTCAGATCCCAGAGCCTGCTTTCCAGTTTTTACTACTCCACTTAGCAAACTCTTCGGCATCCCTGGCCATTGACACACAATATCATCAGTTATGAAGTTATTCCAGCTCTTCTTGGATCTTTAACTCTTACCGAAGCAGAGCGTAGGTGATATGACCATATACCTACATTAAATTTGTTTTTATATGAATGAAATTTTATAGCATTTACTATGCCAACTATACAATTCGATTACATTAGGAAAAATGAATTGCTCAGGTGGGGCTTGAACCCACTAGCTTTCCCTTACGAGAGGAATGCTCTTACCAACTGAGCTTCTGAGCCACACCTGAAACAATTCAAATTGCCCTTCTATTTTTTCTATGGTATACTGTCAAAATCTCATAATTACTCAAAAATGACCTGTCAAAGATATGCTTGTAAATCCCTGAAGTGGTAGGCAGAGGTATAGGTAGCTGCGCGTAATATCATTATGTTCTAAATTGGGGTCACTACAACACGTGTTATGAATCAGCATGCACCCTATACATCCCAGCACTAGCCTAGGTGCAATTGTGCTCTTCGTGGACAATGTTGTAGAAATAAATTAGTATCCACGAATAGCACATGCCAAAATTCTTGATAGGTGCTCTTCGTGGACATGGCTAGGTACTATTCGCACAGGTGCTATTCAGCTGGGTGCTCTAAGTGGCCTACACCATATTATTGACACCCACAAATTCTGATTTTATAATTTTCGATAGGGGAGGTGAGCCTATTGTCATCAACCGCCAAGCGGGCACTCTGTCATGGGATGTATGTTTACTGTCGGAATGAGGACAATCCCATCCCTTAGTCGCCTTCTACGAAACTCACGGAAATAGATGAGTTAACCCTATTCTACTCCACCGGGGACCTACAGAACACAGCTATTAAAGTTTTTTTTTCATCTATATTTACGGAGCTTAGCCACAATATGGCTATGTCGCTCCATCATGGCCATTTTATTTAAAGTATAAGTAATTTTATATTTATACATTATACAGATGTCTGAAATTCATGATACAACAAATACATGTCTTGAGCTGTATCCGACATAGGTCTATCGAGGGCTCTATTGCACTATCCGATATCCATTACATTAGTTCGTAGTAGGTCTGCTCTCTGTTCCGAACACATTCCATCAGAATATGTAGCACATCTTCAACCACACCACATATTTCACAGTTTGGCGAAGGTGACATAACATACCCATAAGGAAAGTGAACTTTCTAGATGGGATGTGCCCGGACCGCAATCTCATAGCCAACACTAATTTATATCTACTAAAGGAACAGTTATCAATGGTTATTAAAGTGATATCCAAATGATATGCAGATTGCAGATGCATTTTAATCAGGACAAACACAACAAATCCTTTCAAAACAATTCCGTTCTAAGCTAATTGTAATCCAAATCGGTGTCCGAGACTCCTCGCGAAAGTGTATTTTATCTATCTAATTACTGGCGAACAATGTTCTGAATTCTATCTGGTACTAGGTTTCACCTTCATAAAATTAATGTGGGGCGTTATTAGGTTAACTAATGGTTACTAATTAGTTAAATATCGGTACATTCTTGTAGTACACCCGCCGTTGTAACTGTAGTTTAATTACGCGATACACTACGGTTGGTAATGACCTTCATACTAGTTGGAATTCCTTCGTAAGATATACTTTAAAGTGGGTATATTATAGTCTCTAGCTAACAGAGTTCCCAACAGATTCTGAATCCTACTAATTATAGACGCGATATTTTGTGAGTATGTATGGATGTATGTATGGATGGTTGTTTGTTAGTCTTTCACGTAAAAACTACTGAATGGATTTTCATGAAACTTTACAATAACTAGCTTATACATCAGAATAACACATCCATATCCATACTAATATTATAAATGTGAAAGTCTGTCTGTCTGTCTGTCGTATGTTACGCCTGAACCACTGAACCGATTTTGATGAAATTTGGTATAGGGATAGATTAGACCATGAGAAAGGACATAGGCTATGTTTTGTCGCGATAACCGACATCCACGCGGGCGGAGCTGCGGGCAAAAGCTAGTAGGCTATATATAATCACGCTACTACTCAAGGGAACGGAGCAGTGATCATTAATGTCAACAAATTCGGCCGACATCGGTTGTTTTTTTTTACGCCGCGCTAATATAAACTACTCGAAATACTAATCCTGATCAGATGAAGTCGCGGGCACCAGCTAGTATAAGTTACTTAACAATTTATTCTCTAGTGGGGCAATGAAAGAGTGTGTAGCCTCATCGCAAAAAGTCTCAGGTTTGAAATCGAGCGAGTTCATATTGAGTTTTTCTGCCCAGGGGAACTCTTGGGATGGATAGTAGGTAGCATCGCGGTACAAAAATAAATGAAATAAATAGATAAATATTTCTAGACCCATGATAAGCTTTACTAGCTTGTGTTATGGAATCTAGAATGCGGATATGTAAACATACTTAGATACTTTTTTTGTAAATACATACATATCATACATAGAAACACCCAGACCAATGCAAATAGCCATATTCATGGATACAAATATTTGCACTGAGCGGGGATCGAACCCGTGCCTCCTGCGTAGCAGTCGCGATCACTACCGCCTCAAAAGTCCTATCAATTGCCTATCCCAGTTCTCTGCTGGACATAGGCCTCTCCCAATGTTGGGAAACTTTGACCTACAGTTTCCACGATGGCCAGTCAGATTTGTACAGGGCTTTATTTCGAGTTTTCCTCCTCTTTTACACAGAATACATAACATAAACATAACATAAACTCACGCCTGTATTCCCCGAAGGGGTAGGCAGAGGTGCTAGCACCCACTTTCGCCAGTTTATGTTTAGATCCCAATTTAATAGGTGGCGAGCCTATTGCCATTAACCGGGCACTTATAGGGCACGCCGTAATAGCGGCGGTAAGACCCATCATGGAGGAGTGGCTAGAGAGGCCACACGGCAGCCTCTCGTACCGGCTGACGCAGGTGATCACCGGACACGGGTGTTTCGGGAGTTACCTGTGTCGGATCCGGAAGGAGCCAACGTCCGAGTGCCATCACTGTGATGCGAGCGAGGATACAGAGCTGCACACGCTGACCGAGTGCCCGGCGTGGAGCACGCCGAGGCGGGTCCTAGTGGCGGCTCTGGGGGTGGGAGTCCTCACACTCGCCACGTTGCTCACAGCGATGGTAAGATGCGCGAACGCTTGGGGTGCAGCTGTCTCCTTCTGCGAGCAAGTAATGCTCGAGAAAGAGGCGGCCGGTCGGGTCCGGACTAGACTCCGGGCCCGGGAAGCCCGCGCAGAGCGAAGACGAACCGGACGTCGGAGGTCGCAGAACGACCTCCGTCCTCCATGAGCGCTGGCCTGGGGGTGACTGGTGGAGCCGCCTGTCACCCTAGCAGAAGCAGGCCGCGGCGGCGGCGCAAAATGCGCCTCCCCGTAACCGGGGCTAGATGGGGACACTGTGGTCGCCACCACCCGAAGGGGGCCATCTCGATAGAGATGGTCCTGGGTCTGCCGGGGTGCGAGAGATATGCTTTTGGCAATCTCACCTCCGACAACCAAGGACCCAAGACGGCGTGCGTTTTAGTCGGTTCGAGTCCGACATAACCGCCTCCACCGGCTCCGTGGGGGTGGTATCCGTGGGGATTTTTCGCATGATAAAAAAAAAACCGGGCACTTATAAGCCTGCGATAAATACACACATAACTTCGAAAAGCATCGAAAAGTCATTGGTGTGTGCCATGGTAAACCTGGGATCGAACCCGAGACCTCGTCTCAGCAGTCCATACCTCTAGACTACCGTAGATTACACTTCTAAAAGAAAGAGAAAATATCTATTTATCTTCGGGGATATGTAGACGTGTTAGAAAATAAAAGATAATATCAATATACAAGTGACCAGGTTAAAGATACTTATCATTTGTAACACAGGTTACAACAGAGATCTATTACAACAATTACTTTCACCTGCCGACACAGGATAGCGATCAATCATACGTCAGATAAGGGCTTTCATCTCCATGTTTAAATGTATACCTTGCCCTAAATAATATAGTGTAGCCCTAGTGACTGCTGTAACAATGGGTCTCATGTTCGACACCCGGGTTGGGTTAGGTGTGTTAGTGACGTGCGGCTCAAATAATTAATGGTGAAAAGCGAATGTGACTATATCTAACTTACAGAACGAAAAAGGGCTTTGCTGGATGTCGGTTATCGGGACCAAATTATAGCCTATGTCCTTTCTCAAGGTCTAATCTACCCTTATATCAAATTTCATCAAAATCGGTTTGGTGGTTTAGGCGTCAAAGCGTAACATACAGACAGAGAGACAGAGTTACTTTCGCATTTTTAATAGTACTAGCTTTTGCCCGCGGCTCCGCCCGCTTGGACGTCGGTTATCGCGACCAAACATAGCCCAAAATATGTCCTTTTCCAAGGTCTAATCTACCCTTATACCAAATTTTATCAAAAAAACATAGATATGCGTGTACGTGTGTTGCCAATGTAAGCATTTTTGTAGGATTACGATCCCAACCCTAGCAATATCAAACTTAATATTTTATTTAGATTTAAAATATCAACACTTTTTTTTATTTGTGCGCTAAGGTTTTAAAATGTTTAATAAAATTTAGTGTGTTTTAAATTAAAACGAATTCTAGCAGTAGTGTACGAATAAGCCCCGGCATCGCCTGGGAAGAAATTCTTAAAAAATCCTAGACCAATTCATTCTGCCGCAACAGCATTGCAATGTTAAGTATCATATTTAGTCTCAGTAGCATCTGAAGTTTTCACCAGTCCACGGAGCCCAAGGCTTGCTTACTTCCTACTCTCTTCCTCTTGGGTAGGCTCTATACAGCTTTCATGGGAGCAACTGTTGGCTGACCTCCCAACTCCGCAAGAAAAGCCTGCACCAAAGCCACGTCTGTCAATTAGTAGGTGTGATACTGGCTTATTGTGGAATTGGCTTAGCCAGGAAGATTTTGATGGGGTGTCATGCACCCATTGAGTATTATTTAATGTATTTCCCTAATTTAGTTAACTTAACCTAAAAAACATTTTATTTCAAAATATCTTAAAATAAGGCTCAAATAACGTCAAATTAAAAACCTATTTTATATAAATCAGCAACTCTTTATTTAAATTTCCAATATAGAACTCTTTTAAAGTTTTAATTTTGAAAAAAGAATTTAAGTTACAGTTTTTATCAACAATAGTGAAGTGCCATTGTTAATTGACTCGTATAACGTAACACGTGATAGGTTAGTCGAGTATCGGTAGTCGAGTATGTGGGTGGTCATTTGAACGACACCGTGGGTGCTGTGTGTGTTATTGTATTTTCAAATATGTCATATTTAGTTTGTACGAACGCCTTTGTCAATTGAGAGCTTGACATACGGATCGGTTGTTAGTTTTTATGCTGATGGAGTGGCGTGTTATAAAGATGTTTATTGTGCGTTTTAGTTTAATAAAGAGTGGCAGTAAATCTAATCATACAGTAATTTAGAATAAAATTTGACTTAACTACTGTAATTTTTTTGTAAACTCATTTTATACTCTTATAGTAATTTTAGTAAGTGTATATTCAATTGACTAGGGATTTTACTTGACCTGCTTCGAATGGATTTTTTTTACATACATACAATCACGCCTTTATTCCCAGAGGGTTAGGAATAGGTGAATTAACACCCTCATTTCACCAAACATTGGATTGGGTCCCATGTAACAGGGGATGAGCCTATTGCCGCTTTCCGGGCGCTATTGTTTACTCAAGCCGTGCATCCCAGGCTGAGTCTGGGCTGTATATATTGACTGATATTAAACAGTCCTTAGTCGCCTTGTACGACACCGCTTGGGAAGAGATGGGGGGGGGGCCAAAATTCTACTCTGCCGGGAACCACACGGCGAATGGATTTAATTTCGTTTACCTAAACTGTTTACATTGTTCTCCGCGAAATTCTTTGAGTTTAAAAGATATTTTTCGCCTCTGCATTTAAAATTAAATTTTGCCCGTTTATATTCTTCAATGAAATCCAGTCTGAGATTAAATATTAAACCAATTAGGTACGTCTTTAATTAAAATTAAGAGATACTCAAACCGCACAAAGTTAAATTTATATTTAAAAATAACATAAGTAGTAAGTATAATATTTTGGTAAACAAAATATTTTTATAAATTGTTTTTTTTAATAGCAGTTATTTCCATTGACATGTATTACTTAACTGTAAACAACACAAATCGCATAAAACGTTCTAAATCACAGAAATCAACTATTCTGTCTAACAACGTCACATTTGTTTATAATCTATATTAACAGATAAAGTTACTATACTTCCAGAGCAAATCCTCTTAAAATCTTGTTGGTTGTTATAGTCATAAATAATTTAAACGACTATTTCGTACACATGTTATACAATGGCGTCGCATACAAATTGGTATTAACTATGTCTCAATATTTAAGTTTATACTTTGTGTTCACAACCCTAATGTGTCAAACAAAGCTATGATCTATGTGCGGGTATTATAATAACTGTGTGTGCTTAAGTGATTATTTAGACTAATAAAAATCTGAAGAATTTATTTGAACGTGCTAATCTCTGGAATTAGTAGTGCGATTCGTAAAGTGTTTTTTGCATTTGATAGCCTAATTTATTGGGGAAGGTTATATGCTATTAAACATTATGCTACCGTGTTTAAGAGCTGAGCAATAAGACGTGTTCGCCTGAATTCAAAGAAATTCAAAAATCGGTTATTCTGCATATACCATTAAATCGGAACTTACAAAACGTCAACATAAAGTAAATTTTAAATACTAGTTTAGCAAATGGACTACCGGTTCGAAACGCGGCCCAGACCTGAGTAGACTCCGGCAAGAAACTCAGCGGGCATTTTTGAAGAGGTTATTTTTTTATTTTTTTTATTAAGAAACAAACAGTCATACATAATTACATTTTAACAGGACATTTTTTTTATAATAGACCTACAGTTTCCTAAATTTTTAGAACAAGCATGCAACATCCATTTATTCACTACCTATAGAAATAAAATTTTAAAATATATAATATAGAATAAATATAGAATAAATAAAAGGTTAATACGTAATAAAAGGTGTCCATTAATATAATAGTCTTGAAATTGTATTATAACGACGGATAAACAGCACAGTTTATTGGAATTAGGTATTTTATTTGCTTAAAATGTAGATAGATACTGCTTTGTTAGTTTTACGATTACCTACTATTTAGGCAAAGGTACACTGATCAAACACCTCGCAAACATACACTGATCAAATTAATCATGTACATTTATAGGTGTTAACTGAAAAAGAAAGAACTAGGAACCGGCAAATGTATGAAATGTTTAATAATAACAGTAGACTGAGTAGATAAAGCTCATGAAGTGTGTATCGATAAAAGTAGATGGTGGGCTGTTGTCCCTGCCTACCAAATGGAAAAATAAAGGTATTTGAATATAATGCTAACTTTAAAATTCGAATACATCGCAAAAAATTAAATTCTCCAGTGGGAAGAGAAAGGAAATTGGAAATGATTCAGGTGTGGCTCAATAGCTCAGTTGGAAGAGCATTCCCCTGTAAGGGAAAGGTCGTGGGTTCAAGCCCCACTTGAGCATTTCATTGTTCCCGGTGTATTCGAAAAGATAGGTAAAAAAAATGATCTCCGAATACCAAACAAATTGGAATAAAATCTGTTAAATTTAATATATTTCAATGTGTGATATTCGCGTAAACTTCTGACAATATCCACACATATTCGCAATATAGTAGATATAATAATATCAGATATAAAAATACACAATATCAGTTTAATAAATGACAGATGTCATCCAATCCTTAGCAGAGACAGTGCAACGTGTGGCACGGATTGATGGATGAACTGCCAAGTGCCAGGAGTCATTTGTAGCAAACATCGAACCCTCTGCCATGGCTGTGGGGTGCCAGCTGTTAATCTGAAAGCTCAATATGAAGTATTGATTAATTTGTTTTTGTTTGGCGATGTGTGACTTAAGTGAATTGTTTCAAAGTTGTATGTCAACCACTCGTGTATTATAAAAAAAAATAGATAGGTGGGTAATTCAAAGAATCGACTGTAATTTTCTTTCAATAAATAGTAAGATTTAGAATGTTAAACGTAAATTAAAACATATTAATTACTTAGCCACACTGCGCTACCCCTTAAATCATAGAATAACAGTGGTCTATGCTCAAACGCAGAAAAAGTCAGTTACTTAGAAAAAATGGAACGCGATTTGTAATTCGAATGCGTTAAAAATAAACTGTAGGCCTATATAAACTCAGCGGGAAGCCGTTTTTATTTCCGTTAAATATGACGGTAATAGAGAAATTAATTTGCAACTTTAAAAAAATTAAATTCTTAATAGCAGTTTTACGCAGTAGGCGTAAACATTAATAAAGATTTTATGCCTACGAGATAGCGTTTTAAAATAAGAAATTAACTGTTTTATTCCTATGTTTTTTATCTCTTCTTCTTGCGTCCATTTTAAATAATGTCTATTTTATCTGAATGACCGGAAGGCGGAATATCATCTAAGTTCGCGCCATGCGTAAATTCTTCCTTTAGAAAAAAAAAAAACTTAAATAGACACTAATCCAAAAAAATACACAACAGTGTACATTTTACAAAACTTTGGTAGATAATAATAGAATTAATAGTATAATAGATAATAAGACCTAGAATACATGAATAAGTACAAAAATCTGGAGCACTTAAAAACATCGTATCGCAGCGTTGATTAGATTCAATAAATATAATATAATCCACTACACTTAGCACCTTATTTAAAATGAACTATAAAGGATACGAATAGCTAATCGATGGTTCATTTTTCTACTCGACTAACACCCGGGTGATCCCATTAGGAAGGCGCAACACTAACACAGGGCGCGATAAGGATGTAGTGACACCATTAATCAGCAGTACTCGATTCATTAACGCGCCCAGAGAGAATCGATTTGTCATATGGATGTGTGGCCTTAGTTAGATACGGAGGCAAATTGTTTAGGTGCGATAGCCCTTTTGTGATAGAGTGGGGAAGGTGCCAGAGTCATCTCACTTAGATATGCACTCGAATAATGTTGTTTAGATAAATGCATTGCTCTTATTCAGAAGAAGCAATCGATTTTTTATTTTTAATAAGCTAGAAGCTAGTCTTAATACCGGTTTTATGTTATTATTCTCTATCTTATTACTTACTTAGGAAACTGAAATCACTTTTGTGATTTCTAGGTTAGGTTACTGCGAAATAGACATAAAAAATTAGCTAAGCAAAATTTGTTACCATGAAAACTATGTTATTTTCTAAAGTTTACGCGAATGTCACTCATTGAAATAAAACCACTTTTTACGGATTCCGTATCCGTTCCGAAATCCATAAAAAGTGGTTTTATTCCATGAAAACTACCCAATTTTTATTCCAACCGCAGTGGCATGAATCTAACATATGGCTTGCACATAAAATATCGCTTATTCAAGTAATAATGAAGTTAACTCTAATCCTTTTGAATTTTTAACGCAAAGCAAACTTGTGGAGAAATTTTCATTTACAACTGACATTTTTCTATCTCGAGAAACGTCATTCTTCCCTTTGAACCCTGGCCTCGAACCCTCAGAAACGCGTGGAATGTAAACCATGGTGCTATAACCAAGGGCTTACGAATTTTAAGTGAGAGTTTACGACGTAAGACACGCTGTAAATTTTGGTCTTGGAGTTAATTTTCAGCTTCACTTGACTATTATTAGGTGCTTGCAATTAGTTTTATTGCCTATTTGTTTTCTGAGGATAAAAGCAAGTCAAATTCTTTCTTTTAGTTTGGGTTTTGTAATTGTACATGTTGCTGTATATCATTATTCTTCAACTTTTTAATCATCCCTAAGATCATTATGATATTTAGATAAGTAAATTTATATATGCCTAAATAGATAGATAATTGCAGACGAAACATATACCTACATATATATAGAATGACTAGCTTTTGCCCGCGGCTCCGCCCGCGTGGATGTCGGTCATAAACATAGCCTATGTCCTTTCTCTTGGTTTAATCTACCCCTATACCAAATTTCATCAAAATCCGTTCAGCGGTTTAGGCGTGAAAGCGTAACATACAGAGTTACTTTCGCATTTATAATATTAAATATGGATACCAGCATACTTACTAGCTTGCGAAAACATATGCTAAGGTTTCTGCCAACCCCATAAATTAAGCATAAGGGATGACTGTAGGTAGGGATCACTCTTTTTGATGCAGTTCATCTTGCAATAAGAAACTGTAATAAGTATTGCTGAGCTTTTCTTTCCAAATCAGTCAAACAAATATGCCCTTACCCACAAAGGTAGTCAGATATAAATACTATATTCTGTTTCCCATAAAAAACTAAAAAATAACTCACGAATATCAGTCAATAATTCTTTAAGTCTGTAGAACTTTCACAGTAGCCGTTTGATTCGTCCAAACTAATTGGAAAGCAATAGAATGTTTTGATAACAGACTATTAAAACAAACGATAAATCGACTAAGGAGCATCGATCATTTATAATCTATGGAGTTTCTTATTAAACTACTTTCTCGCCAAGGATTGTGGAGTGACTGGAATTCTTTATAATAATGAGGAATAGATTTTGATTAGGAATATAAAGGGCATGAATAAATTAACTATTAATCATTATTTTATCCATAGCAACTACCCATTGTAAAAAAATTGTATTGATAATTTAGGTAAATAGTTACAAGTATGCGTAACACAACACAAAGAGTTCAGCCTATAGGTCGCAGAACGACCTCCGTCCTCCATGAGCGCTGGCCTGGGGGTGACCGGTGGAGCCGCCTGTCACCCTAGCAGAAGCAGGCCGCGGCGGTAGCGCAAAGTGCGCCTCCCCGTAACCGGGGCTAGATGGGGACGCTGTGGTCCCCACAACCCGAAGGGGGCCATCTCAAAAGAGATGGTCCTTGGTCTGCCGGTGTGCGAGAGATATGCTTTCGGCAATCTCACCTCCGGCAACCAAGGATCCAAGACGGCGTGCGTTTTAGTCGGTTCGAGTCCGACCTAACCGCCTCCACCGGCTCCGTAGGGGTGGTATCCGTGGGGATTTTGCGCACGTTAAAAAAAATAGCTATAATTCTGTCAGTACAACACTAGTATTTACAAGTAAATGGCATAACTATAGTAAAACCAACATTCCCGTGAACTAAGGGAGCTATCGTTTTCCAATTTCCCCTGAACAGTTGTACCTGATAGGGAAATATCCCTTCGCTGTGATACAGGATGTGCCTTACTCAGATAAACTAGATTTAAGAGTCTAGGCACGTCATCGTAATTTTCCTAGATAATTTTTACTATTTTGCATTCTTTATTACGCTGGTAACACCACTGGCAACATACTGGCACTTCATATTTTATTTCCTAGAGTACTTATAGTCAACAATTACCCTCCTTCCTTCGGCAGTCGGGTGAAAAACAAAAAACTACTAATTTCGTTTAAACTGTAAAAAAGGACCTTGGATTTGTAGCTGAAAGTTTTGGAGGCAAACGGTATCCACCCAAGTCTGAAATGATGATGACGATGCTATAAAAATACAGTAAAATAATTATCTCT
This sequence comes from Eilema sororculum, assembly GCA_914829495.1. NCBI lineage: Eukaryota > Metazoa > Arthropoda > Insecta > Lepidoptera > Erebidae > Eilema > Eilema sororculum. The sequence goes on from OU618556.1 coordinate 3,892,199, forward strand.
TATTAGTATAACCGATAATAAAATATGTGTTTATTTACTAAGAAATTTCATTTCATTTATCTAATAAAATTATCATTTAATTTACTACACTTTTCAAATTATCATAAATTACTTTTATCACATAAAATATTGCATGTAAAAGTATGTGTCGCCGTCAATTAAAGACGGGCTTAGATTTAATACTTATTAGAATTAAGTGGGTACAGTTATAATCCCTCTTTTACTGTAATGTTACGACTTGTTAGGGCCGGCGCACACTGTGTAAAATTAGCAATCTAGGGGAAATTAATTCAAAATCTAAAGTTTATCAGACAGACAGGAAACATCTATTATATGATAGCTATATAAAGCGAGCATCTATTTTAATACGATTTAAAAAGTTGACTAGATAAATGATTGAAGGGTACGTCGTCAAACTTGACCTACGCACGTAGTCACGTTGAATGAAACTTACACGCAATTCATAAATAGCTTATATTGGTACTTGTTGTGCAGTTGTATATTACCTAAGTGATTTTTTTATCATTGTATTTGATAATTTGGAGTCTTGTCTACTGGGAAAAGTAAGTTTTAACATGATTTCACAACTAACTTTAAAATAAAAATGCTTTCTTTTGAGTCACATTATAATCATGCTTTAGTTTTAACATCAATGAGTTTGCGTTGACTTTTAAAAAAATATCCCAATGTATCCGTCTTGAAATCATTCTTAAATCATTCTGCAATTAATAAATAACAAAGTTAAGTTCTTTACTCATGCTCGTTTTTGCCTCACCCATATTTTTTTTTTCTATTTTCAATTTTAATTAAATAATTTTTAATTTTTTAAAAACATCGACTTAAACTACCTGAAGAAACTCTTCTTCTGTTAAAATCTCCTAGTGTAAGTAAGGACTCGGAAAATACCTCATCAGAACAAGATGAAGATTAAAAACTAAATTATAATATTTCTTACATTATTTTTTTTTCTTTGATAACTTTTTAAAATAAATATTATATCTCATACTTATTTCTTTTTTATAAAAATGAAAATTTCATGATACATCATCATTTTAAGCTATAGACTCTACATTTATCAAGAGTTAGAATAAAGTTCCCCTAGATTGCTAAAATTACACAGTGTGCGGCGCCCAGTGCCAGTATCGGCAAGCATCAGGATTTGTATTTGTCGAATAACAATTTAACAATAGAACCTATTGATATAGTTATAAGATTGAATTTTAATTGTTAACCATACCGTTGCAGAATGCCTATCGATGCCAACGGTTGTCGACAATCATAATTGAAATTTCAATTTTATCTGAAGCTCGCCGATGCCGATAATAGGCGCCGGCCCTAAGCCAGGGGTGGCCTAGTTTAGCCTTGACTGTGTAAACATTAAGAAAAAGAGGGTAAGAAATAAATCAAAAATTGTATTGCTCGATTGTATTGGACTTATATCGCGAGATATAAAACCCCCTGGCGCGCGCAGATTGTTTTATAATAATCTATACCTACTTGGTGAATTTGAGCTTGTCCACTGCAGTAGCACCCTTTTTTTGAGGTTATGTCGGACTCGAACCGACTAAAACCGGACGCCGACTGTGGGTCGTGGTGCTAGGCCGGAGGTGAGGTTGTCATCGACATATCCCTCGCACCCCGGCTGACCCAGGGCCATCCCTTACGGTCTGGCCCTCCTCGGGACTGCAGTAGCACCCTGTGCTATCCTCAAAATAATTATATTCGTGTACTTTTTTTTTTTTTTTTTTTTTTTTAAACGAATATTAGAACCGAAGTTACTAATATTCCCTCTAACCCCCCCAACTAAGCTATAATGCTTGTGCTAGGAGTGGGTTCACGCCGGTAGTGTAATGGCCAGGATCGAACCCGGGACCTCTCGATCGTAAGGCCGACTCCTTAACCACTAAGCTACCGACGCTTATGCTGCGCATATAGAGCACATAGGTCCAAGATATACAGGGTGATTTTATGGTCGTTTTGGATAAAAAGAATTTGGGCACGCTTTCTATAGCAAAATCATTTGGGAGTATTAATTTGGCGAAAAAAAATTTTTATTTGATAATGTATGGGAATAATGTTCAGGTAAATAAATAAATAAATAAATAAATATTCTACAACATTCTACACAACGCTATCTAGACCCATGGTAAGCTTTTATAGCTTGTGTTATGGAATCTAGAATGCGGATAAAAATACTTTTTTTTTTTTTTGTAAATACATACATATTATACATAGAAACCTAGAAACATCCAGACCAATGCAAATAGCCATATTCATGCATACAAATATTTGCACTGAGCGGGAATCGAACCCGCGCCTCCTGCGTGGCAATCCCGTGCACTACCGCCACGCCACAGAGGCTGTCAAAGGAAAAATGTATGGGGGTTTTAAATATTTTTTTTGTTTCGCTAAATTAATACTCCCAGATGACTTTGCTATCGAAACTGGCCAAGTTCTTTTTATCCGCAACGACCCGTATAAATCGAGCATAATACAACAGTACCTGACTTTAGAGTTCGCGTCGCTCAGGAAAGAGAATTGTTGAAGCACTCATGACCTGCCTAGATAAATGGGAATTCGTTGGCCAGCATATTGTAGAATAGAATGATGATTGAATGATTTTTTATACCATCTAGGTGGCAGACAAGCACACTGCCCACCTGATGGGAAGTGGTTACCATGGTCTATGGACGTGTGCGACACCAGGGGCGTCATATAGCTGCAAATAATTGATATAGGTATATATTGTGGTTTTATAATCCCTAGAGGACAAATGTATTATATTTTCATGTTTAGTTTATTATTTTGTAAAAGTTTTAAAAACTACGGTGATCAATAAATTAGAATTAGTGAAGCTACTTTTATTGTTGACTGTACCATGTCGAAATGACGTTCGTTCATAATTTTATGAATGGTGTCATTAACGTCATAATATTATAACCGGAAATACGTAACAAACTCATTCATTATGGTACAGTTTGTGTTTTTTTTTAAATTTATTACCTGTCATGGCGCAGTAGTCTGCACTCTGGTGAAGCTTAAAAGGGAAACAAGTAAACCTCAATGTCAACATTTTAACCAACTATACTCCGTCCATCATATTATTGTATTTTAGACAGATGGAAGTAGTGATTGCAAGAAAATTGAAAATATCGACAAAGTCAAAAACCTCGATTAAAAAAAATCATTATTCGATAAATGAAAATATTATGATAAATATATGATTTCATGTGGAATTATAATCTATTATCTTTCTGTACATAATAATAAAGCAGTATATATTTCGTGTCTATATCTACAATTTACAAATGTATTGTAAAACGATTGTGGGCCATAACACACACGCTAATCTCCAAAATAAAACAACTGACTTCTAAAAGAATATTCCAACATGCTGATTCCCTGGTATTTATTGAAGAATTCCGTGGTCTGTCTCTGAAACCCATCATCAGATCTTTATGCAATTTAAATGGGACCATTTTGGAATAAACCTCTTTCAAATAAAAAAAGAATTTTGACAATCCGTCTACGGCTTACATATGACGGAGTTACAAAAATCATTTTTCCGTAAAAATCATACAAATATAAAAAAAAATATAAACATCCGAATTGTTGTTTAGAATTCGGTTGAATACCGCCAGTTATGTAATATTTTTAGAAGAATTATTTTCTGTAGTCGATATCGATTGTGACATTTTCAAGTTAATAAAATAAAAACACAGTCGATAGACTAACTACATCCCTAAAATTGCTTTCTAGCTGACGTGACGTTGTCAATGAAAAATGACGTATTGGCGCCTAATTTTTGTTAGGATTTTCAGGTGTTGACGCTAGAACAAAGTTATACCGACCACTGTCAGTGAGCTGTCTAAAATACAATAATATAATGGACGGAGTATAATGAATCAAACCTGGAATATCAGTTCACATACAAGTCAAGACAAGCTTATGCAGCGAAAGAAACAAGACAGTCGAATTTAAGTTTCATTATTCGATACGTTACAATTAATTCTTTAACCAAATTAAGAAATTAAAGAAAATGTCCTTTCAAATTAGTTAAACAGGTTGGTAGTTATGTGAAGTCATCGACAGCCAACCCGAACTCCAGAAATTATTAAAAAAAACTATTTGAAAATCTATTCATACTTAGTAGGTAAGTATAAAGCGCCAGGTTTTGAAATAATAGAAAAAAAAATTGAATTGAGTCAATTTAAACTTAAATAAAATTGCGACCGATAGTCGACACCACAGGACAGTGAGACAATATTTATAGTTCCATCACGACAGAGAACGAATCGACTAAAACGGACAATGGGCCGCTTTAAGAAATAAAGCGTTCACAGATAATGACTAGAAGAGTATTAATAGCCCGCTTTAACTGATAGCACACCGAACTTTAAAAAGTAAACAGAAAAAATAAATAGTTCGATTTTTGGATTCAGGTCTAAAGGGTTTCACCGCACCACAGGCGCCGCTTGTGTTGCCACAACAACAAAAAAAAATCAAGGGCAACAAAAAAGTGTAAAGCAGACCACAAAATAGACATAATTTATACTTGAATTAACGACCCCATTGTGTGTTTTCGTTGTAATTTTTATTTACGATTGTTTACCCTATTTTATGTTTTAATATGACGGTATATTTATGGCTGTTTGATTTTTGTCGTTGGAATTTGATTTTTTCTAAGGGATGTTTTAATTTATGGGGTAGTTTGTATCGACGGTTTGATGCGACTGGCTTGTTTTAGGACCTTTTTAAGTGTATAAGATCCTCACAGATAGTTGTTTTCTCCAAGACTGTGAATCAAATAATATTTATTTTACTAGGTAATAAATACAACTGAAGTTATTTTGATTAAGATTGTAATTTATTGGTACTATACAGCATAGATAAAAATAAATCAAATTTAAAAAGGTATCTCTGTCTGCTTACTGAAATGAAATTAATATGTTAGCAATTACAGGATAATTATTGACAGTATAATTTTAATGCAATGAATGCCACCTAATTATACAATTACTAGCTTTTGCCCGCGGCTCCGCCCGCGTGGATGTCGGTTATCGCGACCAAACATAGCCTATGTCCTTTCTCATGATCTAATGTACCCCTATACCAAATTTCATCAAAATCGGTTCAGTGGTTGAGGCGTGAAAGCGTAACATACAGACAGACAGACAGACAGACAGACAGACAGACAGACAGACAGAGTTACTTTCGCATTTATAATATTAGTATGGATTTCTACGGATTGGTAGTAAAATACTCCCACGACAAATTTCAATCTATTTTTAAAAGTAAGTACCCAATAAAATTAAAAAATGTGTGGTTTGAAAAGGCGGTTCCTGAAGTAGATCACAGCGGCGTCTGGTCACACTCGTAAAGAATTAAGAAATAGCTTGTTTTAAATAAAACTACTAAAACCTGTGTATACATATCGACAATCACATATTTTACTGCTTTTTTATTAGCTGTGGTATTTCCGAAAGGACGACTAGGCAGTTTACGAGTCGAATAGATTGGGAGATTATAATTCGATATAAATTTTATAATGATTAACAATGATATTGACTATAGTATCGAGTTCGATTTTTGGGCGTGAGATATCGTAGAGCTGTTGCGCATCACTATTTGTTTTAAATGATTTGTTTTTAATAATTTGAGGTAAAACTCGAAGAACCTTGTACAATTTCTTTTTAATTTAATAGGTAATAAAAGTAAACGGTAATTTTTCAACTTCGCCTGGGATTCATTTTCCTTTCCGTTCTTCAAAAGTTCATATAACACGACTTTACTAAATAAGTAGATGCTTATTATATAACAGTAAAATTAAATTAGTATCAAAATCTATCACCTACTTATGTGGTTTATAAGAAATTAGCTGAAAAATTGTCGAATAGACACCTAGGTAAATTCAAAGCGGGTAAACTTAAAAATCCACTCCCAATATTTAGGTACTTTCGTCAATTCTTTACACATACCTACTAAAATTAAGGTACCTAACTACAAAATAAATACTTATTTTAGGCGTAACAGATAATATCGAAAGTTTCCGAAACGTTTATTGTAAAAAAATTGTTAGCAGTGAAATTTTCAATAAAAAGTGCTACTCTGATCCCTGTGCTAACCGAGCAACCTAATATGGGAGTTCTTAAATCTCCATAAACTGAAAGCGTTAGTGATGACAATGAAGTAACGGGTCGTAAAGTTTTTATCTCTTCATTCCCTTTTATTTCTTTTTTATATCCTTTGTTTTAACGTGAACACAATCAGTATAAGCCGTTTGGCTAAGTGTGCTCAGCCGCTCGCCTCAATCGTATCTCAAGTGGACGTTCCAAATATATACAATAAAACCTTTTTAAATCGATTTAAAATTAGTCTATTTTATGTGATTACATACATATACTATGAGAGATGGGACAAAAACCATTTAAATATTCTTTTGATTTGTCAATGTTTACAAATAATAGTCCCGAACATTATAAACTATGAGTAAACCCCGCGATAGTTTAAAAGTTAAATACCTATTTTTTTTTTCTCGTGTTGTGGCAACAAAAATGTCCTCATCAAAAGAAAATAAATTCATGAGAAATGGCCCCAATTCATTTGACGTTCCTTCTATTTGAAAATAGATAACATCAACATTTTCATTCACCATAAAATACTGCAAGACCCCAAAACGTTTATTTAGTTAAAACGTATTATTAACGGGCACCATATTATTAACTGTTTATGAAACTATTAATACGTAACTAAAGAATTATGTCAATTCATAGTTTGAAATTTATCACACTTTAATTTTAATAAAATGTACCATTAAAATAAAATAAAGAATACTTAAACAATGGAGAAGTCACCCATGCTATTTTTTCTATGGACACCCCTGGGTCTCTTTGCTCTGAACTGAACTTAGGTACATGTGAAACCCCAAGGATAACTTGACAAAGAAAGTATGTAAATCAGTATATTTGACGACGAATTATGCACACACACACATACACGTCAATATATTTACAAGAGTACGGGCAGATCAATTCAAATGACATCATTTTTTGCAGATCTAAACCCACCTATCTAAATTTATGGTAAACTATCAAAATGAACACAAAAACATGATCGCTATTCGGCGGACTACTGATTTTATCGGAGCCATTATATGCTAGTGAATTCATCAGATTATACAGAACAGAAGAATAAAGCAATTAATTTGACTGCGGTGGTCTGTGGCGATCTATTCCAAAAATTATGAGTAAAATTTAAAAACGTTCGAAACTGATCGTTCGGAAACACGTCATTAAAATATTATTAGAGGCGCCGAGATCGCATAAATTAACACTAGATTCACAGACGACAGGCTAGGTCAGCCACAAATAATGGTGTGACGTTTGCGGCAAAGGTTGACGGAATCCCATCAAGATACCTGGAACTGTGGAACCAACATCATCGATCTTGTTATTGATCGCAATCACCGCTTTCTTGGAAATGCTAACGATTTGTCCTGGCAACCCTACCGGTGTATCGCGATAACGTTAAATGTCCGGTGCAGTTCATTGTTTTTTTTTCAATGTTGATGTTTCCTGATGAACTACCTAATTCTCTCTACTGAGTAAGGTGAAAGAAAGCTATAGTCTTGTAGCTCTAATCTCTCCGATCTCTCCTCTACATTTACGAATGATACTTGTAATGTTGTCAGGGTCATACCTACACATCATAACTGCTTACTATAAACAAGCTGCGTTTAAAATTTAACTAGCTCTATTAAAAAAACAACTTTTTAATAAAGCTAGTTAAATTTTAATAAAGATCTGCGGTAGCCTAGTGGTTTGGGCTGCTGAGACGAGGTCTCGGGTTCGATCCCAGGTTTACCATGGCACACACCAATGACTTTTCGATGCTTTTCGAAGTTATGTGTGTATTTATCGTAGGTTAATAAGTTCCCGGTTAGTGGCAATAGGCTCGCCCTATTACATTGGGACCTAAAAACATAAACTGGCGAAATGTGGGTGCTAGCACCTCTGCCTACCTGTTCGGGGGTTACAGGCGTGAGTTTATGTTATGTTATGCTAGTTAAAATAAGAATATAAGTGTGGTATGACATTGAAATGGTGTAGTATACATTCATTTTCATTATGTTTATGTAAAAAGTTTGATTATAATCGATGCAAATCAAGTTATATTTCTTCCCACTTCTTGAATATTCCTAATCCGTTTCCCGCTAAAAAGTATAAAATTCCCGCCACGTCAGAATAAGAGATGTCAATGTCTTTTTAAAGCACGACTGACACCCCTGTATAAATCTGTCTGGGCTAGGCTACTGTAATTGACATATTTATTACAGAATAAATAACTCCAGAGGCGCGTAAATTAGAATTCAAGACTTTCTAATTTAACATTTTGTTTGCATTACACTATTATCCAATTTCAGAAGAACTTTTGTGTCAGTGTCAGTGTGATATATTCTTTTTTTTTGGCAGAAATCGTGGGTGGTTTGGTAAAGAACTGAAATTGTGTGTATTTTTTTGAAAAGCTTAAAATTTGTGTTTAATCTTTGGTTTCACATAGTCCATTTATTCATTATCCTTTAGCCATTCTTAGCCATTATATAAAAATATATCCTTCCACATTCACCAATAAACCCCACACTCGCTATCAATATCCCTTATTTAGGATAAGTGCGTTTTAATGTAGGTAGGTATTGTCACAAATAAAAGCAATTTCATTACCATGTTGCCAACAACTTAATGACCCATATAGTGGGTGTATGGCCACCTTTACAATAGAAAAAATAATGTTTTACTTTATTACTTTGTATAGTGACATACGAAGGGACATGTCAATAAAGGATACTAAAATTTAATTTCATCATATTGAATCCTTTACAAGGGACAAGAAACGGATCTTCTTTGGCGATTGTTTTACTCCATAAAGATCGTACGCGATAACCCTATCTATGCTAGTGTCGTACCCACAATCGATAGTCGATCATCACTATCGATAGATTCACGATCGTAAAATGTTTGACCCGTGAGGTTGGCACGATTTATCGATTAGAAAATGTATGTAAATATTATGAGTTCGTTATTTAAATGTTGCAGGGAATCATTGAATTAGAATAATCTTGTTAGTCTTGTTTGAAAGCGACTAAGTTTGAAATATGAAATGGCATTCGTGCATAATACATGCTTTCTCGTAAACTAGCTGAGAAGTTACCTTTATTCAGTCATATCGAATAACTTAGGGATCTTTTCATAACCGGACAGCAAGTAAAGTTATCAAAAGTGAACTGTCTAGTTTATTACTAAAATTCTGTACAGGGAGAACAGAATATTTACTACTTCGCCCATTACAATTCAAGATGTATTATGAAATAGGAGTAGCGTCGGCAACGATATTTTTATGTTGCCCAATATGAGAATTTTAAACAGCCAATTAAACGAATTCCAACATACCTAACTTTCTACTTAACGAATCTTATCTTCGAAGTTAACTTTATCGATATCCAGATAGCCTGCAATCACTCTCTAGTTGTTATCTCCACCCAATTCTCACACATACGGCCCCTGAACCAATGCACTAACTTAACAAACCTGTAACTATTATAGAGGATAGTTTTAACCCTCGATAAGATAACGTGTTATGACGGTTGCGACGAGCCGCGATTTAATTGATAATAACGTTAAATAACGTACGCCACCTCCTTTTGAATTAAACGATTAGTAACGGTTAATATTATCTGTAATCGATAGGTGATTGGACAATAAAACGGTTTTATAATTGAAAGGACCTCTCTAATAGAGTTGTTGTTTAATTAAATATTGATGTTGTAACGATTCGAATATTCGTTTGAAACGATTGAAACGAAGTTATTTATTGGATGTTAAAGCGGAAATGCAAGTAATAAGTAGGAGCTTTATTAGTCACAACCATTTCAATGAAATCTTTTATACAGTATGCAATAATGTATTAAAGTCATTATTATAATAAACCGCCATGCAATTACGAATAAACAACATGAACGTCATTTATGATTACAGTACTCCGCAGAGAGTGTATAAAGTTTAGTTGTAGAAATTAATTTTCAGTCAGTGACGCTCGCTCGCGGGCAAATAGCGACCTCTAGTGGTCTATTAAGTAAGCGTTTATATTGCACAACGGAGCTGCCAACTTTATGAGTTTCGCGCCAAGAGCAATTGGTGATAGGTGTTTTTTTTTTTTAAATAGGCGGGAATAATTCACTTTTTTATTTATTGAGCTACGTTTATAGATTTCTTCACGTTTTTCTATGTTTTAGGGATTCGGACGGTGTTAAGATAAAAGAAATGAAAGCAGACCCCGGGCTGACGGGCTCTTAAGCAACTGGGAGACGACAAAAGACCTGCGCGAGGCTTGACAGTAATCTAGATATTATTTCAAAATTAAAAGATTATGCAACTGGCATATTAATGTAACAACAACTGTCAAAGGGGATACATTCATTTCTCGCGCAATTGGCAATGAAAACATTGAGAAAGACTAGGTTTGAGAATTAGAACTGCAATCTACATCGCATTATAAACAATTTATAATCCAACAAATTGTCCATAAACTCCTTAAATGTATTGTGTATCGAGCAGATGTATAAGGAGTCCGTTTGACAAGTTCAACAAATTGGACCTTTCTGGCCGATTACCCTGCAGATATTTTGCCGTTATGCTTGGAACTGTGCTCAGACTGTATACAAATTGCTTGTTTTATTCATAAATATGTATCAGTGAATCGCTGGAGGGTGTTCTAATGCTCCTTAAATTGTCACAAGACGGTAATAGGACATCAATTGAATCTGGTTCGGTTTGCAGGTTAGCGGTGCGGTTGTGTACTGTGGATGAGAATTATTGTAGGAATGGTTTGTGAGATGAGCCATTTGTCGTATCGGAAGTTCTTTAGTGAATGTTATTCATAGTTTTGTGCGTTGAGACCTTGCTTTATATTTACGTGTTTAAATTTACTCGAAGTGTTCAAAGATATTCTTTGTAAAGAATGAATGAATGAACGAATGAATTAATGATAGTTTTTTACTGTCGGCGTTTTTTTTTACCTATTCACTTCAACGGTATTACTCTTAGAACGCTACAACATACAAAGTGGACAACAAGTTGTCCATCATATTATTAGTGTCAATAAGTACATATTTAAAATTTAAGAAATATTATAAACAGATATGTTAAGACACCAAAATCTAGTCTATTTACTGTAAAACATAGTAATTACCACGTGATACAGCTGAACTGGAAACCTCCCCCATAAACCTAATCGTATTTTGGAAATTAACTTACCTAAATATTACGACCAAGAATAGTTCGAAATGTCACGCCAATTTAACTACCCATATACACACTGCTCAATGTTTAGTTTATACTGTTCATAGAGCATTGCCACTAAAATTTGTCCTGGATTATTGTCCCAATTTATTGCAGTCCACTACTGGACATAGGACTCTTTACAATCAACCACTATTCCATCTACTTACCTTTTTTAAGTCAATTGTCCATCCTGGTCATAATTTTTCGATAATATATTAATTATGTTATTGATAGTGCCTTTAGTATCTTTATCTTTGCTAATCGTATCTTTTCCATTGTTTCAGAAGGATCTCTCGGACGATTGCGTGTTCGAAGAACATATGGAGGAAAATAACTATAACACATACTCGCGCTTACGCAATGGGAAGAAGACCTTCTTGGCGCTAGACAACAGAGGAAGGGCGAGGCGGACGCAGATACCGGTCAATAGGCCGCTGGGTAATCTGTCGCCGTACGCGCTCTCGCTCACCAGACTGTGGGACGGCGAGAAACAAACGCACTGCCCACCGCGGAGGCACCGCGGTAAACTGAAAAGACCACCACCTCGCCACAGGAACTGTCAACAGCGCCTCCAGAAGCAGAACCTGCGGCAAAAAAGGAAGCACAAGAAGGCTAGCCATCCGAAAAAAAAACAGCGGCATCCGAAAACGAGGAGAAAACACGACAATGGAACGACGACCACGACCGAGGTGACGTGGGACGAGTCGACGATGTCGACTATGTCTACTACGACTGATGTCGAGTTTTTTCGGTCCGCGACCGCGCAGGAGGCGGTCGGTCGCGCGTGAGTCGGACGCTGGTCGCGGTCGGGGCAGCCGTTGCGCTCGCACACTAGCACCGTTCCACACTTACACGTGCAAGAATCTCTGTATCATTCCTTAGCCCGCACTACATGTTATTCACCATCATTACCGTGGTAAACAAATCGAAGTGAGATATTTTTTCCCTCTTCAACATTATTATTAGTATCACCAGTATTGACGGTAGATGGAAATGTGTAGTTAAGGCCCAGTGTCGTCCTACCGACGGTACGACACACTTGAAATGTTTACTACAAAGTAACATCGCTCTCTTAACGTACGGCGCTTCAATTTAACTGATGAAAAAGTTGAACCAGAGACGCGTTTAATATTTGTCGAAATTTATCTTCGTTCTTTCCTTTACTAGTAGTACGTACGAAATATAATACTCAAATGATGAGTGCTAGCGGCATTGCTGCTAAGTCGATACACGATAACAATAAATGAATGATATTATTCTACCAAAGTTACTGAAATTATCTATCTCAATTTATATTCCTAGTTCGCTTTAAAACGTAGGTTTATCGGCAAGATTCCAGTTGTTAGTTACTGTTACTTCTCATGAAATTAACGTAGATAATAAAATTTACTTTATTCGATAATTACTAAAACATTGTTTTAATCGTCGAGATTATGGTTTGGTAAGGTGGAACTGTGTTAGGAGAAGGGAAAGGATTCCTGTCAATTAAAATTTAGCCTAAATACTTATCGTTTCGGAATCACTCTTGCGAGCCACTCATTCTGTCAGTAGTTCATTCATTTACATTCACTCATAATAATTAATGGTCACTTCTAACATAATTTTAGTAATTGGTGTATCTTTATTAAACCATTACTTGGGACGTCAAATATGCTCCCTAATTAAGCTTAAGTTATTCGTTAATGGATTTGATCGGAGTCCATTCGATTCCGTTATAAACACGACATTTATATTTTATAGATAATTTAAATATTCGTAATTTTCTACGTTCATAAAATATGTAGGGACCTAACCTACAGCTCAGGCATTCAAATTAAAAAATTATCGTTCTATATTTAAACATTTTTTTTAAGATCGCTTTCAAATGATAAGCGGCAACGATCACAATTTGCATTCACATGCTTATTAACACGAAGAGGAAATTCCGAAACGTTTTTGTACTTAGAATTGTGTGTTGAGGTGTAATTTCATAAGAAATTGACTGAAAATTGGACTGAGTAATGTAGTTTATGTTGGTTTCGGCCTAGGCTATGATAGGATAACGTAGTGCGGCGGACGGCATGCTTCTTTAATCTATTCTAAGTTACCGAGTCGCGGGCGAGCGGCCGTGTATTAAACGACATCAAATTATAAATCTCATAGATTATTCCCACGCGTGCCGGTGGCAATGTGACACCATGTCTGATATCCCGACGTACCCCACGGTGTGAATGAAACCAGTCCCTACGAGATCAGAGAAAAATAAGTTATAATTGCGTAACTGCATGTCACTAGTTGTACCTACAAGACCGCCCGCTCCGATTCGTTCAAAAATGTAGTGATAACATGAACGACGATGAAGTGACTATTAGTAAGTAGTTCTAAAACGTGTATCTAATTTGTAAATTTATTTATTTTCCATAGAGAAAGTCGTATTTTGTTAACGTTTTAGTTGATGTTTTTTATTCTCTCGTCCCCTTTAGTTCCAACCGATATGTAGATATGTAGGATGTCATACGCTTGTACTTTTAGTGAGCCAATATTATTTGTATTATATTTTTAAGTCCGTTCGGAAACAATAAGTGCGCTGTATGCGGTTTTGTATAGTGTGTAATGGATGCAATCGTAAATATTGTTTTCGAATAGATGTAAACGATTACATTCTTTTTAGTAATGTCCCTCGCATTCTGATTATGTGCATAGATTTTTTATCTGGAGGATCTTGGATAAGGTCAGCGAACATTGAGTGTTAATTAAATAATTAAATGTAAATAGTTAATTTGCGCGCTCACTTTTAAAGTGGTATCGTTCATTCATTAACCGTTCCATTCATTCATAAATTATACCAACTTGCAATCAGTTTTACGTTACAATAAACTCGACAATTTTAAACTTATACTGACAATAATATCTATTTGAATGATATAGGATATTGCACATGAATAAATAAATAAATTTCTTGAATAATTTTGATTGCTGGTAAAACATTACCTATTGTTATTTTATAGTAGTATTTATAGTTCATTGTACGCTGTACCTACCATTCAATTTCAAGAGATTTTTGTTAATATACGCAGCAAGCTTTATGAATGTACCTACGTATATTATACGAATGATATAATATTTTGAATTTATTTATATTTATGTATAATATTTAGGTACCACATGAAAGCGACAGGAAATACGTACAAACGAAGCATTTACTCATCTTATAAACATTTTGTATAAAATAATTACACCGTACCAATTTCTTGTCGTTTTCGTTTAATGTCAAATATAAATTATTCGATTCTCGGACTCGTTATAATTAACTCGTTATTGTAATACCAATCGATCTAGTTATTGTAGAAACAGTATTTCGGTATTGTATAAATGGTTCTCCGTTACAGTATCTAATTTTGTAGTTTTATATTGAATAGAGAATGTAAGGAACTTCAGCAGACGTCAATAAAATTGGTATAATTTCGCTCTCCTATTCATAATATTGACAGACCAACATACCTTAAGAGGTGCGATTCAACATACTCAAATTCGCTGCAATTGTACTAAAATAATTCTGACAGAACTATTGTAATAAATAACCCGTAAATATAATAATAATTTATTCATAATTACATAATAAAATATTTATTGATCTGCTATTTTGCGACAGTCGTGAGTTTGCATAACTGTGCCGGTGTAAAAATATGAGTGTTATGTTAATTTAATGCCCATGTGCCATAATTACAACCCCTATGGGTTAGCCTACCGATTCATAAGCACTAATTTTCAAACAGTTATTACTATACTCATGAATTCAATTGTTTAGGAATAAGGGAACAAAAGCGCGGGAGACGGCGGACATTTTGAAATTTATTTATGACGTACATTAACGATCTTATTTCAAAAAGTCTTCTATGTAGGTATACCCGCGCGATTCCCTTGTTTCTCTAAAATTATATTTAAGAAAGTCAAGAGGAGTGAAACAGTATTACTTAATTAATTTCGATACATGTTTACAATAATAATTAAATATTATAAATAAAATATTCGTGTTTGCTTAGTGCATTTATATATGTACGTTTAAAATTATAATTCTGATTTGTAAATGTTTTAATAATCTTTAGATGATATTAAAAATACCTAATTTACCTAATTAGTTGTACCAAAAGAAAGATTGATCGAAAGTTTTAGACAATAACTTTTTACAGCCTCTTATACCGACAAATAAATAAAACGATTCTATATTATATTGTGTTTTTTTAACAAATCCTGTGAAACTGATATTGAATATTTAAGAAAGTGCCAATTCGGACATTGAATTAACTTGTTCATAATCCGTTCAGCTGCTAGCCGATTTGACACAGTGTTATCTAGCTGTAGCTACAATTTCTGTGCCCGGTTCGATTCCCGGGTCAAGAAAAGTATTAATTGCGTTTTCTGCCTAAAAATTCTAAATAGACAACGCAACGTGTTTAAGTTAATATTATCTAATAATCAAATTCAAATACAAGATTGCTTGAAGTAAGTACACTAAGTAAGTTCGTTATTCCTCATAGTTACAATTTTGGCCATCCACCCATTTGAAAATTTAATTTATTACCGGGCAGAGAACTATCCCATAATCACCTCATACGAAACCTACCTATCGGAAGGTACAGCCCAAAGGCACAGTTTAAAGCTGGCACTACACCTAAACAGATGAATCTGCGGACGTCATCAGCGGAGGCATCCGCCGACTAGTAGAGGGGGTAATTTGCTCATCTGTGGTGGGTATTTAACGTCCGCAGTCCGCAGATGCATCCGACACTCATCCGTAGTTATCGGATTTTGTGGAACAGTTAAAAAAGTTTCAGCGCGAGCAAGTGCGGTGTGTCCACACGTCTGATGACGCATCAGCGTTCATTGTGAAGACGTCGGCAGTTGCATCCGTCTAGGTGTAGTGTCAGCATAGGAAAGTACGTGGGGGTGACGGGTGGAGCCGCCTGTCACCCCAGCAGAAGCAGGCCACGGCGGTGGCGCGCTCAATAGCACGCCTCCCCATTCCGGGGGCGAGTTGGGGACACCGTTGTCCCCCCCTCCTGAGGAGGGCCAGACCGTAAGGGATGGCCCTGGGTCAGCCGGGGTGCGAGGGATATGTCTATGACAACCTCACCTCCGGCCTAGCACCAAGACCCACAGTCGGCGTGCGGTTTTAGTCGGTTCGAGTCCGACATAACCTCCCCTTCCGGCTCCGGCAGGGGGGGGGGGGGTATCCGAGGGGATTTCCGCAAAAAAAAAAGCATAGGAAAGTACGGGGAATCCTCGTCATTATTATAGCTGGCAGCTGGAATTGAACCGACAACACCTTTGAAGTAGCAGTCAAAGCTTCTACCACTACGCCACACAGGTCGTCATACATCACCTATGACGGAATGATAACATCATGTAAGTAGCTGTGTTGGATTTAATTGTACCGACCATTACTATGAACCCACTTGTACAGTCAGCATCAGAAACACAAACACAACCCAGCTAGCAAAAATATGTCGTGTAGTAGTCGCGGCAACGTAAATTATTCAGCATTTTGGCTCCTAATAGAAGTCGTATAAACGTAATGAAAACGTTTATACAACGCGATTTGGGCCCATTTTATTCAGCAATTCAGTCACATAGACATCGTATAAAGGTAACGGAGTGACTGTTACAAGCTTAAGTTGCGCTATAACTGTAACTTATATGACTTTTATGTTACGCTTGTTTGTTAAATTAAGCAAGTGCGTCGTGTTGTGTTTTAAAAATTATAAAAAATTATAAGTACAATTTATTTAGCAGACATGTTAATTTGTAGGTTGCACCAAATGTAGGTTCGTAAACTCACGCATAGGTTTGCAAAGTATTGCGAAGGTAAGTTTTCTGATGAAATATACTAGGTTTTATCATAAATATTTAACGCCCCCCTTCAATTCTTAGTAATATGAATATAATAACAAATATTTTTTATATCAACATTCATTTGTACACCATTTTTACTGCTAACATGTGGTATAATAGCTTCTTATACAGCAAATTAGCAGTATAAGCGCCATGATACCACGCTGATTATATTTTAGGGTTCCTTAGACCTTCCTAAAAAGTTTTCTAAAAAAGATCTTTTGTTTATTTATTTATTCAATCAACCACTTACTGTACACAAGAAAACTAAGACAAGTGATAATTGAGCAGTACAAGCAATTATACGACACTTGGCACTAGGCTTGTAATAGTCGTATGAATGCAACTTATACAACATAATAGCAGTATAAAAGCAACGATGTAGCTTTTATTCGACTGTGTCACAAGAAAGCTATATAATGTGCTTTTACTCGACGAAATAGTGACATAAGCGTCGTATACTAGCGACTTATACAGCAAATCTTATACGACACTTTAGTCATATAAGTATGCAGAGTAAACGTTTACTCAACATCATTATGTGACCGAAATGCTGAATAACTAAAATGCTATATAAGATGCTTTTATACGACACGTGCTGAATAATTCACACTTACTCGACTTTTATATCACCGAATAGCTGAATAAACTCAACCTTATAAGACTAATTTGCTTGTTGGGAAATAAAATGCTCAAAATGATCTTAACTTCGTTTTATACCCCTTCCAGTTGACCGATTGTTCTGATATTAGGTACACACCTTTAGTTGGGACAATAATCCATACTAATATGATAAATGCGAAAGTAACTCTGTCTGTCTGTATGTTACGCTTTCACGCCTGAACGGATTTTGATGAAATTTGGTATAGGGGTAGATTAGACCATGAGAAAGGACATAGACTATTTTTTGGTCGCGAAAACCAACATCTACGCGGGCGGAGCCGCGGGCAAAAGCTAGTACCATATAAATCAACAAAATAGTTTGATTTGCTCTTAATACAAAAGTTTTAAGATCATTTTGAGACATCATCGTCAAGATATTTATGACGCTGACTGTACCTCCTATGAGGGATAAAAGATGGGAAGCGCATACGTGACCTAATTTTGTACCCAACGATATTTATGATATGGCGGCACTACGAATAATATGTCCATTAAAATTCTAAGATCAGTCAGGTTCAGTCACCACAGCTATACCAAAATTAGGATAGTCTCCAAGAAAACACGTCAGAGGTCCAAAGTTCATAACCCAAAGGACGCTTATCCAGATTGTAGTGATAGAAATAATAAAATCTTATAGTAGGTATGGTACAGTCAGCTTCAGAAAGATGTTTATGAATAAAGTGCTCAAAATGGTCTTAACATGTTCGCGCGCGGTAACGGTTATGACAGTTTTTTTTTTCAATTCAAATATTGACATTATTGCCGTAAATCAGTGACATTTCTTTAGTGATTTTCGGTATAGGGTTAGGAAATTTTCCGCGCGCGAACGTGTTAATGCCTCGGTTTACGGATTGTTCTGTTATTGTACATAGGTACCTTTAATTCGACCAATACAATAATACAATCCATACTTCCATACTAATATTATAAATGCGAAAGTAACTCTGTCTGTCTCTCTGTCTGTCTGTCTGTATGTTACGCTTTCACGCCTCAACCACTGAACCGATTTTGATGAAATTTGGTATAGGGGTAGATTAGACCATGAGAAAGGACATAGGCTATGTTTGATCGCGATAACCGATATCCACGCGGGCGGAGCCGCGGGCAAAAGCTAGTTTATCAATAAAACAGTTTGATTTGCTCTTAATACCTTAGTCAAGATATTTCTGAAGCTGACTGGTACCTATTATAAATGAAAGTTTGTGAAGATTACAATGAATAGCATTTTTTTATTATGCTAACTTTTAAGTTAGAAAAGCATCGGAAAAATATGAAATACTCAAGTGAGACTTGAACTCACGACCTTTCCCTTACAGAGGAATGCTCTTCCAACTGAGCTATTGAGCCACACCACACCTGAATCACTTCAAATTTTCCTTCTCTTTATATCCGTCTTTAAGGGCGACGGTGGAGCCATCTACCAACATTCTTACGAACTGTTGGAAACAATGAATGGTTTTTCAGCCATTTTTAAACATTGAATTTTGATGACTGAAGATGTTTACTATAGGTCATAAGAGCAATGTTACTAACAAAATATGGGCTTGCCTGAAATAAAATCTTTATTATTATTATTATATTATTATTCACGCTGAAATTTCTAAACGGAACTAGCTGAATGAAGGTACAGGCGACTTTCAACTATTAGGTAATCTGTGGTTCAGAGTTTGATTATAACGGGTAGACGAGAATTAATGCTATTTTCTTAAATATAAATAGATTTATTTCCTCATAAAATGGTATGTAACATAGATCTGGCTGGTCTGGGGGTGACTGGTGGAGCCGCCTGTCACCCTAGAAAAGCAGGCCGCCGCGCGCCAAGTGCGCCTCCCCGTACCCGGGGCTAGTTGGGGACACCGAGGTCCCCACAATCCGAAGGGGACCATCTCGGAAGAGATGGTCCTGGGTCTGCCGGGGTGCGAGAGATTTCGGCAATCTCACCTCCGGAAACCAAGGACCCAAGACGGCGTGCGTTTTAGTCGGTTCGGGTCCGACATAACCGCCTCCACCGGCTCCGTTTGGGGATTTTGTGCACGATAAACAAAAAAAGTAACAAAGATCTTAGCAAGTAACTTAAATACATATAACGGCAGTTTTCTTTATCCAATGGTTGCGAGAACACGATCAGAATTCCGCGGGAACACAGCAACAGCTAGTAAAATATAAAATCCAGAGGCTGAGTACTGGTACCTCAAATGGCTGCGATAAAAGCTCATTCCAATTTTTGTTGAGCTGTAGACAGTGATGAACAGCTATTTCGCAATTGGCTATTACTTCTTCGGTAGTATAGTGGTAAGTATCCCCGCCTGTCACGCGGGAGACCGGGGTTCGATTCCCCGCCGGAGAGATTCTTTTTGTGTTTTTTTTTTACATTTTAAAGGACAACCCCTAACTCTCATACAATCTTGGGCCCGCATGTACAGGGTTGAAAATTAGGCAATATTTAGACCATCTAAGGACATTTTGTTTGCCTAATTTTCACGACGATTCACAATGGCCAAGTTTGTTAAATCGAGCATTGTTCATAGGTTTTTAGGTTATGTTGTAATACATAATGCGGTCAAACAGCGTCTTATGTTGTGTTGTGTGTGATAGCTACACAAGTTATTCGCGTATCGCTTTTATTTGTAAGTAGGTTAGCAGGTTTTATTAGTATAGAAAAGGGCAGGTCATTAATATTTTTAGTCATTAATGTGGAATGGTCAACTATATATGCTAAATAATAAAACTGATATGTCAAAGCAAAGACATGCTTTAGCTACTTTATTGTTGCACGATGTTAAACCTTATACTTTTATTTGCAAGTAGGTTAGCAGGTTTTATTAGTATAGAAAAGGGCAGGTCATTAATATTTTTAGTCATTAATGTGGAATGGTCAACTATATATGCTAAATAATAAAACTGATATGTCAAAGCAAAGACATGCTTTAGCTACTTTATTGTTGCACGATGTTAAACCTTATAGTTTTATGATATGCAACTGACATTTACTCTAAAGGTGGTAAAGCAATCCTTCCCTACCCTCACTTCAGACGGCAACATCTGAGTGACATCCTTTTGCTACGGTTACCACTTTCCACAAGGCTGTATACATACTTGTTTGCTGTAGTAATATAGAATTCATTATATAAGTAGGTAATAAAATAAAACAACATTATTTTAAAGATTACTATATTTTAAAAAAGTATTTTAATCTCTATCCCGGGTATCTCCCTATTTGGCTTTAGAAATGCTTTCACTAGGACTTAGGCTTTCCTCCCCTTTTTAAGCATCATCATAGTTTATTAAAATATTGTCTGAAACTGTGCAGGAGGTGTTATATTGCCTGAAACCGTGCCCAACCGTGATACCATATTACACTCATTATGTGGGCACAGCACCCGACTGTTCTCTTACCTACAATACAATTACAGCAATGCTGTAATATAGCATTCCTACCGCTCAAAGAACTGTCAACTAATATATATACGTAATAAGTTCTACTACTTATATTCCTGGACTTTATTTTTCCTCTTAATAACCAAGTCGTTTGAGATATTGACAGTTCTTGTAGGAGGTCTCTATCCACCTCTCTGCACACTTCAATGACATACAGAATACACACTTGTCTGTGCCCCACTGGTGATTGTGCTGGTCTGTTCATCCAAACATGCACATTGAGCTTGAATCCAGCAAGATTCGCAAATGATTGCATTCACCTTAAACAGAGATCATGTTATAAGCACTGAATATTCCATTAGTCATATAGGCTAGTTCTTCATGAACGTTACACATATCAGTCAAAATACATTGTCATATACAAAAGTTGACATAATTTTCTACGGGATTAGGTAGACTCGTAGTAATTTCTATTCTATAGCAGCTATCACACAGCTTGTTAACGTTAATTATAATAACAATTTCAAAAGAGCGAGAAATAACGAAAAGGTATAGTAAGCTTCAGAGAAAAGGAACCCCCCTTGATAATAGTTTTATCCTCAAGGGGGGTTCCTTTTCTCTGAAGCTTACTGTACTTACTATTTGTGGTGCGACCCATTCACGTATACAAGCTAGTATCACTGCATCGTTCAATAAATGTCTGCCTATAATATTGCACCGATCGGTAGCGATTCCACAATTCACACAGAGACTCATTGTGATAGCTTTCAGCCGATGTGGTAAAGTCTAGTCCAGTTTTAAAGCCAAGGTCAACAAGTGTATCAAATAACGGTGTCCGGTAATCAAGCAAGGGTCAATTAGTTCGAAAATCATATACAATTCACAGAGTAAAAGCAGCAAAACACAATGATCTCAAAGCGAATGCGACATTTTCAATGACAGGAATGAAAATCAGTGAAAATGACATATGATGTTACAGATTATTATGAATTCTAAATGATCGATTATTTACATAGACTTTCAATACACTACGATTATTTACAATCGATATTTTGACTTCCATTATGAAGGAGACAGGTGTCTTTCTGATTAGTAAACTGAATAACGAAAATAAAGATGCTACATAGATATTTTGAAATTATTTAATAAAGCCACGAATTTTAAATTCATAGTTATTAGTTATCGATTCGATTTCATAATCGAATCGATAAAGCAAGTATAATCATAGCGCATTTACGAAGATCGGATTAAGTATTACATTCAACGTTTACGAAGCTTGTTGATTAATGAAAATCACATTTTTAAACTTTTGTCGCACTTGGCCATTGCTGATTGTAATGAAATCTTAACAAAATTATAACACAAAATAGACGAATTTTTTGAGGTAGGTTTGATGTCTGTGCAATCGGGCCCAAAATGGGGTATCTCCTTTGATTTTATTACTCTTATTAATTTTTTGTGTATTTCTAATGATTTACTATGAAAGGAAATTTATTTTATTTAAATAAGTTTTAATTTTAAACTACTAATTACAAATAAAAATAAAAGAAACCAATTAAACCAATGAAATCGAACCAAATAAAAACTAAGACTAAAATGAAAACGCATCGTACAAAAAAAACTGTCACACTTGCCCAGTGTGTGCTGTCAGACTTACCCACGAACAAAATGAAGTCACCTTACCTTAGTTGTTATTACCCGACTGCCGAAGAAAGGAGGGTAATAATTTTTTAGGATGAAACCCCTATGAAATCAAAGAATTCAGCTAAAAGTTGAATTTGAGACGATAATTACCTATCACATAATTATACTTACTTATTACTTATACTCTTGAGGTTGATAGGTCAGGAGGCCTCGTCTCGGTAAGTTAACATATCAATTAAAAATAATTAGGTAGGTAGACTCCGCCGACTTCACGCTCCAATGTCGCTACAACGATCACAATAGGTATAATAAATTTACTAGAAACTTCTTTGACTAGAAGTTGAGAAATGTCCCTCAATGCTAAAAATAAGTACTTAGGTACCCCTAAAAGCTGAAAAGCGAAAATTTACAGGCACAATTATATTACCTATTATATTATTATTACAATGCAAGGACTAAGAACGCTCTAGCGAGCCCGAACCGAGCCGAGAATATCAAATCGATACTATTATAGGTATATTATAATAAAACATAATAAAAAAGAAGTCTTACGTAATTTTTGTCAATATTCTGAAAGAGAAAGAGATCAGAAATTAGGTATTGCTCACCATCCACCATCAACCATCACTCGATGAATTTACGTAAAATGTATTGAATAAAAATAATGGAACGTGGTCTTTTCAAAGTTTTCAATGGATGGAACGTGCCCATTGTTCGAATGAATTTTTTAAAAGTTGGCAATGCTGTAGAGTGGTACTTCGTCATCCAATGGACTTGCGTGAGAAAGAGATGTAAACTACTAAAAGTAATAAGAGTGAAAGAAATAACACGATACAGTCACGTGTACAGCGTAAAAACAATTTGAATTCGTAATAGGACCTTACGCCATATGCATTAAGGTTCTTTAATGTATAACGGGAGTGTATTATCAGAGTTCGGTTTCGACTCGGTTGATAGCGTCAAAGCATCGAATGAAGGTCGCTCGCTTGCGTCGTCCACTCTCGCCGCGGATGGCTCGATGTTTTATTCGATCGCCATTTTGAAGAAGTGTTTCTCTCGTACTCGTGAGTTGTGATACTTTTGATTCGATACACGACTATAATCGTTTGGGATTCAATATATCCATCTGATTTTCGGCGGCAAATTGACTATCAATAAAGTATCGATACAAAATGAAGAGATGTTCATCGGTTGTGTGGAGATTTTTTGAGCGTATCGTTGAGAATAAGAGATGCGTTGCAGTGTTGTGTAAATTATGTGAAACTCAATACAAATTCTTTGGAAACACGACTAATCTGCGGTCCCATTTGATAAACAAGCACCCGATACAGTGGGAACTGTCTCAGAGTGGTACTTTAGAGGATTCACATTTTAGAATTATAGACGAAGATACCTCAACTTCTACATCTACACCAAAGAAAAGGAAATATGCGTCGAGAGGCCACAAAGATAAAAACGTACGTTATTCAGTATCAGTAAATAAAGAAGAATCAGCCGGAACGGGCTCTATGCCTGTGATCGAAATACAACGGGTACTAATTACAATAATAATTGATGTTTAGGCTGTAATTTCTTTATCAGTTTGTCATTGAAACACCACAGTCTGATTGTGATAAATCGATCAGAATTCAGAGGTGTGCTTGATAAAACCCGTTCATCTTATCGATTTGTTGTTATATCAATCGATAATGTAATCACTACTGTGGTATTGATTTGATAATCGATTTTGGTTATTTTCAATATTTTCTTTTTTCAACTTTGTTGTTTGTTTCTGTGGTGGACGAATTGTGTTTGATCTTGGTGATCATCGTTATAACCTTTTAATCTTTTACCATTGAAATATTGGAATATTTGTTGATTGGTGTCAAATTATCTGGGTAATAGAGGAATTTAATACTATCAATATTCATATTTTATAGGTTATATGAAAGTAGCTTTTGTTAAGTACTATTCTTAGTTTAAAACCAATGAAAACAAGTAAAAAAACAACACATGCCTAAGTTTCAACCAATTAGATGACAGCATGACTATTTATTTGTCATTTTTATTGGCTGAAAATCCTTATGAGATATAGCCATAGGTATACCTACTTTCTAGATAAAGATAGTGAATAATAAATTGATGTACCTACTCATGGACCTATAGGAATTTCTATAAGTCTGTGGATGTACTCATCACAATTTTTTTAAGAATCTCTTTTCATAGCATAGATTCATTATTTGGTGTTTTCTTTTTTTATATATTTGTCTTCTAACCAGAATTCATTTTTTCAGGTTGATGTCCTAGAGAACATAGATTCGGACAATGGTGACGAAGGTAACGATGATACAATAAACCTTGTCCGACAAATGCATGCAAATGCCAACTCGGACGAGGAGTGGCTAGAAGACGATCCTTACCAAATCACACATATAGAAACGTATGAACCAACTAAAAAGAAAATGAAATACAGGAAGATCAAACGAGAAGTTGCTTCCCCTACCGGTCTACCGGGCTTCTATGTTGCACCAAAAGCGAATAAAACTGTAGTATACGAGGACAAGAAGAAAGATGAATATAGTGTATTCGGTGAATATATAGCAAATAAATTAAGGAAATTCAGTTCCCCACGTACTAGAGGGAACTTGCAACAACTTATTACAACAGTTCTATGGCAAGCCGAGTATGGTATATACGATGATGCCGAGGCTGTTAAAAGGGTAGTAATGTGTTCTATGCAGTCACCGGAGCCGGAACCACCGTCAACGGCAGGACCACAATTACAAACGATACATACAGAAGAAATAATTGAGCATACAGACGATAACAACCAAAGTAATGATACCGATATCGGAGAATAATTAGGAATTTTTAGATATAATTAGGTTAATTGAGGTATGAAGATTTATGTTACATATTAAAGAATAATTTTGACTTATTTAAATGTTGCACTTATTTGAAACATGTTACATAGGGTGCTTCCTCGTGGTCAAACTTTTTAGTCAAACTGATTTGACCACGAGGAATTTGACATTCTCCGTGGTCAAACTACCTAACTTTTTATAAAATAGCACCCTGTGTAGTCTTGAACTTAAATTGTACAGATAGCCAAAAGCTTTGTTAAACATACACTCACGCCTTTAAATCCTCGAAGGGGTAGGCAGAGGTGTATTAACACCCACGTTTCACTAACTATGATTTTCGTTTTGCCTATTGCCGTCAAGAGATTACTGATTACTTAGTCATGGGCTGTATGTTTACTGTCTGATGGAGAACAACCCTATCCCGTAGTCGCCTTTTACGACACGACGAAGGAGATAGGGTGACCCTATTCTGCAACACCTGGAACCAACACGATCTCACAGAAATAAGTTAGTAAAATGATAAAAAGCCCCCATGGCCTTTTAATACTAAGGTAGCAAATAAATAACATTGAAAGGTACTGTTGCCTGAAAGAGGGGGGGGGGAAAAAAGATCAAATGAGTACAGCAGGTATCACCTGGTCATGTCACCTGAAAATAATTTAATAATTTGATCATTTCTATATGAGGGGTTACAACTGGGCTCAATACTGGGTTCACACAATACTGGGCTCAATACCACTTTATACTGAGCTCACTCTATACTGAGCTCACTCAATACTGGGCTCGCTCAATACTGGGCTCACTCAATACTGGGCTCACTCTATACTGGGCTCACGCAATACTGGGCTCACTTAATACTGGGCTCACTCTATACTGGGCTCACTCTATATTGGGCTCACTCTATACTGGGCTCACTCTATACTGGGCTCACTCTATATACTGGGCTCACTCAACACTGGGCTGGTCGAAACGTCAGGCAAATCAAAGGTATGTACCTATACCATGATCGCGTTAATTCCCGTTATAATTAATGTATATCATGGAACGCGAGAGTTTAAAAGTTATTTGGGCTCACTCAAAACTGGGCTCACTCAATACTAGGCACACTCAATACTAGGCTCACTCAATACTATACTCCGTCCATTATATTATTGTATTTTAGACAGCTCACTGACAGTGGTCGGTATAACTTTGTTCTAGCGTTAACATCTTAAAATCCTTACAAAAATTAGGCGCCAATACGTCATTTTTCA
This sequence comes from Eilema sororculum, assembly GCA_914829495.1. NCBI lineage: Eukaryota > Metazoa > Arthropoda > Insecta > Lepidoptera > Erebidae > Eilema > Eilema sororculum. Next base: position 3,919,187 of record OU618556.1, read on the forward strand.
TTGACAACGTCACGGCAGCCAGAAAGCAATTTTAGGGATGTAGTTAGTCCATCGACTGCGTTTTTATTATAATAACTTGAAAATGTCACAATCGATATCGACTACAGAAAATAATTCTTCTAAAAAATATTACATAACTGGCGGTTTTTAATCGATTTCTAAACAATAATTCGGATGTTTATAATATTTTATATTTGCATGATTTATACGGAAAAATGAATTTTGTAACTCCGTCATAAATGTAGACGGATTGTCAAAATTCTTTTTTATTTGAAGGAGGTTTATTCCAAAATGGTCCCATTTAAATAGCATAATGATCTGATGACGGGCTTCAGAGACAGACCACGGAACTCTTCAATAAATACCAGGAAATCAGTATGTTGGAATATTCTTCTAGAAGTCAGTTGTTTTGTTTTGGAGATTAGAATGTGCGTTATGGCCCACAATCGTTTTATAATACATTTGTAAATTGTAGGCATAGACACGAAATATCTACTGCTTTATTATTATGCACAGAACGATGATAGATTATAATTCCACATGAAATCATATATTTATCATAATATTTTCATTTATCGATTAATTATTTTATTAATCGAAGTTTTTAGTTTTGTCGATATTTTTAAATTTTTCATGCAATCACTACTTCCATCTGTCTAAAATACAATAATATGATGGACGGGGTATAGGCTCACTCAATACTGGGCTCACTCTATGGCGTGTGGCTGTTTGTGTGACTATTTGCATTGCTCTGGGTGTTTGTATGTATAATATGTATGTATTTACAAAAAAAAGTATATACTTATGTTTATCCGCATTCTAGATTCCATAACACAAGCTATAAAAGCTTAACATGGATCTAGAATAGATAGCGTTATGTAGAATGTTGTGGAATATTTATTTATTTACTGGGTTCACTATACTGGGCTCACTCAATACTGGGCTCACTCAATACTGGCCTCACTCTATACTGGGCTCACTCTATACTTGGCTCATTCCATACTGGGCTTACTCAATACTGGGCTCACTCTATACTGGGTTCACTTTGTACTGGGCTTGCTCTATACTGGGTTCACTATACTGGGCTCACTCTATACTGGGCTTACTTAATACTGGGCTCACTCAATACTGGGCTCACTCAATACTGGGATCACTCTATACTGGGCTCACTCAATACTGGCCTCACTCTATACTGGGCTCACTCAATACTGGGCTCACTCTATACTGGCCTACTCATTACTGGCCTCTCTCAATACTGGCCTGCTATACTAGCCTCACTCTACGCTGGGCTCACTCTGTACTGGGCCCACTCAATACTGGCCTCACTCAATACTGGCCTCTCTCAATACTGGCCTCTCTCAATACTGGCCTCTCTCAATACTGGCCTCACTCAATACTGGCCTCACTCAATACTGGCCTCTCTCAATACTGGCCTCTCTCAATACTGGCCTCTCTCAATACTGGCCTCTCTCAATACTGGCCTCACTCTATACTGGCCTCAATCAATACTGGCATCACTATACTGGGCTCACCCAATACTGGCCTCGGAGGACGGTATTTTCGGCCGACCCATTCTCTTCATCTGAGCGTCAATCCAGCTTAAACTTAGTATGTATATTTATGCCTATTACCTGAGGTATACGTCTCGTATACCTCTTACATCAACATCGCTACTTTGTTGTACACAAGACTTTACCACTCATATTGTAATTCCTCTGTGCACTCACGGGTTTGCTGGAAGAAAACTCAACTTTGAGTTAGCTCGCCTTTGTACCTACATTTCATATCACTATTGTATATAAATGTAATTTATGTGTACATAAAGCATAAAATAAATACTCTTACACTTTAGAATCCAGGGCCGTACTCCAGGGACAAAGTCAGACTATCAGCTCGTCAACAATGGCTGTGCTCTCCATATGATGTAAAGTTATAACCGTCCGAAATTCAAATTTCTACAAATCAACCTTGCATTTTTTCACAGGAATAATATAACATAACATAACATAACATAAACTCACGCCCGTATTCCCCGAAGGGGTAGGCAGAGGTGCTAGCACCCACGTTTCGCCAGTTTATGTTTAGGTCCCAATGTAATAGGTGGCGAGCCTATTGCCATTAACCGGGCACTTATAAACCTGCGATAAATACAGGAATAATAATATGGCATTTTTATATCATCTTCTTCATCCCACTGTTAATCCCGGCACCCGAAGCTTTCATGGCGAAGTCCGGGATCCTCATTTGCCAGTCTAACTGCATGTTAGGCAAAACTTCGATATTTCCTGTGGAGCGACTGCCATCTGACATCGACAATCCATTGGCGATATCGAAGTATTGCAGTTAGAACAGTTGTTGAACTTTTTGAAGTTCCTATATCCTCTCCCCCATCCAAATGAAAACTGGAACTACGCCAGTACTTTTTCACACAAATTAGCCATTTTCCATAGATCATGATGCTAATAATCTCGATTAAAAACTTGGCAAATGATCATAGGTACCAGCCATTTTTCAGTCCCAACAAAAAGTCCCTACCGACGTCAATGATGGTAGGTACAGTCAGCATCAGAGTGATCTTGACGAACAAAGTACTCAAAATGATCACAATACCTTGATATTCCCCCCTTCCTGTTGAATAATTGTTCTTCTTCTTCTTCAAAATTTCAAAATTCTAAGTTCGAAATATTTATTCAAAATTGTGTAGCACTACTAGGTACAGTTTTTTGACGTCAAATTCTGCTTAAAACTAAGTTTACCACCGCTTCCTAGGCACCAGTGGAGAAGAAACGGCGCAACAAACTCCTCTTTAGCATATTTTTTTTTATACAGGACACGTAAATTTTTTTTTTTTACACAATACACGTCAATTTCACTTCACCTCGCCTGATGTTAAACTAAAGGCAAAGTCTCGGAAAGAGGGTCACCATCGTAAACATTTACCATGTTAACAGTGCCACCACTGTTAACATGGTAATGTTTATGACTCAGCTTGACGGCCTCATTAGATGCCTTTTCACGCCCCACTTAAAGGACCCGGGACTGTAGGAAGAAGGAAACACGTGAGCTGGCAGGGAGTTCCAGGTCTTAATGGTGCGGCATAGGAATGAGTCACTGAAACGCTTGGTTCTAGCAGGTATACTCTGCACCGTAAATGGATGGCATCTTGGCCCTGCACGTGTCGTCCTGTGAAGGAAAGGGGAGGGTGGGACTAATTGGAAGAGCTAGTCAGACCATTCACCATGGTAGAGACGGTAGAAAACTGCCAAAGACGCAACATCTCTACGTATCTGCAAAGGTTCTTCGAGTCAATGGCTAGATCTGACATATTTATATGATATCTTTTATACTCGATTATTCAATTAATTTTTATCAGCCCAAAACTTGACTACAGTAACAGCGTTATCTGTTGCTCTACAATGGTCATCAGCAGTACAGGTGAAGGGGCACAGTGAGCAGGAGAGCAGATGTAGCATGGACTGGGATTGGGCCCCACAATCGAAGAGCTCTTGCGACCGGTCGATAAAGCACCATTTTGCCACGTTTTCCCTGTAGCGGCCAACTTGGGTCTTTGCCCGTGGGTCTTCTACTTGGGTCAACTAATTGTACTAATATGTATTTGGTACACAATTTTAGTTTGGACGATAATAGGTAGGTACATTTTAAATCAATAAAATAGTTCGACTTTATCTTAAAACCTTGGTGCTAAGATCATTTTGAGACTTTGATAGTCTAGATCGACGTGCTGCCGAGTGTACAAAACTGACGCATTAATCTTGGGTTATAATGAGGCAAATGAATCTCCCCAATAAACAATGTGTGTACGTGACCAAACCCACGCTTTCTTAATCACGTGAAAATCTTTAGACATAGTTTTCCGGGCTATTTTTAATGTCGTGTCAATGGACTCTTAAATAGTGTTCGAGCAATAACAATACGATATTGTTTGATATAAACTGGGGCACTAAAATGGTTAACGTTCCTCGAATTTGGACAAAGAAGGGGGTCTTTAGCTTTATGCCTTATGCCTTGATATCGTCAAGTCAACAGAGATGATAATATAGACATTAGACATCCTTCGAATACGAAAAATGAAATGCTCAAGTGGGACTTGAACCCACGCCCTTTCCCTTAAGCCATACCTGAATCACTTCAAATTTCACTTTTTTTATATCCATCTATAATGGCTTCCATTTTTCCAACAATTCGAATAGGTACCTACTATTCGAAATTTAAAGTTAGCACAATAAATGCTAAAAAAATCATTCCAATTATAAATCCTCTCAAGTAGGAGCTTTTTATACTCGTACAAGAATAAGGTGTTCCTCAGATGGGCTCTGAAGTAAAGTATATTCTCAGACTAACCTGAGGTGGTATTATTATAAATGTCACGCATTGCCGCCAGCCCCCTTAGCGAAAGAGAGTCCCTATCATGCTAAAGCTGCTGCAGAGAGCAAAAAGGTAATTAAGGAAGAAATTGGGAGGTAGGTAGAAGTGTAGAACCTTACCTGACTACCTACACTGTCACACTTCACATCAAATTGACTTGTATTTAAAGGACAATTTGGTCAGTTGGTCAACGTATCGTCACAGGTACCTATCGTCCACCACGGCGCTGAAAAGCGCATCTCCTCGTTCCGGGGGCGAGTCGGGGACACCGTTGTCCCCCTCCCGAGGAGGGCCAGACCGTAAGGGATGGCCCTGGGTCAACCGGGGAGCGAGGGATATGTTGATTACAACCTCACCTCCGGCCTACCACCACGACCCACAGTCGGCGTGCGGTTATAGTCGGTTCGAGTCCGACATAACCGGAGCCGGAAGGGGAGGATCCGAGGGGATTTCCGAACGGAAAAAAAGGTACCTATCGTCCTGCCCGAGAAAGAGACGATCGGCCATGCTTTTGTTTCGGGGTTGATCAGCTCCCGTCGCTCCCGTAAAATCAATCAGAAACAACTAACTCTTGGCTCCAAACGGCAAACTTTGGATGCCACAAGGCAATCGCTATAAGGAGGACGATGATCTTTATTCAATGGATAAGTCGTTAAGTACAGTCATCGTCATGAATTTCTTGACGACGAAGTCTCAAAATGATCTGAAAACTCTCGTATTAAGAGCAAGTCAAACTGGTTTTTCGATTTAAATGGTATTATAGTTACCAAATATCAGAACAATCAATCAACTGGAAGGGGGGGGGGGAGGGGGGGGGGAATAAGAAATTAAGATAATTTCGACTACTATGTACATCAACATCTTTCTGATGCTGACTGTACCATACCTAAAGACGTTTTCTTTTCAGTCACGGTTGCCATACTAACATCTATGATAGTCGTTATAAGCAGTTAGAGCCCTCAAAAATCCTATTAGTCTGACTACAGAACTTTAATAAACATAACATAACATAAACTCACGCCTGTATTCCCCGAAGGGGTAGGCAGAGGTGCTAGCACCCACATTTCATCAGTTTATGTTTAAGTCCCAATACGTGGCGAGCCTATTGCCTTTAAACGGGCACCGGGTACCTGCGATAACTTCGAAAAGCATCGAAAAGTCATTGGTGTGTGCCATGGTAACCTTGGGATCGAACCCGAGACCTCGTCTCAGCAGTCCATTACCCATACCACTAGGCTACCGCAACTTTAATATCGCCAATTTTATTGTTTATGGAGGTCAGCTTGGCAGCTCGCTTTACCTAAAATATCAAAGCATCACAGATAAAACTGGAAAGCCGGCTCCAACTGAAATGTGAAAAGGCTTAGAGAATTATGAGTTCAGGATGTTCTCATCCATACTAATATTATAAATGCGAAAGTAACTCTGTCTGTCGGTCTGTCTGTCTGTCTGTCTGTCTGTCTGTATGTTACGCTTTCACGCCTAAACCACTGAACCGATTTTGATGAAATTTGGTATAGGGGTAGAATAGACCTTGAGAAAGGACATAGGCTATGTTTTGCCGCGATAACCGACATCCACGCAGGCGGAGCCGCGGGCAAAAGCTAGTAGACTATAAACTCTCGAGTTCCATGATGTACAATAATAATAACGGGAAATAACGCGATCATGGTATAGGTACATACATACCTTTGATTTGCCTGACGTTTCGACCAGGTTGCACCGGCCGTGGTCACAGGCTGACTCTAATCAATCTGACTGATATTGAATAACACACTTGTACTTTTCCACTGTTCAAAATTCTTGAAACATCAATGTGAACCTTTGAGAATGCCGTAAGGCGAAACCGGTCAGGTCTAGAAATGAAATAAATTAAATTCAGTGGAAAAGTACAAGTGTGTTATTCAATATGTGTAGCAGATTCCACCAAGCGCCATCAATCTCCAGTATAAACAATCTGACTGAATTCAAAGGTACGTACGTACCTATACCATGATCGCGTTAATTCCCGCTATTATTATTCTTCTCATAGAGTTCAAAGGACAGCGTAGTTCAAATCTAAATAATAAAGATAGTAAATTGCAGTGCGAAAGATGTTTCTTGATAGCGCGAAGTATTTGGGTCGTTGTTTAGTTCATAACGACCAGGATGCAACTTAATTGCAGTAACTACTGAACCCGAGAGGGGATGGGATGGTAATTCACAAGTGATTATTAATGGCGGTTAGTGTTAATTTATTTCATAAATATCACAAAATCTACAGTCGACAATTAATAGGTATAGGTACTTCCATAACTTTTACTAAGCACTATTATTTAGTTAAAGTGCAAAAATCCGCAAAAATAAAACTAGGCTCTCAGTACACACATACTTTTTCATAGGACGTCGTATGTAAAAGTGTTTACCACGGAGGACGGAGGACAGACTATGATTACTTCTTTACTACATGATGTATAAGTCAATCTAACTATTAGTCGACATGCTTTTTTTTTCGTGCGGAAATCCTCTCGGATAGCTCCCCTGCCGGAGCCGGAAGGCTCACCCCCGGAATGGGGAGGCGCCACGGAGGACAGAATATGATTAAGTAACGGAGATGCCCCATTGATATTTCTCCTAATAAAAACGCGCGCCGAATGCGGGTGGGAAGAGAGACGCGCGGGGTGTCAAAAGTCGAAGGACTTCATAGGTATAACGTTCCTACCGAATGAGTCTATTTGACGTTTGGATGGCACGCGACTCGATTGCCTTGCAACAACTCTGCTATCATTTCCTTCTCTATGGGAGGCGCGCTTATCAGCGCGCGCGCCGCCGTGGATTAGTCGACATGCATCTCCCAAAGTGCCGGACACACCTACATCTCCCAAAGTGCGTCAGTTCGTCCGATCCTCCGCTAACTGTATTCTTATATCCTATGCCGACTACATCGTACTTATGCAATTACTTATATGTGCCTATGCCAAAATACTAAATTGGCTTTATGAAACAAAAAAGTTGGTAGCTGCTGTGGAATGAACTCCCTGCTGTGGCTTTCCTGGTTCTTCAAGAAGGGCATTACAAGGTTTCTACAGAGTCGGCAACGGAAGTGTGACACCCCTGGTGTTGCAAACGCCTATAAGTCATGGTATACTTTCCATTAGGTGGCATTGTCTGCCACCTAAGTAGCATACATATTTTTTTCTGCCTAACCTGCGTAAATAAGTCATTATAGTGTAGTCTTAGCCTACTCCTAGTCTAGGAAATGCCCAGTTATGACTAGTTTTAATTTTGTAGCGGAGTCCTCTCATAAGATTCGTTTGTTGGCTTTTACGATGGCGACTGCCATTGACCTCCCAGCCCCGAGCTTGAAGTATGCTTCAGCATGCCATCAGTAAGCGAGGTCCACTGAAATTTTGTCTATGATTTTCAGCCAAAATTGAACTTCACGTCTTCAAAGACTTCATTCGGTTCTGAAACTGGAACTGGTAAACTTTATTTTAGCCATGTGAGCGAGAATAAGAAATAAAGGTAAGTAAAGCAGTATCAGCTGTATGTTACAGAGATAAAGACTAAATTCGCATACGTTTATTTCATGAGCTTAGATAACAAACGCGCATGCGCTGTTTCACGGAGACTCTTCTCTTTGTCTATAATATATCTATCTCGCTTGCACACGTCAATCAGCCGTTCTGCCAACATGGCCACGCTAAGTCGTACTTCGTCGAAATTATTACGAAATTTGCAATTTTCGCCGGTTTTAACGCGAAATTTAGGTTATGTGAAGGGTGATAAATCGTTTAATAAGGTCTTGACGACCTGTGCTTGTGTTTTCGGTGGTGGAGTGGCGTTTTACGCGTTTAATAAATATGGGAAGAGGAATACTGTCTTCGCTCTCAAGGCAAAGGTAAGTTATTTTTACAATAAAATACGCGATTTTCCGTCTTTGCGTCATCCACTAGACATACTTTGACAATCTATCTTGTTTACTATAGGCTTCAATAGATTAAAACGGCTAATCTAAGTCATAATTTCTACTATATCACGCAAGCTCTGTTGCTTGTTTATAAATAGCACCTACGAAATTTGACATTTGCGCGAACGTTCAAAAATACTCTATCGCGAAAAAACAGGTTTTATTAGCAAGATTTATTAATAATATTCAACTATGACAAAGTTACTGTTGTTTTAAGGAAATATATAAGCGAGTTATCATCTAAGCAATGCTATACATAACGTTAAACGGTTTGTTGTGTTTGTCTCGGTAGGTATCTAGCTACTTATATTTATCTATCTTATTTGTTACATACTCTAGGTCATTATCATATCAAATTCAAACAAAAGGGTGAGGTAAGTAGGTATGTACCTTCATTTTGCACTAACAATGCGTAAATATAAAAACGCTTTTGACTTTTCATAACAGCGGTGGACTGTGCGATATTTTAAACCTTACTGAGGTGGCAAACAAACAGTACAGAGATCATACAATTGATATATTGGCCAACCGTAACGTAATGTTAAAGAAAAAACTGACACCAAACAAATCAATCAATGAGCCTATCGTAGTCCACTGCTGGACATCATAGGCCTCTCCAAACCAAACATAATCCATACTAATATTATTAATCCGAAAGTAACTCAGTCTGTCTGTCTGTCTATCTGTATGTTACGCTTTCACGCCTACACCACCGATTTTGATGAAATGTGGTAAAGAGGTAGATTAGATCTTGAGAAAGGACATAGGCTATGTTTGGTAGCGACAACCGACATTCACGCGGGCGGAGCCGTGGGCGAAAGCAAGTTTGAAATAATACGAACGCGCCTGATGCGTTACGGTTCGTCATCATCTCAGCATAGTTTCCAATTGTATCCGACGACATCAACCTGGAACCTGGGGTGCGCTCACTACTCCTTGATATTAGGTCTAAACGGATTTTATTGAAGAGACTGCCATCTGAGTCCCCAATCCCGGCAATAACACGTGCAGGGAGGTATCAGAGCCTTTCTTTTTGTTTATTTATTTTTTCCGTGCGGAAATCCCCTCGGATACCCCCCCGCCGGAGCCGGAAGGGGAGGTTATGTCGGACTCGAACCGACTAAAACCGCACGCCGACTGTGGGTCGTGATGCTAGGCCGGAGGTGAGGTTGTCATCGACATATCCCTCGCACCCCGGCTGACCCAGGGCCATCCCTTACGGTGTAGCCCTCCTCGGGAGGGGGGACAACGGTGTCCCCGAGGTATCAGGGCCTCGTCTGTAGGTAATCAACAGATGTATCGGCTTGCAAAACTTCTAATTCGACGTTTGGCTTGATCCTGAAGATCTTGGTGGGATCTCCATAGCCCCCACAAGTTCCTAGAATTATAAAGTACTAACTGGTGCCCGCGAGTTTGTCTGCGCAGGATTAGTATTAGAGGGTGCATATCATATGCCGATGCCAGCCGAATTTGTTGATATGATCGCTGCTCCGTTCCCTTGAGTAGTAGCGTGATGATATATAGCCTATATGTTATTCTGATGTATAAGCTATATTATTGTAAAGTTTCATGAAAATCCTTCCAGTAGTTTTTACGTGAAAGACTAACAAACATCCATCCATACTCACAAACTTTCGCGTTTTTAATATCAGTAGGAAGTATAAAATATTACTATACCTTTAAATCCTAGTGACGCGCGATAGGGTTGACGTTGAACCCCTTTCTTAATCGACACTGATAAATATTCGAAATTCCAAAGTTTCGATACTAATGGAATCGATTAATTTCAAACGCGGCCATGAGAACTCGGTAGGCGAGTGTTAAGTTATTTTTTAATTCTACACGTGTTAAACGATCTAATGAGCTCGTGGGGTGGTGGTAATGGTTAAATAGGACAGGAGAATAATTGCCGCCTTTTTTTCGAGGTATCCCGGTTTTACTTAATGTTATTTTGTAGGGTTCCGTACTAGAAGGGTAATTGGAACCCTATTTGGTATTAAGAACGAATTTCAGTTATTATAAGAACTACGCTAAGAGGTGAGCTCAACTGTATTAGATTAATTTACATTTTAATTTATGAATGATGGGTAAGGAATCAGTTTTGCTGAACGAATTTTCAACAGTGGATGAAAATTCGTTCAGCTTATTTTATTCAGCTCACTTAGCGATATGAAAGGAACTTCATCCCACGCACGCTCAAGCTGTGGAAAGAACTCCCTGCCATGGTTTTCCCAAGCGACTACAATATGGGGTTCTTCAAGAGGGGCATTAGAAGGTTTCTTCTGGGTAGGCAGCACGAGTGTAACGCCCCTGGTGTTGCATACTTCCATAGGCCGCGGTAACTACTTTCCATCAGGTGGGCCGTGGGCTTGTCTGCCACCTATGTGGTATAAAAAAAAGCTGTAGCCTACGCTATATATTATACCTATCACAGATTATATTCTATGAACCTAGGCTGTGTGACCAATCTATCAGTGGAGCGAATAACCTTCATCTGTATTTCTTCTTTGCTTCTGTATCTCGTAAATCACAAAAGTAGAACATCTGAAATATTGACAGACGTGGATCATCTTTATCTTTGCGTTGGCTGGTGAAGATTCTGATTGCATTTCAGCTGCAACCTCGGAGCCCGTGGTCCGTCTTCTCCTTTAGATAAGGTTATTGCCTCCCATCTCATACCCGAGAAGAAAACCTGCCCCAGACCCTCGTTAGTCGATCTATCAGTAGTTTTATCTGCTTGCAGGTGAGGCTGACACCCCATGACAAAGGGTACAATGGTATTGCGTCTATAACAATTGGTAATGAAATTAGGAAACAACACATATTAAACTTGCGGGTTGAATGTGGAATAAAAATTGGAAAAAATATGCATCTCCATTTTTGCATATACTCATAAACTCACGCCTCTATTCCCCGAAGGATTCCTCAGAGGTGCTAGCACCCACATTTCGCCAGTTTATGTTTAGGTCCCAATGTAATAGGTGGCGAGCCTATTGCCATTAACCGGGCACTTATAAACCTGCGATAAATACACACATAACTTCGAAAAGCATCGATAAGTCATTGGTGTGTGCCATGGTAAACCTGGGATCGAACCCGAGACCTCGTCTCCGCAGTCTATTACCCATACCATTAGGTTCCATTTTTGGTATTTTTTATACCAGTTGAAAGCCAAAAACCCACACTGGAGGTTTTTTGTCGTCTTGTTTTTCTCATAGACGTACCTATCTAACAAGTTTTGTACGTTCGTACGGAACCTTGTCGGTCCGAGTCCGACTCACATTTGCTTGGTTTAAAATATCGAATGAAGTGTTGAGTTGATAATTATCGACTAAATTGACTTTTTTCAATCTGTGGTTCTGTGGGCGCCTTTAAAATAGAGCCCTCAAAGTAACTAGTTTTTATGATTTTAAACATGGTGTGTTTTTGGTCGATTTGTTTTTGTCATAAAAATATATTGCGTAAATAAACGTGCTTTGTGTACAGTCAGCATCAGAAAGAGGTTGATGAACAAAGTGCTCAAAATTATCTCAAGTTTTCAGTTTACTTCGGGCAATATCGATAGGTACTAATATTATAAATGCGAAAGTAACTCTGTCTGTCTGTATGTTACGCTTTCATGCCTAAACCACTGAACCGATTTTGGTGAAATTTGGTAGAGGGATAGGTTAGACCTAGAGAAAGAACATAGGCTATGTTTGGTCGCCATAACCGATATCTAAAACAGTTGGAATTGCTCTTAGTAGGTACGAGAGTTTCAGGATAATTTTGAGACTTCGACGTCAAGATATTTCGGACGCTGACTGTACCTAACCCTACAAAAGACCCTAAAAAGGTTCCTTAAGGATCGACAGCGCGAGTGTAACGCCCCTAGTAATGCCATAGGCCTCTGTAACCAGTTTCCATCAGATAGGCCGTGTGCTTGTCTGCCACCTAGTGGTATAAAACAGTCAACAAACTTAAACAGTCATCTATTTTCTACAGTCAATATAAGAAAACAAAATGACATCCTTAGCGTTGGAGCACACCGAACTGCAATTTTCTCGCGCACTTTTTAATTGTTAGTTAAATATCAACCTTAATGTATGTATAATACATTGCAAAATTGAATTGAAGCTACCGCGAGCATAGACTAATAATCTAGACGTATATTCAATCTTGAAATGTATTATACCATGCATAAGGTTGATATTTATTATTATTTATTTATTTATTTTTTATATAAAAGTATATTAGAACTGAAGTTACTAATATTCCCTTTAACCCCTCCAACTAAGCTAAATTGCTTGTGCTAGGAGTGGGTTCACGTCGGTAGTGTAATGGCCAGGATTCGAACCCGGGACCTCTCGATCGTAAGGCCGACACCTAAACCACTAAGCTACCGATATAACTATATGTAACTAACACTTAAAAAGTGCGCGAGCAAATGGCAGTTTGGTGGGCGCCAACGCTTACGGGGATAAGATCTGTGCATAAGTGTGTATTTTAACAACATTGCATCAGTACACATAGGTATAGATTACGTTACGAGACAACAACTTGGTAGATACTAGGTATAAACAATAAATTAATGTCGATCCATGAGTAGAATATCAACATGCAATTTTTGCACTAGTATTCATAAGTATTTTCCATCCGCTTCAAATAGATAGAGTGATTCAAGAGGAAGGTTTATATGTATAATACACGCATAATATAGTAGAGGCTGCAGCGGGAACGGTATCAGACACCACGCGGGCGGATAAATTGGCGGTACGAAGTTCGCCGGTTCAGCCAATAAGTAATAAACAATTCCCACAACACACTGCTACATATAAATAAAACTCTCCTATAAGTAAAATAAGGTGTAAATTTGCTTGAGACAATACATGTCCAACAAACTGTCTATTATTAGCACGCGCTGCCTACATTTCGTCAATCACCAGACATTAGTCTGTACTCAAGAGCTAAGGTTCTCGTTTAGAAACACATTGAGCGCACGACAGTCGCGTACTCAAGTGCTAATGGGCTAATAAGACAAGGAAATGTCGTCACAGGTAGAGATCTTAATCGTGGATCGTTCTGAAAACCGCCTTTTTCTTCTAGGGTCCATTAGAGAACTCTGATCTTACACCATTTCCGGCAACAAGCATTACGAGTCTTTGTTGTTTTATTTTTGTACTTATAAGGTGTCCTGTGTATGTGCTGTAAAAAAGGTTCAAAGTATGAATGTAGGCTTTAGGAGCAGAGAAACGCCCACGAAAAGATCAAGAAGGGACCGACTAAGGAAGGCAGGAATGTATGGGGGATGATATATTGTGCTGGCCCCAAATAATTGGGACAGGGGCATGTGGATGACGTAGGTGTACTGTGTGTCTTGTTGGAAAACGGTTGCCATCCCTATAAAAATTTGCAATTATATTCCTCACGAGCTGCTTCTGTAGCACTAAACTTCGAGCAAATAAAATGTGTTGTTTTGATCACAGTAAATATTTTATGACACCTCTATATCAAGAATTTATATGGGCTTGAGCTTCATCAGTCAATGAGCAACAGCTGCACCGGCTTCCAGGTGGGTTGTTTTGAGCGCGAAAGATCTTGGAGAACCCTCCATCATGTGTCATCAATTCATCATATGTATGTCAGGTATGTTCTATATATCAAGGAGAAAAGGCGCACACCACTTCACGAATAATGAACAAACGAAGCCAAATCGATATATCGAACTGTAATTAGGATCGATTATATCGAACATCGATGTAGCGAAAGTATGTCAATTTGTGACGTTGATGAAGTTGTTTATGGTGTTCTTAATTCGATTCAAAGGAGTGTAATGACAAGAATTCGTTTTTTAAAAATAGAGGGGCGGTTGATCGATTAAGAATACTGTTAGGTATATCGATCATTTTTGGCATTTTATTTGGGGTCCGAGTTGATAAACAATATCGTAATTTCTTTACAAATGCTGCGATCCCTGAATATATCAGCGAAATGAAGGTACCTCTTTTGCCTATTCCTCATAAAATTTAGCCACTTACCGTTAAGACGGTCATGTGCTTGTTTCGTAATTTAATTTACACTAATACATTTCACAGAAGCTTTGGCAACAATGAAGCTACTTCCAAAGAAAAAAAAACTGCTAATCAATATTTACTGCCAAAAGTACTGCTAATTTTAACACTAAAATACCACGGGTCGATAAGTAGGTACCTACCCCCAACGATAAAGAATGGATATCCATAAATGGTTCTTACAAATCCGCTTCCAAATCTTTACAAAAAACGCATAAATTCGCAGGTATCTTTAAAGAGTGGTTACTTTTAATTTTATAGCCACTTTTGTAACCGCGATTATGAGCTCCAATTTGTTAAAAGTATTTGTCGCCAAAACATTTTAAGAGGTGAGGAATTTTATGTTGTTTTAAGTATTGAAATGATACTAAATCTTAATTTGTGACTTGGCATAATCTTATTTAGTACCCTAAACTGCTTTTAGTATAGGGTACAAAATACCTACTTTCCCGCACCTTATATACTTTATTATAATTACTAGCTTTTGTCCGCGGTTCCGCCCTCGTGGATGTGAATGTTTCGAGCACCTACCTGGACAAATATCTGCATCACCCTAAGATTGACTGGTAGAAAATGCCCACGGCATTAAGCTCTTATTTTTATATTTGTGCATAAAGAATAAATAAATTTAAAAAAATGTGATGATCGCAACCAAACGTAGCCTATGTGTTATTCCAGGGTGTCAGCTAACTCCATACTAAATTTGATTGAAATCACTCCAGCCGTTTAGACGTGAAAGAGTAACAAACATCCATTCATACTTACAAACTTTCGCGTTTATAATACTCGTATTAGTAGGATGTTGTCACTATAATCTATAATAGAACTTTCACTAAATTTAAGTAGACTAAACCAAAGAATCGCTCCAGCTGTTTATTTATTTATTATTCATTTATTTCAAGTAGACAATACTCATGGTTGACATAACAGCAGTCAACTCGGTCAGCAATCACCTTCAGGAGGGAGTTGAAACTCGCCCTGACCCTGCGCACGAATGAGGCAGCGCGCTTACGCATGATACTATAGAAACAATCAACTCGCGCCTGCGCGAACATGCCTGACACGCTGCAGCGCCAGGGCAGTCCCATCAACCTCCTGAATACGTTATTATATTGGACCCGGAGGGCCCCATACGCCTTCTGAGTGTAGTCAGCCCACAGACTGCACGTGTAAAAAGAAGTACAGTAGGCTCTAAAAAGAGTAATTTTAACATGAGGTGAGCAACGTGCAAATCTGTGAGCTAACATATTAGCTCTGACAGACAGAGCCCTCCGTTCCCTACCAATATCAGCATTGTCCCTGAGGTCGGCGGTGACCAGGTGATCCAGGTATTTAAATTTATACGTGAAAGGGTATCAAAAATCCATCTATTCATACTTAGAAATTTTCGCGTTTATAATATTAGTAGGTTGTTGTCAGCTTTTTATATCCCTATATCCCTTTTTATATCCCTGTTGATATATCCCTAACGGTCTGGCCCTCCTCAGGAGGGGGGACAACGGTATCCCCAACTCGCCCCCAGAATGGGGAGTCGCGCTATTTAGCGCGCCGCCGCCGTGGCCTGCTTCTGCTGGGGTGACAGGCGGCTCCACCCGTCACCCCCAGGCCCGCGCTCATGGGGGACGGAGGTCAGTCAGTGAGGTTGTTTTCACCATTATCTTTAATAGGACCTTCACTAAACATAGGTAGACTAAACCAAACGTCTTCATCATCCCAATGCTGTCCCCTGTTGCATTTCACCTCACCGTACTCCCCACCATGCCGGATCGTTGAGTGAGGTGAGGTGAGGTGAAACTAGAAGAGGTTTCCACACTTGTAAGTTGGAAAAAAGAAGTAATATTTTTTTTTATAAAGTACACGTCAATTTAACTTCTCCTCGCCTAATGTTAAGCTAAAGGCAAAATCGCGAGCAGAGGGTCACCATCGTAAACATGAACCATGTTAACAGTGGTTTCACTCAGCTTGACGGCCTCATCAGATCAGCTGGAAGGGAGTTCCAGGTCTCAGCGGTGCGGCATAGGAATGAGTCACTGAAACGCTTGGTTCTAGCAGGTATACTCTACACCGTATACGGATGGCATCTTAGCCCTGCACGTGTCGTCCTGTGAAGGCAAGGAGAGGATGGAACTAATTGGAAGAGCCCATCAGAACGTTCGCCATGGTAGAGGCGGTAGAATACTGCCAAAGGCGAGTTTTATACTTTATTGAACACTTACATGACATTTAAACAAAGAAAAGAAATAGTATGTACAAAGGCGAGCTTAACTCAAGATTGACTTCTCTTCCAGCAAACCCGGGAGTGCACAGAGGAATAGCTATCCAATGAGAGGCAAAGTCTTGTGTGCATTAAATGTCAAAATTATAAAATGAAGGGGTATACGAAAGGTATACTCCTGACAAAGGCATTATAATAATAAATAATTACATACATATAAACCTCATTCGTCCATAAGGCAAATAATAAAAAATACAATACAAATATCTACTCTTTCGATATTTCCCGGTAGGTAATAGGAAAAGTGCATCTTAGAATAAATTAAAAGAAGTTGCGATACCGATACCTACCAAGTGACTACTACAGGAAAGTGTTCAAATAAACAATACATTCGTCACAATCATAAATAATTCAACTGGATTGATTTTGTGGTGACCTAACCTAGATCATACATCGGCACATGCGTACAAATTGATCGCACTTAAACAATAATAAGATACAAAACCGGCGCCGGCGCATGATTCATGGCCAGCCAAGTTCTACAGGATTTCCTACATTCATTATAAAAATGGTAATATTAGTATTGTTCTATTGTTTGTGTGTTACACATAGACAATAATAATTAAGCTGAATTTTGGCAAAAATGTGAATCATGCTCATTTTGCGGTTTTAGAAATGAAATGAGATGAGTCGAGACGAGACGAGACGAAATGAGTTTATTTGTTTGTTGGATATTGGTATTCTAATTGGGTGGAATTCTTACTGCATTAATTATTATTATTATTATTATCATTTATTTCAGATTAAAAATCCATACAAATATTGTTAGTATCACAAACTTAAACTATGTTAGTACATCTTATCCACAAAAAATTAAAATACACAAGAAATTAAAATTAATAAATAAATCAATTCATGTATCTTCCTGAAGCATCAGGGCCGTCATTATGTATACGGCACCAATGCTTCAGAAAGACACCATCAGCACTTTCAGCTATTAATCCGACCTATTATTTAAATACCATATTGCAATAAGAATGAATTATTGAATAATGAATGTTATCATCGTCCTTATTTCTTCATCTCCACCATGGAAGGTTCAATTATTCAATCAATCAATTAGCCCACCGCCACTACTGGACATAGGCCTCTCCCAATGTGCACCAGTCTGTCCCAGCCGCCTTTTTAGGTCGTCATAGGAGGTTGCTGAACATTATCAAAGGACGTGAAGGATTAACATTAAATTTATTAAAATATCAGGTCACATTCGGCATTCGGCGGTATATTATAATGCAACTGCTATGCCGCCATGCCGGGCCGGGAGCCCAGTTCGATTCCCGGGTCGGGCAAACTCACTGCAAATTAGTGGAAACCCGGTGGAAGGTTGGTAATTTATACGCCCATAAAATGGCTATAATTTCTGTCTCTAGTCTGTGGTCTAGGCAGTGGTGTGTGTATGTCAAAGTTATAGAACTTGGCTCTCGTTCTTTACTAATATATAGATTCTATATATTCTTCTGAAGTTTAACCAAATCCGCTGTTGGACTGGTAAAGCAGACCCCAAGACTCCAAACTAAAAGTCTTCGGATGCCACTGGGATTAACGCTAGAATGAAAAAGAACTTGGCTCTCCTTTTACCGTGTACAACAAAATTATTTCATCATATTTTTATGACTCGCTATACTAAAGAGTAGTGTGGTCTGATCACACTAGTCACGTACACATATATCTGATTCTGTACCACCACGGAGCTAATGACGTCATACGACCATGTCTTTCCAATTTGTGGTCTACTTCCAAATGTTATCATCACGCTGTGTGACCACACATCACGTAAGGTGTTGGGATTGTCCCTCAATCATATCCTAAATGAGTCATGTTTTGTGACCTACTTGTGCAATAATGTCACGTCCACTGGTTGGGTATGAATTAATTTTATAGTTTTCTATTAAGGCTTCAAGTGAAAATTTCTATGAATCATGTAGGCAGAATACATTTTAATTTATATTAATCAGTATTATTCTGCCCAAACCGACCACATCTGCAAGCCGGGCACATCTATCTACTTATTTATATTTCGCTCTGGAACAGGCTTTATGAAAAAGTCAGGCATCCCGTAGCTAAACCAAATTAAGGAGTAAGAGATAAGACTTTGGACACAAAAGTTCAGGTTTTGGATGCAATCAGGAATCAAAGAATCAAAGAATCAATTTTATTTATTCTGTTCATAATTTTACATTGCTGAATGAAATGTCAAGAATAATAAATAAAATATGTAAATTATTTGAAAATGATTCTTTCGCTGGTTCGGTAGATTGGTTCTACTGAGAAAATACCAGCAAGAAACTCAGTGAAC
Organism: Eilema sororculum; assembly: GCA_914829495.1. Classification (NCBI taxonomy): domain Eukaryota; kingdom Metazoa; phylum Arthropoda; class Insecta; order Lepidoptera; family Erebidae; genus Eilema; species Eilema sororculum. The sequence goes on from OU618556.1 coordinate 3,938,143, forward strand.
TCGATTATCTTCCTTTTTTAAATATGCTTTTATTAGATTGATGGTTCTCGAAAGATTGTTGTAAGTATACATAAGGAAATGATTATGTCGAATCAGGAGTATTTTCAAATGTATTATATTATCTTTAGCACACAAATAGTCCATCATTATCAGTAGGATGAAGAAGAAGCCGGTAGAAAAAGAAACTTTATAGTTGGTTATTCACCATGCGACCTATTGTAAAACCGGCAGGAATCTGGTTATAGAGACACCCCTCACCACTTCTGTAACTCCACTCTCTGATTAAACTAACGAATAAAAAAAATCCACAACATCCTACACAACGCTATCTAGACCCATGGTAAGCTTAACTAGCTTGTGCTATGGAATCTAGAATGCGGATACTTATAATACTTTTTTTACATACATATTATACATAGAAATACCCAGACCAGCCAGATGCAAATAGCCATATTCATGCATACAAATATTTGCACTGAGCGGGGATCGAACCCGCGCCTCCGACTGCTACAGTCGCGTTCACTACCGCCACGCCACAGAGACTGTCAAAAATATGATACGGTCGTATTATGCCTCCTTCAGTTAAGTCTGTCGGTCGTATACCATCGAACCGATATTAAGTAAAATACACAACTTTTTTATAGACCATGTGGAAAAGTAGTACATCAATAGTTTTGTTTTTAAACAAACGCGACCCATGTTTCTCAGTCCACTACTCTTTTTTCTTGTCGAAGTAACACAATCCAGTGTGTCCTACTAAACTGTCTAAAAGTCCTACTATTGGTTCTCGATTTGCGCGAGTTTCGTGAGAGATAAAGTTTTCATACGTGCCATAGTTTGCTGAAGATACTTCTTTTTTTTTTCTCGTGCGGAAATCCCCTCGGATACCCCCCCCCCCCCCTGCCGGAGCCGGAAGGGTAGGTTATGTCGGACTCGAACCGACTAAAACCGCACGCCGACTGTGGGTCGTGGTGCTAGGCCGGAGGTGAGGTTGTCATTGACATATCCCTCGCACCCCGGCTGACCCAGGGCCATCCCTTACGGTTTGGCCCTCCTCGGGAGGGGGGACAACGGTGTCCCCGAGGTTTTTTAAAAGGGCGTAAGAAGTTTGTATGGGTATCGAAATTTGCGAGCAGACTACGAGCGGACATCGGGAGAGACCTATGTCCAGGAGTGTAGGTACTACCATATGCGAATGATAGATATTGGGCTATTTGACTATTTTTATCTATAATATTTTTATATATTATAGATATTTTTTTTATTTTTATATATTATTTGAATATTTTTATCTATATCTATAATATAATGAACTGTAAAAGTAAAATTTTCGTACGACAAATAGTTTTCAAGATATTTGAATTTGTCGCGCTGCCCGAAAACGCTCCATACAAAATCGTTCTAAATTGTGACGTCACGCTTCGGTAGCGCGTAGTGTAAATGTATGGAGTGCAAGATAATATCGCATTTATCTCGGTCTACGTTGCGTTTACCCTTATATAGTTGATAATAAAAGTTATTTAAAATTTAATGAGGAATCTAAAAAGTTATATATTTGAATTGAATTTGATTGTTTATATTTTGACTTTTTTTGGGAATTTCAAGTAATGAAAAGTCATAGTTTCAGTTTAGATATGCAATATTTTATTTTGCAAGGCGTATTTTTTCACAACAAGCTATCATATTAACTAGTATTGGGAAGAATCGACGACTTAGTCAAATACCCTATTTGATCGTTCGAACCCCTTACGATTATTCTTGTAATTTCAATTAAAATACCTAATGTTTTCTAAAGTTTACGCGAATGTCACTCATTGAAATAAAACGACTTCTTAAAATACTTAGTTTTTCATTTTTAAAATTGAAATAAATAAAGCTCACAATAAAATTATAATATGCACAAACTATCATAATTAAATCAATTAAGCATTATCTTTGATACATCTAGAGCAATTGATCGCCGTCAAAAATTTTGAGAACTCGAAAGAAATCTCAAAAATGGCTCACTCATTCTTGTTCCAAACACAAACAAATAGTAGGGCCTCGTAACAAAACACTTGAATGGCCGCGATAATATCAAACTCACGATTAAAAGTAAATCAGCCGTCGCTATTCACGGCTTAACCCTAAATTGTAGCACACCCCCTATAAGCGACACCAAACGACGGACAAACCATTAACTAAACTCTAAAGGGTGTTTTCTAAGAAGACCACCTGCGTAGCCATTGATCCACATATCCAAATATTGGTCAGTGTATCACTTTTTTTGACCAAACTCATTGTTTGGTGATATAAATGAGATAATTTGTTGTCAAATCTTTTTGTATCTTTGTTAGGGGTGCGTTAAGAATGGAACGTGGATCTTGATAATTTATGCTGTTGTTTAGGGCGTCTCGAGAATGTGACCGGTGTGAGAAAAAATAAGATTGAATGGACTGTTATGGTAATATCCTGACTAATATACTTAGCACAGCGTAGCTTGCTGGTCAAAAAGACGGCTGTACGGTCAAAAAGTCTCGGGTTCGAATCCTGGCCATTTCTTCCATTAATGGCCAGGAATGGGGAATGAAAAGGCACACTATTTTTACTCTGGAAAACAAAATCTCTGGAGTTGCAGCTGCGTCCTATATTATCAGAGTTTGAAGATTTCGGTAGACGGTGGACACCGGTGGACACCCTGGAATGGGTTAACTAGAATAAGTCATAACTCATTTATCTGTGAGAATATTACATGTCAGTGTATAAGTTTGATAGCAGGCGGTACCCATTTGCCAATCATAAAATACAGAAATTTTTATGTACCTGGTGACACTCGCACAATCACGACGAATCAAATGACACCTCACATGTCCAAATCCGTCAAGCCATTCAGGCTGTAGGCCTTGCCAAGTAAATGGACATACATACATAGTCTCGAAAAACATTAACCTCCTTCCTTCGGCAGTCGGGTAAAAACATAATTTGTCAATTCAGTTAATCGTCCTTCCACATGTGGGATAGTGTCCGTTACATCATAAACATTTGTAATTATCATTAAAATAGTCAAAATACTAATTACTCTAGTAATTTCTGGTTTTAGTACTCTCCAAACAAAATTCGTAGTTGAAAATAGCTTTTAGCACAGTCTCTCACAATTTTTTCAATTGGCAATGATTAGATTGCTCACCTAGATACTTATTAAGTACAACACGTATTATCGATCAATGGTCCATTGATACAATGACGCAAAATATCAATGAGCCTTTGTTTAGTCATCTAAAACTAATTGCTGATTAAATATTCGCCAAGAGTAATTAAAATTTAGATTCATTGATACCTTTAAAGTGTTGAGTGATTCAGTCCCGGCTCCTTTAAGCGGGGCGTGAAAAGGCATCTAATGAGGCCGTCAGGCTGAGTGCCACCACTGTTAACTTGGTACATGTTTACAAGAGTGCTTCCACATTTACGATGGTGACCCTCTTTCCGAGACTTTGCTTTTAGCTTAACATCAGGCGAGGTGAAGTCAAATCGACGTGTCCTGTATAAAAAAATATTAGGTTTGATATTACGAGGTACGAAATTTTTTATCGTATGTTTTCCTCAATTCAAGAAGTTTTCTAGAAGTCAGAGACGTATTTGGCTATCGGCATGCTTTCATCATCAAATCAGAGTCATATATGTTAACATTTGAATCACACTATTTCAAAGTTGTAAAACGATACTATACTCAATGTAGCTTAGCGTTTAAGGAGTCGTTTTTTCGATCGAGAGGGCCCTGATTCGAATCCTAGCGATTACATTACCGGTTTACTGAACACAACCAATTTTAGCTGCAGAGGTTACGAGAAATTAGTCCCAACAATACAATCATACTTGACAGTAGGAATCAGCACTTCAACTAATCAACACTGGTATCACTTTCAGCAGCTCTATCTTCTAAGTACCCTTCACAATCTTTCCCAAATCTATCCATAGTCACATTAACAACCCTCATATTCTCATTCCCATTCCCTTGTATTTCGTTACCCTATTAGTGACAGTGTCTCCGCTAATTTGGGCCGTTTCGCGGACAATTAGTCCCCTGCTCTTCAAGGCACTTCGACTACTGTAATTGATTGTTTCTTGACGATAATCTTCGAGGGGTCTGGGCGACCCTTTGTGTAAATAAATCTGCGATATACGACCTTATAACAATAACCTGGTTTATAGCATTGATTTAGACTGTTTTTTTTTTGTTTTGGATGTGGGCTATCTTTAATCCTGGTAAATTAATTGCACATTATAATATTTTTGTAATAATACATGCGTACAGAAACTGCAAATCGTTAGATATTTTAACCAAGAAAAAGTTAGTCTTTTTCTTGGTTAAAATAACTAACGATTTGCAGTTTCTGTTAAAATAAAAACAATAGACACGAAAGACAACACTATGTCAAACTTAATCAACCAGTAATATTCAAGATATCGTGTCTCGAGGCAATAACGTGAAATATGGTCTACATTACGCACAGCTTGAACCCCAATCTTATGTCTCCATCTCAAACTAGAAGGGACCAGCTTACAATTTCAGAACAAACGCGGTCAAACGGAATCTGGAACAGAAATAGTCTTAAATCCTTGTTACCAGAAATAGCTTATACATAAATCGCAAGGGGACTGAAACCCCAAGAAATGTCACTAACAAACAAAACGTTAGAGATAATCCCCTTCTTATGGAATTTTTCAATCAACCACAAACATGTGACTACATAATTCGGTTCACAGTGGGACTGTTTGAGAACTGTAGTGATAAAGATCTCATTGAAGGAAATGGAACTCTATTTTGTGAACAAGTAGGTTGGAATTGTGATGATGGGGTGGAAGAAGGTGGAAAAAGCGAAATGGCGCGTACAATAGGTTATGGTGGTCATTGAAACAAATCTGTTAGGGGCGTTGTTGAGGGTAAACATATCCTTAACAAGTTTGAAGAGTTAAGAATGATCGATAAGGATAGCATTGTTCGTTTAACGTAATTGTTAAGGTACTTCTTTTTTTTCTGAATTAGATTCATGTGTTCCTTTCAATACCTGATAATTCTTATAATAGAAATGAAAGGATTGGTAATATGACAATGTTTACATTTTCTTTTTTTGTTTAAATTATGGCGGTTTAATTTTTTTAGAGTTTCTGTTGATTTCCTTAACCGTATCCTACATAAACAAGCTTACCGTTTTATCTATGGATTTGTTTTCGTTATTAAGTAGTGTAGTTATCACTATCATCTAAATTCAACATTCCATTGGAAGTTGGATAAGAAACGTGTCAAAGGTCAAAGATACAGCTTCTGCAACAAAATTAACTGCAATAGGTTTTTGATAGTAACTTATCTATAATTAATTAACTAGCCAAGAATTTCAATTACATAATATTTTAAAATTATTATGTCAACATTGCGGTGTGAGACTAATAAATTTTATTAAACATAATTATCTCTCTAGACTTCTGTTTTGGTAAAGCCTTTTAGTACTGCTATTCAGATTACACGAAAAAAACTGACGCTAAAATCAAAGAAAGTATGTTGAAGACACTATAAAGAACTCCTTAGTATTTTAACCACGTAAATTATTTTCTCTAATCAGGAACATTTTAAATCAGTTTGTCAGTTCTCACACATTCGTATTCATACAGATCAAAAAATCAGATCATACATCGATAGTTCAAATTTCGAACACGTTGACCTGCGCCTGCGCAGCCACACGCATTGTTCACAGATAAACATCTTGTTCGTCAATCACTACAACGACCTACCCTCATAAACCTTTAGTAATGTATTACGCGAATGTAGGTCTTATGGCTTTTGTAATAAGCAACAATTTTTAATGTATGTAAATTAATTTATGGACAATAATGGAAAAATAATACATTAAGTGGCGAAGTGTTTAAAGGGTACCCACAATTTCTGATTTGTTGGGCGTATCTTTTGTTTTAATAAATGGTAATTCATTATGTGTACTTAAGGAAAATAAGGGTTTTATTTCATTGTCATATCTGCATCGACTAGTCACTGCATCCAGCTGTAAAGAAACATACTGATGTTACCAAATAATGAGCCACTGATTATAAACGCGAACCTGTCCTAGGACGACCGAAAAGGAACTCAATGGCCTGGGTCATCTTAATCTCAGTCTTAATTCAGACAAAAGGTCTATTACCAGTAAATATAAGGAACTTTTCCAGGACCCATGCTCCTAGCTCAGTGACTCTTCACTATTGCGGCACCATAAAGTCTTGAAATTATTAACCAGCACACGTGTTTCCTTGAAGCTCTAAAAGCATCCGATGAAGCCGTCAAGCTAAGGGCCACCATTGCAACACTGGGTCGAGTACATAACATAAACATAACATAAACTCACGCCTGTATTCCCCGAAAGGGTAGGCAGAGGTGCTACCACCCACATTTCGCCAGTTTATGTTTAGGTCCCAATGTAATAGGTGGCGAGCCTATTGCCATTAACCGGGCACTTATAAACCTGCGATAAATACACACGTAACTTCGAAAAGCATCGAAAAGTCATTGGTGTGTGCCATGGTAAACCTGGGATCGAACCCGAGACCTCGTCCCAGCAGTCCATTACCCATACCACTAGGCTACCGCAGTTAGAGTCGTTAGGGTCGAGTAGGTATAACCTATTCCCAAAAATACCTGATTACACTATAAGCGGTTGTCAAAACGTCTGTTTCCCGAGAGACTTAGGGCCCGATTCGCCTGAATCTCAAAATCGTCGGTTATACAACAATACCGCGCAAGTAAATTATGTCAATTTTTCAGGAGAGACAAATAACTGTTTTAATTGTATTCAATATTACGTTCACGTTTAGTAAATTCGAAAATTGATTTAAATTGGCTTCATTTTTACTTTTATAGGTCATTGATGTAATTATTTAGGGCTGTAGAACTATCATGGTGGCGGAGTGGGAGCGACGACTTGAGCAACGACGCGCAGGGCATGCCGTCATAGAGGCGGTAAGGCCCATCATGGGGGAATGGCTCGAGAGGCCACATGGCAGCCTCTCGTATCGACTGACGCAGATTATCACCGGGCACGGGTGCTTCGGGAGATATCTGTGTCGGATCGAAAAGGAGCCAACGTCCGAGTGCCATCACTGCGACGCGAGCGAGGACACGGGGCTGCACACGCTCACCGAGTGTCCGGCATGGGCCGGACCGAGGCGGGAGCTAGTGGCGGCCCTGGGAGTGAGAGTTCTCACCCTCGCCACCCTGCTCACAGCAATGGTCCGCTGCGCGGACGCGTGGGCGGCCGGCGTCTCCTTCAGCGAGCAGGTAATGGTCGTGAAGGAGACGGCGGAGCGGGAGAGGCGGCGCGAGCGAGAAAGACTCACGGATCGCGCCGCCCGCGCGCGCAGGCAACTCGGGCGTCGGAGGGCACTGACTGACCTCCGTCCCCCATGAGCGCGGGCCTGGGGGTGACGGGTGGAGCCGCCTGTCACCCCAGCAGAAGCAGGCCACGGCGGCGGCGCGCTGAATAGCGCGCCTCCCCATTCCGGGGGCGAGTTGGGGACACCGTTGTCCCCCCTCCTGAGGAGGGCCAGACCGTAAGAGATGGCCCTGGGTCAGCCGGGGTGCGAGGGATATGTCTATGACAACCTCACCTCCGGCCTAGCACCAAGACCCACAGTCGGCGTGCGGTTTTAGTCGGTTCGAGTCCGACATAACCTCCCCTTCCGGCTCCGGCAGGGGGGGTATCCGAGGGGATTTCCGCACGGAAAAAAAAAAAAAAAAAAAAAAAAAGGGCTGTAGCTACACGTTGGACTTGTGCGGTTTAAGTTCGACAAAACAAAGACTTCTGCGGTGTTTAAGATTTTTACTAATCATATTTTTAAGAAACAATAATAGAATCTTACAATGTTTTATGTTTACTTTATTACATATAAACATAATAGGCAATTTCGATCGTGTACAAAATGTAGAATCATATGCAGGATTTACTTCTTACTACTTCTTGGAGGCCTTAAGGTGTCATGATAGACTTTTTTCTTAATATTAGCACAGTCTAACGATTCATACTTCATACAGTCTGCCAACGAAGCCGTCTAGACAGAGCAATCGTGCGGGGGGAGAGGGGTGGTGGGGGACGGGGTATTACTCGGTACGCCCATACATTTTACTCGGTACTAATGATTCAGGGCTGTCTCATTTGTAATCACCGTATCACGTGTTTAATTTTTTTTTCATGAATCGTTTTGTTTTTTATACCTAATTGTTTTTTTTTTCGTTTTCTATATTTAGCGATTCAAGATGGCGGACACGACATTTTCACAAAAATCGATATGGGTATGGCTTTCGGGGTTTTTAGGGTCGCTGATTGTGAATATAACATCCATTTCGCGATCCAAGATGGCGGACTCGAAATTTTCACCAAATCGATATGGGTAACGCTTTCGGGGTTTTTAGGGTCGCTGATTGTGAATATAACACCAATTTCGCGATCCAAGATGGTGGACTCGAGATTTTCACCAAAATCGATATGGGTATCGCTTTCAGGGTTTTTGGGGTCGCTGATTGTGAATATAACATCCATTTCGCGATCCAAGATGGCGGACTCCAAATTTTCACCAAAATCGATATGGGTATCGCTTTCAGGGTTTTTGGGGTCGCTGATTGTGAATATAACATCCATTTCACGATCCAAGATGGCGGACTCGAAATTTTCACCAAAATCGATATGGGTAACGCTTTCGGGGTTTTTGGGGTCGCTGATTGTGAATATAATACCAATTTCGCGATCCAAGATGGCGGACTCGAGATTTTCACCAAAATCGATATGGGTATCGCTTTCAGGGTTTTGGGGTCGCTGATTGTGAATATAACATCCATTTCGCGATCCAAGATGGCGGACTCGAAATTTTCACCAAATTCGATATGGGTATCGTTTTCGGCGTTTTAGGGGTCGCCGATTACGAATTTATCATCTATTTCGCTATCCAAGATGGTGGACTCAAAATTTTCGCGAAAATCAATATTAGCATCGCTTTCAGGGTTTTTGGGGTTGCTGATTACGAATATATTATTCACTAGGTTTTGCCCGCGGCTCCGCCCGCGTGGATGTCGGTTATCGCGACCAAACATAGCCTATGTCCTTTCTCATGGTCTAATTTACTCCTATACCAAATTTCATCAAAATCGATTCAGTGGTTTAGGCGTGAAAGCGTAACATACAGACAGACAGACAGACAGACAGAGTTACTTTCGCATTTATAATATTAGTATGGATTAAGCGATCCAAAATGAATGGGTGGATTATATATTCGTAATTAGCAACCCAGAAAACCTCGAAAACGATACCCGCATTGACTTAGTTGTAAATTTCAAGTCCGCCATCTTGGATCGCAAAATCCATACTAATATTATAAATGCGAAAGTAACTCTGTCTGTCTGTATGTTACGCTTTCACGCGTACACCGCTGAACCGATTTTGATCAAATTTGGTATAAGGGTAGATGGGAGGACATAGGCTAAGTTTGGTCGCAATAACCGACATCCACGTGGGCGGAGCCGCGGGCAAAAGCTAGTGGATTATATATTCTTAAGGAGTCCACCCACGATCAAACAGTTTCAGATCGTAATGGACGGCCTGCAGTCCTAAGCCGACTGCACCCACACACGAAAGCCATTTCATTCGAATTCGAGTTCGAATCTGAAACTGAAACCGAAATCGAAATCGAAATCCACAAATCCAAATCCAAATTAAAAAACTCAGACTTAAAATATTATGTTTTTTGTTAGATTGTCATAATTGGTTGAGTAGAACCGACGATTTAACCAAAAGTCACAAGAGCCGACATCCATGCGAGCGGAGCCGCGGGCATCAGTTGATGTGCCCTGACAGAACAAAGAGATCAAATAGGGGTTATACGAAATTACGAAAGTTTTAATTTCTAATTTATTTAGAAATAAAAACTAAAGTGACAACCCTGACAAAACTGCAAAAGGCGGCATTTCCGCAAACATCAAACGCGATGAACTACTGTATGATCACTCGTTATACTGTGATATTAGTATCCTTGTATCTTCTATAATCTAAATAAGCCTCAACTTTCATTCTCAGACCTTTATTTAAATTTCTTTTCCATTTTTGTGGTTCTTTATTAGCTTTATTATTCCTTTTTCTATTACTCGTTAAATCGCCGTGTGTATCACGGCGTGTTCTCAGTGTTTTCAAGAGGTAAGACGACAGATGATGCAGCATCGTTAGGTTGAGGACCGGAAATCTCATTATCAGCGGGAATTTCACCAGGGTTAGGTAGGTATCTCATCAACAGAGGGAACATCTTCAGGGTGAAGGCATGCTACCTCACCAACAACAAGATCTTCGGTTGGTTGGGGGTTCGACATTTCGCCAACAGCGAGAATTTCTACTTGTTGAAGGCTGGACATCTCACCAACAACGAGAACTTGTTCTCGTTGGAGACAGGATATTATCCCATTGACAACAAGCACTTCTTCTGATTGAAGGTTGAATATTCCATCATAACCGCGAACTCCATCCACTTGGGGACCTTAATATCTCGTCAACAGCGAGAACTTGCTCCTGTTGGCGGGTTGATATTTTACTTCGTCAACGTCAATGGATGTTCTGGCGTACGTGACCCACCCTTGTGGTGAGGCTATGGAAAAGCACGGCGAGTTACTGGCAATTAGTCTTGACATCGCCAAAGCTTTCGATAGGGTATGGCACAAATCGCTTCTTTCCAAGCTACCAGCCTTTGGCCGCCTCCCAGACTGTGCAACTGGGTTGCAAGCTTCCTGCAGGGGGGCCGTATTCGCGTCCTTTGTGATGGACGTGCTTCGGAGTTCTTGCAGGTAAATGCGGGCGTGTCGCAAGGTTCCGTCTTATCTCCCACTCTCTTTCTTCAGCATATCAATGACATGCTCTCTAACGGTAGCATTCATTGCTATGCAGACGACAACACCTTACACGGGAGTTATTACGCACATCCTGCGGCCAAGCAGTCTGATATCGCGGAAAAAAGGCAGCTTCTTTCACTGAGCTGGACCGGATCCTGGACCACATTTCTCAATGGGGCGCTATAGGAACCTGGTCGAGTTCAATGCCAAGAAGACTCAGGCATGTGCGTTTACAGCAAAGGTATCTCATTTCCTTCCCCTTCCCACTTTTACATACACACTGAATAATAAAAACTATATCGAGAGTATCATCAAATCAGCCTCACGTAAACTCGGAGTCCTGAACAGAGTGAGACGTTTTTTCACACCGGAGCAGCGGTGTCTTCTATACAAGACCCCAATTCGTTCCTGCGTGGAATACTACTCACATCTCTGGGACGGCTCCGCAAAGTACTTAATAGATGCTCTCGACGGGTGGCAGCGACGTGCGGTCCGCATTATTGGGAAACCTGAGGTCACGAATACCCTCGAGCCTTGATGTTGCGCCTTTGGCAGTATTCTACCGTCTCTACCATGGTGAATGTTCTTACGAGCTCTTCCAATTAGTCCCACCCTCTCCTTTCCTACACAGGACGACACGTGCAGGGCTAAGATGCCATACATATACGGTGCAGAGTATGCCTGCTAGAACCAAGCGTTTCAGTGACTCATTCCTATGCCGCACCACTAAGACCTGGAACTCTCTGCCAGCTCACGTGTTACCTTCTTCCTACAGTCTCGGGTCCTTTAAGCGGGGCGTGAAAAGGCATCTAATGAGGCCGTCAAGCTGAGTGCCACCACTGTTAACATTGTGCATGTTTACGATGGTGACCCTCTTTCCGAGACTTTGCCTTTGCTTAACATCAGGCGAGGTGAAGTCAAATTGACGTGTCCTATATAAAAAAAACCGCTTAAGTTCCATAAAAATTGTCGAGAAAACAGCGTAAGTCGTGGCAAACTGACGACTTGTGCGGTTGTAACTCGTTCGACGACTTGCGCGGTGCCGTTTCTACTTGAATAAAGTGCTGTTATTGGCTAATTTCAAAATTTCATATAACGCTATTGGATGCGGGATGAAAAGATCTGTCGAATGACGTATAAAACGTCACATGGCCATTTTTCGACTTACGCGGTATTGTTGTATAAGCGACGAAATGTCTTCTTCTCACAATTACTGAATTTTTGTTGGTTGTCTGTAATGGTTAACCCTCTTTCCGGAGAATGCTTACAGCTTACGGCAGGCGAGGTGACGTAACCTTGACTTGTTCTGTTTTTGTTCTCTGTTCCGTAAATCAAACTCAGGAACACCAAATCATTCAGGATGTTTTTATACTTTAACTAAAGGAAATGTACGCCGTTCGAATTCACAGTCCAGTTATGATTTTACCGACAAAGCAAAAGCATTCAGTGTTTCCAAATGCTATCTTCAATTGAATAATGGCAAAGTACTCGGTACACACAATGTGCATCCGATTGTTCAGACGATCGCGGTTAATAGTCCTTGAACTGGCCAAGAAATGTCACATGTTGAATTATTTTAGACTAATATTGTGACCACAATGCAAAAATGTGTGATAACGGATCTAGTAGATTCACCATCATTATCCTCAAAAAGGACAAAAAAGTCCCACAATATCACATCCGAAGACTTCATCTCGGAGGCCATTTGCTGCCTTTTTTTCGGCCGTTGGAAAACTTACAAGAGTATAATAAAGAATAACAATGGTATAAAACCTTTCCTGGCATAGGAATCAGAAACTGACACCGTCGGAAACGCGGGCATCAACTAATTTATAACAGAGCAACCTCATCATCGTAATCCCATATTTTATTTAGTCGGTGTAACATGTGCGCTGTTCCCAATCATTTCTCTCCAACTAACACTAACATCTCTAATATCAAGGTTTATACTTGCAATATATGCAATAGAGTATCTATCAAGCAATCTGTGCCAGGAGTATGACCCGTTGGTCTACAGGTCACCCATCCATCACTTAGTGCTGACAAGCGGTGCAATTTCCAATCTCCATTGTCGAGTACCAAATCCTTCGGTCGTACCTCCGTTTCTAAATAATCTACCATTTCCTACAATTGTTCTAAATGGTCTTCTTGTCTCTCGTCTTTTTTCGTGTTGTGTTTTTGTCTTCTATCATGAGAAATCATGCTGCAATCGTCTTCTTTCCTGTTTTAGTTTGATAGAGTGACATACGTATATAGGGCAAATACATAACCTTGCTTTTTCTACACTGCAGTCTGAAATACTTCTGATATATAACAAAAAAAAATATCAATAGGTAATCTCTAATTAATAGGTAGGGATCGTTTCTTGTCTCTTTAAATGCACTTCCAGACTAAACCCAAACCAGACAGTCACCGGCGCCAGTCGATACTAAACAAAAATGTGTCATAACACTTTCAAATGTAACGTACCCTTCACAGAAAAAGGACAAGAAGCGTTAACGACTGGTCAAAACAAATCAGAAATCAGACCAAAAATATAACCAAAATCTTGCGTCTAACAAAAAGGAAAACAAACGAAACCGAATCCTATGACGCATTAGATAAAAAAAAATCACAAAATGGAAACGGCAGAGTAAAGTTTGTTAAGAATAAAAGGCTGATTTATACACTGCTCGCCGGCTGAGCTGGTGTCTAATAAATCTCAATCAAGATCTTAGATACGATATGATTGGTCGGCCGACTGTCGGCGCCCGCGCCGCTCGGCAGATGGGGTATCGCCTGTTACATAACTAGATTTGCGGTGGTAATGAACCTGTTCTTTTATTTCAAAGTTAGATTTGATACCCTTGGGGACCATGTAGACTTGCTTATGGAATCTTTGAAAAAGTTTCTAGACACTTCCACGGGACGGTTTCTTTACGGTCAGGTTTCATTGCATTCCGATATTAGTGCTCCATAGCATAGAAGACTGACACGGCGGCGGCGCGCTAAGAAGCGCGCCTCCCCATTCCGGGGGCGAGTTGGGGACACCGTTGTCCCCCCTCCTGAGGAGGGCCAGACCGTAAGGGATGGCCCTGGGTCAGCCGGGGTGCGAGGGATATGTCGATGACAACCTCACCTCCGGCCTAGCACCAAGACCCACAGTCGGCGTGCGGTTTTAGTCGGTTCGAGTCCGACATAACCTCCCCTTCCGGCTCCGGCAGGGGGGGTATCCGAGGGGATTTCCGCACGAAAAAAAAAAAGCATAGAAGACTGACGACCGGACCCGGTTTGCCGGTTTTAACGAGAAAAGATCTGTTGGAAATTTGGACTAAGGTTTTAACGTTTTCACACTTAGGACTAGCGGAATGCCCGCGATATAACCGTATGTATATAACGAACCCCCGCTATTTTACAAATTCCACTGTTACCAACTTTTTCGTTCACAAAATTGATGTAGGAAAGAATACACTTTTAGCTCAGAAGTCGATCAAAGCCAAAAAATCTAATAAGAAATTGCGACGCTACCGTTGCAAGCAAGCGACGTTTTGTAAATTGTTTCATGAATAATAATAGCAAGGATAGATTTCCCTTTCGGGCTGAGAATACAATTTAGGAACAAGTGATACAAAATCACCGGCAGTTATATCAACATTACGAATAGAGCATTCTGCTATTTATCGTCGATGTTGAGTCGATGTCGATGAGTTCAGTTGAACTGCCGCTTTCGTCTTGGAAATAGCATAACTGTATCACCTTTTAAACAGGGCCAATCCCTACAATACACCCACTACTGCAACTCCTGGACGCCAGAATCAACAGCAGTGACCCACAAACCGAGTAATGACCCTGGAGTAACCAGTATTTAATCACGAAGACAAGGTTGGCCATTGTCTTCCTCCATCTGTTGATATCCCATTTATAATAATTGTTTAGATTAAGGATAGATTTGTCTCTGTTTTCTATCATAACTTCTTTAATACTGGCTACAAAAGTCAACTGCGGCAAATTGGTTGAAAGAATTGATGAGTTTAGCATCAGTCACTATTAAATAAACGAAGCTTGACATTGAATTACATTCTATTGTTTAGAACTTTAGAGAATAGTTTTAACCAGACACCCTAGTTAAGTGGCAATTCGGTAGTAGAGGCGAAGTGAACTTTTTGGTTTAGGTGAATTAAGACTACAATTTACGCAAAACTTCAAGAGAAATAGTGGAGAGTTCGATTAGAGCATTATAGAGTTGATTTGTTACTCTTGGCTTACTTATTTGGCTTTTCATAAGATCCTGTTTACTTTTTTACAGTGGAATAATTACACGCCTGTGTTATTTCAGAATGATCAGTTGATCACACACCAAAAACAACATTTTGCTGTACAGCATACTTATTGCCAAAAATGACAAATAGCATTTTCTGCTTAAATCTAAAATTTGGTGCATTTCAGTGCTTCAGTGTGTGACCCCCTTATATGAAAATGTTTTTGGTGAGATATTATTTTTATTGCGGTGATAAATTATAGATAGGTCGCCTGCGCAGCTACGAACAAAGACTTATCTATGTATTACTACTAAACGTGTTTCGATCTTGCATAAATCAATGGTATTTTTTATTCTGCTTGCTGACAGTTTTACTTTACAAAAAACATGATATAAAGGCCATACATCAAGTCATTCGTGTCCAATAAATAAGTCAACACTACCAAGATATTGTGATATCTGTTCTCTGTAACTGATAGTGTTGTATTGATACGTGTAAAACAAGTGTACGAAGATATAGGCACATTGAGTAATAAAAGTAGTTATGCCATATACGAAAATCCTACTCTCAACGCTAATCTACTCATTTTAAGGAACAAATTCGGTCAATCGTGTTATGGCGATTTACTATGTTTTGAATCGATATATCGAATTTATAAGATGAAATGGTTCATTTACACGGGTGGGTTTTCATAGATTTTTCGATGCTGCTTAAGCTGCAAACATTTCCGTTTTAAAGACCATTATCAGATTGACAGAAAAAAAATATTCTTCTATTTGTAGACAAATTAGCCATAATTGAATGATTTTTTACAGCATTAAGTATGCTAACTACACAAATCGGTAGCCGAATTGGTCAAGGCATTCCCCCTGTAAGGGAAAGACTGCGGGTTCGAGACTCTTTTTCTCTATGTATTCGATTTGTATAGTTAGCATACTTAATGCTGTAAAAATTCATTCAATTGTTTGGGCGGAGTTATCAAAAATCAATGTTTAAAAATGATTGTAACATCATTCATTGATTCCGATAGTTCGTAAAGAAAATCGGTAGATGACTCCACCGTCGCCTTAAAGACGAATAAGATGGGAAATTTGAATCACATCGAGCGTGTCTCGGTAGCCAAATTGGTCAAGGCATTCCCCCTGTAAGGGAAAGACTGCGGGTTCGAGTCGCGCCCGAGAAGATTCTTTTCGCTATGTATTCGATAAATTAGCCATAACTTTTTTAAAGGTGTTCCTTCTTGTCGTATTGTTCCATCATCCTCTGCCATAATTGACTAGAACCTTACTCTATTCACCTCCGGGGATAAAGTCGTGATTGTATGATGATGATTATAAAACCTTACTGGTAAAGCACCACTTTAGGAGCATTATTTGTGAACTGTGTCAGTTATAGTTTTACATTGTTCACAGCTATCTAAATCCTGTAACTTTCATTTTATCCTCCTTGCCTGCATCTTATGATCCCACTAGCTAGCCCGTGGCTCCGCCCGCATGGATGTCGGTTATCGCGACCAAACATAGCCTATGTCCTTTCTCAAGGTCTAATCTACCCTTATACCAAATTTCATCAAAATCGGTTCGGTGGTTTAGGCGTAAAAGCAGACAGAATTACTTTCGCATTTATTAGTATGGATTAATATTAGTATAGATTTGTCCGTGTTACTTGCAAATTTGTCGATATTTTCGATCTACAAGCTAGTCTATATAAAAATATCCCTCTCCAAGTAATCTACTTTTCAAATTTATATAAACTTAAAGCTAGTGTACACGCGCCCTTAGCTATGACCGCCAGATATACACGATTAGTCTCGGATCTCGGATAAAGACATTATTATAAACGTAAGCTTTATATACAGCCGGGGATAAGAAAATACCAGCCTAAGTCTGTCAATATTGCCGCTTTGGACTGAATGGAGAGCGAGGATAATGAACAGTTTATTTTTGCAGTTCTGGTGTCGTATAAACATAAACCTATTGTAGATAAGTTAAACCGGTATATTAACCATGTTCTTTATTTGTTTGTTTATTTGTTGAATGACCATGTTTATCTCAAATGATACATTACATTATACTGTGAAGCCCTCAAACTCCTACTAAATAGTCCTACTGGTTGGAGCACCGGGACACCTATGTCCTGGTGCTCCTACTACGAAGGCAACGTTGAAGCGTCCAGTTGGAGCACCAAGACATTACAAAAATAGAAGTACTCATACACATACTCTGATTCAAGTACAGACGAATGCAGACATCTACAAGTGTCGATTCGAATTTTTGCTAGGTGAATTGTTGAGAATTGTTTATTTTACAAATATCTGATTTATAATATTTTCACTGACAGACTCCTTTGACGACCTTGAGGATAGAAGAAACCATACAAAGATCGCACAACTAGTTTGTCGTTCATTCAGAGGGACTGGTACGTAAGTGCAGACCGGCTGTGCTTCTTTGCCACCTTAATTGTGTGACTGACCACCAACTAACTGAACCTTTGACCATACGTTTATGAACCCCCGTAGCCTGAATCGTTTGCAGGATCAAAACTGGTTGAGCTTGACCAAAGTACACGTCTCTTCTACCTTTATTATAACAATCAGTCACAAAACTTATTATTTAAATTAGATAAATTAGCAACACAAGCGTACATTTATCGGTGTTGCGCACATTAATATGAGATAGGACTAACTGTACGCTGATTTAATCGCGATTGAATTAACGGTTTTAGCGCGAAGTCACAGAACAATGACGGGCCTTGTTCCGCGGATTATATCCACCACTTCAGACGATCAAGGGTTCGGTTGAGGAATTTTAGTTATTAATAATGGCATATATTATTAATAAGTGAAATTCTTTAACCTTCACAATACATGTCTGGGAGTCTGGTTAGAGAATTTTTTAGGACGCTGAAAGAAAAAATCAAAACGACAGTTTTTTTATACCACGCACAGTGACAGTAACAGGCACGTGGTTCACGCGATAGTAAGTGTTACTGTGGCCTAAGGACGTATGCAACAATCCACTTCCACCGAACTCTGGTAAGAGTGGTAGACCCAAGAAGTGCAGGTCACTACCAAAGATGCCATAGACCGGGGGAAATAGAGTTGAAACAGCAAGAAAGCGGACTTAAGAGCTCGATGAGTTGATGATGATGATAGATTATTTAATAATAATTGTTCTATTTTTAAATGAAGTTAGGTACTTGAGCGCCGAATGTCTTGTTTGCCAGTTATGATTATGTCTCCTTATTATAATAAACAATCCAGGGAACTTACATTAACAAGAAAATGATGCTGTATGTCGATTACAACTTGCTCAATAGAGTCGGCTATTAACCAAGGATATTCACATCCTGGTGAGATAAAGTCCATAAAACAGAGATTGTCAAACTTTTAATAAAAGGCAATCAGCGTCACGTGCTAAAATTTAAAAAACTTTAAATCGTTACATTCTAAATTTATTCTAGTTTTTACTGACATTTTAGTTGGTCCCTTGTCGCTTTCATCCTTTGAAAGAGGATGCCCATCTGCAAAACTACGATAAGTTTTAATTGAGTTCTGAATAGTGAAGCAACCAAAGTGTCTTTGGGTTTCTATGTAGGAGTATTTTTAGTAACCGCATGTCGGCGTCTAGAAAGAGTATCCGGATTGCAGTCGTAGGTGTGTGTCTCATATAAAATTGAAAATGGGTGTTAGTAATAAAAAATAAATCTAGCTCTTCCAAATAAGTATAGTTTTTTTTTAAATAGCCTGAGCTGCGACTTGCTGCGACTATCCATACTAATATAATAAATGCGAAAGTAACTCTGTCTGTCTATCTGTCTGTATGGTACGCTTTCACGCCTAAATCACTGAACCGATTTTTAAGAAATTTGTTATAGGGGTAGATTAGACCATGAGAAAGGACATAGGCTATGTTTGGTCGCGATAACCGACATCTACGCAGGCGGAGCCGCGCACAAAAGCTAGTCTGAAACAAATATCGGATACTCAAGCGGCTAGCAATATTCTATAGGCCTCAGTTTGAGAACCATTGCAGCAAAAGGACAAAAACGCAGTGCATTTGACAATGCACCCCAACAAATGATGTATTAGCCGATAGGATCGATAGCCGTGGAATAAATCACTTGGTTGTTTGAGTGCTGGTTCAGTACACTGTTATCACGAGCCTATGGATAATTTATTTTGAGGCGTCAATTGGACAAAGGGTGCGAGGATGTAGACAAAATGTAATGATGGAAGAATGATGTACGTCCATCTTGCTCAGTGATATCGTAGTGTCGTGAGACATTTCGTTTTTTTGGTGTTTTTACCGTAATATACGATTGGACTCAAGAAAATCATTACTGAATTCCTATAAAATTTATTCTACGGTCGTACGGACTGTATTCTACAGTCTCTACCATGGTGAATGCTCTGATGAGCTCTTCCAATTAGTCCCACCCTCTCTTTTCCTTCACAAGACAACACGTGTAGGGCTAAGATGCCATCCGTATACGGTTCTTCCTACAATCCCGGGCCCTTTAAGCGGGGCGTGGAACAGCATCTGATGAGGCCGTCAAGCTGAGTGCCACCACTGTTAACATGGTACATGTGTAACCCTCTTTCCGAGACCTTGTATTTAGCTTACCATCAGGCGAGGTGAAGTCAAATTGACGTGTCCTTATAAAAAAAGGTATTTTGGCGTTTTTACCGTAATATACGATTGGACTCAAGAAAATCATTACTGAATTCCTATAAAATTTATTCTACGGTCGTACGGACAGTATTCTACAGTCTCTACCATGGTGAATGCTCTGATGAGCTCTTCCAATTAGTCCCACCCTCTCTTTTCCTTCACAAGACAACACGTGTAGGGCTAAGATGCCATCCGTATACGGTTCTTCCTACAATCCCGGGCCCTTTAAGCGGGGCGTGGAACAGCATCTGATGAGGCCGTCAAGCTGAGTGCCACCACTGTTAACATGGTACATGTGTAACCCTCTTTCCGAGACCTTGTATTTAGCTTACCATCAGACGAGGTGAAGTCAAATTGACGTGTCCTTATAAAAAAAGGTATAGGGATGTATAAAAATATTCTGTCTAGTTTTGAGCCTAACTAATATGATGCATTCACCCTTGAACCGAGACTTCATTATTGACAGAAATATGAATTCGTGTTAGCTTTTCGACCAAATCACTGTTATCACCGGTTCGATTTAACTACATAAATCATAGAACTGTTATCAAATCAGTGAACATACGTCAGAACCGTTGGTCAGTCGCCGTGTCTGATGACCATGATAATCGCATTTACCCTTATTATAAGTTGGAGTGACTGGAGAAATTTGTTTTGTACGGGAAATTGATTTAGACTCCGCGGGAATGTTATGCTCGTGGAGGAATTAACCTTCATATTCTGTCCTCCGTGGATTAACCCTAATACTTCTAATAACGCGCAATTTAAAACAGCATTGTAAAAATCATTTGTGTTATTTGGTCGTCATCATCCGTTAGTACCGGTTACATTGTAAATTTTAGCATATACTTTTGGAAAAAAGGATTCGGCCTCCTGGTCGTTTTGCTGCATTTGGCATATCTCGGCTTGCATTAGTGACTGCCGTCTGATTCTCCTACTGACGAACGAAGCCTGTATCACAGTCTCGTCAGTCAGCTAATGTAACGGCTTGCAGTCTCGTCAGTCAGCTAATGTAACCACTTTTTCAAAAATAAATTTGAAAAGAGTATCTGCCTACCAGGAGAAGAAATTCAGTTCAACAGATTTGTAACCACAGAAACGAAGAACAAAGGAGAACTAATGTTTATATTTACCATTGAAGAAGATAGCCGAGAGATAGGTAAGCATAGCATATTATAGCATCTGTGGTGTGGCGGTAATGAACACGACCGCTACGAAGGAGACGCGGAATCGATAGTCGCTCAGTGCAAATATTTGTATGCATGAATGGGTATTTGCATGTGCAAATTTCCAAAAAAAAAAAATGTAAGTGTGTTTATGCCCATTCTAGATTCCATAACAAGCTAGTTAAGCTATGCTTGCCATGAGCCTAGATAGCGTTGTGTAGAATGTTGTGGAATGTTTATTTAAATTAAAAGTTCTTATGTATGTATATTGAAAAAAGTTACCTGGTGATTAAATTGTAGGTGTAATGTAGTCAAGTCAAGTGAGTGCCGTTTAACCGACTGATTGAATTAAATAATCGCGTGGACCGGTCAAGATGGCCTGCTTTTGTACAACCTGCGCGCGCGCACGCAAAGCAGATTTATTAGCAGACAGGATTAGCAGCAAGAAAGCTTGCGGTTATACCGGTGGGGAAGATAAGGGATAGTGGACATAGTTTTTTGAAAATAGCCAATTTAACTAACTAGGTGTACTTATGCTTTATTATTTTATAGACGGCTCATAACTTTAAGGGCGACAATTACAAGTAAGGTTGCTTGTGATAAAGACGTTCGGTCCAGCACCGATACGCGGTGCACTCTGGGCAGAAGGCAGGCAAGTAGCAGGCTGGTTCTCCGTTTTGATACTTCAGACTGTGGTATGTGGTTTTAGTCATTTCGAGGCCGACATAACCACTCCGGAGGATGTTCGTTTCGTGCGCACATCAAAGGAGAGATCGAAAGAGTGAGTACTCCCACTTGGATGTGACTGGGATCGCTCGGATTTGAAGAAGAAGAGGGTATGGACATGAGCGTAGTACTATTATTTACTAGCTTTTGCCCGCGTCGGTTATCGCGACCAAACATAGCCTATGTCCTTTGTCATGGTCTAATCTACCCCTATACCAAATTTCATCAAAATCAGTTCAGTGGTTTAGGCGTGAAAGCGTAACATACAGAAAGACAGACAGAGTTACTTTCGCTTTATATTAAAGTATGGATTCTGTGAAGAAGTATGACAAAAGTTACGAGTAAACGGGAGTAAATTATTCGGGCTATGATGATTGTTCCTCATCAGGTTGTAAGTTTGTTTTCCACCTTAGTACCTACAATAACATCGTATCACAAATATCATCGTTATCTAAAGAGTATCATTTTAAGTGACACAGACATTTATGAAGGGTATAAAATTATACTTTTAAGTACTACCTAAGTTAACACTAAATAAAAATATTTTCCTCAAAACATTCCTTTTTAAACAGTAATAAATGAAATTCCTCGAAAGGCTGTTAAAATAAGTTTATGTACTTAGACGCTGGTAAACAAAATACCTATATTCAAAATTAAATACTGTCCCCGATCCCGACTGGCGCAGTGGCTTCATTTGACTAAACTGTCACAAAAAATTCCAGGCACTTATTATGATTTATTCCCACGAGGTCGAGTCCCATTATGTCGAGTTCCCGCTACGTCTACTTTGAAAACTCTCGCCTTTATTCCCACCTAGTCGAGTCGTTGAAAAAGTCGCTTTGTACAGTCGCTCGCGTTAACACTTTGATTGAAAGGTGTTACCGGAGTTTCTTGTCATTTCTTCTTCGGCTTTACTTAGTCATCTGCGAAGTGGACGGTAGGGTGTGGCATAATTATGTTTGTTTGTTTAAAGGAATAAATGATTTTGACTTTGTCTTTATCAATACTAATAGTTGTTATTTGGAATCATAGACCAATACGGAGGGGGGACACCTTAGCGTGTTATCCCAGTAGGTACGAAAGAAATAAAAAAAAGAAAATAGAGAGATCGTCATGAGATAGTAGAGTGTTTTCAATAAAAATACAGGGATTGTCCAAAAAATGCAGTGTGAGACCATGCTTGGGACTCCATTATCTTCGAGAAAAGGGAGGTAATGGCTATTGGTTTGTAGTTTGATGGACTTGAGCGGTCGTCTTTTTTAGGGGTCTGGTGGACCACCGCTGTCTTCCATAATATCGGGACTACGCCAGAAGAGTAAGACAACCGGAAAAAACGCGTTAAGACCGATGCCATCTCTGGGAGCACACATCTTCAACACTATGGGAGGGATTCCATAAGGCCCGTTCGAGGAGGACGAGGGACGTAAGTGCTAAACGCCCTGAGCGCTGGCGAAAACGGATGGGTGGCATACAGCTATCGCACCGCGATGTAGTTGGCGGTTCCTGTCGCTCGTCATCCAAGGTCGAGTTAAACGCGAAGAGTGTGTCCAGAAGATCGCCTTTCTCAATCATTTTCCATGTACAGAGGCGAAAATGCAGGCTTGCAGAATTTCCCTTCGATAACTTTGGGAAGAGACCAGAACGAGTTCCCGAAGGTAGACACTCGAGCCTCTCGTCAATTCTACCGATCTGCTCCGACTTCGCCCATGCTATGTCTCTTTTGAAGGACCTGGAGGCAAAGTTATAATGCTTTCTTAGTACGCTGGTATTTTGGTCCTGTGCGGTCACCGCATTGGCCCAGGCTTGGTAAGCTTCGTAATTCCTGCGACAAGCCGTTTTGGAAGATTGACCAAACCAAGGCCGAAATCTTTTTTTTTTATACCACTTAGGTGGCAGACAAGCACACGGCCCACCTGGTGGAGAGTGCTTACCGTGGCCTATGGACGTATGCAACACCAGGGGCTTTACACTCGTGCTGCCTACCCTGAAGAAACCTTCTAATGTCCCTCTTAATGAACCCCATATTGTAGTCGCTTAGGTAAACCACGGCAGGGAGTTCATTCCGCAGCTTGAGCGTGCGTGGGATGAAGTTCCTTTCATACCGCACGGTCCGCACCGTTTTCGGATGCAGTGTGTGGGGATGAATTTCCTGCCTATGGCGAGCGGTGCGATGATAAAATGTAGCTATGGGCATCATGTCAAATAATTCATATGAGCACAGACCATTATATAGGCGGTAGAAAACACACAGTGAGGCAAAGTCCCTCCTGAGGCTGAGAGGTTCCACATCGCCTGCGAGTATGGGACTGTCGACGTGCCTCAACGCACGTTTTTGCACCGAGTCGAAAGGATTAAGCTGACGTGCGGGCGCTCTGGCAAAAAGTTGACAGCAGTACTCCATGTGGGGCCGAACCTGCGCCTTATGAAGAAGTCGCTGCCCCGCAGTGAAGTACTGCTTCGCCCTGTTAAGAACTCCAAGTTTCTTTGATGCCAGCTTGACCTTGCCCTCTAAATGACTGCGGTACTGGGCGTCACTTGAAATGTCGACGCTTAGGATCCCGATACTCGGGGCAGTGGTAAGCCGTGTGCCCAGGAATTACGGCGCTACAATAAATGGGACTTTTCTTAGCGGTGAATACACATACTTGTGTCTTGGTGGGGTTAAATTAGACCAGGTTTAGTCGACCTCAATCGGATATTCCCGAGAGATTAGTCTCGATTTCGGATACAAGTTGTTCGCCACTTCTCTCCACCTCGAACTGGAGGATGTTTGCACGGCCCGTGTAACATGCGTCTTCAGTACTGTCGTCCGCATGGCAATGAATGGAGTCATCGGACAGCATGTCATTAATATGCAGCAGAAACAGGGTCGGAGACAACACGGAACCTTGAGGGACACCAGCGTTTATGTCCATGCGGTCCGAGCGGCTGCCGTCCACGACGGCTTGGATGTTTCTGTTGGACATAAAGCTGGAAATCCAATTACGCAGCCCCTCAGGCAGTCCATAAGATGGTAGCTTCACAAGAAGACCTTTGTGCCATACCCGATCGAAGGCCTTTGCTATATCTAGGCTGACCGCTAGTGCCTCACCTTGGCTCTCAATGGCTTGCACCCAACGGTTTGTGAGATACACCAGAAGGTCACCGGTTGAGCGACGCCGGCGGAAGCCGTACTGTCGGTCGCTCAGTATTAATAACACGCTCCATAACCGCTCGAGAGGAGGGAGGTGATAGCGATAGGCCTGTAATTGGACGGGTCTGTCCTGTCGCCTTTCTTAGGCCAGTCGGCGTGGCGGGCGTTAAAATCGCCAAGTATGACTATCTCTGTGGATGGGATCTGCTGCTGCACGAGGTCTGAGGCCATTTGGATATGCTCCATGAGTCGGTCTGTTTCAGTATCACCGCTGTGGGATCTACAGAGGGACGCGTAGACGCGGGGATGGTCGTGGCTGTCTACACGGAGCCATAGAATGGAGAGATACTACTAATGGAGACTACTACTAATGGAGAGGAACTACCTTCAAGATTGCTGAGGTGACGAGAACTGATATCGTCTCTGACGTACACACACACACACACACACACTCCAGCATTAGAGAGAAAGGAGTGTTGTAGTCCGTACCCAGGATAGATGAGGTAGGATGTGCCCGCCGGAGACGATATCTTCTCAAGGTGGTGGTGGACAGCATTTAGGTTAGTGTGTAATTACAAAAATCCACGGTTGGCGTGGCAGGAGGTGCCCTTGAGTTTTTGCTCTTGCCTCGAGCATTCCTTCGCGCAGTTCCCCCCCAGAATACGAGAAGCAACCTGGGCGTCCACACTCAGGTGCGTTGTGTAACTTAGTTTTTTGAAACGAGTGATTTTTTAAAGAATGTCATATTTGACGCTGAACGAATAAAAAGAACGAAAACTATGGCCCAAAACTGCTAATTAAACAATATTATTGTAATATTGCTTGAAGAGGTCGTGGTGGCAAAACAAGAAGCCAGATTGAAGTAATACTGCTTTAACAGGTTGTGGTTGTTCGAACGGCGGTAGCCTAGAGGTATGGGTATGGGTGGATTGCTGAGACGAGGTCTCAGGTTCGATCCCAGGTTTACCATGGCACACACCAATGACTTTTCGATGCTTTTCGAAGTTATGTGTGTATTTATCGCAGGTTTATAAGTGCCCGGTTAATGGCAATAGGCTCGCCACCTATTACATTGGGACCTAAACATAAACTGGCGAAATGTGGGTGCTAGCACCTCTACCTACCCCTTCGTGGAATACAGGCGTGAGTTTATGCTATGTATGTTATGGTTGTTCGAACGGCCGCATTAAGATTCAGATAAAATAATAACTACGAGTTAAATAATAAAGCGAGTATCAAGCATTATTTAATGAGCATTCGAGCTATCAGAGCAGCGGTCTAGATAATAGATGCCAATTAAAAGACAAAATGAAGTCCCAAGCATGGTCTCACACTGCATTTTTTTGGAAAATTCTCGATTTTTATTGCAAACACTCTACTATCTCATGACGATCTCTCTATTTTCTTTTTTCTATTTCTTTCGTACCTATTGGGATAACGCGCTATACTTTCAACCCACCGTGTTGGTCTATGATTTCAAATAACAACTACACTGACGGACTCATAAACTGCATCAAAGTAATAGACGACTTTGAAATAAATATTTTAACCAAGTATGCATACTTTCTATACAGATTTAAATTGAAACCTCTAGATTGGTTCGTGAACTTTAAAACAGCGTAGGGTCATATCTTTAAGTTTAAGTTTATGTACTGGAAAGGACCTTAAGACTTTTTTTGAAGAAAAACAGAAATTTAAGAAAAATTGGTTTAATTAAAAAATTGGTTTTAACAATAGACACAAACTTTATGCAAGGGTTTATTTGTGTTTTAATAAGGTGTATTACCCCCACGTGCCCTTATTACGGATTCTAATCGGTTCCGCATAGATTTTATAAGGGTTTTTAAAAGATCTTGCGGAATATTGTCCCATTCTTCTGAAAGTGCTGTTCTTAGTGTTGCCACTGTCGTGGGCGAAGGGTTTCTCGCATATACAGCTCTTTTTAAATTGTCCCAAACATGCTCGATGGGATTAAGATCCGGGCTGCGTGCTGGCCAATTCATTGTACGTATCCCAACCTCTTCGCAATAATGTTGAACTTGTACAGCTGCATGCGGCCGGGCATTATCCTGCATTAAAGTAAAATTTTCGCCTATGAATCCCATGTAAGGCACCACGTGATCTTCTAATATCTCTGTTATGTAGCGATGTGCTGTCAAACCCCCTCTATTACCGTTTTGACGGACCATGTCTATGAACACAAATTCTGTTCGCCCGTTCATCGATATGCCACCCCAGACCATACATGAACCGCCTCCAAAAGGAACACGCTCCTCAATGCAACTTTGAGCATATCGCTCCCCACGTCGACGATAGACTCTTCTGCGACCATCTGCACCATATAAACATGTCCTACACTCGTCCGTGAACAATACAGAGGCCCACTGCTCTTCTGTCCAATTCAGGTGATGACGCGCAAATCTTAAGCGAGCTTGTCTGTGAGCTGTAGACAACTTTGGACCATTTGCTGGTCTAAAAGGGGTGATATCCGCTTCCTTTAACCTTCTTCTTATTGTTCGTGCACACACGTTTACTCCACGCACTTCATTAAGCTCGGTTTTGATGTTAACTGACGTGAGGAAACGATTTCGCAGGGAAGTTATAACAATAAATCGGTCATCACGACCTGTGGTTGCTCGAGTTCTGCCTGTACCACGTCTCCTCCTGTAAGAACCTGTCTCTACAAACCTTCTGTATATTCTAGAAACCGTAGACTGGTTTAAATTTAAATTTCTACCAATCGTTCGTTGATCCAAGCCCTCCCGCACCAATGCTACAATTTGTGCCGCTTGTTCGGACGAAGTATCCATATTATGGTTCAAAAACTCTCGATGTGTTAAAAAACTAACCCAACAATTATGCTGGTAACAATAATTCAATTGACAAAACAAAAAAAATCAATGAGAATCAATTTAAAACTTTGCTATAAATAACACGCAAATCTGATACTACAAGTAAATTTTCTTTTCCCGGCTATATTCATTTGTTTTACTGCAGTTCTATTTTTAATTTTTTTTTTTTTAAGATTTAGAGCCAGTCTTTCCATATTTATATAATTTAATCTAAAAAGTTTGCATACTTATTATAAAAAATCCTTTTAGAGTAAACCTGAACTTTGATGCAGTTTATGAGGCCGTCAGTGTATTAGTATTGATAAAGACAAAGTCAAAATCATTTATTCCTTTAAACAAACAAATATAATAATTATGCCACACCCTACCGTCCACTTCGTAGATGACTAAGTAAAGCCAAGCCGAAGAAGAAATGACAAGAAACTCCGGTAACACCTTTGAATCGAAGTATTGACGCGGACGACTGTACAATTATTTGTAAAGTCGACGTGGCGGTACTCAAGTCGACTTTGGAATAAAAACTGAGTTTTCAAAGTAGACGTAGCGGGAACTCGACATAATGGGACTCGACCTCGCGGGAACAAATCCTTATTATTGACTCGAGACATGCATCTGAAGCTGTCCGGGCTGTATATTATATCTGTCTGATGTTAAACAGCCCTATCCCTTAGTCACCTTGTACGACACCGCATGGGAAGAGATGGGGTGGCCCAAATTCTAATCTGCCGGGAACCACACGGAAGTACCCTACAGATTTGGGAGAAGGTTCAGAAGATGAAGAGCTCGTTTCCTCTGTTAGATACCTCCTATAACCCTCTACTTTCACAACTAGAATCTTTCGATCAACAACCCCAACAAAGTAAAAAAATATATATAAAATATATCTCCTATAAAGAAACTAAACGAAATCGAAAGGCACGACACGATCGATCGGTTCAATTTGAGCGAAAAATGGGTTACCAACCTTACAGGTATTAAATCCCAGCATAAAAAAGTAATCTCAATAAACTGCAACAACTATATTAAGAGGTTCCCGCCCACGGCCAAAGAAAGTAAATACTCTTTCCTATGTTTATAATCTGTGTTGGACGTATACATGTTGGTCAGGGTCAGTGTCGTATTAAATCGTAGCGCACATGCGCCGTGGCCGTCGAGAGTGAAACAATGCGCCGGCGCACGGCGGACGAGTCACGCGCTCATCTGTCATGTCATCCCTCGAACTGGACCCCCATGCGAGACCTTTGGAGAATATTCATATTTTAATTTGCTCAGATTATGAGAAGTAGGTACCTATCTAGGTAGGTTCAAAGCAGATGCGATTGCACCTTTACTACTACTTTATACTAAAAAGTGCAACTGTATCTGCTTTCTGACTGTTTAAAGGATAGTAAATAATATAGGGAATATTTATCAATTTACAATTTTGATTCCAGTGGACCAGGTGTCTTTGTTTTGAATGAATCTGACAGAAGTCATGCGTCCAATTTGAAAAAAAGAAACAAAAAGGATATCCTAAAACCCGATTAGACTACCATCTATCGATACAGATATCTAAGTATTCAACAACACATGAAATATCATCCAAATCGATACTCCCGTGTGAGGAGTTCAAAGACATAGGCCTTTTGTGTTGGGTTCCGTTAGTTAAAATATCACCTAATAAATCCATCAACATGTATCAAGACAAAACTATCGCGTACAATAGAAAAGAGTAAGACAGCTGTCATCATTACACGAAAAACTATAGTGACGTACTAAGTTGACATTAACTGCTGAACAATCGAGCCACCATACAAAAACCATGCCATAATAACAATGTCTCCCATTGTATAGACGTCATCACAAATCATTGGAGAACTACGCAGACAGTGTGCCAATTGGTATCGTGAACGCTGAACTAATAAATGGATGTACAGTTTTTTGGGTGGGCGATTTAATTAGTCGATAGCATTAGCAATGCACGCTTCCATTCTTAGTAATGGATATAATGGAATAAAAATGTTTAGATGACAATCAAGTTTGGAAATGAGCTGCTTGGTCTAGTGGGCTTCTCTATATATGTGCCATGGAACAGCGTGATTTTAATTGGTGTGAACTCGACGTATCCACCTCATCGTTAGCTCCTTCCCTCCTTCCTCCCTCCTAGGCGAGGGGATCAGATCCCCAGAATTTCTACAAGTAACAAAAGACTTCTCTAACATATGATTGTAATTAAATTAAGTGAATACGTTGACAAATAGACCACAAAAAGAGCAAAGGCTCGCTTTGCGAATCAGTGGTGCGGTGGTAAAACAAATTTCAAACGACATATCCCTACGTTACGGTCTTATGGCTTAGATGATGATGATGGTAACAGTACTAAGTTTACTACAGTAATTAACAGCTACCAACAAAAACTTTACTTCACGAATTGTTATGAGAAAGGTTCAGACACACCGCAATGTATTCGCTCTGATACAAGAATTTTGACAAGTTGTATCGCGCCAAATTCGGCAGATGCGACTGCGCATGGGAACAGCCTGTCGCCCTCAATCATTGCTGCGTGACAGACGGGTGTTTTTGATCGATCGCCACACTTCTGACAGCGGCACAAAACCCTTGTTTGACCATAAACACTAAGGCTACAGAAATAATGAACTTGTTGGAAGCTGAATTGGGATTATGATAAGGGCATTTTTGGTTATGACATTTCTTGAACAATAGTCATAGGAAATCATGATCAATCATGTTAATAATTGGAGTATCAGCCGGCTGTGGTTTGATTTTGTAAAGGTCAGAAAGTACCAATTCATCGTTTTGATTTTAATGAACCCTTATGAAGTGTCACTTTGATATACTTATTACGATTTGTTGGATTGTTACTCAATCGGGCTGCGCTGGATGGATGTAGCTGATATTTTTCTGCCATGTAGACTACGATTAGGATTATGGCAATATAGCTAACAATTTTACCCCATGAATAGTTTAACAAAATAAGAGGTTTTAAATTTAATAGACACTTGATACTTTATTAATGAAAGTGATTGTTAATTCTGATTAATGACCGCAGAAAAATATACCTGATATCTGAAGCACCAATTTCGAAAATCTTTTTCGTTTTTATCATCCTCTACATTAACACGTATTATCCTGATTGCATCCGAGGCCACGGTGCCCTCGGAGCTCAAGGTCCGCCTTCAGGCTCATCCTCCTCCATTTCGCACGATTTGGGCGTCCGTGGCAGTGAGACCATTTTCTTTTCATTCATCCCGAAACCCAATTCATACCAAAAACCCACCGTGACGAAGTCCACAGGCAGAAGCAAGTTTGGTATCAAAGCACAATACAAATCGTTGGAGCGTCACAACATACTCTAAAGGAGCACGTTATGCTACTCACAACAGACGGTCCCGACGTTCCTGAATTAGATTTATACAGCAATTTATATACCAAAACAATTTTTCAATACGGCTTCTACAGATGTGTCCCACGTTTGTTTGACTACAATCATGTTATCAGGATCCCCCTTGGAGCGTTTTGGAGATTGAATACATTTACGAATGCAATTTGAAATGAAGACTCTCAGAGCAATTTGTGTTTTGAATGTGAAATTAAACTGTTATAGCTAATAAGAGAGACATCCCACGAATTTCTTGAATTTATGTATACTTACCTACCGAAAGTGTTCATGTACTTAACTAGTTGTTGCCCGCGGCTCCGCCCGCGTGGTTGTCGGTTATCGCGACCAAATATATGAAATATATATGTGAAAACCAGGGTGTTGGCTAACTCCATACCAAATTTCATTTACATCGCTTGAGCCGTTTAGACAGGAAAGAGTAACAAAGATTCATCCACCTATACTTATAAACTTTCGCCTTTATAATATTAGTAGGATTAAGTACAAGCATCATAATGTCTCAGTGTTAATTAAATTGTAATTTAAACCCTAAAACGTACAGTGCGTGCTAAAAAGTTTGTACCATACAAAAACGTCTTAAACAGCGTTCCACCGAACTGGTACCAACTTAGATATAGACTCGGCAAACCTGATACCGTTAGCTAACGAGTGGACTTATAGTTTACGACTTCTGTGATCGGACCGTTATGATATATAGGTACTAGTGGGGTCTATAGAGCCTCACCAAGTTCGTAACAACCAAGAGAGAAAACCTCAGCTGTAAACCGATTCACCTGCTATAGCATGCGAGCGTCCGTCCCGATTCCATACAAAGTACCTGGAAGTCCGGAGACGGCCTCCTCCCTCTTGAGGATTAAGTTGATTTTGGATTTTACGGAAGCAATTGCCAATCGACTCGCCTTCTTCGAAAGGAAGCCTGCACCTAGCCTTATCCACCAAATAACATTTTAACCAGCTTGCAAGTGAGATTAGCTTTTTTTTTTTTATACCACTTAGGTGGCAGACAAGCACACGGCCCACCTGATGGAAAGTGGTTACCGCGGCCTATGGACGTATGCAACACCAGGGGCGTTACACTCGCGCTGCCTACCCTGAAGAAACCTTCTAATGCCCCTCTTGAAGATCCCCATATTGTAGTCGCTTGGGAAAACCATGGCAGGGAGTTCATTCCACAGCTTGAGCGTACGTGGGATGAAGTTTTTTTCATACCGCACGGTACGCACCATATTCGGATGCAATGTGTGGGGATGAATTCCCTGTCTATGGCGAGCGGTGCGATGATAGAATGTAGCTGTGGGCATCATGTCAAATAATTCATCTGAGCACAAACCATTATATTTAGCTTGAGTCTTTAAGATCTATCCGATTAGGTTATGAGTAGACCAAATCATCAGATAGAAAACAACTAGCCCTATAGATCAAATAACTCAATTCACAAGGTTATATCAATATCATCTTACACTCATCGACACAACGGAATCGTGTCGCGATCATTAAACGCACCGGCTTGCCGAAATGAATTAGTGAATCGGCGTCGACATTCCAAATACGTCCGTCGCAAGAGTAAAAAGAGCTGCAACAATGTCTAATTTATTTATGAGAATCTGTTGGGCCCTCACAATGCCAGTTAGAAAAGCTTAAAATCCTTCAAATGGGCAAACAAAGATAGCGTCAGCCTTTCAAGTTTCGGAAACGGTTTTATTTTTTAATTAATATAGGGAGGGTAGACAATGAAATATTAGATGCCCTGAAAATTGGCTGGTTGGATTATAGATGGTGTTGTAAGAAGTGGTGATTGTTATTTGAATGCTTCATGACTCTTGGCCTTCTCAAGATTCTGTCGTTGAACGATAGGGTTGGTACTTATCGATATGGTAAGCTTTGTTAGCGTGGAAAGATAGTTTGGCCAATATATTTTGTAATTATGACGTGGTCGTTGATAGAGCACGCTTCCCAAGAAGCAGCCTATTCACTCTCAGTTGAAGACTTCCGGGATATAATGAGCTAATTGAGTGAAACTAACATTATTCAGATTGCCTATTTTAATAAGTTATTTAAACTTCTGAATCTCGAAATCTAGAAGAAATCGGGCAATAATGTGCATGTTCATACATACTTACGTATCTAAGGCTGGTATTAAAAAAGCAAAAAGCATGATATTAAAATTATAAACAGTCATAGATACACTGACGTTAATGTTTACATTGAATTAGTATCGTTTTTTTCTCACAGTCAATATTTGAAAAGTAATACGAGTCTAATAACATTCTTTGAAGATAATATTACTTGACTTGTCGATTAGATATTCAAATTTCATTACTATTTCTTCAAACATGTGTTACTGATTGTTGTTTTGGCCCATACAGCTTAATCTCAACTCATTATAAAAGTCAATTAGTTAGTAACACTGACGGCACGCCTTGCGTCATCTTCCAATGTTTCCTGTCAAAATTATTAATCTATACTATTTCTCTCATCTCACAAGGTCTGGCTTTGATCATGTTTATTTTCTAGAATGACGTAACATCACCATAGATAATATTCGTACTTTCATTTATTAACAGATAGACCTGTCATTTTTTTTATCCAATTATGACATTCTTTTACCAACGTCTATAGAGTGCTTCCACATTGTAACCACAAAACTGTACCCACAAATCATCATCAGCTCCAATTAACAGAAGATTTCCAACCCTACATCTTAGACTTGGATTCGATTGTAAACTTTTATCTGTACAAAAACCTGGATGTGTTGTAAACAAACCAAATAAAATAAAATCAAGCTTGGCAGAGAGAACTTATAAATCTACAAACAATAAACCTACATCCTCTTTCGCTAGGTTCAAATGATGTATTTTTGCCATCCCACCCACCCTTTTCTTATGTTAATTATTTAATTGCAGCTATTTATTTACCTTTTCAAATGGGTTGGAATAATTGGCCATTAAAATTGCATGAGCTTAATATACTACATCTGTCTACTCCTAAGTGGATGTAGATTTCTGCTGATCTGTTGAATCACTAAACCGTTCATAATGCAGTTGTGCAGTTCCAATGCCTCTTTCGGTAATAGTAATTGGATTTATGGTTAAGTATTCAAATTCTAGCGCACACGTACAGAATTGGAACACTTCCCCTGTTATATACCTGAACACTGTATGCCGTTTACGACTTAACGCGGTCATTCGCTTCGCATTCCGGATATGTGACAAAGTTCCTCTATTATACTTCCTTGGTACATGTAAACTAGTTGAAAACTTTAAGATTGTCTCTTCAAATGTTTGGTATGAAATCACCGCCTCTACTAATATTGGTTGAACAAAAAATATGAAGGCGAAATTAAATCGCGTGGATAAACTTAATGTTAGAACAGATATTATGTTAATTTAGCCATTAAGCCGATGGGCTTCTACAGAAATTACTGGTGGTCCTACTATATCATTATCGTGTTTTTGTGAGCGATTTGATTATCCGTTGTTTGTTCAGGGCGGCGTTTTAACATAATTATTGCGGCGACGATGTGTTCAAGCTCGTATTTTAGTCGATTTGATGACTTTATCAGTGAAAATTGATAGTTTGAGCCTTGCTTCGAGATTTTTTACTGTGCCTCTTGTAACTATTTCGTTGTTTAAATTGCCATAATTTTGGTCAATCTAGCTGATCACCACCCAAGCATTCTGTCATTACTGTTAAGTCGCCAGCTACCGTTTAAGCTATAAAAACTAATTTTATCGTCATTTTGAAATGTCTACCTAGACAGTTTATCAAGCTAAATATATTACTAAACTTAATAAATCATGTTTGTCCTTATTTATCTTTAAACTGTTATGTGCAAACACTTAAATCTTTTGCTATTTGCCTCTAATTGTTGTATATTTAAGATAGGCATGTATTTTTTGCGCGCATGTCAATAGTTATCGAGCCGCATGTAACTAACATACGAGATTTTGGTGCTGCTAACAAAAAATACATAATGAGTGAATTCGTTTGATCTTTCGCTGGAGGCGATACACTGATTGTTAATGAGAGCGATGGAAATAACTATAATCAGCTCGGCGAACCTTGATCCCTATGACACTGACAGTTATTCCCACGACACAACCTTGTAGTAGCGTCACCGTTATATTATAATCGAATTGGCGGTGTCTAAAAATGATATTTATTAATTTTAGGCAGATATATGCAATTACAATAATATCCCGTTGGAATTATAATAATTATTAACACTTACAAGAAATTATCTCAATCAGACTTTACGTTGACGTCCTGCAAAAGTTACTCCGTTTGGAAGATATCGACTAGTGCGGAAAAGTATCGATAAACAAATATCGAAAATGGAAACGAGTGTACAAAATACATCAATAGAGCACCTACGCTCTTAGTGTCAGATTTATAATCATTTAAGTTGTTTGCGATAATAAAATAAAGGAGATTTAACAAATTTATTGTATATACCTACTCAAATAAAACAAAAGCGGTTTATTTATGATTTTTTAATATACATTAATCTGAATCTGACAATGGTGTCACCGATTGCGTCTCAGACTCGGAATCCGAACTGCAGCTGCTTTCTCCTATGTTTATTAAAAACGGCTGGTCTACTATATTGTCGTATCGCACGTCTCGATTCCAATCATCTAAGCATAGTTTTTTCGTCTTTTCAACCACTTTCCTCCAATTGTCCGGAGTCACTTGACTACATGCCTCTTGTAGCAACGTAAGCATTTTATTAGCTGTGAATGGTGGAGTGGTGTTAAGCCTGGCTGCACAACCTGAAACAATAATGGTTTAGATTGAAAATGATGCAAAGTCAAAGAGCGAGATCGGGGTAAGTACATTATAAGTACATAATTTTGTACGTTAAAAGTGTGTAATTGATATAAGCACATGGATAAAAATAAAAATGCAATTTGCTAGTGAAATAAAATAGCTTTAAATAGTACTAGCCGACTAGACAGTCACCAGTGACCTAAATAAAAACATGTTAAAATAAATACAAATCAACCCACCTTTGATCTGCGCCCATATCATTTCGATTGCATTATATTGGCAGTGGTAGGGCGGTAGCCGAATCACGGTGTGCCCTTTTGATTTTGCCATCTCATCCAAGAAATATTTCTTCTTTGTTTGCTGTTTATGAAGGTTCAACAATCTAATTAATTCCTTTTTCAGCATTTGAGTATTAGGTGCCACACCATTGTTTTGCAGCCACTCTATTATTTCGCCTTTATTGTTGTTCGCGGTAGGCGCTTTATTAATTTGCACAGAGTGGTATGGGGCGTTGTCCATTAAAATGTAGTGGGGCTCGTTTAAATTGTCTAATAGTTTTGTGAACCATTTCTTGAAATTCTCAAAATTCATCTCTTCGTGATAATCACTTGTTTTCACGGATTTGAAGGCCCACAAGCAGTTAGGTACAAAACCTTTGGCTGTGCCAGCGTGGCAGATAATCAAACGCTGGCCCTTGCCTTCTGGTGCTTTGGTACAGGATTTCTCTGTGTCGTCTGTCCATGTTTTGGAGACTGAGTGATTGGCGTTGAGCCACGTTTCGTCCAGATAAACCACCTTGTCCCAGTTCTCGATGTTTTTTATTTGTCGTAGAAAATCACACCTCATCAATCCAATGTCCTTCCGCTCCATTATCACTTTTCTTTTGTCACACTTCCCATAACGAAATCCACATTTTTTTATAACCTGTCTGAGAGAAGTGAATCCACCTTTAAATAAATCAGCCGATTTCAGCGACGCTAATAATTTTGTGCAAGTCGGCAGTTCACCTCGAAAATAATAGCCGTAAATATGGTTTCGTATCGCTGCCATGTCGAAATCATCGGGGTTAGTTACGGGTCGTGCCCTATTATGTTTTTTCTTCTTTGGAGTTGATAATTTGTTCTCCTCCATCGACGATTCGCCGAACTTCTCCTTTGTAATTCGGGAAACGGTAGCTTTGCCAATTCCCAAAGCATCAGCAACACGGTCGCGTACGTTGTCAAGTGGCAACAAAGGTCCGCCATTTTGTAGTTCGCGAGCAAAATAGTCACGCAAGCGTACAACAAACTCCCGCGTTTCACTGTTGAGTACAGTTTTTCTCAGTCTTTTCGGCATTTTGAAACACCAACAAAAACAAAACAGCAACAATAACAAAAACAGAAAACAACAATAGTAATAAACAAAGGATTCCGTTGACACAACAAAACACGTGGCGCATACAAGGCGTTAGCACTCGTACTGGCGTAGCGAACTGACAGTACTAGCGTAGTGACAGATCAGATAGTGTTGCTATAACTAAAATTTTAATTCACATTAAAATTATACAGTCCGACCATGTTACCTCTGCATCGGAATATTGGCAACCCCATATACAAATACACGGATACTTGTAAATATAACAAGCATTATAATTATAGTAATGTAGATTATATTTTAAAAACATGTTTATCGATGTGGCTGAATGCAAGTCACGCCTTTGCCTATAAAAAGTTGCGATATATCGACACGACCCGTCACTAGTATGAACTGTCATAGGGATCAAGGTTCGCCGAGCTGATTATAACTGCATTACAATGCGTGTTTGGTATCGGAGGTAAAATCAATTTGTTCCAATAAATTCTTTTTGGATACCATCTGGATCGGTTTGATTTGTGTAGTCTTATAATTGCAATTATTTGAAACTGCCATGGCCATTAATAATACTTCGTGTTGTCGTTTCTTATTGTGATCATAATTATATGTGGATATCGAGTACAGTATTATTTATTACCAGTATTTTTTTGTTAATAAGTTAACCAAGTCTTTTTGTTGTCTATTTTAAGTATTTGAAATTTAGATCTTTGCGAATCATACTACAGGGGCTATTCCATATCTTCTCAAATGTGAGGCGATTAAGGAATTGGAATATCATTTGACAGCATATGTACCTACTAGCTTTCGCCCGCGGCTCCGCCCGCGTGGATGTCGGTTATCGCGACCAAACAAAGCCTATGTCCTTTCTCATGGTCTAATCTACCCCTATACCAAATTTCATCAAAATCGGTTCAGTGGTTGAGGCGTGAAAGCGTAACATACAGACAGACAGACAGACAGACAGACAGACAGACAGAGTTACTTTCGCATTTATAATATTAAGTATGGATTAGGTATAGGGATAGATTAGACCATGAGAAAGGACATAGGCTATGTTTGGTCGCGATATCCGACATTCACGCGGGCGGAGCCGCGGCCAAAATCTAGTTTATAATATTAGTATGGATTGTACGTCCCATGGAAAAGTGCCTGAATATCCGCAATATGTTAGCCTCTATTAACTGGAACCGAAAAATATAGTAAGCGACATGTAGGTGCTAATAAACTTCTGTCTATCCTTGAAATACATCTGGAAAAAGAAGGACTCAAGTGGGACTTGAACGCACAACCTTTCCCTTACAGGGAATGCTCTTCCAACTGAGCTATTGAGTCAAACCTGAATCACTTCGAATTTCCCTACTCTTCATATCCGTCTTTAATGGCGACGGTGGTGCCATCTACCAACTTTCTTCTTTTGTCTATCCGTTCGATATAAAGCCTTAATTTCCACCAAATGCCATCGATCAACAGCATAAATAGTTTATACTGGAGATTGATGGCACTTGGTGAAATCTACTACAAATATTGAATAATACACTTGTACTTTTTCACGGAGTTACAATCTAATGGAAACTTTTGAAAATGCCGTGACGTAGAACCGGTCAGGTTCAAAAATAAAATTAAATTCTGAGGAAAAGTACAAGTGTATTATTCAATATAGTATAAGCAGTCTAAACATTGCTTCCTGGTTTCCCATAGAACCAACCGAACCTGTCACTATCATGTGAAGATCTTCACAATAATTTCTTATTAGCACCACAACCGCGTGACAGCTTAATTATTCAGTTTAATTGACAACACACAGGCTTATTACGTGTTCCTTGATGACGCCATCATTACAATAGACAACGAATAAGCAAAATTGATGGGAACATTGCACTCTGCGGTGTAATTTGCATTGACAATGTTAAATAACATTCAAATGTATTGAAATTTATTGCTGTATGCCGAATTTTATGATTTTATTGATGGTAAATCAAGGCCGTATCAATGTTTGTGTGTTCTGTACTGAAAAAGGGTACTGGGTGTACGTACCTATCATTGGAATTGTGTGTAAGAATCATTATTCTTTTATTGCCAGTGGAAATTTTAGAACTATGGATTAGTCGGGAGTCAAATTGACCGCGAAATTTAAAGTTTATGTGTTATTGAATTTGTAATGCCGCACCGTTTAGACCTGGAACTCCCTGTCAGCCAGTCA
Source organism: Eilema sororculum (assembly GCA_914829495.1). Lineage (NCBI taxonomy): Eukaryota > Metazoa > Arthropoda > Insecta > Lepidoptera > Erebidae > Eilema > Eilema sororculum. The sequence continues at coordinate 3,977,539 of OU618556.1, forward strand.
GCCCACGTATTTCCTCCTTCTCGTACAGGATTGGGTGCTTTATAAGCGGGGCGTGAAAAGGCATCTGATGAGGCCGTCAAGCTGAGTGCCGCCATTGTTAACATGGTACATTTTTACGATGGTGACCCTCTTCACGAGACTTTGCCTTTAGCTTACCCTCAGGCGAGGTGAAGTCAAATTGACGTGTGCTTTTATGAAAAAAAACCTAAACCTATATAAACATCTATATACCTAAGGGGCTTCAGGAGAACGGTCCTACGTAAGGATGGATAGAACGTCGTGGAAAAGGCATGGCAAGCAGAATCCAGGATAACACCCGCGGGCCGGGGCCACTGCTCGCGGGTCGACTCTAGTGAAATACTGATCGGACTGATCCCATTCCTGCTATAGGTATATTCTGGAGACAAAAGCCTATGTGCTAGCAGTAGTGTCCAAGGCGTATGTCGTAGTAGGTACAGTCAGCATTAGAAAAATGTTGACGAGTAGAGTACTCAAAATAATATTAAAACCAAAATTTCAATATTATATTAATAATTAGAGTACTCAAAAAGTTGTAAGCATTCAGAGTGGTCAAAATATCTTAGCGGTCTTCCAGAAACATGTAAGTAAGCAGAGTGTTTATATTATACACAATCACGCTACTCAATGGTATCTAATCAAACAAAGTTTCAAAATATCTAGACAATGTCATCTTAATCGCATTTTGCATCCCCTAATTTCGCCATCTTTTTTACATGATGGTGGGATGATGAGAGATAGGTGTATAAATTAGAAAAGGATAGAAAATGTGTCAAATTAATGACAATTTCTTTTGTATGTTTTATAGTTGCCAGTTGCTAAGCCATAAACTATCCACTTGCATTGGTGACTCGTCAACATTTTTCTGATGCAGACTGTACCTATGTTGTAATTATATGTATATAAATATTATTTATAAAGCCAGTGGTATTATTCTAGCTCTCATTCGCAAGGCTACCGGATTAGGAAAAGCGATAAGTATAAATGTATAAAATGACTCATAGTTTTTGTATGAATGGGACATGTAATAGGCCTCAACTCATCTACATTTTATATGAGTGTTCGTATTGTTATCTGCTATTCAGTTTATATTATAATTATGTGGGCAGATTTTAAATGTGCCGTGGTTTTTATTACACAAATAATTTGTTCTAAGAATTTTCATTGTGCTCGGAGCAAACGGAGCGATTCTTTGAAATGCAAAAAGAAAAAAAAACAGAACAGCATAAAATTAAATTCGTTAAAAGGGGTGAAGGAGATAGTGCTATGCGATGATCTATAGCTGTCTCGTTCGTAATTAGGGAAGTCAAAACGGTAGTGCGTCAATTTTTGTAATCATACCTGATTGCAGTGATAAACTTGGACTCGAGATTGAGCTGTATTCTTTTTACCGCCCGCACAGAGTTTTTATGAGCTCAAATACCTTTTCTCCGACTTGAAAGGGCGGTACCACCCATTCACTTTAGCAGGATGCTGCATTTCGTACGGATTATAAGAGTACCCGGATGTATGGGGGCCTACCAAGATTTTGGGGTCACAAACCAACTGCAATTCGATTCGACTTTTTGATGTGCCCTGGTCGATTTGATTTCCCAGTGATTATCTTAAATGTCACTTTGGGATTCGGGGTCCGCTCTCTTGTGCTTGCTCTTTTTGGTGCGGTGATGCTTGGCTTTTACGGGAGCGACTGCCGTTTACCCCCTTAATGCCTATAGAATAGCCTGCACCATAGCCTTGTTCATTAAATCACTTTTGTAGAAGGTACGGGATTGGCTTGCGTCTTGAAAATGATGAAAATAATTGTATATAAAAAAACAAAGAATTTAAGTAACAAACCTTTTCTTATGAATATACTCGTACATATTTAGTTTTCACTAACTGGGCACGCGAACAGATAATGAAGGCTTTCATTATCTGCCTTTAAATCATCACCCGCTGACGTCTGGGGCGTGGGCAGACCACACAGACACGCCGTGCGTTCTGCCCTAAACGACAACTTAATAGACTTGGTGTCAGACTAGGTTATTAGCTCGTCTAGATCAAATAAAGCTATCATTACAATAAACATTAAAAAACTATAATTTGAAGGAGATTATTTAGTAATAGGCAAGGTTCAAGAAAAGCAAAATGTATTCTGTGAAAGAGGAAATGGTGAAGAAAGGAGTTGCTGAAGAGATGACGTGTAACTGGAATGTATGAGAGAGAATTACACGTTGTGTCTATCGATGATCCACGATTCAATCATCGATTATTGGGAAGATTCCTATAGTCATTCATGCCTACAAATATTTGCACTGAACGGGGATCGAAAGATATTAAGTTTATGGTCATTTTCTCACTTTGGCTGTTGGCGCTACGTTGTTGTATGACGATTTTAGAAAAACTGAAATCTTATTAATTTAAGGTTTCATGCAAAAAAAACTTAGATCTAAATCAACGCGAACCCAGTCGCAAGCACATCTAGTATATTTTGTAACTCGTTGATCAGTATTTACTTTTACAATATAAATACTCTATTTCTATAATATCTATCTAATATATAAAATTCTCGTGTCACAGTTTTCGTTGCCATACTCCTCCGAAACGGCTTGAGTAGGTCTGAGAATCGGCCAACATCTATTTTTCATCCCCCTAAATGGTGCAGCGGGAACGGGATCTGACGTCACGGGTGCAGGGAAAAATTGGCGGTACGAAGTTCGCCGGGACAGCTAGTCTAATATATAAAATTCTCGTGTCACAGTTTTCGTTGCCATACTCCTCCGAAACGGCTTGACCGATTTTGATGAAATTTTGTGAGCATATTGAGTAGGTCTGAGAATCGGCCAACATCTATTTTTCATCCCCCTAAATGGTGCAGCGGGAACGGGATCTGACGCCACGAGGGTAGGAAAAAATTGGCGGTACGAAGTTCGCCGGGACAGCTAGTTATACATATAATATTATAACAGCGAAAGTTTCTGAGTATGTATGGATGGGTGTTTGTTACTCTTCCATGTAAAAACTATTGAATGGATTTTCATGAAACTTTACAATAATATAGCTTATAGCAGAGTAACACGTAGGCTAAATCATCACGCTACTACTCAAGAGAACGGAGCGGTGATCATTAATGTCAACAAATTCGGCCGGCATCGGCATATACGCAAAAATGACAGTGTGGTTATTTCTGTTGCTGTTTAGATAACTATATCATTATAGAGCGACTGTTATAAAATAAATAATTATTGTGTTTTTCTATTACGCCGGTTGCCTTAAGCCCACGCCTCTCAACATGCTTTACCCACTCTCAGGTATCGCACCACCTGCTATACGACGGGATATTGCTTGCAGACTGGAAAAGGCAAAACAGGAAACCGACTCCCGACACTGCCTATATGAACATCAACCACCTAGAGCCCGCTTAAAGAGTACGACTTATGAGAGAATTTCAGGCAAAACGTAAAAGCCGCACCCGCACTCGAACATCCTGGCACGATGAGAACTTCGCTATGGAAAGAAAAACAACCACCACCTTCGGACTTCCTAACTCCCCAGGAAAAAATTCCTCCCGGACAGAACCTCCTTTGGCCCGTATGGAAGTCCCTTAATCGTCTACGTACACAGGTTGGTCGGTCTAGACAAAATCTTTGTAGATGGGGAATGCGAGACCCGGGCTTGATTGCATGTGACTGCGGTGACCCCGTGCAGTCCATGGCGCATTTGGTCTCGTGACCCTTATGTCCCACTTCATGCAATAAAGACGACCTAAATAAAGCCACTGACAGCGCGATTAAGATGGCAGAATTTTATTCCCGAATAGTGTAGGCATTTATAAGTGAATCGTTGACACGAAAAGAAGAAGAAGACGCCACTCTAATATAAACTACTCTAAATACTAATCCTGCGCAGACGAAGTCGCGGGCATCAGCTAGTTATACATAATGATACCTAAAATCTTCGAATACATAGGGAAAAATAATCTTCTTGGGCGGGACTCGAACCCGCAGTCTTTCCCTTTCGAGTTCCCGTTTCCCGTTTGAGTCCCGCCCGAGAAGATTCTTTTTCCCTATGTATTCGATTTGTATAGTTAGCATACTTAATGCTGTAAAAATTCCTTCAGCCTAAAATTTTAATAACGTGCGTAGAACAAGAAATCAATCCAATAGTTAGCACTCCAGCTTGGTGGTCCTGTAACAACAATCAACAATATTGCAATACTTTGATAGCACTAAGTGCCCACAGAGATTTATACCTCATCCAGTACACACCCCATAAGGCATGAGCGTGACCGATATATCAATAACTGGCTTTAGCTGGGGATAAATCGAGAGCCTTCCGACTGGTAACGCAAATTGAAATGCTTGGTTAGTTTATTTGGTGAAACTGGATATAATAATAATTAAGCCCGTTTATTTCCAATCCACCAAAGTTATTACATGCTTTTTAAAATATGTACTTATTACTAATAGGTAAATGGCTAGTTGCTTCTATTTTCTTTTATTCACTATCATAATTTTCTTCGTTACCATTGATCGGAACCCCTTCTCGGATAAAGCCCTCCTCCAGCTTTTTCCAAACCTTTCTGTCCATAGCTTTCTTCCTCCATCCACTTCCAGCTATAGCTTTTATATCTTCTATCCACCTTTTTATACGGTGCTCTCTTTTCCTTTTTCCTCTTGATCCTTCCCATATAATGGTTTCTAATCTCCATCTTTTGTCTGTACTTCTTGCTACGTATCCTGCCCACCGCCACTTCTGTTTTAGGACGTAACCTTGGCACCTGTAACTCTCGTCTATTCTCTAATTTTTTCAACTTTTACTTTTTGTATTCTACTAATTTTTAGTATACTTCTTTCCATTGTTTTTTGACATGATACTAGCTTATTTTTGATCTTTGTTTTGTAAGTCCATATAATGGTTTCTAATCTCCATCTTTTGTCTGTACTTCTTGCTACGTATCCTGCCCACCGCCACTTCTGTTTTAGGACGTAACCTTGGCACCTGTAACTCTCGTCTTTTCTCTAATTTTTTCAACTTTTACTTTTTGTATTCTTCTAATTTTTAGTATACTTCTTTCCATTGTTTTTTGACATGATACTAGCTTATTTTTGATCTTTGTTTTGTAAGTCCATATAATGGTTTCTAATCTCCATCTTTTGTCTGTACTTCTTGCTACGTATCCTGCCCACCGCCACTTCTGTTTTAGGACGTAACCTTGGCACCTGTAACTCTCGTCTTTTCTCTAATTTTTTCAACTTTTACTTTTTGTATTCTTCTAATTTTTAGTATACTTCTTTCCATTGTTTTTTGACATGATACTAGCTTATTTTTGATCTTTGTTTTGTAAGTCCATATAATGGTTTCTAATCTCCATCTTTTGTCTGTACTTCTTGCTACGTATCCTGCCCACCGCCACTTCTGTTTTAGGACGTAACCTTGGCACCTGTAACTCTCGTCTTTTCTCTAATTTTTTCAACTTTTACTTTTTGTATTCTTCTAATTTTTAGTATACTTCTTTCCATTGCTTTTTGACATGATACTAGCTTATTTTTGATCTTTGTTTTGTAAGTCCATATAATGGTTTCTAATCTCCATCTTTTGTCTGTACTTCTTGCTACGTATCCTGCCCACCGCCACTTCTGTTTTAGGACGTAACCTTGGCACCTGTAACTCTCGTCTTTTCTCTAATTTTTTCACTTTTTACTTTTTGTATTCTTCTAATTTTTAGTATACTTCTTTCCATTGCTTTTTGACATGATACTAGCTTATTTTTGATCTTTGTTTTGTAAGTCCATATAATGGTTTCTAATCTCCATCTTTTGTCTGTACTTCTTGCTACGTATCCTGCCCACCGCCACTTCTGTTTTAGGACGTAACCTTGGCACCTGTAACTCTCGTCTTTTGTCTAATTTTTTCACTTTTTACTTTTGTATTCTTCTGATTTTTAGAATACTTCTTGCCATTGCTTTTTGACATGATACGAGCTTATTTTTAAACGACTTCGAAAAAGGCGGAGGTTCTCAATTCGTCTGTATACATAATATTTTTTTGTTTTATGTATGTTCACCGATATCTTTGATCTTGGTATTGTGTGTCCACGTTTGGCATCCATACCGTAAGAGTAGGTAAGGCCAGGTGTCAAGGACGCGTATTAGCTTATACAATCTATAAATCCCGGAAGGGGTAGGCAGTTACAATCCACATTTCGCCAACTATGATTTTTGATCCTATGTACCTAATAGGGGATGAACCTATTACCGTCAAGCGGGGACTTAGTCATATGCTGTATCGCTTATTCGCCTTCTACGACACCCAGAGAAATGGATAAGGTTAACTCCTAAGTATTCTAATCCACCGGGAACAAATATGGTAGCACCTGACAATTTAATAGATTCCCTTCATGAAGTAAAGAAAGAAAAGAAAGAAAGAAACATTTATTTGGTGCAAAGCGGTCACACAATATAACAAATCTAATATATAAAATTCTCGTGTCACAGTTTTTGTTGCCATACTCCTCCGAAACGGCTTGACCGATTTCGATGAAATTTTGTGAGCATATTGAGTAGGTCTGAGAATCGGCCAACATCTATTTTTCATCCCCCTAAATGTTAGGGGTAGTCCACCTTTAATTTTTTAATTTTTTATTTTTTAGACAAAAATTTTAATTTCTATTTTTTTATGATACAACATACAAAAATACATACAATCCTCAATTTTCACCCTTCTACGATCAACCCTTATTTTTTAATAGCCATTTTAGTAATTTAATCGTTTTTTCTTTCCGGTAGAAAAATGATCATCCGTCATTTAATTATTATCTATTTTTCATCCCCCTAAATGGTGCAGCGGGAACGGGATCTGACGCCACGAGGGTAGGAAAAAATTGGCGGTACGAAGTTCGCCGGGACAGCTAGTTATACTATAAACAGTAATGACATTATTATAAATATCAAGTATTGGAAGCATGCTCATTAATAGTGAACATACTTCCAAACTCCAAACGCAACAGACACGCAATAAGTGACATGCGACACACAGATGCACCAAATGGGTGTCCAGTTCAGCATGTGCCAGGTGGAGACCTGGCGCTGGTTTTCAACTAGAACCCTGTTGGGTAGTGACACACGGACGCCGAACCTTCGAAGCCGAGTGTGAAAGAGTGAAAACACGTGAATATGAAAATGTGAACGTGTGAATGAACGGTGTGTGGAAGTATTGTATTTTAAAATTATACAGTAAATGACAATATTTAAATAGTACTAGGCTAAGCAAGTAGGCTAAGTGCTGTTCCCGCAGGTGCTTTAAAGTGGCCCACACCTGCACCTCTGGCACAGGTTTTTTCAGACAAGTACAGGTGATATTGGCTTTAACCAGGTACATTTTAATGGATAAATGAGTATGCAAAACGATTCCATAAAAACGATGTTTTACGACGATTTTAAGTACTTCAATTTATAAATGTATGCTTCATTTAAATTTATGGGTACGTGACTATTTATGATGTCACACCTCTCAATGTGGTATTTAGATGTTAAAGTTTGGTCCTTCGAGCTGGATTCATTTGCATTTCTAACCGATAAAATAAGAATAGTGAAAAAATAAACGAAAGATAAACTGTTTATTAATGTACAGTCAGCGGCAAAAGCGACTTAAAACAGAATGTTAAAACTCCTTTATGATATTTGTGGCAACTTTCGCCACTACTACAATGTTCCCAAAAGTGGATGATTGAATAAAAGACCGATATATTACCTACTAGCTTTTGCCCGCGGCTCCGCCCGCGTGGATGTCGGTTATCGCGACCAAACATAGCCTATGTCATTTCTCATGGTCTAATCTACCCCTATTCCTAATTTCATCAAAATCGGTTCAGTGGTTTAGGCGTGAAAGTATAACATACAGACAGAGACAGAGTTACTTTCGCATTTATAATATTAGTATAGATTCCCTTCCCGAGGAAGGCCCGACCGTAAGGGCCCGACCATAATCAATTATTATGTCGTTTTTAGCAATAGCAATCTATCTTCAATAAAAGTTACTTATAAACAAAACGTTTGATCTCTACCCTTTTGTAATAAACCAGTCTAAACGCACTCAATACTAATTTCCCAACAATCGACACATAAATTTTCTATAACAAGACAAACAAACTTTCACTCCGGCATTATTAAATTTACTCCAAAGCAATAATGTCACAATAGTAATAGAAACCCATTCATAGTACAAACGTCTTCTCAATGTGTATTCAATCCCACCCCTGCTGAGTAATAGGCCTGGGGAAATTATTCGTGGTTCACACCTCACATTAACTATGAATTATATGCTCGAAGTTATTCAAAGATTCTGTATGTAATAGGACGTTTTAATCTAACTTATTGTGACCTGAGCGTTTCTTGAATAACTTTAGAGGGAATATCTGATATTCTAAAACTAGGTTTACACACTCCCTGAAAATAAAAAAGTTACATGATAAAATCAACACACCCGCCAAGTCCGTAAAGTTTTGAAACCTTAAGTAAAACATAGTCTCATATCATAGGTTTCTCTAATATTAAAATCCTATATCTATACAATACGTATTATATCTATGATGACTCAATTTTAAAATAGTACCAACAAATAGTGCACGTATGTTTATTTAAATTGGTTCATAATTTGACGCCCGGAGCGGCCGTCACACCGACACGTCACCCGTCAACAATTTACATTTTAATAAAATAATAAAGCTATCATATAAAAACACTTTATGTTCCGTTATAGCGCCCATCCCCTCTGATTTTGACCGTGACGGTGTTATAGAAAGTTTTTTTTTGTTTTTACTACATTGAGATGTTTGAATTAAGAATGTTTTATTCAAATCTAAGTAGTGGTGCATGGTAGTGCCCAGGCCAAGTCTATGAAGAAGTTCTTTGATTTTTACTTACGTTTAAAGAATAAGAATAAATCGGTTCCTAAATATATTGTATCTTACATTAGATTACAGAATTACAGAACTTAATATATATAATAATATCTAAATATTGTGTATTGAGATTAAGATACAAACGTGTACAGAGCGCTTCTCGCCAACAAGCGTAATAGCTTGGCGGGTATTTAGAAGTAATAATTAAGTTTGTGAAATTCTTGTTAAATAAATAAAAAAAAAAAAAAAAAAAAAAAAATAACATTTTGTTGTTTCTTACCCTAATATGTGAAGTCTACACACGTAAACGTTTACGTACGTAAAGACAACAACCTTTCCTCCATCCTTTCATACGTCCTCTTTAATCCCCTCAAATAAGTTGGGAACTTTGTTTACTTAATTATTTATTCAGACAAATTTATGATTAAGTTCGTTACGACTACTCGAGTACCTACTACTCGTATTCTAGCATACACCCTCAATTTGCCTATTCTATTCCTATCTTCTGAAAACAAATCAAAGTTCAACATAACTTATTATGGTTTTGTTAGGACTTGGCTCTATGCTACAATCAAGAATAATATCTGAATTATTCAGATTTGATGCGCTTTATAGTTCATTATTTTGGTATAGGATGAAATATTGTTATTTTAAATGAATGTGTCGTTGTTGGGTATTTTTATAGTTCGTGTTACAAGTAGTCGATGTGGTAGTGAAGATAAGATACATTTTCGTCATTGGCTACATAATGTTCACTTATGACCTTATTAAATATAAATAGTCCAAAATTCTTATCGTATTTGTTTCATTTTTGTAGTTTAATGAAAGTGTTTACATGTGTATCGTAGTGTATTTAAATGCAGAATGATCTACGTAGAGATTTTTCCTATAGTACTTCATTTATAAATTAAACTCTAAAATGACGTCATTTTACGTACTTGAAAACATCACAAAAGCAGTAACTTAACCACCTAACCTGGTAACCTATTGAATGAAACTGAAAAACTAAGAAAAAAACTACTAGTTGCTACATGACCTGAACATGGTGCTTTATAGCCCATGTTTAAATAAAGTGTATATTATGTGTGTATATACTGGTGTCACTGTCAATAGATAATGCTACATAGGGTCACATAACCACACCTTTAAGTAGCTAGTAGTTTAAAGTATACATAACTAGCTTTTGCCCGCGGCTCCGCCCGCGTGGATGTCGGTTATCGCGACCAAACATATCCTTTGTCCTATATGCCTATGTCCTTTCTCATGGTCTAATCTACCCCTATACCAAATTTCATGAAAATCGGTGCAGTGGTTTAGGCGTGAAAGCGTAACATACAGACAGACAGACAGAGTTACTTTCGCATTTATAATACCAGCTACCAGCATTTATAAGACCAAACATAGCCTATGTCCTTTCTCATGGTCTAATCCACCCCTATACTAACAACATACAGACAGACAGACAGAGTTACTTTCGCATTTATAATACCAGCTACCAGCATTTATAAGACCAAACATAGCCTATGTCCTTTCTCATGTTCTAATCCACCCCTATACTAAATTTCATCAAAATCGGTTCAGTGGTTTAGGCGTGAAAGCGTAACATACAGACAGACAGACAGAGTTACTTTCGCATTTATAATATTAGTATGGATTATACTGCCTGCATAACGCACAATGGTAATTTTAATCGAACATTAGCTATACAAATAAAACAAAAAAAAAACAATTGCAATAAGGAAATAGTGGCTACATTTCTCGACTTATCTTAATAGTGGCCGCGTACCATCCGCTAACGAACAAAGCCACCGACTGGTTGCTGAAAATGTTACGATTGATATCAGTGTAATGTATGTAGTGCAGACGGTGATTGAGGAAAGAGGACAGTTTTTTCGGTTTCAGCACTTGGCTTGACTTTTTTGTCATACATAGTTATGTTACATCGTTTTGCGGAGCTAAAAGTTGGGTTATTTTGTTATTATGTATTTTTTCTTTTTTTCAGGTAAGAAGATCAGCTAGAGCAGTGTTTTTGTGCCACACAGGTCAGGTAAGGTTAGTCCTGGTTAACTATATGGACTCAATTTTAGCGTGATCACATCATGTAGTCTTCACCACCATTATCCTCATAAGGGCGGTGCATTCCGATTGCATCCGAAGCCTCCACTTCGGAGTCCAGCTTCCACCTTCTGGCTTGTCCTTCTCCACTTCGCAAAGTTTTGGGCATCCAGTATAGTGAGATCTATCGTCTCCTTCTATGATGCCAAGCCAGCAGACTTCTTGTGTGTACCCGTCGTTATAAACTTACAGTTTGAAATTTTAGTGAATTCTACTAAATTCACTAGTTATTGAAAATATCGCGTGGTCGCCAGCTTTGCTCCAAAAAATTAACACTATCGGTACCTCAAATTAAGTACTATTCTCTAACGTCTCTTGGTACACCGACTGTTGGCTACTATGAGCCAACATTTCATCACTCTTTTGATCGTTCCCGTATTATCAGTTACTAAGGCGTGTGAATGTGTGGACAGTCCGGACAGTCTCCACCTGACCGCGTCGTGTGGTCGCCACGCATCCATCATGCATGGAGCGCGATAATAAACGAAGCGGCCGTGTCTGCTCGCCTAATCGAATCGTTTTCCACGCTACGGGATCTGTCCACGTTTAGGGAAGAATAGAGTAGTTTTAGGGATAATTTTTTTTATAAATAATTTGTTTTTTTTTTTGGTGCGGAAACCATCACTCTGTTATTAAGGTGATCTATACATATAAAATTACTTGTCCCGACTGACTGATTCATCAACGCAGAGCCTAAACCGTTGGAACTGCAAACGTGAAATTTTGACAGTAGATGCATTTTATGATGTGAGCATGCAATGAAAGAATTTTTGGTAAATGTGCTACTAAACTGGTGAAGTAATGGATCGAAGTTTGTATGAAAGTCTGTCATTTTCAGATCTAGATGCACTAAATTTCATAAACCTGTGTCTTTTAAGGAATAAATGAACACGTGTATCAGCGTTTTAATTTTTTAATTTAACTAATAAGAGGGTAAAATAGGTGATAAACGTTTGTATGGAAAGTTCTTCCTTTTCAAAGTTAGAAGCATGATACATGAAACGTACACCTACGTCTTTTGAGAAATATCTTGTCGCGATAACCGACACGAACGGCGAAGCCGCGGGCAAAAGCTGGTTATTAATAAATCACAATATCTAGACTCTGGCATAATGCCGGGCGAAGTTATTTATTTACCGGTAGCGCGTATGATGGTGTAATTAAACCTTGTGTGTTGTTGTAATATTCCTCCGACCCAAAGGGAGGATCCTTCGACCAGACAAGGTTATCAAGACAAGGCCCTACGGCTGTTGTTAGGGTCTTGTATATCATAAGCATTTTAAACCATCACGAGTATTCTAGTAGTATCAAAGTACCCCTAGTGTCCCTAGGTGACAATACAAGGGGTACCACATCACTCTCCTCCAAAGGAGCGTGCCATGCACAGTCTTGTGTAGTTCTTCAGCTTTTTTAAATATTGGATAAGGATAGACCCTCATTACCCCGAGAGCCAGAGATTTTATTTTCATGAAATCTGCCAAAAAAAAGAGTCTGTTTTATTCAAATTAATAACTTTTAAACTATCGCGTTCCATGATATACAATAATGTTAATCTCCTGACCATAACGCGATCGTGGTAGAGGAACATATATACCTTTGATTTACCTGACGTCTCGACCAGGTTATACCGGCGGTTAAACAGGCTGACTTCGACGACAAAGGTCGAAACGTCAGGCAAATCAAAATTAAGTATGTGCCTATACCATGACGTTAATTCTCGTTAACGCTATTATTATTCAAATGAATGTCGACTCCATCTCATCCCCTGTGCTGAGATATTACTTTCACTGTTATTGTTTCTATTACGTTAACAGCGCCGGTGTCGCGGCGCTATCGTTACCATCACGACTCCCAACGCACCGGAGCACAATCGCTGTTACATATTGACATCTGCTAAACCACAGTCTGGTTATTGCTGCAACCGATCTTGTTTTCGTATTCTATTCTATTTCTGTAGTCGATATTGTGGTACGCTTCTTCAGTAGTTCTTCTTTTAATCCCGGTTGCATCCAAAGTTCGCACTTGCGAGCCTGAGGACTGCTCTCGTTTTTCTCCTTTCCGTAATTTCTTGACATTCACGGAGGCGATTGTCCGCTGATTCCCAATCCTAAGAGGAAAACCTGCGCTAGAGCTCCGTTGCAAGTGAGATTAGCTAATCATTTGGGATTTGCACATGTGACAATTATAAAATGGGATTTGCAAATTCGCTGTGTATGCCTACTTATTTGAATAAATTTTTGCTATACATTAATTATGCTATCTTTAAAATTCGAATACATCGGGAAAAATTAAATACTCAAGTGGGACCATCGCCCTTAAAGACGGATATGAAGTGATTCAGGTGTGGCTCCATAGCTCAGTTGGAAGAGCATTCTCCCTGTAAGGGAAAGGTCGTGGGTTCAATTCCCACTTGAGCATTTCATTTTTCCGATGTATTCGAATTATACCTAGGTTCTTATTTAACATTTTTCCAAGCGACTACACTATGGGGTTCTTCAAAAAGGGCATTAGAAGATTACTACAGGTTCGGCAGCACGAGTGTGACCGTCTATAGGCCACGGTAACCATGTTTCATGATGGAACATATGCCTGTCTGCCTGACAGTAATAAAAAATGTGATAAATGAATATTCCTTCTTACTTATCAAAAATACTCTCAAGTATTCCCGTTAGAACATTCAACGTACCTACTGAGCTAACAGACCATTGTACGGATATGACAGATTTATTATTATTACTTTATCGCGATATCAACAAACACGAACAGTATGGACGACCTAAATAGAGTAGCACCCACCCTAGGCAGGATATGACCTGTGTACCTGACAGGAGGTGGGCGATCTCAGGTCAGTTGGGAGATTTATAAGGCTTCAGATACCGTAGCCAGTTTGAGCAAGATATTTACAGATGGATCGTCACTCCTTATGCTTAAAGACATTCGCAAGTGATCTTTTTATCAGCGCTTTTTATAGAGCTTCTATTTATTAAGTTTGTTAGAGAGATTTGATTCTTTTGATACCACTTTACCGATACCACTACCGATTGATACCATAAAATACAAAATACAGTTTGATAATCGAAAATCTACGATTGCAGTTTTGTTTCTTTTTATAAATAAAGGAATGTTTCCTTTGAGTGAAATTCGCTAACTCCGGTATTTAGATATTTTAATGCCTCTCCAGGTAGGTAAGGTCAAAATCCTCCACCCTGTATATACCTATGTATAACGGTTTTGAATATTAACACGACTAGAATACATTAATTAGTTGTTTTCCTTGTTTTGCCATCTTTCAGCTTTCAGTATAGAAAAATATCGACTAAAACTATGCAGTTTACTTAGTACTGCCACAAAACTGCTGTTTATCAGATGCAAGTAAGTCGAGCAACCTTTAGAAATTACAATGAGTGAACTTTCTCAATAAATATATTCTTTCCTCATTTAAAAAGTTAAGAAATACACACGTCAAAGCTATTACAGCTACACGTGTCGCGGGCACTTCACAAACACACGTTCCACTCTTAACAAATTATATTTCTTACGATTCACACGCAGAAGGAGATCTATCAATCACGAATGAAACTAGAACAGGCTGTAAAAAATCATATCTCATATGAAATTACACGCTCTGGGCGGCGATTAAGCTTAACTCCTATCTTGTACGGTCAATTATCGTGCGTTTATCGTGAAAACGTCTCAATTATCGCCCACTGTGTGTAAGCGTGTTTGGTCCTTTAAAGGCACCGTGCAATTAACACGTTTGTGCCACATTGATGTATTGCAGTTTTTCGTTTCGTTTTCCTGCAATTATGTGTTGTGGTGTGTCAATGTATAAGGCTTGCTGTTTATCAGTACTTACTACGTATTTGTTTCATCCTGCCCAGTGGCAAAGGCTTCGTAATAGGACAGTGTATCCGTGACGTGTATGAATGAACTATGAAGGAAGTGTGACGGTTAATTGCTTGATTAATTTTGTTTTTGTGATTTCTGTGATCAAAGAGCTTTTGGTGTTTCGATAGTGTCCCCAAGAACATGGCACACGCAAGAAACACATACCCGTAATTTTGGTTTCTCATTGTTATGAGAAAATATCGAGTAATATGGGTATCAGGTATTCCCAGAGGTCCACAATTCTATTGTTTCCAATATAGGTAGCTTCCGCTTCTCCAATATGATAACTTTTTTTTTCAAGCTCCTTTTTTTATAAAGGACACGTCAATTTGACCTGTTGTACCATGTTAACAGTGGTGGCAATCAGCTTGACGGCCTCATCAGATGCCTTTTCACGCCCGACTGTAGGGACTGTAGGAGTCTTTCGCTTCTCTTCCCCTGTATTTGACATTAAGTTAGGGATACGTGGCTTTGATAATATAACGTCTGAACGGCTGAAGCGATTTTAATAATAATTGGTATGGAGTTAGCTGACACCCTGGATTAACACATAGGCTATGTTTGGTTGCGATAACTGACAACCACGCAGGTGAAGCTGCGGGCAAAAGATAGTTCGATTATATTTGCCGCGATTGATAGGTATATTTCATGTTGATTTATATTATTTGCTCACATGCCTATGGCCTAGAACTCTATCCACCCGTACTCTGCAAATAAGTCATTGATTTGACCACAACCTATAGTACGTTTTTTTTGACATTAGAAATTGTGTAAACAAAGAAGCAGTGGTAGCAAACCATTTTCTACAAACGATTTATAACAGTAACATTTGTTTTCAGTGCAAGTTGAAACTATTTGAAATTATGGATCACTAGCTAGTAGGCGCGGCTCTGCCCGCGTGGAATTCGCATTATCACCAGGTTGTAGAGCCTTTGCTCCGGGCTCGCCCGAGTGGGTGCCACCGCTTTACCTATTACTTCCGCTGCCATGACAACATTGCCTAGTATTGTTGTTTTCCGGATGGAAGAGTAAGGTAGCCAGTGTAATTACTGTAGTCTCAAGGCTTAAGAACCCTAGTACTCGAAGTGGGATGGCGCCAACGTGTTGTTAGGAGTTTATTTTCAAAAGTAAATTCCTAACAGTGCGATCAGTTATGGACGGCGATAGCCACTTTCCATCAGGTGCATCGTCTGTTCGTCCGTCCCACATAAGATATAAAATAAACGCATGTTATGCACGCACTTTAAAAATAACCTATTGTAAAACGTATTTCAACATTGACATGCTCTTTTTCATTTTGTCATGTTAAAATATTAAACTAATAACGTTTAATGTTCTCAAGTTTATTTATATTAATATGTTTGCAACCACGGCTTCTTTAGGTCTTTTATAATGTGAACTTTTTCACAATGGTTAGTTTATTTGTATTAATTTATCTTTTTGTTGTAGAAATTTAAACTATAGTATTTTATTATTGAAAATACAAATAAACTGTCACAATAATGTCTATTTAGAACTTAAAGATATAAATTAAATATTATGGCATTTTTTATTAATATATTTTTGCTTGCCACACATTAACGTGTATAATAAAGAACCCAAATTTTTGTTCTTTCTAATGCTAAAAAAACAGACTATAAGGAGCACTTTCTATAACTAAGAAAAAAAACCTCCTGAGAAAGACTATATCGAATTTGATGCGTGCCTTCCCTTATTGGAATGTTCACACGAATTAGCGACCGATAAAAATTAGAGTTCGACAATTAACGTTTTGTTGGTAATTAATCACGATTGAGGGCCCGCCGACAAAGGCTCGACTCAAATCGATTGAGTTTTTTTAACTTAAACTCACTGAGTTCGATGCAATTATTTAGACGTTCTGCTGGCGAATTAGGAAACTTAATTTCACGTTGATGTGTAGCGTATTATAACGGGAGAAGGGTAAAAAGTTGATAAAACTTTGCTAATTTTCGCAAGGTATTGTTTCTGTGCAGGAATTTCACTTCTTCAGTAGTCAAAATCGGAAGAAAGAACCAATTCATCGATCTCGCACTGTATCTCATCAGAATCGAATATCTACGGCTACTAAAAAAATCTAATATACTGTTACATAGCTACATAGTATAAAACAAAGTCGCTGTCGATGTCTGTCCGTCCCTAAGTGTACTTAAATCTTTAAAACTACGCAACGGATTTTTCAGCTGTTTTTTTAATAAATAGAGTGATTCAAGAGGAAGGTTTATTGGAGGGAATGAGAGGGATTGAGAGGGAACGGAGGGCGCTGTCAGTTAGGGCAAATATGCTGGCTCGCAGGTTTGCACGCTGTTCACGAGAGGTTAAAATCACACTTTTTAGAGCTTTCTGTACCTCGTTCTATACGTGCTGCTTGTGGGCCAGGTATACTCAAAAAGCTTACCGCGCCCTTCGAGTGCAGTACAACAACGCTTTCAGGGTGCTGTTGGGGCTACCCCGCTTCTGCAGCGCATCAGGGATGTTCGCGGAGGCCCGGGTTGATTGCTTTTACGCAACGATGAGGAAGAGATGCGCGTCCATGGTGCGTAGGGTGCGGGCTAGCGACAACAGCATCCTGAACATGATCGCGCGAAGGCTGGACGGCCTCCACATAAAACATTGCTGTGCCATAGCGGGGGGGTTGGTACAGCAATGGCCCTTACAATAATATTTCAAATATACTAACTTAGATACGAGTATAAGTGATACTAACAAATATGAACCACTGTTGTTTTAAAAAAATAAATTATTCATTCATTCATTCATTCATTATATTCATAATACATGCTTAATATAGTAGGGGCTGTAAAGGGAAATGATCAGACGCCACTCGGGAGGAAAAAAATTGGCAGTACGAAGTTCGCCGGGTCAGCTCCGATATTTTTCTACTCATAATAAAAAAAACGGCATCAGAATCCGTTCCATAGTTTTTGAGTACATCGCAAACAAACAGACAACTCCAGAATGGGCCCCAAAGGTCCTAACGGGACACCAATACCCGACTATATATCAATATAATTTTACAGCATGTCTCAAAAATGGTTTAAAAAATTGTTTTAATTATTTGTTTTATTTTATACTTTTTAGTTATGATATGACATGTATATCTTTTTGTAATCTCCTTCTAATTTCCTTCTTTTGATACCCTACTCGATTAGTTTGAGTTAAAAATATTTTTACAACCTACATTTTGGTGCCAAAATCCGCCGTGCCAAATAAAGGACATACACATACATACATAGTCTCGAAAAACATTCCTCCTCCTTTCTTCCACTTCAGCAGTCGGGTAAAAAGAGATTACAACAGCATAACGGTCTTCATTGGTCAAAACTAGGAGCCAGTTTAAAGACCGCCATCTACGTCACAACCAGATTGATATTATAACCGATATTAAGTCTGGTCGATTCATCAAAGATGTCGACCAGTAATCAATATTATGTAACACCACATTTGTGACAGCACCCACGCATCGACGAACTCCCGGGCAAACAATTTATATCTATCGTTACAGTTGCGTATCAGAATCCAAATATAAGTTTAGTTTCATTTGTTCCATTATCGAAGTCCATGGAATTACTGAGAAAAAAAAACTCACTAGTTCCATAGAACTAATTGTTGGTGGCACTAGTGAGAATGATCCCATTTTTTTGTGTAAATCTTCACACACTTCACTTCACATGGCTTGATGCTATCTGAAGTCTAAAAACCAAATACGTTTACCAATAAAGACCAATGCTAAAATGGTGCTTTTGCAGCTTAATAACATCTGAAAAAAAAAGACGAATGTCTCATGTATCTTGATTATGGAAGCTCCCAAGAATTTCAAGCCATTTGAATAAAAAGACTTTGTTACTGTTTTTATCGTGGTTTATTTGGTATTAGTAATCCGATGATGTCTACGATTTTTTGCACCATATGTGGGTGACACCCCTGATTAGGATTATCTACTTAATGAAAAAGATGAGGGTTGTCTTGGCAGAAGTGGTGGAATACTGCCAGAGACTTAAACGTTTCAACCCAAGAGCAAAGACTCAAGGGTTTGACCTTAGGATTCCCACTAGATAATTACTGGACTACACGCCACTGCAATGAATTGAAAGCGTCTAAAAAGCTGTGCACAGCCAACCCAGGCATGAAAGGATAACAGCATTTCACGCAGGAGCCAGAACAGGATCTTATACAAAACACATTGTTGCTCTGGTGTAAAAAATACCGTATCGTCTCACCGCTCTCGTCACCTATGGCCGAGACTCCACCAAAGCGGAGACGAGACGAGCGGAGAGGAGATGTTTTTTAAACAACCAATAGAAATGCGTTATTGATACATGTTCTCTCCGTTTATCTTCAGTGGAGATCGCTATGCGGAGATGTAGAATATTTGTTTGGCGCGATGGAAACGGAGATGTGAGCTGCGCGCGGACGACGCGCGGCGCAGACGAGAGATGTGAGCACATCGCACACCTCTCCGCTTTGGTGGAGTCCCCCGAGCTGAATAACATCTCTTCTCGCACAGCACGCAGCACACTGCACACATCTCCGCTTCGGTGGAGTCCCGGCCTTACTCTGAGATTACGTTTTATTGTTCAGCTACAATATGGTGATGTATTCTGTTACAAATAATTGTTTTAATTTTACCTGTTTTTGATAGGTAACCATTACATCGGCTATTACAATAATTAAAATTTGTTAACGTAAATTAAAATATTTAAGACATTGTGAAACGCTTCAATAAATAAGTAAAGGTGTTCGCTTTCGGTTTCTTTAATTAATTTTACGATTAATATGAATACCACGTTGTGGGATTTACTCTTGTAATCGACTATTAACTATGCATATTGACATCTGTATATATTAACACATACTGGTTTTAAATTATGTGTACTGCACTACCGCCTATGGTTCGGACCGTCGTCGTCGCCGGTCGGTTGTATGGGGCTCCATCATAATCTTTAGGACCCAAGTCAACCACACCAGCAAGTTTGTACGTACACCTGCCGAATGACAAACTAGGAGTAAAACTTGTGAACTCAGTTTGGCTAAACATATTTTCACCTCAATTAAGATTGAAAAAGTGACTGTATCACTGGTAAAATTCATCTTTAAAATCTAAGTCAAGCTTATTGAAATACTACTTTTTACGGATTCTATTGCGATCAATGATATTTTATACAAGATATGTTACGTTCATAGTAACTGACACCTCAAATCTGATCCAGCAGTCTGTCAGTGCACAATAGTTGACAATTAGCGTTAAAGTAGTACGAAAGATGGGATAAGCACGTGAGTAAAAAAGATAGCTATAATTCGGAATGATTCGGACGATTGCACTCATAGGAGCGCTTCGAAGCATAGATTATGATTTTGTTGAACAGAAGGGGTATTTCGTTGGTAGGCAAGAAATGAAATTCGACGAAAAAACAATACGTCATTGTTTATTTCGGAAAATGATAATAATTTAAAAAGATAAGTAGGAAACTTCTCGAAAATAAAACAATAGTGCCATACTGACGTTATAATAAAAAATTAAACTCCTTCAAATAAATTTAATTTATTTCTTTAGCCTCTTAGAAATTTTTTTATTTTGGGATTATTTTTATGAGCAGAATGAAGCCGAACAGTGGTATATTTGTCAGTTATTTATATTCTTCCTGAGCAATGTTCCTTTTTTCGAAGTAAATCTCTCAGTGGCTTCAAAATTATTGCTAGAAATTCTACTGCTTTTTGAAGGTGTCCAGCCAAACTCATTTCGTTGTTCTTTAACAATTGCAATCCATTCTTGAAGTCGAACTTCATTAGCCGGAAACCTTAAAAAAAAATTAGGTTATTACAATTATTTAAAGGACAACAAATAAATAAAACAAAAATTTTGTTACTCAATTTTAAATAACAAATAAAACTGAACAGCAGGTCAAAATTATTACTTTAGAAGGCAGTAAACTGAAAATTACCCTATGTCGCATCTGTACTGATAATCTATGCAAGCAGTGTTGTTGTGTCCTTGTCGTGCTCATATCAAAAAGTGTTTCTGTCCTTTTTCTTTGCCACCATTATTTTAAAAATATTATTAAACTAATTTCAATGAAATACACTAAAAAATCGGTAAAATTGTATGTACTTACATGTGATAGAAGGTCCTTCGTGTTTTATTGATTTTAGTGTCGTAATTTGGGCAAGTTCGTTGTTTCGTCCTATAAAGATTCGGCCCAATGGGACGAATCACAGAAATTTAAAATAATTAAAATTATCGTTCACTGATTCGTCCCATTGATTTTTTTTCTTCATTTTATACAAAATTTGTATGAAGTAGTAACGTCAGCAAGGAAAATGCTTAAAATAATATTGCGGAGGGGTAATAAGATAAGTATTATTTGAAAGAAGACTGGTGTCGCAATTTCAAAGTGCGATATAAGTCTTCTGTGTTGTAATACACCATAATGTTTATATAATGTATATTCTTATAAGTATCAATGTAGATCAACAGACGATACTTGGGCTATCAAATTTAAATTTTAAAATTATTATAATATTAGGTCGGCAGTGCACGTGTGACTCCCCTGGTGTTATACACGTACATAGGCCACGGTAACCACTTTCCATCGTGTATAATTTTAATAAAGACTCTTCCCATCCGTCGCGGGGGTATTAAGGTAGAACGCGCACGGAATGTGCCCAGCTGACTGGCAGTGACCTCCACACCATAAGGCTCATATCGAAGCATTTCAGCTAGGCCAGTTGTTGCTTCCAAATACCCTTAACGACTGTCATAGATGTTCGTATGGCTACCGGGACCGTCAGCTTAACGTGCTCTCTGAGGCACGAACAGACCAATGCAAGTATCCATATTCATGCATACAAATATTTGCACTAAGCGAGGATTTTCTCCTCAATAATGGTGGCAAAGTGACCGTGCCCTTTGCATTCGATGTTGAGTCATCGTGGTTTACTCGCAGGATGAGAGCATTGCGGACAGCTGTAGAGATTAGTAGGTGAAGAGTGCAACGGGCGCAGATTTGGCAACACTACGGACAGTGTCACAGCCGGTGTCAGGAGCATGATTGCACGCGCTGCCTTCGTCTCACTTGGGCACCTTACTGAATGGCAAATCTCTCCGGGTGGCCGTTGCCCTCCAACTAAGCTGTGTGTGAACCCCATAGATACACCTGCGGTTCCATGGTGGGATAGGCCGATGGTCGATCCATTAATGTACCATTTACTTTTGGAGACTTTTGGGAAATTACTTCCTTTCATTCATGAGAGATAAGGGAACTATTGTGATGATTCGATGATTTTACTGAAAAGATGTACAGTCAGTGTCAGTTAAAAGAAAATCAAACTGTTTTATTGATTCAAATTATATTATCTTCCAAACTAATGATGTTTTCCAAATATCTGAACAATCGGTCAACAGGAAGAGGGGAAAATCAAGGCTTTAAGATCATTTTGAGTACCTACTTTGTTCGTCAAGATCGATGTGATGCTGACTGTACTACAATAGTCTTCAAGATAAATATATTTGCGAACGGAACTCACGGAAACCTAATAGTTAGGTGGATATGTCACACTCACACCGACTATAACCGCATGTTGTTCCGTCGCTGTGGCTGGAGAATCTAATACGTTCTGTTAAGGATATCCCAGACACCCTGGCCGACCTTAGTGACTACTAACCTCGAGGTGTTGTTGGGGATCGAAATGTACATCTCCTATAGAGAGGCGCGTACGAATATAAGAAGCCCAATTATAACTCCCAGGTCCTAGCTCATCGAGGATGGAGATAGTTTTGCGATATTCACCACCACACAAAAGAAAACGGCGGCATTTCACACAATCACGCTGCCGACCATTGCCAGTACCAGGGTTTGCAGCGTGGGGCTTTCCACTTTAAGGGCTACTTGGAGGAAGGACGTGGCACAGCTCTATCTTCTCTGGACGTCCTACCAGCGTGTGAAGCGACGTTTCTGTGGAGCAGCCCCGGCAGTGGTGGCACTCGGGTACCTAACCTATCGGCTATCCGCTTATACGATGCAGATACTTACTGAAACAGCCATGTCCAGTATAGACATACAATCGTGGCGTACCCGGTGCATGGGTTGCATACATAGTTTTATTTTTAAGCTATCGCGATGTAAACTCATGGTTATTTATGCCTATTCGGGACTTCACGCGATAATTTTTCTTTTTCTTCCACTTACTTTGTGCGATACGGCACCCGTGGTCAAATTACTTAAAATGATCTTAAAGCCTTGATTTTCCCCTCTTCCTGTTGACCGATTGTTCAGATATTTGGTAGACATTATTAGTTTGGAAGATAATATAATTTGAATCTATAAAACAGTTTGATTTGCTGTTAACCCTCGATCACGCGCGGTTTTTAGCCTCGTGAGCACTCGCAGGGTTTTGTGGCCACCCCACATACTCAAAGTGGATTTATGTATATATAATAGCAGTTAATGGAATTAATAAATAATAAATAATAAATATTCCACAACATTCTACACAACGCTATCTAGACCCATGGTAAGCTTTTATAGCTTGTGTTACGGAATCTAGAATGCGGATAAACATACTTATATACTTTTTTTTTTTTGTAAATACATACATATTATACATAGAAACACCCAGACCAATGCAAATAGCCATATTCATGCATACAAATATTTGCACTGTGCGGGAATCGAACCCGCGCCTCCTGCGTGCCAGTCGCGTGCACTACCGCCACGCCACGGAGATTACACCAGCATTTTATTATTGTGTTGTATAACGTATGTAAATAAAAAAGCTACATTTTATAACCAACTTTATTTACTGATCTACAAGACATTATAATGATCAGGCTTTTCATTCATAATATTGACATTTCTCCTCGAAGAACCAAAAAACCAAAAACTTCTTCTTTTTTAACATAAACTTTCTTATTAAAAATGTAAATACAATTATTACATAACAAAATTAAATAAAAATTCTTATGTCTCGCTACAACAACTATAAATTAACTTCATGTGCTTTTGACATATGGTTTGTTTGCAAAAAATGCAGTGACTCGAGGTTTTATACTCTTTAGAGCGTGGACAAACTATACAGCGCTGCTATTTGTTGGTGGTTCCCCAAACTGTTGGTGTCAGCTAACGCGCTGATGCGGCTGCTGCCCAACTTGAGGGGCCCAGAGGACTCCTGCAGGAGACTCTACGCGGGTGTCGTGCGGTCCATGGCCCTGTACGGGTGCCCCGTGTGGGCGGACGCCCTGCAGGCCAGGTTCATGCAACTGCTGCATGCGCCGCAGCAGACGATGGCCTGCAGGGCCATTAGGGGGTACCGCACGATATCCTTTGAAGCGGCGAGTCTCCTAGCCGGATCGCCACCGTGGATCCTGGAAGCGAGATCCCTTGCGGCACTGTATCGGTTCCGTAAGGAGGCGCGGGAGCGGGGATACGATCCCGAGCCCGAAGACATTCGGGCCGAGAGGTCCCGGCTCCACGGGATCATGGTGGCGGAGTGGGAGCGACGACTTGAGCAACGACGCGCAGGGCATGCCGTCATAGAGACGGTAAGGCCCATCATGGGGGAATGGCTCGAGAGGCCACATGGCAGCCTCTCGTATCGACTGACGCAGATTATCACCGGGCACGGGTGCTACGGGAGATATCTGTGTCGGATCGAAAAGGAGCCAACGTCCGAGTGCCATCACTGCGACGCGAGCGAG
This sequence comes from Eilema sororculum, assembly GCA_914829495.1. Taxonomy (NCBI): domain Eukaryota; kingdom Metazoa; phylum Arthropoda; class Insecta; order Lepidoptera; family Erebidae; genus Eilema; species Eilema sororculum. The sequence continues at coordinate 4,002,153 of OU618556.1, forward strand.
GACACGGGGTTGCACACGCTCACCGAGTGTGCATGGGCCGGACCGAGGCGGGAGTTAGTGGCGGCCCTGGGAGTGAGAGTTCTCACCCTCGCCACCCTGCTCACAGCAATGGTCCGCTGCGCGGAAGCGTGGGCCGCCGGCGTCTCCTTTAGCGAGCAGGTAATGGTCGTGAAGGAGACGGCGGAGCGGGAGAGGCGGCGCGAGCAAGAAAGACTCGCGGATCGCGCCGCCCGCGCGCGCTGGCAACTCGGGCGTCGGAGGGCACTGACTGACCTCCGTCCCCATGAGCGCGGGCCTGGGGGTGACGGGTGGAGCCGACTGTCACCCCAGCAGAAGCAGACCACGGCGGCGGCGCGCTAAATAGCGCGGCTCCCCATTCCGGGGGCGAGTTGGGGACACCGTTGTCCCCCCTCCTGAGGAGGGCCAGACCGTAAGGGATGGCCTTGGGTCAGCCGGGGTGCGAGGGATATGTCTATGACAACCTCACCTCCGGCCTAGCACCAAGACCCACAGTCGGCGTGCGGTTTTAGTCGGTTCGAGTCCGACATAACCTCCCCTTCCGGCTCCGGCGGGGGGTATCCGAGGGGATTTCCGTACGAAAAAAAAAACCTTTTTGTTGGTGACATTCCTTTCCTGCTTGGTCCAGGAGCATTCAACATCCTCTTGAGTTCAGTAACCCTGGTTGAGAAGATATTTTGCCAAGGTGACCTTGAAGCATGCTCAAACTCAATGATTTCAAAGGCCTTTTATTGTTACGTTACGATTGCGCCATATTCCAACTGTAGATAACATTGCCATTAATGCCAGAAGTATCCAGTATATGAAAGAAAAATCATAATGGCCAACATGAACATATCATTTAAACAAGTACTGTAGTTGCCACACATTGGGTCGGCCGTGTCCACTAAAAATCTTCATCCAAGCTGGCATCTCCATTGCAACATCGTCTTCATTATCAGTATAACTTCTTCGTCCCAACACATTTGAAAACAAAAAGTTTGAGAAATAAATGTTAGATACGAACACAAAAAGGTACCTAAATAAAAGTTTGTGAAAATAAAAGCTATTAAATATATGCTTATAAATACATCAATATATGTTTATTATAGTAAATACACAATAAAATAATTTACTTTCATAAAATAATTGAAATCAGGTACCTTGCTGATAAAATAACCTCCGCGAAAGTATAACACGAGCGCTCGCGGGGTGTCGTGACCACCCCAAATAAACTTTGACATGTCCCAAACGCTAGCGCTACAGAGTCCCTCTCGCCCCGTATCGACACGTACAATGATCAATTTGAGTAGCAAGATCCTCCGTGGCGTAGCGGTGGTGAACGCAGCCGCTACGCAGGTGGCGTGGGTTCGATCCTCGCTTAGTGCAAATATTTGTATGCATGAATAGGGATACTTGCATTGATCTGTTCGTGCCTCAGAGAGCACGTTAAGCTCGGTAGCCATACGAACATCTATGACAGTCGTTAAGGGTATTTGGAAGCAACAACTGGCCTAGCTGAAATGCTTCGATATGAGCCTTATGGTGTGGAGGTCACTGCCAGTCAGCTGGGCACATTCCGTGCGCGTTCTACCTTAATACCCCCACGACGGATGGGAAGAGTCTTTATTAAAATTATACACGATGGAAAGTGGTTACCGTGGCCTATGTACGTGTATAACACCAGGGGAGTCACACGTGCACTGCCGACCTAATATTATAATAATTTTAAAATTTAAATTTGATAGCTCAAGTATCGTCTGTTGATCTACATTGATACTTATAAGAATATATATTATATAAACATTATGGTGTATTACAACACAGAAGACTTATATCGCACTTTGAAATTGCGACACCAGTCTTCTTTCAAATAATACTTATCTTATTACCCCTCTGCAATATTATTTTAAGCATTTTCCTTGCTGACGTTACTACTTCATACAAATTTTGTATAAAATGAAGAAAAAAAATCAATGGGACGAATCAGCGAACGATAATTTTAATTATTTATAATTTCTGTGATTCGTCCTATTGGGCCGAATCTTTATAGGACGAAACAACGAATTACTCGTAATTAATTTGTACGTTTTTAAAAATACACGGTGGCATTTTTGTTGCAATTTTATTATGCGCTTACATACGTGACAACTCGGCGTTTGCCAGACATATACTAAATGCGATACGTCCCAATTGGGACGTTTTCGCGTCTTCACCAGGCGCAGTCTAATAACATATCTGCCTCTTTTTTGTATGTAATATCATTGATTGCGATATATTTGTTATTGTTTACTTTTGGCTGCTGAAAAGGGGTCGAAACGTCGGTTTAAAAGTATAATGTATCGCGATCGAATCCGTAAAAAGTGGTTTTATTTCAACGAGGACGTAGGCGTAAACTTTAGAAAATATCACTAAGTCAAGCTTGTTAAAAGTGCAGTATTTTACGAAATGGGCAACACACAACCCACAGACGGCAGGCGTTTTAGTCGATCTAAGTCTGAGATAACCTCTTCTAACTTCATGTGCAAGTCCAACCACAGGTTAGATAATAGTGTGCCACTGTTGATTGCCGGACAAAGCTCTGACGCAGGCTTTCCTCTCTAGTTGGGGTAAGGCGGCATTGGCTCCTTTCACGCCAAGATAAACATAAGGAAATGAGAAGTAGGAAAAGAGATCGGTGCTCTAATAAAGATAACAAATTTAATGTCATGGCCACACATGCCGTAATAAAAACTACACTAGTTAAATTAAATGTCCCCGTTTAATAAGTAACGTATTCAATACTTAGTGGCATGATGATCTCAACTATTAAGTTTACGATCGTTAGCGAACTTGATGCGTGATCGTAAAACGCGAGAACTCAATCAAGTTAACATAACACATGATATGGCTGTAACAAACCAACGTTTAAGAACATCTGGGCTATTTAGATTGTTTTTTTTTATTAATAAATTGTGGAACGCAGGTATTACAGAGATCTTCAGATAAAATATACCTATAGGTGCTCTATCTCCTACCACATACAAGGTGTACAAATTAAAATTAAATGTCGTTATGGTTAATATAAGGACTTAAAGTTATGGTTAGAGATTGTGTGCTTACGTGACTTTTCGTATTGCAATTTGCATTTATTAAGATTCCACTAGCATTACATAAGAGTCATCATTCCAGCGCGTTAATCCTGGTAGTGGCCAAAGTTTCCACTTCACCGAATCAAGGTCTGTATTACTATTCTCTCTCCTACTCTTCACACTATTTTCGACATTCCTGACGGCTCCGCAAGTGAGTTTCCGCAACGTAAGACTCCCGGACGCGGCCAAGCCTCGGGGAGTAATGTCTGTTGTCGGTCCTATGATAAGATGCCTGAATTCTGATGTCTGGATCTTGATCCGTGATATTCTGACGTAATCCCCACTGAAAGTATGGTGGCACTTATATTCTACTTTGGCCGAAACTAAATGGCAATCACTGGGGTAGAAGGCTTACCTTGATGAGTAATCCTGCAGAATTTACGCACGAACTATGTGGGCTCGTTCTATTTCGAAGCTGCGGATCCGAAGCACCACTAAGGACTGTTCCACAGACGACGGATACTCTTTCCACGGTGCCTCGGTACGGCGCAAAACTCCGCACCGTGGAAAACTTCCTTTAGTTCGGAGTAAAACAATAACAAATGTGCTGCATAAAATATGCATTTACCTTTGTAGCTGGCCAGCGTTATAAGCCAGTAATTGTGTGATTATTGTTGCGAAATGAATAACAAAGCTCCTAGTAACGATACCTTCATAGTTACCATGCCTGGAGTTATGACTACCAGTTTTCAATAAACTCTGATGTTATTGCTGAATGCTGTTACTATTAACCACGTAATAACGTATTGTGTTTTTTTCTTTATGACTTCACTTGAACCCATTCAAAGTAATCAAGCAACTCTTGACGAATCGTTCGAAATATTTCTCATACGTAGTGCTAAAACGTTTACGATACCAGAGTCGCGAGAGTAATGCCCAAGTAATTTTCCCCATTTTGTACTTAACAGTACAGTGTACAAGTAGTAAATTTCTAAAAACATGGGAAAGGGGGTATTAGGAATAACTCTTCCAATATGCCCTACGCATTAACAGAAATTTTCACTGACTAACGCACCCAAAAATTTCACTTACCAAATAAATAAACTTCAGCCCAAACGCATATACCGTCTCCGTTCCGTTGTGGCTAAAAAAAGAAATCTACTTTACTTATTATTTAAGTTCTACCACACTGTTAACATATTTGTTATTCCGTGTATTAGTCGTTATGCGTATTGGTCGAAGTCGAAATGCGTATTAGTCAATACGATTAATTTAAATAAAAGTTATTGGTCAATATGCCTGGGGAGCTTCAAAACAAAGCTTGTCCTACCTAGACAAATATACCCCATACTAAAGTCCATATCAGTATCAGACCACTACAATTTGTCATACCTGCTCTTCGAACCACGTACTTACCTATCTTGAGTTCTCGGGTTCCCCACAGTACCGTACCGTTGCTGCACCAACGAGCATTCCTTAAAGGGGCCACCTGATAACCTTACTCTTGATATGCGTTCCCATGAATGTAAATTCTGTCCTGTTTCGCTCGCCTGGCCACCATTAATATAGATTACTGTTTCATTCCTGGCGGGCATATTTCTATGGTAATGAATAGAGTTGGGTTAAGTGCGAATTTTGCCGGATGCTCGATGTATCCGGATAGTTTTTATGTATCCGGATACTAACGTTGGTGCTTGCTTGAAACAATTTGTGACCCCTTTGTCAGTCGAATACTTACAATATTGTACACTACCTTTTGCCCGCGGCTCCGCCCGCATGGATGTCGGTTATCGCGACCAAACATAGCCTATGTCCTTTCTAAAGGTCTAACCTATCTCTATACCAAATTTCATCAAAATCGGTTCAGTAGTTTAGGCGTGAAAGCGTAACATACACACACAGACAGACTGACAGACAGAGTTACTTTCGCATTTATAATATTAGTATGGATACTTCAATTCAGCTGCGACAGACTGAATGCGGAAGGCGGAGGATCGGGAGCAATGGTGTAGATCTTTTCTGATAAACAAAGAGGTCTGAAACATAATTAGACTGGTATTTTTCATACAGAAAAATATCTAATCGCAAATGTTTTCATAATTTAGTTTTTCCAAAGGAATTACTATTTGCTATTTTAATACTGGTAACCACTAGCTTTTTTGGCTAATCAAATAGCAGATTGGTCAAAAAAGGTACTACTTACCGGATACTTATCCGGCAATTCTTGGTACCTCTAGTAATGAGGCATTTTAGGATCGGTCATGACTGCGACCCGCATTAACACCTAGTAAAAGATAATGTTCACGCGATCGTGGTCACGTTATGGGGATTGTTCCTATACACGAGGTAAGCTTCCGCGAGCATTGTGCGATAGTGGGATAGTGGATACTGAGATAGGAAATAATGTCGTAACTGCATATTCGCACATTTCATTCGTTACATGACTGCGTCTTACAACACCTACGATATCTTGATATGTTCAGTTTTACTTACATTGTAACCATCTGTATCGTTATTCTAGCGATTTCCTGGTTGTTGCTCATAAACCTAATACTTTCCGGTAATAAAAGAGGAACAATAAAAGCCTATAAGTACCCGGAAGGAAGCACACCTTTGAAGATTTACAAGCATGAGCACATCGACATAACATTGAATAGCCCTTGAAAACAGTACGGCAGTCCAAAATATATCACAGAATCACATCTACCCACAAAACCTTATCTTAATACCGAAATTTATAGGTATTGTACATACATGCCGTCATAAGTCGTGATCATGTAGCTGTCGGGGCCGGGGAGCTGCAGTGCACTTCCACCCTGGTCGGCGCCCACGCGCCCACCGATGGTATCGTGCGATATACGAGCTCAAAGGAGTTGTTCCTGTGTTAACGATCGTATGTGCTTGGGAGTTGGGAAAATGGACTCTTGGACGCGGCATAGTAGACACACAAATTAGTTCAAACATGTCAAGGGCTGAAAATCCGGTTGCCGGACAAGATCTTCTAAAAGTTTCCAACATTTGGATGTATTAACGGAATGAAAATTAAGGGAAACTACCCCGCAATGTTATCGCTTATGTCTCACAATCTATAGTAACTGATATATTACTATTAGACTTGTTATCTATTCAAAATTATAAATAACCAATCATGTCATTGTCGAATGTGATATGATTCGTCATAATAATGTCAGTGTCTCACAACACAACTATCAATCGGGTTCGGGTTTTCCTAGAACACGAACCTGGTTGGAAGTCGTCAGAGGCTGTTTAAACTAGGAAGCACTGGCAGCCCTACGCTACGAAGTAACACGATATATTATGTAGGTTTATTGGATTCACGCCTTAATGCAATTTAAAGGTAAATAGTTCTATGCATTTAAGACAAATGCCGAAACGTGCCGACATCAAGGTTAAGTACACAATTAATAATAAAATTTGACCATATAATTTTGAAACAAAACTAAATCGCCCATCGTGACCATAGTTCTATGATGTTGATGAAGGTAATCTGAATTTAGATCCAAATCTATCTCGTAAAATAAACACGACTCTAATAAGAATGGATTTTGTGTATCAAAAGGTCATGTTCTCATGGAGTTCGATAAATTTCAAGCAACTTTTTCCCTATTGTTCATATTTGCATCTAATGTTGACCTTGTGAAGTGCCATCCAAGAAGGGTTCTCAACCATGTAAGGTTACCCTCGCACCCCGAAATTAGCTTTACCCTACTGAAGAAACCAATCTAGAAAGCGCATCACACGGTCCACCGATGAAAAGCTATTACCGTACCCTTTGGAGGTATTGCTACTCCGAAAACATCCCCGGCAACCATAGGAATGGCTGAAAAACTATCCGTTTAAATTAGATAAATCTAGGCATCCAATACACACCAGCCTCCGGGGGTGGCGGTAGTGAACGCGGCCGCTACGCAGCAGACGTGAGTTCGACCCCTGCGCGCTCAGTGCAAATATCTGCCTATCTATGCCACATCCATTCTTGCGGTCCTCGTTGTTTTTACAACTTTAATGGTGTGGGAATAGTTCTAATATCGAAAGTGTATCTTGATTTCTTTAAACGCGTACTCAGATATCTAGGGAAATTCCACGATCTAAGGAATTTAGGCGAATTCTGTGAATGATATATATATAATATGTAGGGTATACATTTGAGGTCAAGTAGTGAGTGTTCTTTGGCAGAACAAACGAGAGTTGCTCTTGCAAAAGCCGACTTACCAATGAAATAATTAGCCGGCAGTTCAGGCTGCACAGTGTAAACTTTATACGCAACTGGTAAAGCGCAATGAGTATAATGACTTATGTATTTTACAGTCACTATTCGGTAATCTGTGACTGTCTGTCTGTCTATCATGTACAATTACTTCCATTACTTTGTGTTTGATTTCAATTAATCTGGAATTAGATTATTACCTGACTGTCAAGCCTAAAACATACCTCTCTATCCCTTCTCTCTCTCGCCTGAGCTCACCGGGGCCAGGTTTTTAGGGTGCCCCCTGTCGGTACCTACCTATCGACCTAATGTCGGTATCTGTGAAAGATCATTAAAACAGTACATCTCGATACATGTCGTTTGATTGACGCGTCCCTAAACATGACATGGCGCAGTCGGTAGGATCAAAAAATAAAATAAAATAGAAAAAATAATTAATTTGAAAAAGAAAAAGCAGCAGTTCAAAAGTGAATAAACATGGAAACTATTTTAACTCCGCCGTCTCCTTTTTGTTTTGAGCAAAATACCGCGAACATTACAAGTGGCGCTGTAAGTGAGAGTTGGAAGAAATGGAGTAACGGGTTCAAAATTTACTTCGAGGCATGTGAATTGTCAAAGAAAAGTGATACCATACAAGTGAACATACTATTACATGTAATAGGAGAACAATGCAGGGAATTGTTCGAACAATTCACCGAGAAGTTTACCAAGGTCGAAGACATATTAGAACAATTCAAAAATTATTTTCAACAGAAAAAGAATTTGACGGTGGAACGACATAAGTTTTTTATACGAAATCAAAGTGAAAATGAATCCATAGAACAGTATGTGTACGAACTGAAAAAATTAGCTACTAGCTGTGAATTTGGCAATTTATGTAATTCCTTAATAAAAGATCGATTGGTTTGTGGAATTTTGAATAACGGCATCAGAGAAAGATTATTAAGGGACGCGGATTTAACGTTGGAAAGGGCGTTAAACATATGTCAAGCGGTCATTGTTTCCAAGACCTACTCAGAAAAAATATGCACAGAAAACAAGAATACGGCAAATAACAGCGATGTCATAGGTAAGTGCTTTGTCAAAGTTAAGTATAAGAATGTGTGTCATATTATAGAGTTTAAAGTTGCTGAGGTGAGTTCCACTCCCGTATTAGGTAAATTTGCATGCGAAGAATTGAACTTAGTGCAACGGATTTATTCTATAGGCAGAGATGTGTACAGTAATATTTTAGATGAGTTCCGTGATGTATTTGAAGGGTTAGGCTGTCTGCCGGGCACCTATAAAATTAAAGTAGACAATAGTATAAAGCCAGTAGTGCATGCACCGCGGAAAATACCCATACCAATCAGAGATCAAGTAAAGAGTAAATTACACCAGATGGTGCAACAGGGAATAATCGCTAAAGTAGAAGGCCCAACGGATTGGGTGAATAGCATAACAATTGTTAAGAAACAAAATGGGGATTTGCGAATTTGTTTAGACCCGAAAGATTTAAACTTGGCAATTAAACGTGAGCATTTTAGGTTACCCACATTAGACGAATTGTTATCAAATATTGCAGGTTCAAAATATTTCAGTACTCTTGATGCCTCAAATGGGTTCTGGCAGACCAAGCTTCATCCTAGTAGTACAGACTATTGCACATTTAACACACCATTTGGCAGATTCAAATTCCTGAGACTCCCCTACGGGATATGCTCAGCAAGTGAAGTTTTTCACAAGAAAGTTCACGAGAATTTTGATGACATTGACGGTGTATGTACATTTGTCGACGATTTATTGGTGACCGGTAGGAACAAAGCCGAACACGATGAGAGGTTAAGACGGGTGTTAGAGAGATGTCGTAAAATAAATTTAAAATTAAATAAAAATAAATGTAAATTCGGACTTAGTGAAATTAAGTATCTGGGGCACAAAATAACGCGAAATGGCTTATATCCTGATGAAACACATACATCAGCGATACTCAACATGCCGAAACCAAAAACAGTGAAGGACTTAGAAAGATTTCTAGGGTTGGTCACGTATGTAGGTAACTTCATACCCAATATGTCAGATAAAACTAGACCGTTGAGAGAATTATTGCAAAAAGATATTGAATGGCATTGGACTGAAATACACGATAGGGCCATCGCGGAATTAAAAAAGTGTCTGACTAAAAGCCCAGTGTTACAATTTTATAGTATGAAAGATCCCATAACAATTTCAGTAGATGCCAGTAAAAGTGGCTTAGGAGCAGTGTTGTTGCAGAACCAACACCCAGTATGTTACGCGTCAAAATCTCTGACCAAAACAGAACAACGTTATGCTCAAATAGAAAAGGAGTTGTATGCCTGTGTTTTTGCTTGTGAAAGATTTTATGGCTACATTTACGGACGAACAGACATAGTAATAGAAACTGATCATAAACCTCTCATCACAATAATAAAAAAGCCGATTATTGACTGTCCTCCGAGATTGCAACGTATGCTCTTGCGACTTCAACCATACACTTTCAAGCTGGTGTATAAACCCGGTAAAGAATTGTACATAGCAGATACGCTATCGCGAGCCTATGAACCGTCAAGCAACAGCGACAATAGCTTACAGAGCGATATCGCAGAAGCTATACGTACCATCGCAGTCGACAATGACCTAACAGACGCCCATTTTATAAAATTGCAAAAAGAAACAGAGTTAGACAAGGACTTACAAAAATTAAAGTTGTATGTAACGAAAGGTTGGCCTTTAGATAAGCGTAGGGTTGAATTAAATATTAAACCATATTGGAATTATAGGAATGAGTTATCTGAGGCATGCGGTTTGTTGTGGAGAGGTAACAGAATAATAATACCGAAAAGTCTACAAAAGGAAATGTTAAATAAATTACATATAACACATTTAGGTTTTGAAAAATGTTCGCTAAGAGCGAAAGAGCTTTTGTTTTGGCCAGAACTAAATAATCAGCTCAGAAATCTGATAAATAATTGTCAAACATGCTTAACGTTTAGAAAAAATAATAATAAAGAAGAGCTACGTCCACATGAGATACCCAATGAACCCTGGGTAAAAGTGGGCATGGACTTATTTTATTTTAACGGCATTAATTATCTTTTAATTGTTGATTATCACAGTAAATTTATAGAAACAATACAGCTAAGTAGCACCCTCTCTGAGTGTATAATTAAACATTTAAAGAACTTATTTAGTAGATTAGGAATACCCCAAGTCGTAATATCCGATTGTGGACCACAATTTAGCTCGAATGAGTTTCGTATTTTTTCCCGAGAATGGTGTTTTGACCATGTAACGTCATCGCCGCGGTACCCGCAATCGAACGGCCAAGCAGAGCGCGCTGTACAGATAGTAAAAAATATTATGAAAAAAAGTATGCATAGCAAGTCAGAATATAGATTGGCACTTCTAGAATACTTAAACACACCAATAAGTGAAAAGTTACCCTCACCAGCAGAAATGCTACATTGTCGAAAATTGAGAAGTATTCTCCCAATAGGTAGGCAATTACACCAGCCATCAAACCTGATCAAATGTGAATTGTTAAACAGGCAACAGGTTTACAAACAATATTACGATAGAAATGCAAAGAAATTACCCATTCTTTTTGAAGGTCAAGCGGTTAAAATTAAAGACCAAAAGAATAACAAATGGATCCCAGGTACAATAACTAAACGGTTGAGGGATCGTAGTTATGAAATAAAATTATTGGCAGGCAACATAGTAGTTAGGAACAGACGTCACATTATAGCAGATTCGCCACTACGGCAGCACAAAACAAATGCAAGTGCCTATGACACACACATAGACGATTACGACGATATTAACCCCGCTCAGACGCACTCGCAAACAAACTCGGCTCCCGGTGTCAACACTCCTCCTATGTCTGCAAGTAGTAACAATGAAACAGGTAGTAATTATGTAACTCGTTTTGGCAGGACAGTGAGGCCTCCGGATAGATGGAGATATGATTGAAAGCAAGAAGAAAGAATGAATAGAACCGAGAGGCTAACGTCTAAGTAAACGCAACAAATATAAACAACTGCCTATACCGAATGTAACCGAAAACTATTGTTATGTTATGACATGTTAAAATTGTTAAAAGAGAATTGTAAACTGATAAGAATTCATTCATACCTACTTGCCTATACTATACTATAAATATTGTGAGCTGATAATATAATAAAATAATGTAATATAATGTTAATGAGATAATATACTTAATCAATATATGAATATGTGATGTGATAATTAAATATGAAATTAGATGTAAGTAGATACCTATATACCATAAGCGAATAACTGTATCGTTTTTTTTTTCTCTAATTTATTGGATTGAATCAGATTGAATTATGTTTACCTAATAATAAATCAATAAGCACCTATAGCGAAAAAGTGTATCTACATACTTAACACAAAATGCATGTTGTTCTGTTCTGAGTATGTTTGTATAATTTTGTTATTAATAATTTTGTTAATTTTGTTATTAATTTTTATCAAATTACTGAAATAAAAATGTTATTGCATGCTTTTCATTATTTAGCACATAATAATGAATAAGATAAGAAATTTAAGTTAAGAATGAGTGAGTAAAATTTGTTTTTCGAGGGAGATGTCGGTACCTACCTATCGACCTAATGTCGGTATCTGTGAAAGATCATTAAAACAGTACATCTCGATACATGTCGTTTGATTGACGCGTCCCTAAACATGACACCCCCCTCAGACCTCGTGTCTTAATAAACCACATGGTGTCTTATCACCAGAAAGGGGGGTCCTGCTACCGCCACTCCGGCCTACTTCTGCTAGGGAGATAGGTGAAACTTCTGAGCCTTTGTTTCAGAACAGCTGCTAATAAAATTAAGGATTCTATTGTTATCTTTTACGATGCTATACCTCAAGAGCTTGATATGTCCATTATGAACAATATGCACTATTGTAATAAATCTCTTCATAGTCAATGTTATTCTAATGCTAATGGAATATCACTGTAATGGTGTTTATTAGCAGGACATGATGTCAAGTGGCCTTGAGTCCAATGGTGATCTGTGATGGATGTCATTTAGTGCATTGATAGTTTTACAATGGAATCATAATTATTGTGAGGCTTCCGGCGACTGAGACCGCCGTCAACTTGGACCGTGGTTCTAGTTGCCGGATTCATTTAAAATTAATGTTTTTCTTCCGTCGACTGGGACCACCTTTTAGCATTGTTGTTGCTGGATGTATCCAAGGGTTTCACCTCACCCAGGATCCACTTACTTCTATTCTTTTCAGTGTTTCCATCCCTAACAGGAGCGACTATTATTTGACCTTCCACGTTAACTATGACTTCCAATAAAATTAACAGATCTTAGAACATAATTGATACGAGAACTAGAGAGGCAAGCCGATACACCTTCTAATTGATGGAAGAGGCTCTGGTGTAGGTTTTCCTCTTGAAGTTGGGGGGTTAGATAGCAGTCATTCTTATAAAAGTCGTATAACCCAAATAAAAAGGAAGGGAAATAGTAAGCGTACGAAAATTAAAGTCTCAGACGCAACTAAAACAACGCTAAGAAGATAATGATAAAATATTAGTGTAAAATAACTTCTTCCAAAATTCCAATGGTTTATCGAACACATATGTTATTGATAAATCATCAAACTAAAATGGTAATGGAATCCTTTTCTAAATAAAACGTTTACATGGTAATAACACTTCGTCGGATCAACCAGGTTATAAACACAATATCGCGGTCGTCAATCGCGATCAAGTCCGGTTGAGTGGCTCGCCGGCGCCTTCAGATTACATTGATCGAGATTAGACGAGCCTTCGACAGCACGCGCTCGCACTTGACCGAATTACTCCACGTGGAGTAGAGAAGATTTGAGGTTTGAAGTGGTATATTTTGTAGAATAAACTTGACTATATTATACATACAGATTGATCCTCATATATGGCAATCGTTTACTATCTACAGATTATTTTACTTTGTTTCCATTGATTAGTTTCAAATATTTCCATAAGATAATTATAGGCGTTTCTTGTGTTATTGTGGTACTTCTTAAATTTAAGAAGCCAAAGGCATAGCCAGAATCGTAGCAACTGGAAAGATGTTGTTCTGTCTATTATTCTGGGATAGAAACATTATGCTTATTGATGCAGACTGTCAAAGAAATAATTTGATTCATTGAAAGACCCTTCTGTTGTATCGATGGCATAGAATTTGAGAGTCGACTCGATGCTCTCAAATTTGGTTTTCTCAGTGTGCTGCTACCTGAATTGCGTTCTCGGAGGTTCTCAAGAGATCCTGCTGCAACTAATAGGCATTAAGAGATTATCAAAATACGTAAAACAGCACTCAAATCTGCCAAAGCTATTTATAAAGGTGCAAGATATTCAGCCATTGATCGCAGACCACGGTTGTGCAAATGGAGCCAATTAATTTAGCCTTAATCTGAGAATCGACAACTGTCGGCACAGTTTGTCTCCAAGTGTCGGTTACACTTAATAAAGGAAATTTATTGATTCTTAGATAACTTATACAGAGTAGAAGAGGGCCGTGGTACGACTGGCTAACCGCCATATTTAAAGAAATTTCGCTAATGCTAAGTTTTCCAATAGATCTACATTAGAAAAACATCCAAGATGGTCTTCCTGCGACCGTCTCTTACAGGGAAATGCTATGTAGACTTTTCCGAGAGCGATTACCGTTTGACCTCCCACTCCTATGAAGAAAGCCATAGAACTTTATGCAAATACATAGAACAGCGTTGAGTTGTGGTATGATTCCGAAACTGACCGTATACAACAACTTCAGACGCACGCCGCACATACGCGTAATACATTGAGGCTTCCCAATGGTCCCCTTTATACATATCGAAGTATAACAAGTAATGTATGTAATGTATTTGCTGCATGCGTGGGCAATTGTCGTATGCGGTTGGCTTCAGAATCATTATATTACGCAGGTCGCCCTTCAAGCGACTTTTTCGGTCCGTCTTAATTTCAATTTTTAATTAAAGGCAAAGGGCTCTTTAATGCTTTCACGGTCAAACCATCCATTCACCAGCCTGTTGGAAATAAATTGCTTAGTTGTCAAAATTTCGACGAAATTTCGACTATAACCTCTGTTAGTTATTAATCTGTACACAAATACGTCTACAGGTGATGTCCGATACGGCACGACTCGTGCCGTATCGGACATCACCTGTAGACGTACACGAGGCCGGTCCCCTGCGGTAATCACTGTCAGACTTTCTCCTACAGGTGGCGCGTTATCCTGGCAAAATGAATGGTCAGTGTGGAAGCTAGGGGTGCTACTTCCAGATTTTACAATAAAAAAAAATTATGTACAAAAGGTTCAAAGAATTTATTTATTGGAGTTATGGAGGTACTAAACGGTACGGAGTTGTTAACATAAGTTGGGATTTGAACCTGTCTGTAATGGTATGATGTATTAGAAGACGAAGGATCAAATTCATCAACACGTCCTCCTTCGTATTGACGATGCCCTATGTCCAAAAGTAAACTACTCGTTTAATTGTGTCGAATATATGTTTGATTCACTTACTGCCTAAATTTTCTTCGTGACTTTTCGGAGCTTTTCCTTCATAGTGTAAAAGAGTCTCCTTTCTATCCATTACCAGACCTATTCTTATGTCCTTCAGCAAGTTATTATAATTTTATCATTATTATACCATTACTTTTTATTAACAACACAAGTTTATTAACAGTTTACGCAGTTTAGTCACGAGCATCTAATGTCTTAGGAAATGTTGCATCTATAAAACTTTTACGTTCGTGGAGACATTTATTGGCCTATAGAAATTTAATGATTACATCAAAGGGCCTATGTCTATCTAATGGCAGACTGATCATTATGAAGATAATGATTGCCTGTTCTTAAAGATGAGCATGTCTTCTAATAAGCAATGATGTAAATTATCCGGATCCTATGAACTGCATTCAATCATGCTTTGGTTTTTCCAAACGCCTACAATATGGGGTTCTTCAAGAAGGAGAGTGCCGAGCACAGCGTGGCAACAGCCTTGATAGATATTGTCATTGGGTGATTTCCAGTGACGTCGCGTCGCCCAGTCAAACCAATCTCTACCGAGGCTGTCGCAGCGCTGCACGCTTATATAGCACAGCTGGTTCTGCGCAAGTCCACGGTAATCCCTTAGTCTTAATAATAGAGATCCGTTGTTAACCTTCGGGAATGAAACCTAAAAATGGAATGCCCTCTAGTGGCGAAGGGTGAAAATTTTCAAAAGGGAAGGCGATGGCCAAAAATCTTACCTAGATCTTGTTTGTCATGCCGCTGCGGCCTAATAGCCGGCAGATATCGAGTTACAGTGACTCTTCGCCACTGAAATCTTCCATTGTCTGTCAACTACTCAAATCGTATTGCTACGTACAATTTTAGTACTCTATTAAACTCACTTTCATCGTATACACTTGCTAAAACCGCATATAAAAAAGGTTTGTATTTTATATCCAGCATTACCTCTGTTAGATTACCTTGCGCCTTACACAGTAGCAAGGAAGTGATTAGACTGGTCAGGTAAACTGCCTCCAGTGGGCGGTGGACAGCAGGAATTTTGATTGAGTTAGCGCCTGGCGCGCGCGCATCACCACACACGATTTATCAGTCATCATGAACGTGACGTAACTCTAATAACCCGTGATTCGTTGAGATGTAAATCTTATTTGTAATTTAATGAAAAACGTGGGTAGTTTTATGTTTTTATTACAGATTATTGAGTAGGTACGAGTGTAAATTGTTCCTGATTGTTACATCACTTTTTGTTGTTATAGTAAGAGTAACGTATGCTGTGGCTCTGCCCGCGTGGAATTCAGACCCCGTTGTTAGACCCCACAAGCCTATTTTCGAAATAAAAATGCTCCATTCTCGGTAGTCTGAAAAAGTATCACAACTTTACGAACTTTTAAACTCTTGATCAGTATCAGTCAGCCTGTGACCACGGCCGATGTAACTTGGTAGAAACGTCAAGCAAATCAAAGGTAGGTATGTATGTACCATGATCGCGTTAATCCCCGTTATTATTATTGTATATCACAGATTTGATCTTCAACTTACCATCAGGCGAAATAAAGTCATATAGACGTGTCCTATATTAAAACAACCACTGTAAAATTGCGGCCAAATTCATCCAGCTGTTTTATATTCTTATCTCCAGTCTTACATAACAGGAGGTGTCTCTATTGGCGACAACCGCACACTTTTTCACTTCTCTGTACTGCTACTGAGAATTTCGTAACAGAAAATGCCAACTATGCTTTACATAACCCGGTAATCGTAACGGGGAACCTAATCAATGTACATGTCCATTGAGAAAATCTTCATATACAGGGTCTATTTTTGAAACGGGGCAGTAAGGGCAAGTACCTTAACCGTTGCAGTTACAGCAAAACGTTCTTAAAAGACCTTCCCTAACTTTTTGGGACATTTTGAACTGCATTCACAGATTTCGTAAAAAACTTACAGTTAGCAAAAAAAAATGCAAAAAGTTCAAAATTTTTTTTTTATGCCAATCGATTCTATTTCATGTGGGGATCAAAAAACTCTATGGGACCATTTTAGCTTTCAGTACTAGAAAAGACAGAAATCGCCAAAAACGTTTCCCATACATTTCGTACGGAAATATGATAAATCAACTCGTAACTCATAGGTCAGGTAAACGTTTGAACTTTTTAAATAAAAAAAATCATTTAAACATTTAAGAAATTGGTTTGGCATGGGCATAAAAAAAAAATTGAACTTTTTGCATTTTTTTTGCTAACTGTAAGTTTTTTACAAAATCTGTGAATGCAGTTCAAAATGTCCCAAAAAGTTAGGGAAGGTCTTTTAAGAACGTTTTGCTGTAACTGCAACGGTTAAGGTACTTGCCCTTACTGCCCCGTTTCAAAAATACACCCTGTATATATTTGATTGCCAGCAAGATTAGATACATACTAGTATATGTGTTGAGTGCAATTTAATCAACATTTTAATAGCTATTTAAATTAAATACATACAAAGTTGCATAACTCCCACAAAATAAGTTCTACTAATATCTAAAGCCCGTATTCCAGAATATAGGTACTCAGTGCTGAATCTCAATTTATGACTAAATCTAAGGATATATTGTATTCTAGATGACAGTTCTTATGTAATTGTGAGAAACGATTCACATTTTACAACTTCACAACTTTTCTTATGCCACTTAGGTGTCAGACAAGCACACGGCTGACACGGCCAACCTGACGAAAAGTGGTTACCATGGCCTATGGACGTGTGCAACTACCGACCCTGTATGAACATATAGTTTCTGTACCATCAGTCATCATCATCATCCACATAAAGACGTTAGTCCTGATTGCATCCGAGGCCGGTGTCCTCGGAGCTCAGGGTCCGCCTTCCGGCTCTTCCTTCCTTCACTTCGCACGATCTTGGGCGTCCAAGGTAGTGAGACCGTTTGCACGCATGTCACCCTCCACGACGCCAAGCCAGCACCTTTTGGGCCTACCCCTTCTACCTGGACCCGGTGGGGGTGCCATTGCCAGGCATTTGTTACCCAAGTAGCTGGGCGGTTGCCGCAAGACGTCGCCGCACCAGCGGAGGCGGCTCTCTTGCATTTTATCCGCGATGTCACGGACGTGCAGGCTGCCGCAGATGCGAGAGTTTCTCACGCGATCTTTACGCGAGACTATACACATCCACCGCAGCATTTTCATCTCCGTGACACGCAGCATCTGCACGCAGTTTCACGCAGTTTCTGTACCTGACGGTACAGAATACAAAGCAAGACACTGGCAAGCCTTTGGTCTTCCCACTGACAGCACAAAAACTATCCAGTGTAAACTACAAAATTATTCAAAACGTGCGTGTAAAAAGAATAAGTTAGGCTAATATTTGTCGCGACACCGCGTCGTCTCCGCCACGCCACACATCTCGGTGCGCGCGCGACAGTGATTGATTTAGCGCCTGCGCTCCCGCTATTTGTACAAGTCTAGTAATTAAGTATCACCGCAATGAGGAATGTGATTGTTCGTGGGTGTAAATTTAGATGGGAACTGTGTAACTGTAACTTATCTTCACAGATTCACCAGTCAGCAGTCAAGTGGAGTAGTGACTTATTTATGTATGTTACATTGTAATGGCGGCCCCACCACAGTATAAGCTTTGAGCTCTTCCAATTAGTCCCACCCACTCCTTTCCTTCACAGAACAATACGTGCAGGGCATAGGTGTCACCCGCATATGATGCAGAAAATTTCATAAAAAACCAAATGGTTCGGTGACTCTTTCCTTTGCCTCACCATTAAAACCTGAAATTCCTTGCAAGCTTACGCTCAGCTCGGCTCAACAGTCCCGGGTGCTGAAAAAGCATCTGATCCGTCAAGCTGAGTGCCACCTTTGTTAACATTGTACGTGTTTATAATGGTGTCCGTCTTTCCTGAAATATTGCCTACAGCTGAAGGCGAGTGTCCTATATATTTAAAAAAACCCTCATGTAATAGACGTGGCTCTGGTGCAGATTTTCCTCTCAGGCTAGACAACAGCCGCTGCCGTCAAAGCCGACATATCAAAATTGTAAAGGCCATAGAACTAATAAGCGTTATGTTCAGCATATTCTCAATTAATCAATTAGCCCATCGCAGTCAACAGCTGGACATAGGACTACCAATGTTGGGCGGCTTTAGCCTACTGTTTCCCCGCTGGCCAGACGGGTTGGAACAGGGTTTTATTTCGAGATTTCCTTCCGAGTGACGTCGTCTGCGTATTTTTCCGTTGGTCACCTCGTACGACACCCCTCGGGTGAGAAGGGGTGGTGATACTCTTGTATTCTTTCTCCCTCGCCACACGGATACTAGATATTATTATCATTAAGAGCATATTCTCAACGGTCTCAATTCCTTGTGCGAACTTTATGTAGCAATAATTCGGTTATTACTACATTCTATAAAATTGATAGCATGAAGCGAATGTTAGCCTTTATAGTATTACAGGCGCCTCGTGCTTCTATCGAGGTATTCCTCGAAGCGCCACAGTTTTGAGGCGCACCAAATGAGGCGCACCATTTTTATTCTTCGGAGCGCACCATTTAGCTACTAAATGGTGCGCTCCGAAGAACAATTAAAAATATTAACTTTTTATTCTTCGAAGCGCACCAATGATTATTAACTTTCGAATAGAGATAGGATACTAACTGAAACTATCGATATAAGTAAAATACGTTATGAGGTATTGAGTTATCAGGGCGAAATTTTCGAGAACAATATCGTTGCATGGATGGCAACCATGGAACTAAAAGTGAATTTGTCAATATGTGTTTTCAAATATCTATTCTTAAAGTCATGTCAAAGTGCTATCCTTATTTAATACAAACTGGGGTTAAAAATTCAGGATTATTAGGTAATTCATAATCTGGAGCTGGAATTCAGCCAATATTTAAAGCATTTTGTAAAGCTTCTAATAATATTCAATTATCACGACCGTGACAAATGGCCATCAATTCTATATCTCTTATTATATTATTACTGAAACCAGCAGGGCAATAAATAAGAGGTGTTGTTTACATTGCTCACTCCTGTTAGCACGCGTCGTGAAGATATGTTGGCGTCGGAACTCACTTGTCACCACAATATGTTCGTATTTATTTATAAGCTGGTTAAATCATCACCAGAATTTGTACGTTGCGTTAAAATTTCTTACAGAAATCTCTAGTTCCCCTATTTTTATTGAAATGTGTATTATACTTTCTTTTTATTACACACTAATCATGAGTCCATAAATGGTGTAACCGTGCAACACCGAAGTGAACTATTGCTCCAATAAAGTTACCGTGGAACATCTACATAACGCTGCCTAGACCCATAGTAAGCTTAATTAGCTTGTGTTATGTAATCTAGAATGCGGATAAACATACTTAGATTCTTTTTTGTAAATACATACATAATAAAGATGGAAACACCCAGACCAATGCAAATAGTCATATTCATGCATACAAATATTTGCACTGAGAACCCGCGCAGGAGTCGCATTCACTACCGCCACGCCACAAAGGCTGTCAATAAATGAACCAATGGTCCAAGAAAGTTACTGTGGAACACCTAGGTGCACTACGGGTCCAAGAAAGATACCGTGGAACACTCAAGTAAACTACGGGGACAGCAAAGTTCCTGTGGAACACGTAGATGATCTAGTGGGTGTTCCACGGGTAATACCACACTCCAATATGAACTATCTGAAAAGACGTAAAGATAGAATTAACACATAGTCGTACCATTACCACGACCTTACGATCTTCATCAAACCATCTTAGATATACCTACCTGTGATAAATCGCCGAGATTACCAGGATACCGGCGCGGGTGCAGCAATACCGCGTTAATAGCGGACATTGGCGCCCGCGCACGGCGCGCACCCGCCTTGTAATTTACGCTATAAATAATACGGACCACTCTCGTTTTCCTTCGATTTCTTTGAGAATTCTGCAATTTGTGTTCGGCGCTTGAGTTTATGAGCTGATTTGTTGGTTAATAAATCTTTAGATCGTTTTTATTGAGTTGTGGATATCTGTAAAATGGCGGAAATGCACACAATTGTGTTTAACGAATGCCGGTATCCGTTTGATTATAGGATCGCTTACAGACTACGCCTTATAGGCCACCTTAGACCCCAGCATCTCAATTTCAGAGCGTGCCCTATTAGTCTGTTTGAATTCGAGATGACATACCCGGCATACCCCTCTGGTAAGCGGCGGGCTATCCGTGGGGAGGCTTAGGTGAAGATTCACCCTAAAATAATCTCAGCTATAGCTGACTTGCCACTTTTTGAAATCCTTAGTAGTTTATTCACACACTGTATGGGTAAGTTCACTACGTCCAAATTTAGAAGTGGTCAACTCAGCAAACTAATATTTGTCATGTCTGCACGGAAAAAAAATGGCCTACACTCTGACCCTAACACCGAGAGAAAAGCTTATGTGAGAGCCTGGATGTATATCCACCAGTATTGGTGAGCATGTGAAATTAGTTTATACCCGTAAAACTCTTGATACTTGTTAACCAACATCCTACCTTCATTATTTAGAACGCACTTTCTGAGTGATCGCATTTAGGCCCTTTTCTCGTCCGGAAACCTAAAAGATCACTTATCTAAAATTTCCCCATTAACCCAGTCGGCGGCCACCGGCACCGAAGTGTTAACCACGTTGATAAAGCAAATTTACATCGACAACGTACCTACCGGTTCCATAAACAGGCACCTTGCAAATGGACGCATTAGTCTTCTGGCAAGGTATGGAACACCCTCGATTTCACTTATACAACTAACAGTACGTACATATAGGGGATTCATACAATATGTTTTATTTATACCATTTGGATGAAAGTCAAGCCCACCTGAGGAAAAGTGGTTATTGTGGCCTATTGACGTGTGCAACAGCAAATGTGTCACGCTGCTGACCTTGTAGGAACCTTCTAATGCCCTTCTTGAAGAACTCCATATTGTAGTCACTTGGGAAAACCACAGCAAGGAGTTCATTCCACACCTAAAGATCTTTTATACCGCATGGCGTGCATTGTTTCCGGTCGCAATGTGTGAGGTTGAGCTCATAGCCTATAGCGAGCGGTAAGATGATGGAATGTAGCTGTGGACATCATGTCGAACAGTAAGGCAAGAAAAGGTGACCTTCTCTTCTTCACGTGCACCTGGTGATCCAGCTAGATCAAGAAAATATAGCCCACACAATCACGCACTCCTGTTCCGCGTTTAAGATCATTTACACTGAGGATCATTCATTTGCCTGAAGCAGTAAGTAGCTAGTCTAAACATGACTGTTAACCATGTCAATAAGACGACAAGATAGTCTTCTCTTATTGCGTGAAACAAATATAGCCAGCCAAATATGGATATCTAATTTAATCCAGCCTATCATTTACTAAAAGGACTTTTCATTTACAACTTGAAAATGACTAGTTCTTAGTAATAAGCCAGTTTAACACCTAACCGGATAGTAGTTACATTATCGAGTGTATGATCTGGTGTCAAATCTCCTGGCTCATTGATGTCAATAGCGTCGAGCCTTCGTAGGCAAGTAGGCATTACAATCAATCTCTGCTCTCGGTTAGTTATGATAGACGAGAACCTGTCATTATATGTGGAATACCATTGGTTCGAGAAGTCAACTCGTCTGTAAACGAGTATCAAGCTACTAATAGTCTCCTGTTACTTATTTCCAATTTTGAATGTTTACACTTTTTCTTCTAGGGTCATAGACACTTCCTCTAGTAACCCTGGAAGGAACGAATACCTTTCTCAAAACTAAAAAGCGCACACGAAGGAAAACTAAACTGTATCCTAAATCTCGTTAGTCGGATTATTATTTGTGGAGTTGTCTTCTGCTCTTTCCAGTTTGGGTAATAGAACCTCTTACTTGATATCCTTGAACCTTCTTTTTTATGTGCGTAAAATCCTGCACGGATAACCCCTGCTGGAGAAGGGTTATATCTTGAAACGACTAAAACGCAGGCATATCCCTTTCACCCCGGCCGACCCAGGCCCATCTCACTCGATCTGACCCTCCTCGGGTATGGGGACCACGGAATCTGAAGTTTCGAGTTTCAATAGTAGGATGGTATTTGCACTGACGAGACAGGTTTAGCTAATCATCATTTAGATAGCCGTTGTCGTTAAATATGTCGGTCACCGAGGTGTAAGGCCTAACAGTTTAACAAGCCTGTAACTTATGAGCTGTCGGGGAATAGACGCACGTGTCTCGTACTTTGGTTAAAATTGTATGAAGACAAGTTACTTCTTCTACATCCTAGTGTCTATTCCAGTCCCATGCACCTCAGAGTCTAGGGCCCGTGTCCAGTCTAACTCCGTGTTTGGCTGAACTTCGATATTTTCCGTGAGGCGAATACCTCCACAAACAATTGGCGCAATCGATGTATTGCAGTTAGAACAGTTGTTGAACTTTTTAGGGAACCAACTACCTGTAACGACTGCCATAGATGTTCATATGACAACCGGATCCGACGGCTTAACATGCTCGCTGAGACACGGAAATACCCGAACCAATACAAATAGACATATTCATGCAGACAAATATTTGCACTGACCGGGAACCAGACCCGTGCCCTCTGCGTAACAATCGCGTTCACTACCGCCATTTTTCTGTTCTGGCGTGATAATCTTGTATTGAAGCAACAAAATTCTAAAGCCCTTCTTTACCGAATACCGAACCAAGCAAGCAGCTTAACGATACACATGGTGAACCGCGAACGTTAAATATTTAGATATAATTCGCGAGTGTTTATAAACTCTTATTTATCTTGTGTACATTTCCTGGCCTTTGAAGTAATAAGTACATTGTGTGTTTACTTCTAAACAATCTTCTGGTCACAGATTTAGAGTTGGCTAGATCGGGTGTCCCGTTTCAAAACCTGTAAAGAGCATTTTGGGAAATCTTATTAACCTAATAGTCCCACGCAATACAAAAATATCATCAACGATGAATGCTTGTTTAACGCACTATACGGGCATCGGTATAGATATATATATCGATTCAGAGTCTTTTCCCAATTCAGTTCGGGTCTGCTTTCAGCCCAACTACGAATGACTAAACTTCCTCGCTTTCCGTCAACTGACTGCCATCGGATTTTTTAGAGCTCCAGTAAGGGTAGCCTTAACAAATTCCGTAGATGTCCGTATGGTATCTGGCTTCCTGTATCTAGCCTATTCTAAATCTGTGCTTCGCAGTGCAGTCATTGTAGTGTATTAGACTTTCACGCCATCTTGAAACTCAGACTGACTTTGGTAAACTTTGCTTGGTCATAAACTTCTAACCTTTTATATGTATTGGATACAGATGTAGGTAATGAATGTATGAAATGTAAGCTGAATTTTGTTTAAACGCACATACATTTTCAGCAGCTTTCCCCGATTTTGTTATATTCAGGGTACTTCTAGAAATCGTTTATATTCCTGTGGATGTCGTATTAGGTGGCGTATGAAGTGGGCCCTACTATGTCGCCGACCAATAGTAAACAATAAGATAGAGTAACATACTCAGCCCCTGAAACACTCAGTTAACGGCAATAGACTTGCCCAGGGGGTGGAGCGCAAACCTTAGACCAAGTGGCAAACGTACTTGGCAAAACACTTCTCTAACTGATTTCGGTCCTTACCGAAAAGCTCAATATAATTAAATTTAAATCATCACCCTTTAGCGCTGCGCCTGTGTCGGCTGCGACGCAGATATTTGTCAAAAAAATCAAAGTTTATTGACACCGAGATTTCATTTGACACATGACGGGGCGCATTAGCTGACAGTCCCCGGGGAGTCTGTAAGTTAAACCGCCAATAAATAAATAAATGATGCTTGACAGACGGCAACAGGGGCTTTTACCCTAATTGTCACGATCGTTCAAGTTGACATTTCACCCCTTTTCTATTCGTGGGATTATTTCTGTAATTATGTCGTCGATCCCAAGTGATATTATTACTTAAAGATCGCGTTAGTTCTCTACTCAGAAAGTACAGACAGACTGTCATCAGATCGATTTGCCTTTAATTTTCAGGTAGGTACCCAGTAGTAGTAAAAAAACCCAATACTAGAAAAAAAAAAATGGCGCTGTCAAGTAAACATTGCTCGTAACTGTGCTCTTGTTATTTTTATTATTAAAATTGAATAAACGAATAACCGAACTATTAAAAGTGCGTGGAGATGAGTTGGAGTTCAAACTAAACAGTTTTTATCAATATATTTTGCTTTTGCGGCACATTATTTTTTATAATAACGTTCTGGTGTCATGGCTACCACGCTTATACAACTATATTTGTGATTTAACCTGCGTTTCATTACGAGAAATAGTGTTCTAAAGTCTTGTGTGTTCGACGTACTCATTTCAAAAATAGAAAAATTGGGAATCTCGGTGTTCTACCCGTGCGCATTTCACCAACGTCCTATCACGGAATGTGAAGCCATCCTATAGTACCGGTGCAACGCGGGGGCGTCGCTTCGGTCTCTCGTTGCTAGGATGCGAAGACGCAGGCGCCAGCATTGTCAATCTTGTTGATTTTTTCAGTGTTTTGATAATTTTTATTGTAAATATTATTATAGTAGTTTTAAGTTCTTATGGAAAGCGACTGTAACGGCGAAGCGGAAATATTATGTGCAAGTCAACTTGTTCAGTGCCCTGATTGTTCTCAGGCTCGTTTTTTCAAAGGTAAGCGGGGCTTGAAAGTGCATTTTGGGAAAGTACACAAATCCCAAAATGCACTTCCAACCCAATCAAATCCATCAACCCCTACTTCCACCTCCCAAATTCCCTTTTGGCAAACCTTATCAAAATTTAAAAATTCGGTTCCAGTTTTGAAGAGAGTTCCCCGAGGCGCAAGGCCTACCGTAGCACTGAATCTAACCCGTTGCATAGCTGCGGTAGTCCAGGAGAACTCTCAAAGCACTTGGGAACAATTACTCACCTTCCCTTACAGGATTCTACATGTTACAAAAGATCAGGCCACCAAAAAAACATTAACAACACAAATAAAAGAAAACTGCTCTTCGTCTCATACATTCGATCCAAAATTCACCACCTTCCATAAAAATTCTATTTACCAATATGTAGAGTCCAAGTTAAGAGAAGGTGACATTAGGGGGGCTGCGAGGCTTTTATTCAGCAGTGATGTCATGGCGCCTTGCTCTCCAGATACTCTGGCAGACCTGCAGAGCAAGCACCCATCACCCGCTGATAACCTTTCCTTCCCTGAGCCTCTTGAGACAGACGCTGAGTGTCTCAGTGTTTCAGCCAAGGACGTGTTAGCAGCCGTTGGCTCTTTCCGGAGTGGGTCTGCTGGTGGTCTCGATGGCCTAACTCCTCAACATCTTAAGGACCTTACCGGCTTAAGCGTCGGGGAAGCTGGCGATGCACTCTTGAAAGAGCTAACGGCCCTAATTAATCTTATGTTGGCCGGCAGTGTGGACGAGGCCATCATTGATTTACTGTACGGCGCAAATTTATGTGCCTTGCGTAAAAAAGATGGTGGCATTCGTCCCATTGCCGTAGGTTGCACATACAGGCGTATAGCAGCCAAGTTGTGTTGTAGAGCATACAGAGAAACTCTCACCAACAAATTCCAGCCCCTGCAACTCGGCTTCGGCTCCAAAGGGGGCTGTGAGGCTGCTGTACATGCCCTTTCCACGTTCCTTGGCTGCAGTGGAGGGGAGGTTATCCTCAAAGTTGACTTGAGGAATGCCTTTAACTCGGTTAATAGGGACACTTTGTTGACACAGGCCAAATTGGAAACCCCCAAAATTTTTAAGTTTCTTTGGCAATGCTATAGGCACCCTTCAAAATTGCTTTATAAGGACAATATTTTAAATTCAGCGGTAGGATGTCAACAAGGTGATCCCCTCGGACCAGTCATTTTCAGCCTGGCTATTCACCCCATAATTCAGCGACTAAATTCTAAATTCAACATTTGGTATTTGGATGACGGCACTCTTGGTGGTGACGTGGAGACTGTATTAAAAGATTTGGCTTTCCTAAAAGAAGAATTTAGTTCAATCGGCCTAGAACTAAATCCCTCCAAATGTGAAATTTTCTTTAGTGATCAAATTGACAATCTTTCGGTACTTCCAAAATTCAATGCTTTGGCTCCAAATTTAAAAGTTTTACAAAAAAGTTCTCTCCGCCTCCTTGGGTCGCCAATCTTAGAAGATGCTTACGAGTCTTTTGTTGAAGAGAAAATACAAAATTTTTGTGAAGTTTCGGACCGACTATTCCAAATTAATATTCATTCAGCCTTCACCATTATTCGGTTTTGTCTTTTCGTACCAAAATTTACACATGCTCTGCGTTCAACTCAACTTTTTAATTGTTTGTCTCTTTTAGGTCGTGTGGATAGGGTGTTGCAAGACACCCTTTGCAAAATTTTAAATATAAATTTGAACGACCGAGTGTGGCTTCAGGCGTCCCTTCCAGTTCGCCTAGGCGGCCTCGGCGTTCGCAAAATTGCAGATGTAAGTATGCCAGCATTTCTGTCCTCGGTCTATGGCACTGAAGAATTAGTCAGGAAAATTCTATCTCCTTCACTGGTTAGTTCGGATGTGCCAGGTAAGGCCGAAGCATTAAATGCCTGGAAAATGACTTGTCCAAATGTCGCCATGCCCGCCAACCCATCTTCTCAAAGGCAATGGGATGAGCCGCTCTGTTTTGGTGTTAAAAAACTTTTAATAAATACAGCTACCAGTGCTGCGGAGCGTGCTCGCCTTTTGGCTGTGGGGGAGTGGGAATCTGGTGTTTGGCTCCAGGCACTTCCTTCGCCCAACATTGGTACAATGTTGGACGACACAACATTCCGCATCGCGACTTGTTTACGTTTGGGTGCACCGTGCGTTTCTCCGCATCGATGTCTATGTGGAGAAGCAGTCGATTGCCTTGGACATCACGGATTATCTTGCAGCAGGAGCGCAGGCCGCATGTCTCGTCATGCCAATATTAACGACATTATCCGTCGGGCTCTCGTCACCGCCGGCGTGCCAGCTATACTTGAACCTGTTGGCTTGGCGCGCGACGATGGCAAGAGGCCGGACGGTATGTCGTTGATGCCTTGGAAGATGGGCAGGCCTTTGGTGTGGGACGCAACGTGTGTCGACACTCTGGCGCCTTCCCATCTTCCAAGTACGATGGACTGTGCATGCGCTGCTGCTGCATCAGCGGAGACTCTCAAACGGCGCAAATATACCAATTTAACTGATAATTATATATTTGAGCCGTTTGGAGTCGAAACGTTGGGTCCGTGGGGTCCAAGTGCGCGCGCGCTATTCAAAGAGATGGCGAAGCGTTTAATTGACTCTTCCCGTGACCATAGGGCTGGCCTTTACCTCGCTCAAAGAATTGCTATCGCTATTCAGCGGGGTAATGCCGCCAGCCTTTTGGGCACGGTTCCGGTAGAGGTCGATGGGGAGGAATTCTACGATGCCTAAAGTTGCAGTCTCTTTCACCCCTGTTTTTCTTTTTCTTATTTTTGTATATATTGTAGATTTAGATATAATATACTGTACATAATTAATTTTAATGTTTTACATAGTACTAATAAATACCCTTTACCATTTCGTTAAAAAAAAAAAAAAATACTAGATTGATTTTTAATTGCGGAAAATATGCGAAAATCCCGCACCATGAATCCGCGCTGAAGCCAACGGTTATGTCGGACTCGAGCCGGCTAAAACCGCACGCAAAGTCAAAAGTCAAAGTCAAAGTTTTTTATTTGCATCCATGTGTTGCGCTGCCTTAGGGCCTTTAATTTTTAGGTAGATACCCAATATTAGTAAAAAAAACAATACTCCAAAAAAGGGCTATTGGACTATTGTACATACTATATTGGATATTTTTTAATTGCGGAAAAGTGCGAATATCCCTCGGCATGAATCCGCGCTGAAACCAACGGTTATGTCGGCCTCGAGCTGACCAAAACCGCACGCCATCTTGAGTCATTAGTTGTCAAGAGTGAGATTACCTTTGGTATATACCTCACGCCCCGGATGACCCAGGGCCATCGAGATGGCCCTCTCGGGTGTGTTTGAAAGTCTAGAATTGGTACTTGAAGCAATAACTTAAGAAACCTTGGTCTACAAAATTCTAGATGAAACATATGTACATTCTACGTAGATTTTATTTGCGAAGATTTATTTCTTTTATATTGGATTATCCCAAAGGGAAAATGCTTTTTGCGTTAAAAGATTCAATGAAATTACAAAATTCTTGTACCTCAATCGAACGATAGCACATCGAACACATATCTCGTACATTTAAACAGAAAAGAGACGTGATATGTACCCAAGAATTCTTTTGTAACGTCGGGCAATATATTAGAAAAATCTTGAAATTAAGAAGCTTCAATGCTTTTCAGCGTTTTGTGTATATGTATTCGTCCAATTCCTGCAATTGTTCGATCCATCGTGCGACTTACCCTTCGGGGTTTTTGAACTGGAGGAGCTACTTCAGTGCTGAATGGTACATTCATACTAGAAATTATTTGGGTATATGGAGCCCCACCAAGACCATGGAGCCCCATCAAGACCATCCGACCCCATTAGGCCCAAGTCAACCTCACTGGCAAGTTTTTTCACACGATACTGATACACGTTTTCTTCTCAGGTATTGGAGGTGCAAATAGCAATCCCTCCCGTAAAAGCCAAGATATACCAAATATGGCAGTATAGAAGACAGGACCCCGAGCTCTAAAACAATTAAGACCAAAAAGTTGAAAATAAATGAATAAATTTTAATTCAACGGTTGCCATGTCGGGGGACCGTAACTGGTTAAGTACTCCTTTATATCGTAAGGTCCCCCGACATGGCAACCGTTGAATTAAAATTTATTCATTTATTTTCAACTTTTTGGTGCTTTTTGTTAAGGGGGTTTTTTAAATTTTTAATTTAATTTTTATATTATACTTTTTAAATTGATCTACTAGTCAAGCTCTTTTATTTGATACCCATATTGAGGGAATTTAAAGAAATTTGTATTCCAACATGTTGTGGCGGCGGCCATCTTGGACCGATTTTTTTCAACATCGCTAAGAACACTCCCGACTAATATACCTTTCAAACAAAAAAAACTAAATCCAAATCGGTTCATCCGTTTGGGTGCTACGATGCCACAGACAGACAGACACACACACACACACACACACACACACACACACACACACACACACACACACACACACACACAGACACGTCAAACTTACAACACCCCGTCGTTTTTGCGTCGGGGGTTAAAAATAGTAGCGAAAGGTGTATGTCACCTAATCGCGATTGTAACAATTAGCAAGATGTAGTCTCTGCCTACCTCCATGCGGTATAGGCGTGTCTGTATGTATGCCTACCAATCCATAATCCTTTTAAGTCCAATTAGCACGTGCGTAATGGACAACAACAAGAGGCTCTTATATTGGAGTGGAACGAGGTTGAGAAAATCCGTAGATATCCATTTTATTGTTTGTAAGGATGCTTAGCGAACAAGATTTCTCATTTGCAGGTTTTAATTTGCTTTTTGGGTTCGTTGCCCATATGAAACATATTCATAGTGATTAATAAATGAAGGATTAACAATATAAATACATAATATTAATGGAGGTGCTGCTTTCACCCTCAAACTTGTGATATGCTATGATATAGGGACAATTTGTAAAGCACTATGTAATATCGGACAGGGGTACATCACACTTAAACCGCCTCCTTTTAAATCCGGCCTATTTTCTGAGCCTCTTTTAAATTATTTATAGGACGACATGAAACTGGTGCACTTACCCTACATTTACTGAATCAAATTTTTATGTGAATACAAGTCGTTATCTGTAATCGATTACATTTTATGAGCGCCATTTATTGGGTAAATCCTAGCAGCTATTTGATTGATGTGAACTTCTTTGGTTTAACTACATGGGTACATTTACCCATTGTGTTAAAGGTGTGAAGGTTTTAAACATGAGTTATGGATGTGAATACTCTTATTTTCTTTTAGCGCCTTGGTGCCGCAGTGCTAGGCTATTCAAGAGCTTCCAGGTTGTTTTTTACCCGACTGCCGAAGAAAGGAGGGTAATGTTTTTCGAGACTATGTATGTATGTCCATTTTGGCACGGCCTAAAGCCTGAACGGCTTGATGGATTTGGATATGTGATGTGTCATTTGATTCGTCGTGATTCTGTGGGTGACACCAGATACATTAAAATTTTTAGAAAATCAAAATGGTGGATTTTTTGCGCCAAAACGTATGTTGTCAAAAACATTTTTTACTCATAGAGGTAGGGTATCAAAATGAAGGAAATTAGAAGGAGATTACAAAAGATAGACATGAAATATCATAACTAAAAAGTATAAAATAAAACAAATGATTAAAAAATAAAAAAACCCTACAACACTGAAAAGATCGAAATAAATATGATAGCAGGCGGTACCCATTAATTTTCTTTCGGTTTATGATTGGTAAATGGGTACCGCCTGCTATCGGGTTTTGCCATCTGCATCTTCACACACTTCAAGAGCTTCCTCTACTGTCACAAAATAACCAATTCCGGCCCTGAATTCCTAACCGCCATAAATAGTCCCTTGACACTTTAAACAGTCTATTGTACAAACATTTGTTTCATATTAACCGAACTTGTCCGAACTTAATGGTTCAGCTCGTGTGATTTACAACTCGTGTGTTATGACATGCATTGTGCGAGAGGTCGCACGCCCGTGTTTTTTCATTACGCAATCGTTTAAATACCATGTTTTGTAAATTTATTTTTATAGTTTCGTATTATGAGTATTTTTGAAAAGAAGCTTGTTATAAAATAATGGATTAATGGTATTTAAAGTGTCCCGTTACGTCATAAAAGTTGTAGCGATTAATATTTGTGATTTATTTAACACTTATTTCTACATCCAGTAGCTGCGGGAAGTGTTTGTCACTTGTCTGCTTACGCCCACGGGAATATCTACGTAATGATTACCGTACCGTATGGAAACTTATTATAAGTATTATAGTAGACTATGCCTACCGATGTGGTGAGAGGTCCCTATAGACTGATTCAAGCCGATTAAAACCGCGGTCGAGATTTTCAATTTATACGAATTTAGTAACGGAATTCAGCAGGTATGTAGACCGGTACGTATATGGAATTCAGTATCTGAAAATATGATACACAGAAATCCCTACAACATTGATATGCTCGTTTTAGTTAACGACCCTCAGTCGGCGACAACCCTCCCCGGTGGGGCAGGTATCCGTGGGGATTTCCGCACGAAAAAAAAGGTGGTTCTTGTTAAGATTTACAAGATTTATTTTTCAACAGCGTCTCTTTTGAAAATTTTCACCCTTCGTCATTGTAACTTATATCCTACTAGCTTTTGCCCGCGGCTCCGCTCGCGTGGATGTCGGTTCCCGGCAATTATTCGAATTTTTCTCAACGTACAAACCTTCCCTGGACTTCCACAAATAATTCAAGGCCAAAATTAGCCAAATCGGTTCGTGCGTTCTGGAGTTATAGCGTCAGGAAGGAAAACCCGACTTATTTTTATTAGTAGATTAGCAGTAAGGTCACATCATGCTAAGGGTATAATAAAAAGACGAAAAATAGGTCCACGCTCCAAAAAATATCGTGTTTTTCAAGTCGTTCCTTTGCGATACATCTATACTAATCCATACTAATATTATAAATGCGAAAGTAACTCTGTCCGTCTGTCTGTCTGTCTGTATGTTACACTTTCACGTCTAAACCACTGAACCGATTTTGATGAAATTTGGTATAGGGGTAGATTAGACCTTGAGAAAGGACATAGGCTATGTTTTGTCGCGATAACCGACATCCACGCGGGCGGAGCCGCGGGCAAAAGCTAGTTATTATAAATGCGAAAGTAACTCTGTCTGTCTGTCTGCATGTTTTCAGGCCGAAACTATTCAACCGATTTTGATGAAATTTGGTTTTGGGTAGATTGGAACTTGAGAAAGGACATAGGCTATATTTGGTCGCGATAACCGACATCCACGCGGGCGGAGCCGCGGGCAAAAGCTATTTCTGTTATAAAAGCTGTGTATATATGTTACCGGAAATGTGTATAATCCGGTATTCTATACAATGCCTAGGCATTCTATACAATGCCGAGTGCGCAGCAGGTGATGTATGAAATGGTATCAAAGAATATTGATGGTGGTTATAAAAAATGCAACCACTTAGGCTAATGCTGGAGCTTCGCTTTCGCTTCAGTCTTCTAACCTATAATATATCCAGGTCGGGGCGCAGTGTCCACACTACGCAATTTAACTTGGATAGATTAGGTTAGAAGATTAATACGGGAGCGGAGCGGAGCGAAGCTCCCGCATTAATCTTCGTGGTTATTTTTTTTTTATTCGTTCAAAAATATAAATTTTCCACAAAATCATCCGCAAATATAGACAATAACCCATTTATTTCACACATTGCCGGTGGAACTGCAGGCATTCTATGTATTAACACACATTTCCTAGGATTTGTATACAATTCCTTGATTTCATACATTTCCGGTAACATATACACAGTGTATTGGTCTAATAAGGTAACCTTGCAGGTATGCGAGCTAATAACGGTGAAACCGTGGGGTACCACAACCTGCCTTGCACTAAAATATGTATAAAGCGTAATGACGATTTCTATCGCCGAAGCGAACTATTAATCAAATCACACCCCGTTTCAACAGCGTCGGTTCGTGTTTACCAAACAAGGTATACTGAATAGAATTGTTGAAGGAATTTATGCAAAACTAGTTTGTATCGGTTTCGTACGAGAAAAATCTTAAAATCTGCTGAGCCTCCGTCTGCCGAGTCCTATTGACAGCCTCTGTGGCGTGGTGGTAGTGAACGCGACTGCTACGCAGGAGGCGCAGGTTCGATCCCCGCTCAGTGCAAATATTTGTATGCATGAATATGGCTATTTGCATTGGTCTGGATGTTTCTATGTATAATATGTATGTATTTACAAAAAAAAGTAGATAAGTATGTTTATCCGCATTCTAGATTCCATAACACAAGCTATAAAAGCTTACCATGGGTCTAGATAGCGTTGTGTAGAATGTTGTGGAATATTTATTTATTTAATAATCATTTATTGAGAATATTAACTATCAAGTGATTCAAAGAAATATCAAAATAAAATTAAATAACTTCCCTTGTAATTTTCAAGCACTAACCCACTCTCTATGGAAGGAAAATAAACATACTGAATAAACCACTAACAACCCACTCCTAGCACAAGCAATTTAGCTTAGTTGAAGGGGTTAGAGGGAAAATTAGTAACGTCGGTTCTAATATTCTTTCTAAAAAAACATACTAAATATACATGCACGTTTCTTTGTAATTTTGTGATTTAAAGACACACGGGTGACAATTCCCAAAAATCCTTTCTCATTGTATGCTTGCAACACAAAATGCAATCAGTCAGTCGATCTGACCCAATTAGTCTCTATTAAGTGTGCCATCATTGGTCATAATTTGCTTTGGCGACACTAATTCCCATACAACCGAGGTTTAAGTACACTTTCCCATCAGTATATACCCCGTATTTTCCACAATAGTATCCTGTTAGGCTAAACAAACGTCCATGAAACATAATAGCTCAAAGATACCAGCATATTATCAGAGATGAAACTGCAGGTCACTATGCCAAAACATAACCTTAGAGAATAGTGTTTACGTATTCTCTTACATCTATACTTTATTATGAGACAATACTTATTGATTAGGGTAGCAACACATCACAGGGTCTATGGGGGCCATGTTACTATTTTTGGACTTCAGCCAATCTTAACTTGCATCTAGTATAACTGCCGATTAACCGGCAAGGCTCTTGCACAGGATATCATGGGTTTGCCAGCTCAGAGGGCAAGTTAAAAATGGACCAAGAGAAAAAGCGTTCGTTAGGCTTCAAGGCCTGAGATGCTACCAGTACCTGTCGCTGCTAATATGAAAAAGAAGTGGAGGAGGAGGAACTGGAAGGCGGACCGTGAACTCTGAGGGCAACGTGGCCTTGGATGCAACCAGAATAGTATGTTTTAATGAAGATGATGTGATGAAAAAGAGGACAATAACACATCCATAACACACCAAGCGTTTCAGTGACTCATTCCTATGCCGCACCACTAAGACCTGGAACTCCCTGCCAGCTCACGTGTTTCCTTCTTCCTACAGTCCCGGGTCCTTTAAGCGGGGCGTGAAAAGGCATCTGATGAGGCCGTCAAGCTGAGTGCCACCACTGTTAACATGGTACATGTTTACGATGGTGACCCTCTTTCCGAGACTTTGCCTTTAGCTTAACATCAGGTGAGGTGAAGCCAAATTGAGGGTTTCTTTATAAAAAAAAATTGAAAGGAGTAACAAACATAGCCTTCAAATAACTAAACAGTTCAATAAACAAAATCTCACCAAGAATATTTTAATTCCTTCTCAAGATCTTTGCTGACACGCCCTAAAACATAGTGAACACTTTTAAACCTACTACTCAATAATTTCCACAACTAAAATCAGCAATTTCAGACAATCTTTCCGATTCTTATCATCGCAATCCATTCCCATTATATATCAAGTGCGATTTCTAACCGCCTGTGTAGTAAATGTACTACAACAATTACAGGTGGTTAGGTCATCTGATAACATCTTGTAAACACTTCATTGAGTTAAGTGGCCACAGTTATCGTCTTTCAACCAGTTAGGGTCCACCTCATCTGACCTTATATGGTTGGGTACTTATGTCTAATTAGCTATGCGTATGGTTAACTCTTGCGCGGATTGTGCGTAGTCGTTTTCATTACTTAGTCCGTACTTAGTAATGTTATAAATGCGAAAATACCTTTGTCTGTCTTTCTATCTGTTATGCTGTGACGCCTTAACTATTTTTTTAGGTATACAGAGATAGATTAGAGCTTAAGGAATAAGGTCACGACATCAAAAAAAAGTAGCCTAGAATTCTTTCAACAATTTTTAATTTAGATAATTATGTTAGAGATATATGTACAATTTATTGCACTATGATTCACGTGGAGTTTGCAATGATACACTTTTATCACCTATCATTCTAGTTCTATAAAGTGATATAATTTAAGTCCACATTATGAACAAACTCTGAATTGTATCAGTGAGAAACTGTAATTGGCTGTATGTAACTAATTTTAGTCACTATACCTTTGTTATGGCATGGCTGTTGGTCCTCCGAATAAATAAATAAATAAATAAAAAAATCTAAATTCACACGGGAGCAGCCGCGTTCAACAGCTAGTATCAAATACTATGACTTGTATGCGTCTGTCTGTTTCAAAGCTAGGTTTTTCTAAACGATCAAGCTCAAACACTCATTCACAAATGATGTCTTGTTAGCTTCAAAATGGCTGATTACCTATAGCAAGCGACTCGAAGGGCTTTTATTCCAGAATTGCTACAAAATTACTTATATTTGTTACATTTTTTTTGGTAATAATTATACATTCAGAGAAATATGAATGTATTTTTCGATCCCTTTCCTAACGAAATTCGGCTTTTAGTTGACCTACGAAAAGGCAACTTTCTGTGAAGCGACTGCATGGGGAAGTCATCCCCAACCACCCTGGCGCGATCAGTAATCAAAGAATTAATTTCATTTATTCAGTTTAGGCATATAAAGAGCACAATGTGAATTGCACAATGTGAATTTACATTAATGTCAGGAATGACGAGAATAATAAATAAAATAAATCATTTGAAAATTATTCTTTCGCTGGTTCGGTAGGTATTTAGACCAGATTGTCGAGATTTTTAGGGGCTCAACTATCCGTACCGAACACTCCATACCTATAGCTCAAAGAACTCTCCGAATCACGGAAGGGTCTCAATTCAATGTTTTAGGAAAAGTTACCCAACTTCAGAGTAACATAAAAAACAAATTAACTTTTGCAAAACGGGTAATCAAACAGCACTTGTTCTGAGGCTGGATCTGGTCTCTACCAGTTAATATTATAAAGTCTTGAATTTAAATAGGAATGCGAATCATAAACTTTAATGAGCTACAAAGGAGCTGCAGATTCATGGTGTTTAAGTCTTATTTTATGTTGCAGATATATTTATTAATCGGAATTGGAAAGTATTTGCATGGGAGATTGAAATTTAAGTTGTAATTCCTTGAAGTAATGGGTTCGGTTGGTGGTATTAAAAATAATGTTATAATTTGTCATTATGAGAGGAGGTCCGTGCCTTGTAAGGTGACAGTCAACAAAGTATGCAAAGTTGGTTATGAAAATATGCAAAGTTGATTATATTAAAGGCTTTGAGGGCTTTTTGTATCACACAAAATTGTCACCTCTACTTTAATTCTAAATATTTTCATCAGAAACCTCAATAGCAAGCCGGTACATTTCCGGGCCCGGAAAGCCTGCGAAGAGCGAAGGCGAACCGGACGTCGGAGGTCGCAGAACGACCTCCGTCCTCCATGAGCGCTGGCCTGGGGGTGTTCGGTGGAGCCGCCTGTCACCCTAGCAGAAGCAGGCCGCGGCGGCGGCGCAAAGTGCGCCTCCCCGTATCCGAGGCTAGATGGGGACACTATGGTCCCCACAACTCGAAGGGGGCCATCTCGAAAGAGATGGTCCTAGGTCTGCCGGGGTGCGAGAGATATGCCTTCGACAATCTCACCTCCGGCAACCAACGACACAAGACGGCGTGCTTTTTATTCGGTTCGAGTCCGACATAACCACCTCCACCGGCGCCGTGGGTGCACGTTTTCGCACGATAAAAAAGCCGGTACATTTGCTGATTAACGGACGATGCTCTGACATTAATCATCCTAGTGTTAATTCCAGTCGCCTCTGAAGCTTTTCAACTTTGAGTCTGGAGTCCGCTTTACCAGTCTGGCTGGATTTGGCTAAACTTCGATATTTTCTGTGAAGCGACTATGCAATCTAACCTTCACAACTCGAAGACGATAACAAAGCATTGTAGATAGACCAATCAGATGGCAATATCTCCCTTAAATGGCGTATAAGACTATCCACAAGAGAGAAAGAGGATATGACATCAGGCTTCCGAAACATGCCTCGGATACGACCGACAATTACGCCAATATGACGATAATGATGATGATCTTTACGCCAATGTTTAACTTTCAGAAACGGCACATATTGAGAACACTTGTACTTTTTCCACATTGTGGAGAAAAAAATCGTTACTGGTATACTAAATTTTATAACTGTAACTGTGTGTGTGTAACCCACCTGTGAAAAACATTAAATATCGTAGTTTTTAGGAATTTGAACATCCAAAACCGTTTTTAAATGTAAACCTTTGAGAATGCCGTAAGGCGAAACCGGTCAGGTGTAATATAATAAATACAGTGTAAAAAGTACAAGTGTTCTCAATTGTGTAACAATGAATTCCACCAAGTGCCATCAATCAACAGTATAAATAGTTGAATGAATTTTACAGCATTAAGTACCGTCGCCTTAAAGACTGATACAAAGAGAAGGGGAATTTGAATCACATTGGTCGTGTCTCGGTAGCCGAGTTGGTCAAGGAGGAATGCCTTGACCAACTCGGCTACCTGTAAGGGAAAGATCGCGGGTTCGAGTCCCGCCCGAGAAGTTTCATTTTCCCTATGTATTCGATTAGTATAAATAGTATTCAGAAACGACTTCTATCGAGTATTGTCATAACATTTTCAATCCTACAGAGGACTACTGACAACATTTATTTAGTGCTTGCTTAGTACCCTTAGTACAAACCACTGCACTACATCCTACATCACCAAGCCCTTCACATTACATCACACGCTAATAGTAGGATTCATATATCTTGGACCTTAATAGCGAGATAAAAAAACCGACCAAGTGCAAGTCCGACTCGCCCATGAAGGGTTCCGTAGCAGCAAGTAACATAATATAAAAGTTCCTGTAGTTCATTAAATGTTTTTTTTTATTATTTTTGAGTTAATTAAATGAAAGGCGAAAATTGCGGTTTGTGACGTATTAAAAAAACTACTTACTAGATCTCGTTCAAACCAATTTTCGTTGGAAGTTTGCATAGCAATGTACATTCAATATTTTTTTTAGATTTATCATTCTCTTATTTTAGAAGTTAGAGGTGGGGGGAACACATTTTTCCTCTTTGAAAGTGTCTCTCGCGCTAACTATTTAGTTTAGAAACCTCAATAGCATTTTTGAAGACCTATCTATAGATATCCCACACGTATGGGTTTAATGAAGATACATTTTTTGACTTTCAGTTCTAAGTACCCCCAAAATTTATTGCTGTTTTTCTATTTTTGTGCGAAATTCTTAATGCGGTTCACAGAATACATCTACTTACCAAGTTTCAACAGAATAGGCCTTATAGTTTCGGAGAAAAGTGGCTGTGACATACGGGCGGACAGAGACATGACGAATCTATAAGGGTTCCGTTTTTTGCTATTTAGCTACGGAACCCTAAAAAGGCCCTGGCGCACGCAGATTGTTTTGTAATCCATACTAATATTATAAATGCGAAAGTAACTCTGTCTGAATATATGTTACGCTTTCACGCCTAAACCACTGAACCGATTTTGATGAAATTTGGTATAGGGGTAGATTAGACTTTGAAAAAGGACATAGGCTATGTTTGGTCGCGATAACCGACATCCACGCGGGCGGAGCCGCGAACAAAAGCTAGTAATCTTGGTAAATTTGAGCTCGTCCACCACCGTAGCACCCTGTGCTATCTTCAAAATACATTTAAGAAACATGTACTGCGTGTATAGTGCACATTTTAGGTCCAGGATAAATGAATCGAGCAATACATTAAACCGCGCCGCGCCACGAGCCTAGTCCACAAACACACTGCATCAATTAACGTCTGCAACGCATAATACGCCTCTAAATTGTCGGTAATGGCTACCAGTTTGAGTTAATATTTGTAGTGGCTGATACACGGCGGCTGTGATTTAATATCGCGATGCAGGAAACATTGGACGTTAATATAGAAAGTTGTTGTGGACACTGGTTCTGCGGTAGCCTAGTGGTATGGGTAATGGACTGCTGAGACGAGGTCTCGGGTTCGATCCTAGGTTTACCATGGCACACACCAATGACTTTTCGATGCTTTTTGATGTTATGTGTGTATTTATCGCAGGTTTATAAGTGCCCGGTTAATGGCAATACGCTCGCCACCTATTACATTGGGACCTAAACATAAACTGGCGAAATGTGGGTGCTAGCACCTCTGCCTACCCCTGCCTGCATATAAACCACAGAATAAATAATATACCACGACATAAGTGCATTCTAAGTAAAAACATATTCAGACATATAAAAACTACCCTTTAAGACATAAATTGTTCGCGTCCACCCATTTACCTCGTTCTTATAGATTTATAACTCCTTTTAGGGGTGGCGCGGCTAATTTATGAGTATATTCACGACAAAATGACTATTAAGTAGACAGCAGGGTGGGTCATGCCGCGATTTTATAACACTCCTAATTTATTGGTGTGATAAGAGATGTATTTGTCTTTAAAGATTTATATCGTTGTTCTGTAAGTAAACAGCCGTAATAGATTTGGAGGATTCGAAGAATGACGGGTTTTTAAAGACCCTTGTGACTCCTTATTTATTTTTTATTTTTAATACCGTGAGGGAAAATCCTTCATGGATGTTATGCCGGACTCCTAACGAATAAAACCCTCACGATAACACCCAGCAGCCTATGGTTGGGAGCTCCGGGTAAGCCCTCGGAAGGATGTCCCGGGGGGACTCTTTTTTTATATTTTTTTTTACCTTCAGGGAAAATCCTTCATGGATGTTATGCCGGACTACTACCGACTAAAAACTCTCACGGTAACGCCCAGCAGCCTATGGTTGGGAGCCCCGGGTAAGCGCTCGGAAGGATGTCCCAGGACTCCCATCAGACCTACGTCTACAATTGCGGCCTCGTTTAGGGGGTGGTTCGGGTGCTATCCCGCATTTATGTGGGGTTTTCGGGTGTTATCCCGCTTCTTAGGGGGGGCGTGCGTGAATCCCTCACATCACGCTGCCGTTATGGGCCTGCTTCTGTATTATAATAGGTAATAAGGATTGTTGGACAGCCTCCGTGGCGCAGCGGTAGTGAACACGGCCGCAAATATTTGTATGCATGAATATGGGTATTTGCATTTGTCTAGTCGTGCATCGGAGAGCACGTTAAGCCGTCACTCCCGGTTGCTATACGAACATCTATGGTAGTCGTTACAGGTAGTTGGAGCCCTCAAAAGTCCAACAACTGGTCTAGCTGCAATGCTTCGATATCGCCTTTTGGTTGTGGAAGTCAGATGGCAATCGCTTCACAGAAAATATCGAAGTTCAGCTAAATCCGCAGTTAGACTGGTAAAGCGGACCCCAGACTCCAAGCTGAAAGCTTCGGATCCGACTGGGATTCACATCGATAGTGTAACAACCGGGGTTCGAACCATCTAATATATAAAATTCTCGTGTCACACTAACTTTAAAACTCTCGCGTTCCATGATATACATTAATTACTCCATTATTAAGGACTCCAGTGATAAAAAACATGCAGCCTCGCTTTTCTGCGCAGTCGGATAGACAACGGACAGTTAGCGTACAGAATAGGGACACTGTGAGTGTGGTTTGTGACGGTACATGGCGAAAACAAAATATCGAGAATGTGCGGGTAGATGAAGAACCTACTACCTCACGGACTCGAAGACGGCGGGCGTGCACTACTGCGCCAGTCAGCCTGTGACCACGGCCGGTGTAACCTGGTCGAAACGTCAGGCAAATCAAAGGTATGTACCTATACCATGATCGCGTTAATTCCCGTTATAATTAATGTATATCTCGTGTCACAGTTTTCGTTGCCATACTCCTCCGAAACGGCTTGACCGATTCTCATGAAATTTTGTGAGCATATTGAGTAGGTCTGAGAATCGGCCAACATCTATTTTTCATCCCCCTAAATGGTGCAGCGGGAACGGGATCTAAAAAATTGGCGGTACGAAGTTCGCCGGGACAGCTAGTATCAATATAAAATACACATCTTAGCCACTAAACTTTGATCAAGTTTTGGTAAGATATCTCCAAAAAAGAACAAAATCTAAGAATAAATATTGGCATGTCAGTGACAATGGTGATTATGGCAAACACAAATAGAGCTTAACTAATGACAAAACATACATTCATATTGATTACAGAATGTCAAACAGATTTAGGGTCGTCTTGTCATCGCAAGAACCTAGATATCTTCAAAAAAATCTCTGACTTACAAAATTATAATACTAGAAATAAAAATAAACTTGCAGTGCCAAAACCAAGGCTTCATAAGTTTGGTAATTCGTTTGTAGGCAATTGCAAATTCCTCAGGATCTGATAGACATCCCACTTAATAAATTTAAAATTGAAGTGAGAAATAAAAAAAAAACAATCTATCTTAGCCGGGATCGAACCCAATCGTTCTACAACATTCTACAACCGAATACAATCTATCTTAGCCGATTTCCGCTTAGTGCAAATATTTGTATGCATGCATATTTACAATGTTAAAAACATTGTATAATAATATACCCTTGTATTTATAAAGGAAATGTAAGTATATCCGCATTCCTGATTCCATAATTATACGCTATGCTTAGTTTGGTCTAGAATCCGCTTAATCCTAGATACATACATACAATCACGCCTTCATCCCCGGAAGGGTTAGGCAGAGGTGAATTAACACCCACATTTCACCAATTAATGTATTCGGTTCCACG
The DNA here is from genome assembly GCA_914829495.1 of Eilema sororculum. Taxonomy (NCBI): domain Eukaryota; kingdom Metazoa; phylum Arthropoda; class Insecta; order Lepidoptera; family Erebidae; genus Eilema; species Eilema sororculum. Next base: position 4,044,705 of record OU618556.1, read on the forward strand.
TAATTAATGGGTGAGCCTATTGCCGTATTCCTGGCACTATTGTTCACTCGAGCCATGCATATGAGGCTGGGTCTGGGCTGTATATATCTGTCCGATGTTAAACAGCCCTATCCTTTAGTCGCCTTGTACGACACCGCATGGGAAGAGATGGGGTGGCCAAATTCTACTCTGCCGGGATCCACGCGGCTATATACTTAACATTATTTCATTGAATTAAGAAAAAAATCCAAATGATAAAATTATCATTAAAAACAACAAACAGTCATATAATTGTTAACACGATACTTGTGGCCCTCTTTCCAGAGATTTTGCCTTTAACTTACCATCAGGCGAGGTAAAAACAAATTGACGTGTCCTTTAGTAGACAAAAATATCAATCACTACAAACAAAATAAGTTTCACTGAACTTACAGGGGAGAGTCGGGCAGCCGCGGACAGAAACAAAACTCAAATATTTAAAAAAATGGACAACGCAAGATGTTTATTTCTTTTATAAACATTAAATAAAACATATATAGAGTAATTTAAGGTAAGTGACAACTACATAAATTCTTTATTTTACTTGTAATTGACTTTAGAAGACAGCCTTTCATTTTTGGCAAATTTTTTTTTGGCGGGTAGCTCCGGACGTACAAATTAGCGATGGCCAAAACGTTTTATAGCATTGTAGACTTCACAATAACAGTAAGGCTGCGAAGGATCAATGTCTACGCATGCTTCATGTGCCCAGTCTTCACACTTATGACATCGAATCCAGTCTTCTTCAAAAGTTTCGCCGCAAATGATGCATTCTGTTCCCCGATCTTTTGACAAATTAATGTGTTTTCAAATCTCCCTAGCTGTAGTACCAGCTTAACCTCTTGTCCACTATTAAGAGCATTTATCCGATTCTAAGAGTACTTTTAGGCACCTCAAATCTGTCAGCAGCTTCTCTAAGCGATAACTTCATTCCGTTAAAAACTGTATAGCCATTTTCAGTCTATCTCCGTTACAATTCCCTCTTTGAGCCGCTCTTCCTTAAATTTTGGCATTTTACAGATGATCTGCAAAGAAATGAATATATTTTATTATTTTTCCATGCTTAAAGAACTTTATATAATAAATAAACGCAATAGAATGATTATAATAAATATTCTCTCTCCACTCGAAAAGTGTCCGACGGTACCCAACAAAACTGTGTCCGATCGTACTCGACCGTCACAATCAAAAGTTCGATTTAAATAAAAAAAAATCCAACAATCTTTGCAGCTTCAATTGTCCTACCCTTTTAACTATTAATAACTGCTCAGAATTAGTCATAAATAATAGTAAAATACTTACATTCTATATCCATAAATATGTTTGAAAAGTAACCGGCGCACGAAAAAATTTTGTTAAAGAAAACAATCAGCTGTCACGTGTTGTACACTCGACGATTGCATCACTGCTGTAGCGAATGTTCAAATACGTGGTGCTGAGAATGTTTTAAGGTGTGCACTATTTATCTATGTGTGCGTCAATGCCTCAAACCGAGAGTGGCCGAGGCTACCCGCCGGCCGGGGCTACCCGAATCTCCCCAACGGATAAGTATCTAAAAGCATTTGATCTAAATTTATCTAATTATTACAAATGGCAGCCCTATCGTATCCATTATTGCTATTCTTAGTTCCCACACAAATAAGATCGACACCGAAATAGTTGGACGTATTTAGCGAAACTCATGTTTCGCCCGTTTGCTTTGCTCGGAAAGTTCGAAACGCCTTATCCTGCTAATCCATACTTCCATACTAATATTATAAATGCGAAAGTAACTCTGTCTGTCTGAAAGGCTAGTATTTTATAAGCGAAAGTTTGTAAGTATGGATCGATGTATGTATGGATGGATGTTTGTAACTCTTTTAGGTAAAAACTACTAAATGGATTTTCATGAAACTTTACAATAATTTTGATTTATTTATTTATTTATCTCATCTACATCTATTTTTACAGGTTAACCTAATACAACAGCGTAGGCAATCAACATAATATAGTCTTAAAATTATTTGAAACATAAGGTATATAATGTTGTATCTGTGAATTCCCTCAGGGAGCAACAAAACAGGTCAATTTCTCTCGACACAATGTTGAGTGTCCGGATAATATAGCTTATACATCACAATAACACATAGGCTAACATATATCATCACGCTACTACTCAAAGGAACGGAGCAGTGATCACGCGGGCGTAGCCGTGAACTAAAGCTAGTCTAAAATATTATGTTAAGAGTTCGAAACGTGGAAAAGCTGTTGTTCCGAGTATTTTGTTACAAGCTTCCACATCATTTATTTTGAGAAGAATTCACTTTATTGTACTGTTTGTACGCAGACGAGCGACTTTATGTTGAAACAATACGTACTCAGGTTCTCGTAGGTTGAATTTCCAAATCATTTTGAAAGGCGTAATATATAATTGTCTACCAGAAAACATTCGGCATCTTGTTATTTATATTAGACATAATTATAAATGAGACAGCTTCTGTGGCGTAGTGGTAGTTAACGCGGCCGCTACGCAGGAGGCTTGGGTTCGATTCCCGCTCAATGCAAATATTTGTATGCATGAATAAGGGAATTTGCATTTTAGTCTGGTCGTGCCTCGGAGAGCACGCTAAGCCGTCGGTCCCGGTTGCCATACGAATATCTATGGCAGTCGTTACTACCCGTTATTGATGACTTTTGGAGGGTTCCAACTACCTTGAACACTAAGATTAAGGTTGTATAATATGTATATTAACACACCTCGACAAAAAATCCCTGCCTCCCGAATAAAAGAGAGGTTAGTGATAACCCCTCTTTTATTCGGGAGGCAGGGATTTTTTCACTCATGTACCTAAATGTATTTCTATTTGTCAATGAACATTTTCATTTTCATTCAACAGCTGCGTTGGATAATCGTATTATCCAACGCAACTTTTAATCGCCCGTCTGTACACAAATAGTCACACAACACAATAAGTCCACACATGCCCTAATAACGTATTCATAGATATCAACATCAACAGCCGTAGGGCGTCGACTGGCGCTGAAGAACGGATGATATAAACCGCGCACATTCCTCCATCAGCGAACTTGCCTAAACACGGAACTCAGGAATTCTTAAGTGTTATAATAACATAGAGTCAGTAGTTCCAAACCTTTTGAAGTACTTACCTACGTTTTACAAATAAGTTATGCAATAAGGATAAATTTATATCCCTACTAGCTTTTGCCCGCGGCGGTCGGTCATCGCAACCAAACATAGCCTTATATCCTTTCTCATGGTCTAATCTACCCCTATACCAAATTTCATCAAAACCGGTTCAGTGGACAGATATACAGAGTTACGTTCGCATTTATAATATTCGATTCGATCTTTATCGGGAAAATGAAATATCGGTCAAGTTTCCGTTTTGGTCTTGGTGCGGCAAGCATGGTCTTGCCCTATATTTTATCAGCTTTTCATTGAAATAGTGAACTTTACATATAAACTTTTCACCGCTTATTATAACTCACCAAGGGGTAAAATTGAAAAGTGTTCTATTAAAGCTGTCAAGGAGCAGAACCATTAAGACCTGGAACTCACTGCCAGCTCACGTGGTTCCTTCTTCCTTTCCCGGATCCTTTAAGCGACCTGGGGTCCTGAAGACTTTGCCTTTAGCTTAACATCAGGCGAGGTGAAGTCAAATTGACGTGCCCTGTATAAAAAAAAAAAGGTCTTGCCCTATATTTTATCAGCTTTTAATTTAAATAGTGCACTTAACATATAAACTTTTCACCCCTGATTATCACTCACCAAGTGGTAAAATTGAAAAGTGCTCTATTAAAGCTATCAAGGAGCACTCCCAGCTCACGTGTTTCCTTCTTCCCTTCACGGGTCCTTTAAGCGGGGCGTGAAAAGGCATCTGATGAGGCCGTCAAGCTGAGTGCCACCACTGTTAACATGGTACATGTTTACGATGGTGACCCTCTTTCCGAGACTTTGCCTTTAGCTTACCCTCAGGCGAGGTGAAGTCAAATTGACGTGTCCTTTATAAAAAAAAAATAACATTACGGGCTTTTAAAATGACAGATTTTCATACAAACGTTTATCCCTTATTTAACCCACTGGAGGTGAAACTTCATAATATATCATCCTTCCTTATTGGATGTTGACACGGACTGCCAAGTTTCTTGTGGCTTTGAATTCTGCGCTAACAAATCACCAATACGAATAATCACATTATGTATATGGAGTTAAGGGATTTCGACCAGCTTTTTTTATACCACTTAGGAGGCAGGCAAGCACACAACACCAAGGGAGTCACACATGCGCGGGCAACCCTGTATGCTTAGAGGGTTCCCTTGCCGTCAGTGTGAAAGAAGCTTTGATTTTCCCACTGACAGCACACAAACTCTCCAGTGTGCTCTGGCTACCCTACTCACCGCCGGGAACACAACACGCGGTTAATATGGCCGCGGTATTCTGTAGGACGAAGGTACTTCCCCAGTCGGACTGCTCAATTGGGCGGATATACCGCCGTGTCCTACCTTCTACGCCTTTTCTTTTCTGTTTGGTACTTATTATCTCCATTTGCTTGTTGCAGCCAGACGAGTTGGCGAAATCGGTGAAGCTGACATCTCGAGAGCGGAGGTTCATCAAGTTCGCGAGCGTGGAGTATGGGGGCCAGCTGTACATGACTCCACAGGACTTCCTCGAGTCGGTGGTGGAGCAGGAGCCTCGGCGTAAGTCCTGCATACCCTTGTATGAAAGTTCTGCGCCCTAGACAAGAAGTGGCAATCCGCCATATTGTATTCTACTATTCTATTGTCTACTATTAATGATGAATGTAGGAGACTGACACATATTTTCGCTATATTAGAAGACATCGACGATTTTCATAAACGTCAAAATACATTTGCGAATTGCCCCTTGTTCAGCGGGACTGGAATTCGTAAAGGTTGAAGAAATTCTCGATTCTCTTTGAATGTTGGAGCTATTAATATGCTGTGCTCTGGTGGCACTCAGCTGGACGGCCTCTTTAGATACCTTTTCACGCCCCTTTTGAAGGACCCGGAATTATAGGAAGAAGGAAACACGTGAGCTGGCAGGGAGTTCCAGGTCTTAATGGTGCGGCATAGGAATGATTCACCGAACCGTTTGGTTCTAGAAGGTATATTCTGCACCGTATGCGGGTGACATCTAAGCCCTGCACGTGTTGTCCTGTGGAGGAAAGGAGAGGGTGGGACTAGTTGAAAAACTCAGCCAAGTGTATATACTACCCTGAACCGTTTCTGGACTGTGCTAAAGCTTATTGGATAAGGAATCGGCGTTACGATCGAGACGTTCGAATCCTGGCTATTACACTACCACAAAAAATGCTAGCTTACCTGGAGGTGTTAAAATATTAATATTTTTAAAATCCATACTAATATTATAAATAAAGTAACTCTGTATGTCTGTTACGTATTCACGCCTAAACCACTGAACCGATTTTGATGAAATTTTATATAGAGATAGATTAGACCTTGAGAAATGACATACCTAGGCCATGTTTGGTCGCGATAACCGACATCCACGCGGGCGGAGCCGCGGGCAACAGCTAGTGTGTGCGAACCGGACGTCGGAGGGCGCAGAACGACCTCCGTCCTCCATGAGCGCTGGCCTGGGGGTGACCGGTGGAGCTGCCTGTCACCCTAGCAGAAGCAGGCCGCGGCGGCGGCGCAAATTGCGCCTCCCCGTAACCTGGCTAGATGGGGACCCTGCGGTCCCCACAACCCGAAGGGGGCCATCTCGAGAGAGATGGTCCTGTGTCTGCCGGGGTGCGAGATATATACTTTTGGCAATCTCACCTCCGACAACCAAGGACCCAAGACGGCGTGCGTTTTAGTCGGTTCGAGTCCGACATAACCACCTCCACCGGCTCCGTGGGGGTGGTATCCGTGGGGATTTATCGCACGATAAAAAAAAAACAGCTAGTGTGTAACGAAACCTACACATCGTTTACTACAAATATCTGTTACATTCCAGCTCGCCTGAAGCGCCGGGTGCTCACCACAAAGGAGATTGAGTACCTTCGTGACCACACGCCACAACTCAAGAAGGGCTCCTCTCAGATGTTCCGCAACATGAGAGACAAGGGTATGTTATCTGTTAGCTGTCTTCTCAGATATCCATATGTTATCGCTCCATTCGTCCCTGGAGTTGATATCATCTCCATCAATGAAGTACTAATGCGTGTCTTAAAACTTTTCAGGCATCATCTCCTACACCGAGTATCTTTTCCTTTTGTCAATTTTAACAAGTGAGTATAAATTGTTTTACATAAATTTCATGTCAATGACTTTTTTTATAAAGTTCACGTCAATTTGACTTCACCTCGCCTAATGGCAAGCTAAAGGCAATGTCTCAATATTTTACGAAAGAGGGTCACCATCGTAAACATGTACCATGTTAACAGTGGTGGCACTCAGCTTGACGGCCTCATCAAATGCCTTTTCACGCACCGCTTAAAGGACCCAGGACTGTAGGAAGAAGGAAACACATGAGCTGGCAGGCAGTCCCAGGTCTTAATGGTGCGACATAGGAATGACTTTATGACTTTCTTTCGGGGGTAGTGAAACAGTGTCATCATGACCATCTTCATATCCATTTCCAAATTGGGTCCAAAAGCCAGTCTGCAAATAGTTAAACAGTTTCACTATTGTCCTCATAGCCATATCCAAGTTGCGAAGATCCGCGTATACTTTTGGTTGGTATTTTGGCGGTTTCGTAAGGTACTGCCGTCTGGCAATATCGAGAGGGAAGCCTCCGCCAGAACCTGTTATTTAACAGGGACACCAACCGCCCCGAAGGTAGTATGACTCTCTGTGATACATTCGATTTTGACTGCCAGCTTACGCTTCAAGTACGAACTATGTATCTAATATAAAGCCAACGAAGCGAGAGAAAAAAGGTAAACAAAGTTTCAGCGGTTCCAAACTGTTTTATTTGAAAATTATTACATATCACTTCAAACGGAATGCGTCAGGAATGAGATGGCGGATCTGACTGTTTAAAACCGCTGTGCTGACAGCTTTCCTGTACTACGAAACCCAAGCGCGAGCGTTCTTCCTATATCTATGTACGAAACACGCAATGACAGCTGTCGCTCGGCCATTGTCGCGTACGTGTATCTTGTGCGACAAGGACAGAGAAACTAATCGCTAGTTATCGCAACGTAACTCAGTAATGGTCGCTTTGTTTACCTTTTTCCTCTCGTCTCGTTGGCTTTACTTTTAAAATTTGTACTAAACTCACGTCTTTTCTCACATAAAGCTTGAATTTAGTTCCCTTAAGGAACTGTACTCATGATCCACCAGGTAATATTTCTGTAATAGATAATTTTGGCAAATTTCAGAACCCGCTTCAGGATTCCGGATCGCGTTCAACATGTTCGACACAGACGGCAACCAGAGAGTTGATAAAAATGAATTTCTAGTCGTGAGTACCCAAAAGTATTCTTCTTACTATTTTGTGTGGTACAAGTTATAAACTGAAGACAAGATGTCAATAAGAATCGCTAGAGTTAACAGCATTTCCTGATATGTAGATAGACGCTTGATTCCCGGTAGTGTAGAATTTGGGCCACCCCATCTCATCCCATGCGGTGTCGTACAAGGCGGCTAAGGGATAAGGCTGTTTAACATCGGACAGATACATACAGCCCAGACTCAATCTTAAAATCTGGGTGCGGCCGCCTCCAGGGCGCGGCCACCTCCTGGGTGCGGCCGCCTCCTTCTGCGAGCAAGTAATGCTCGAGAAGGAGGCGGCCGGTCGGGTCCGGACAAGACTCCGGGCCCGGGAAGCCCGCGCAAGCAAAGGCGAACCGGACGACGGAGGTCGCAGAACGACCTCCGACGTGGTTGACTCCGGGGGTGACCGGTGGAGCCGCCTGTCACCCTAGCAGAAGCAGGCCGCGGCGGCGGCGCAAAATGCGCCTCCTCGTAACCGGGGCTAGATGGGGACCCTGTGGTCCCCACAACCCGAAGGGGGGCATCTCGAAAGAGATGGTCCTGGGTCTGCCGGGGTGCGAGAGATATGCTTTTGGCAATCTCACCTCCGGCAACCAAGGACCCAAGACGGCGTGCGTTTTAGTCGGTTCGAGTCCGACATAACCACCTCCACCGGCTCCGTGGGGGTGGTATCCGTGGGGATTTATCGCACGATAAAAAAAAAAGACACAATCTCAGATAAAGGCTCGAGTCAACAATAGCGCCCGGGATACGGCAATAGGCTCACCCCCTATTACGTGGGACCGAATAGAGAGTTAAAAAACAAGGTAGATAGTAGTTATCATAATAGGCAGCCTCTGTGGCGTGGCGGTAGTGAACGCGACTGCCACGCAGGTGGCGCGGGTTCGATCCTCGCTCATTGCAAATATTTGTATGCATGAATATAGTATTTGCATTGGTATGGATGTTTTGATGTATAATATGTATGTATTTACAAAAAAAAGTATCCAAGTATGTTTATCCGCATTCTAGATTCCATAACACAAGCTAGTTAAGCTTACCATGAGGGTAGATAGCGTTGTGTGGAATGTTGTGGAATATTTTTTATTTATTTATCGCAATTTAAATTTTGCTATACTTACAATAATATTAACGGGAATTAACGCGATCATGGTATAAGTACATACATACCTTTAATTTTGCTGTCGTAATTTTATTTTTCAAACCTCTTACCCATCTTTTCAAAGCTACGTAAGTCACGATAATATAGTTAATTCCGTTCCCTATTTTCCCTTATAACTTGTACCACACAGCCGTAGAAGTAGTCGGTGTGTGAAATCTAGTGCACAAGCTACAATAGATGCTACAGCACTGTTGGATAATGAAGTAGAAATAGTTTGTCCTGCAGTTTATTGTGGCGAATTTATAACTATAAGGCCCGTATTCTAGAATGACACTCAGCCTGAATCTCAATTTATCTGAGGACAGATTGTATAGGCCATTTGCATGGAGAAGGAAATGATAGCGGAGTTGTTGCAAGGCAATCGAGTCGCGTGCCATCCAAACGTCAAATGGACTCATTCGGTATGAACGATATGAAGTCTTTCGACTTTTGACACCCCGCGCATCTCTCTTCCCACCCGCATTCGGCGACGCGTTTTTATTAGGCGAATTATCAATGGGGCATCTCCGGTACTTAATCATATTCTGTCCTCCGCAATCTGTCTATACAATATGTCATCAGACAAATCGTGATTCAGGCTGAGTGTCATTCTAGAAGACCTACTAATCAAAAAAATGAGTGAGATTGCAGTTAATACATATTTATACTGCTTACCTTTAATAATATAAGATATCCAATCACACAGGCTCTCGCCTATTTTACGTTTAAACCTTTGAAAACCAGCTAGGTCAGTTTTATAATTTCGCCAAAATAAATGTTTTTTTGTGCACAGTATGTTTACAAACCTACTGATAACAGTAGTTGGAGCACAGTACGCCAAGTCTTCATATAACAAGGAACCAAGAATAATAAATATACACTTTATTTATTATATTTTATTTAAATTAGTAGAAGCATGAGTTCTATTGTTTATTTTTTTTTTTTTTTATAATGTATATTTAGATCCAGCGTCTTCTGGGTGGTACTTTCAAGGAGCGTAAAGATTTGGATCCCAAGAGCAAGGAGGCAGTGAGTTGACACAATGCTTGTGGAAGGGATTCTGCCTCGCTGCAAAAACACCGTTTGAAATTTTGACTCGATTTAACTCCAAAAATTTAATATTTTTCAGTTATTTTTGTTCTTTTTTTAGTGGAATGTATTTTTTTTATATATATATTTCGTTTAAATATCAAGTTGAAACTTCAAACTATGGACTTTCATAATTCAAATAGTGCCAGTCTTTTTTGTTGATATATCTGTTTATGTGTATTTTGTAACGTTTTAATTTTAAAAGTTTTTGCATCTGAATTCTGGGACAAAGTATGAAGTCCCTGTTTTGTTGAATTACTCCCAATGAAATAATTAAAAAATCCTAATTAAATTTTACTAAATCTTACTAAGTTTGAATAAAGAAAATTTTAAATTTGAGCAATCGATTTGAATAACATTAAGAGTGCTTATAATCAAACAAATTGGCCAACTTTGAGCGTCATAAAATAATAGTTTTTTTTTGCTTTTGTTTTCAGTTTTTATTGTCTATGTTTATCTAATGATATGTAAATATTAATGATATATTTATGTGTGTATTATGTGCTCACCGCGTTTAGCTGCTTTCATTAGTGTCTACAAGTGCCGCAAGGAGCAGGGCAAGTCAAACTGAGGTGACTTCGAGCCCGTCCACAGTAAGTCCAGTATGGGCCCTCCTATTGTCCGTACTCTGTCGTAACGTCGTCGTATCTCTTCTATAGATATTCGTAGTTAATGTTAATAATATATCTGTGAATTGTTTGCTCTTGCATAACATTGTTTTAGCTTTATAATTTTAGAAATATAAATAAATTTATTAATCGTACTTAATTTACTTATTTTTAAAACGAGTTGTAATTAAAGTATTTCAATTAATATATTTTAAGATATGCACGGCTAAACGAGTGTCGTACATATTATGTAATTTATTTAATATTAGGTAGGTCGATCTAATTAGATTCGTATGTTTTTATTGTATGTACCTGTACCTACATGTTTTGTTTGTATATATGATATAGTAAATGTATATATAGGTAAGTAACGCAATTACACGCCTCTGCCTAAACTCTAAGATCTTCACATAACACAAGATTTGTAACTATGTGTATTAACGCCGAAAAATTTACCGTATGCGAAATCTTTGTTGTGTAAAAAATTAAATACTGGATGATTCTTCTATAGTCGTTTTAGATAAAAAGAATTTGGGTACAGTTTCTTATAGCAAAATCATCTGGAAGTGTTAATTTAGCGAAAGAAAATTTTTTTTTTTTTTGATAATGTATGGGAACAATGTTCAGGTGAAAAGGAAAATGTGTGTGGTTGTAATTTTTTTTTTATGGTGATTTTGCTTTCGAAACTGTTCCTAAGGTCTTTTTTTTTTTTCTTAAAAAGAATATTAGAACCGAAGTTACTAATATTCCCTCTAACCCCTCCAACTAAGCTAAAATGCTTGTGCTAGGAGTGGGTTCACGCCGGTAGTGTAATGGCCAGGATCGAACCCGGGACCTCTCGATCGTAAGGCCGACTCCTTAACCACTAAGCTATCCGAAACGACTATAAATTCACCCTGTATAGTATGTACCTTATTGGAAATTTAATGTATTTTAGGAGTATCAGCAAAGAGGATTTTTTTCAGAAGTAGGTATTCAAATATTGTCTACAACACTTCAATGACGAAGGGTAAGAGAGAGAAGCCGCAAAAATTACCTCGAACGTTTTATCATACGCCATGCAACCTATTGGGAAGCCGGCAGGAATCGTGTTATAGGAACCCCTCGCCACTTTAATTAGAACTGGACAATATTGACATTTAAAAAAAAAATACTTACATACCTGAGCAATTATATAGATAGGTACCTACCTAATAATTTTTACTCAATCGGATCTGACACTTCATTCGGCTTACATGTGAAGCACACTATAAATAATTATACTGCGTTTGAATTAATTTCACAGTAATAATTATGCTAACTATACAAATCGAATACATCGCGATCGCCTTACACGGATAAAAATAGAAGGGAAATTTGAATCACATCGGGCGTGTCTCGGTAGCCGAGTTGGTCAAGGCATTCCCCCTGTAAGGGAAAGATCGCGGGCTCGAGTCGCGCCCGAGAAGATTCATTTCTCCCTATGTATTCGAATAATACTGCGTAATGAAGTAATAGTCATAGTCATAGTCATAATCATTTATTTTTCAATATAGAACAATAAAATTGTTTCTTATTGACGTCAATTTTAATTCTACTTAATCTAAGTTTACCACCGCTTCCAAGGCGCTGGTGGAGAAGAAACGGCGCAACAAACTACACGGCGGCATTTTTTGGACGTCAATTTACAATATTTATTTTCTTAAAGCTAAATGTCAACAAGTATATAAAACTCTTTATAATTAAGAATAAAAACAAAGTTACATAATGTAACAAATAAGTCACGTAACTAATTACGAGGGGCCTGCACCATGCTAATTTTAATCAATCAATCAATGGTGAATATTAAGAGGTTTTGGTCTACTCTTTCCACCCTCTCCAGGGTTGGTACAGGATAAAACCCTGTACCAACCAAGGCCTTTGAGTTTTCCTTCAAAATCTTACCTACTACCTAACTACCAAAATCTTAGTAGTCCTAACGAAATTTTAAATTACCATACAAGATATGTATACCATCGCCTCTAAGCTTATACTTCTGCGTACATAGATAAAGCAAAGATTCTTCGCAGTCGGTAAAACGCTAGTGTAATGTGTTTAACGTGTCGAGGGTGTTTACAGATGGAGAAAATCTTCAGTTTCGCGTGGCGCGGCAAGAGAGGACTGACAGAGGATGGTAAGGACGACGACAAACCGCACGAGAACTTCGTTAATGATGACCAGGGGCTGCAGAGGAGACATCTTGTCGATACTTTCTTGCAAGTAAGTAATCCTATGCCGCACGACTAAGACCTGGAACTCCCTGCCAGCTCACGTGTTTCCTTCTTCCTACAGTCCCGGGTCCTTTAAGCGGGGCGTAAAAATGCATCTAATGAGGCCCTGAAGCTGAGTGCCACCACTGTTAACATAGTACATGTTTGCGATGGTCACCCTCTCTCAGAGACTTTGCCTTTAGCTTAACATCAGGCGAGGTGAAGTCACATTGACGTGTCCTAGATAAAAAAAAATACTTCTACAGCTTTTTAGAGTTCCTTACTGAAAGGGTAAAAACGGAACCCTATTATACCCCAGGATATATATCTTGGACCTAAAACATGATCTATACGCCCAGTACATGTTTCTTGGGCGTCTTTTGAGAATAGCGCGGCGTGCTATGGCGTCTGGGTCAGCCGGGGTGCGAGGGATATGTCGATGACAACCTCACCTCCGGCCTAGCACCACGACCCTCAGTCCGCGTGCGGTTTTAGTCGGTTCGAGTCCGACATAATCTCCCCTTCCAGCTCCGGCGGGGGAGGAATCCGAGTGGATAAAGAAAGGGGTTCTATGGTGGTGGAAGAGCTCAAATTCACCAAGCATAGATTATTCTGTGTGCACCCAGGCCTCATTCCCTCGCGACTTGAGGTTATATGCCGGTAACTAATGATGTACCTATTATATTTTTATAGATACGTCATTCAGGAACATGGTGGCTGTCAAAAATGGCCCAAACATTAAGTATAAAAAAATAGCTACTTACTAATAATACGTCAATATTATTAATTTATATGTATTTTATTATAATTTATATCGAAAATAATATTATTATTACTAACTAGCTTTTGCCCGCAGCTCCGCCCGCGTGGATATCGGTTATCGCGAACAAACATAGCCTAATCCTTTCTCAAGGTCTAATCTACCCCTATACCAAATTTCATCAAAATCGGTTTAGTGGTTGAGGCGTAAAAGTGTAACATACAGACAGACAGAAAGACAGACAGAGTTACTTTTGCATTTATAATTAAGTATGGATTTATTGATAAAGACGTGACGTATTGATTTTTCTGTAGCACGCTGTCGCGTCTCCTGATCGAAGGACAAAATGATGACCAGGTCATAAAATTTTGTGTGAACAATATATCTATAGTTTATAATATATCAATGCCGGTAACTAAGTATACCTACCACTATTTGGTCTGTCAATTTGACTGCATTACGCTTGGTGGTAAGCTTAGATAGGCGTCGCTCGAGAATTTATTTGTAAAGAAATCCTATAACCAGATTGCAGCGCCATCAATCGAATGCTAAAAAAGATATTATCCGTCTATGAAGCGGATTTGTACCTATATATGTATATTGTGTATATCGTATCAGAACGTAATCGATATAGCATAAACTTTTTGAGATTTTGAAGCGTACACAACCCAACTTTTCCGAGTTCACCTTGGCCTCGGATGCAGACAGCATAAAACGTCTACACGATGATGATGATGATGACAAGCCAATCTAATATTTACATATACCTATATATTTCCAGGTGCACTTCTTCGGCAAGAAAGGCACTAACGACCTGAAGTTCGAGGGCTTCAAGCAGTTCATGGAGAACTTGCAGACAGAGGTACTCGAGCTGGAGTTCCACGAATTCGCGAAAGGTAAATGGAATATTTTTATTCAGATTAGAAATTAACTTCATTGTACATACTTACAACAATAGGTAAAATTCACATTGTTACTACTTTGCTATATAAACATAAATAAATAATAAATATTCCACAACATTCTACACAACGCTATCTAGACCCATGGTAAGCTTTTATAGCTTGTGCTATGGAATCTAGAATGCGGATAAACATACTTATATACCTTTTTTTTTTTTTGTAAATACTTACATATTATACATAGAAACACCCAGACCAATGCAAATAGCCATATTCATGCATACAAATATTTGCACTGAGCGGGGATCGAACCCGCGCCTCCTACGTGGCAGTCGCATGCACTACCGCCACGCCACAGAGGCTGTCTTATACACATAATCTAATATATAAAATTCTCGTGTCACAGTTTTCGTTGCCATACTCCTCCGAAACGGCTTGACCGATTTTGATGAATTTTTTTGTGCTCATCCGGTATCTATGAAAATCGGCCAACATCTATTTTTCATACCCCTAAATGGTGCAGCGGGAACGGGATCTGACGCGGATCGCGGGGTGGGAAAAAATTGGCGGTACGAAGTTCGCCGGGACAGCTAGTATCTCTATAACTCTATCATATCAATATCACATAATATCAATATAACATAATATCGAATATCTTACTTACTTATTCCCAATAGTATAGTAGCCTAGTGGTATGGGTAATGGACTGCTGAGACGAGGTCTCGGGTTCGATCCCAGGTTTACCATGGCACACACCAATGACTTTTCGATGCTTTTCGAAGTTATGTGTGTATTTATCGCAGGTTTATAAGTGCCCGGTTAATGGCAATAGGCTCGCCACCTATTACAATGGGATCTAAAAACATAAACTGGCGAAATGTGGGTGCTAGCACTTCAGCCTACCCCTTCGGGGAATATAGGCGTGAGTTTATGTTATGTATAATGTTATTCCCAATTGAAATGTGTGAAAATTTTGGCGCAGAAATGTTGCCGCACGAACACGCCCAAAGACAAATTAGCAAATTAAATTTCTATGATTCCAGGCCACGAAACAATATCCGAAGTGGACTTCGCGAAGATTCTCCTCCGGTACACGTACCTAGACACGGATGAATACGACATGTACTTAGACCGGCTGCTCGACCGCATGAAGAATGAGGCTGGCATCACCTTCGAGGAGTTCAAGACTTTCTGCCAGTTTCTTAACAATCTCGAGGACTTTACGATAGCTATGAGGATGTATACGCTGGCTGATCATCCTATCTCTAAAGGTAAGCGTCAATCTTTTTATCCACGACGGGTCGGAAACGGATTTGAGGTGAAAGGATGCTTGTGTGTTTGTTTGTTTGTGCAAATCCATATTGCCATTTTCTCCAAAAATACTAGTCCGATTTTAATGCAATTTTCAATTATTGGTTCGGGTTTGATTGGCGCATGTCCTTAGATAGGTGTTTCGGTGACATTTTGAATTATTTTTTATAAGTCGTGGGTTTTTTCAAATTTTTTAACTTGGCTTTTTATCCTTATAGTAGGAATCTGCTACACTTAACGAGTAAGACACTTTGTACTTTTCCACTATTTTTTATTTTTCACCTGACCGGTTTCGTCTCAAGCCATACCATACCTTTGAGAATGCCCTGAGGCGAAACCTGTCAGGTGAAAAATAAAATATAGTGGAAAAGTACAAAGTGTCTTACTCAATATATTTTAGTAGGAACATTATTTTCCTGTTTTTTTTTTCAGTTTGACCAGTAGATCAAACAGGAAAATTGTATTTTTTTTAGTGTAGTAGTAGGTAGTGACCAACCGGAGCATTTGTTCCGATCGGCACTTAGTGCATGGATTTTTACTTATTGAACTAACTAGTTAAATAAAGCTAAAGTAATATAGGGATTCATATATATATGAAGTTCTTAACGGTACAACTATGAATAGACTGGTATAAGGGACAATGTACAGTCAACATCAGAAAAATGTTGACATACAAACTACTCAAAATGATCTTAATTTCGTTTTTTTACCCTCTTCCAGTTGATCGATTGTTGTGATAGGTATTTGGTACACACCTTTAGTTCGGACAATAATACCACAATATAAATAAATAAAACAGTTTGTTTTGCTCTTAATACGAGATTTCTAAGATCATTTTGAGATTTCGCCGTCATGATATTTATGACGCTGACTGTACCATGTTCTCATTTTGAAGGTGTTGACTTAAGTAATTTTTTAGCTATCTGGTATGATTTTTTTTTTTTTTTTATTTATTTATTATCACATAAAATCATTAATGTACATTTTTGTTAAAATTAGCACTTATAAACCACTAGGGTTTGCCTAGTACTAAAACATACGGTCAGTTAGGTTTACACAAAGTTCTTTATACAATAACATGCATAAAATAAAACTACCTACTTATTTGTTTTTAGTTGGAGATTCTTTTACAATTTACAAATTATTTGGGAACAAAAAGATTTAAGCTTGTGCTTAATATTCTTTTTTGTTACTACATCTATTAGGTCTCTCGGCAATTTATTAATTAGCCGAGGAACAATGTAGGTAGATGTTCTTTCCCCATACACATTGATAGCACGTTCAGTGCACAGCCGGTTTTGCGCCATCGCTCGAGTATACACAGGATGCTCAATTTTGGTTTTTAATTTATCGTTAAAAAAGTGGTCTACTAATATGTTGTGTGTGAATTTTATATGAATAGGTAACACTTTACAATATTTAAATAGGCTAATTTCGTCATTATAATATTTTTCTTTAATTTTCGTTGGAACAATGTTCTTAAGAATTTTTAATTGTAACTTATAAATTTGATTTAAATAGCTATCATAGGTTCGTCCGTAACTAGTTAGACCATATTGAATGTGCGAGTCTGCTAGAGCATAGTACAACATAACCTTGATCTTGAAGGGAATCCTATTTTTTAGTAGAGTGATACTTGCCAAAAACTGTCTTAGTTTATTACTCACATAATCAATGTGACAGCCCCAATTAAATTTGGAATCAATTACCATACCAAGGTAGGTTTGCGTCTTTACGACTTGTATAGATGGGCAGCTACATGTAAGTGTAACAGAATTGTGCAAACAGATGTGATCATGGGCAATGAGGTCAGAACGAAGGATTTGACGCTGGTGTGGTGATTTGATGACTAGTAATTTAGTTTTGTTTACATTGAGTACCAGTCCAGCGTCATGGCACCATCTTAGTAGTGTATCGAAGTCAGACTGCAGTTTATCAAGGGCCTTCTGGGGGTCCTTGTCAGCTACTATGATACAGGTGTACTCCGCAAACTGGTAGCACATACCGTGCTCAACGCAATCGTGCATATTATTAACATATGATAAAAAATGTAAAGGTCCTAAGACTGAGCCTTGGGCCGTGCCTTCGGTGACTAACATTGCTTGACTCATGGTATTACCAACTTTTACAGAGAATGTTCTGTTTTGTAGATAATCACCACACCATGTTAGTAAAGGTCCTCTTATGCCGCAAGTATCAAGTCTGTTTATTAATTTACTATGATTTAGAACATCAAATGCTCGAGAAAAATCTATAAACAGAGCTAGAACCACCTTTTTTGCATTTAGGTTATTATTAACCTCATCAGTAAAATCGGACAGAAGATTGACAGTTCCCTTCCCCTTTTGAAAACCATATTGCTTTTCATAGAGTACATCGTGTTTCTGGTAGAAGTTATGTATTTGTTCCACTACAGTTTTTTCCACTACTTTATCAATGGTGGAGAGCAATGTAATTGGGCGATAGTTCGAGTATTCACTTCGTTTCCCCTTTTTAAAGATAGGTCTTACACATCCTTCTTTTAGTGCGGCTGGATAAATTCCTGTTTTTATGCTTGTATTTATTAGATTGGCTATAGCTACTGATATGTCCTTTCCTACGCATTTAATATCAGATACTGTAATATTATCCAAGCCGGGAGCTTTTCTCGGATTCAAGGCTTTTACAATGTTACGCACTTTTGCGCTTGAAGTTTTTTGGAAGCGAATACTGGAACTATCCGGCTTACAGTATTTTTTGGGGTCCAGTAGTGAATCATTACATTTTGGAATGATGGCTTTCACCGTCCTATCAAATTCATTTGCGAAATTCTGTGATATTTGTTTGAAAGAGAGACTCTGCTCGTCAAAGGCTTTTTCTATCGCGGTGTCAATTGATAATTTTACACGGCCTAGCATTTGGTTAAGAATTCCGTATAATTTCTTTGGGTTTCTAAAGTTTTCTTGTATAGTTTTCATGTAAAAGGCATTTCTTTTGTAATCTAATAATTTATTTACTTTGTTTCTAATTTTGTTGTATTCTAATCTTGCAGCTGGATCGTATGAACTATTTTTCCAGATTTTGAACAGTTTGTCCCGTTTATCACAGAGTCGCACAATATTTCCATCTATCCAAGGAGCTCTGAAACGTCTTAATTTTTGTCTCAATTCTGTACCAGACGTGGCAGACTTTTTTGCGTTATTAAGGGATTCTTTAATGAAGTTAAGGATTTCATTTGAACATGACATATTATCGGTAACGGTCCAATTATTTTTTTTTTTTTTTTTTTTTTTAATAAAGGCAAGGCAAGGCTTTTAACGCGTACATTTTCTACCATCAATTGGGAGGTGGATGTACTATTTATTACCTAGTTTTTTTTTTAAATTGCATATTGTTTTTTTTAATATTTCATCCTGGCTGTATATTTTTTTTTTATCTAGGACACGTCAATTTCACTTCACCTCGCCTGATGTTAAGCTAAAGGCAAAGTCTCGGAGAGAGGGTCACCATCGCAAACATGTACCATGTTAAAGGTGAAGGCACTCAGCTTGACGGCCTCATTAGATGCCTTTTCACGCCCCGCTTAAAGGACCCGGGACTGTAGGACACACGTGAGCTGGCAGGGAGTTCCAGGTCTTAGTCGTGCGTCACTGAAACGCTTGTATACTCTGCACCGTATATGGATGGCATCTTAGTCCTGCACGTGTCGTCCTGTGAAGTTATCTTACATGTTATTTCCATATGGAGAACTGCCCTTTACTTTAGTCTCCTTCTACGATACCCACATGAGGGGGGGTGACCGTGGCCCTATTCTATTCCACCGGGAACCAACATCCATACTAATATTATAAATGCGAAAGTAACTCTGTCTGTCTGTCTGTCTGTCTGTCTGTCTGTATGTTACGCTTTCACGCCTAAACCACTGAACCGATTTTGATGAAATTTGGTATAAGGATGTATTGAACCTTGAGAAAGGACATAGGCTATGTTTGGTCGCGATAACCGACTTCCACGCGGGCGGAGCCGCGGGCAAAAGTTAGTAGTTAATAAATAAGACATCACAATATTCTCTGCCCAGACGAGTTCCACCGCGCCGTGAAGATCTGCACGGGCGAGTCGCAAACGGAGCACCTGGTGTCCACCGTGTTCGCGATCTTCGACGCGGATGGAGACGGCCTGCTCAGCTACAAGGAGTTCATCGCCATCATGAAGGATCGCCTGCACAGGGGCTTCAAGGTACGTACACGCCCCACTCACGTAACCTCTTCCCATCAGGTGGGCCGTGTGCTTGTCTGCCACTAGTGGTATAAAAAACATGAGAGGGAGCCGGAGGGCGAGCTGAAAGCCAATCGTACTAATAAAATGATATTCGAAATTCAATCTCGATCCCCCAATCTCAAATGTAAAAAAATAAAGTTTTTTTCATTGAACTCACGCTTGATAAAAAATTAATACATCAAAATTGTTTTCCAAGAAAAGATGAAATGGTTCCTTAGACAGATTCTCTGTATATTCTTTGGTAGAAAATACTACCATATATATTAAGTTTATGATACTACCTATTCTTTATCTAAGTGCTGCTGTCCCAATTGAAAACCTTCCTATGTTCATCAAAATGAAATGCAAAATGTATCGATCTATTACTTTATTACAATCTTTATTTTTTTACATTACTCATTAAAATATCAAAATAAAATATCAAAATAAAATATCAAAATAAAATATCAAATAATTTCAACAATATAATTATAGCAGGCATCTTTATAAAATTAGAATTTTAATAACAAATAAACATTTGTTATGATATGACAGAGTTAAATAAACGAAGGAAAATATATAAATAAATTTTATAATTATTATAAAAGAAAAATAGCACAAAAAGATAATTTGCGACCCTGCCAGGATTCGAACCTGGAATCTTCTGATCCGTAGTCAGACGCGTTATCCGTTGCGCCACAGGGCCGGTTGGTGTAAGTGTCGAAATTATTTGCCACGTGTCACGATACTGGGCTTAACCAATTCAAGGTTGTTTTTTATAACACGGCCACGTGGCAAAACAAAATGACCTCATTCATAGTAATTTCCTATTTTAAATATTCATTTGGCATTCAAGGCCGATATTTTGAATCGTCTGACTAGAATACACGTATTATAAAGTGCCAAGATAGGTAGCAAACAAGCATATAGCTCGTATCATATATCTTGGACTGCGCTCGTATTTTTTCTGTAATAATCTATGCTTGATGAATTTGAGCTCGTCCATCGCAGTGCTATATTCAAAATACATCCAAGAAACGTACACTGCGCGTAATAGAGCACATTTTGAACACATTTTAGGTCAAAGATATATTCGGGCTATACTTACATGGCCTAATGGTACGGGAGCTAGCAACGTTTTCGAGAAAGAATTTCAGGTCAGCTGATTTTGTGATATGCTCTTGTTCTTGCTCTTTCGGTTAGAGTCTGGGCTATCTGGCTGGCGGGAGCGGTTGCGTTCATTACTGCGCACCCTACCTGTCCAGGTGATAATCCTGGATTTTCAAAACATTTTAAGAGGCGTAATTTTAATTTTTTTGTTTTTAAATAAGACTACCTGACATACTTTTTTTATTGCCAGACATTTCTGACATTGCTAATTATGTGCCATACGCGATTCTTTTAATTTTTTTTATTAAAATTTAAAAGTATTTTATAATGTCTGTAATTTTAACATTATGTTATTTAAGATAAGAAAAGCTTAAAATTAATTTGCCAGACATTAATTCGATTGTTAAACCTTGAATTAAAATAAAAAAGGCATGAAAAGTATTGCAGTATGATGCTAGTAGTTTGAAAGAGACAGTTGCAGAATAAGCTGAGAATAAGACAGAGAACCATTGCAAATATACCATTGATATTATCTGACCTCCTCCTCGTAACCTGTAGCCTAGCCCTGAATTCCTCAGTAAGGTACTGAGAGGATTCAGTGCTAAGCAGAACCAAAGGGGACTCAAACTGACACCTTGGAAAATGCCTCGCTCAATATTTATTGGTTCGCCGTTATTGCACACCCCTCGACATCCTGGATAGCTAAGAACTGTTCTCCATTGCCTCATACATGACGCCAAGAAGATGCACAGAGTTGTATCTACTTTATACAACTCTAGCACCCTCAGGAGCCATGTATGGGGCACAGAGTCGAACGCTTTCTTATAGTCTATCCAGCATGTCGATAGATTCTTACGGCTACGGCGAACTTGTTGACTAATGGCCATATCAATGAGGAGGAGCTCCTTAGTACCACGGGCCCCACTCCTACATCCATTCTGAGAGGCACTCATAACAGTGTTTGTAGAGATGTGCTTTGTTATTTTATCTCTCAGAATAGATGTAAGAAGTTTATAGACCGATGGTAAACACGTGATCGGTCTATAGTTACTGGGGTTCGAGGTACTTCCTGTCTTATGGAGCAGGTGGGTAACACCAGTGGTCATAAAAATTGGCAACGCCCCTGACTCGATAGCAGCCTATTATTATCATTATTTTGTTTCTCGGGTGTATCATATTCTGCGCTCGGGGGTGGTATCCGCCATGTGTGACTATCCCTAGCATATTAAACTCTCTTATAAGGGCCTCTACGTTTTGGCACCGGCCCGACGCACGCCTTCCAAAGGACCGGGACTCCATAGTCCCGAGAGTCACGGAACGGAGAAACAAAATAATAATAATAATAGGCTGCTATCGAGTCAGGGTCGTTGCCAATTTTTATGACCACTGGTGTTACCCACCTGCTTCATAAGACAGGAAGTACCTCGAACCCCAGTAACTATAGACCGATCACGTGTTTACCATCGGTCTATAAACTTCTTACATCTATTCTGAGAGATAAAATAACAAAGCACATCTCTACAAACACTGTTATGAGTGCCTCTCAGAATGGATGTAGGAGTGGGGCCCGTGGTACTAAGGAGCTCCTCCTCATTGATATGGCCATTAGTCAACAAGTTCGCCGTAGCCGTAAGAATCTATCGACATGCTGGATAGACTATAAGAAAGCGTTCGACTCTGTGCCCCATACATGGCTCCTGAGGGTGCTAGAGTTGTATAAAGTAGATACAACTCTGTGCATCTTCTTGGCATCATGTATGAGGCAATGGAGAACAGTTCTTAGCTATCCAGGATGTCGAGGGATGTGCAGTAACGGCGAACCAATAAATATTGAGCGAGGCATTTTCCAAGGTGTCAGTTTGAGTCTCCTTTGGTTCTGCTTAGCACTGAATCCTCTCAGTACCTTACTGAGGAATTCAGGGCTAGGCTACAGGTTACGAGGAGGAGGTCAGATAATATCAATGGTATATTTGCAATGGTTCTCTGTCTTATTCTCAGCTTATTCTGCAACTGTCTCTTTCAAACTACTAGCATCATACTGCAATACTTTTCATGCCTTTTTTATTTTAATTCAAGGTTTAACAATCGAATTAATGTCTGGCAAATTAATTTTAAGCTTTTCTTATCTTAAATAACATAATGTCAAAATTACAGACATTATAAAATACTTTTAAATTTTAATAAAAAAAATTAAAAGAATCGCGTATGGCACATAATTAGCAATGTCAGAAATGTCTGGCAATAAAAAAAGTATGTCAGGTAGTCTTATTTAAAAACAAAAAAATTAAAATTACGCCTCTTAAAATGTTTTGAAAATCCAGGATTATCACCTGGACAGGTAGGGTGCGCAGTAATGAACGCAACCGCTCCCGCCAGCCAGATAGCCCAGACTCTAACCGAAAGAGCAAGAACAAGAGCATATCACAAAATCAGCTGACCTAAAATTCTCACTTTCAAAACGTTACTAGCTCCTATACTATAACTGATGGTAACGTCTTCTAAGGAACTTTGCAACACGCTAGGTGTAACGTCTTGTAGGTGAGACTCTGGTGCACGTTTCCCTTTCGGGCTTTAGAGATCAGTCGGCAATCGTTCCCATAAAACCCCCATAAGTCAAATCTAAATACAATCAAGGCGTTATTCCTGGAGGGTTAGGCAGAGGTGACTTAACACCCACATTTCACCAGTCATTTTGTTCGGTCCCACGTAATAGGGGGTGAGCCTATTGCCGTATTCCGGTCACTATTGTTGACTCGAGCGTATATCTGAGGCTGAGTCTAGGCTGTATATATCTGTCTGATTTAAACAGCCCTATCCCTTAGTCGCCTTGTACGACACCGCATAGGAAGAGATGGGGTGGACCAAATTCTATTCTACCGGGAACCACGTAGCTAAATATCTATAATATAAATCTATAAATAAATAAAATCTAATGGAGAATAAATATGTAAGCTGACACTGGGCTCGAAGGTGCAAGCCTCGGCTACCAGCCGAAACTACGCTAAGTGATGATGATGATGATGATGAGTTTTTGTGATGACAAATATCTAGTTTATGAAACCACCAGTTGACAGCCTCTGTGACGTGGCAGTAGTGAACGCGACTGCCACGCAGGAGGCGCGGGTTCGATCCCCGCTCAGTGCAAATATTTGCATGCATGAATATGTCTATTTGTATTGGTCTGGGTATTTCTATGTAGATATAACATGTATATATTTACAAAAAAAAAATATCTAAGTATGTTTATCCGCATTCTAGATTCCATAACACAAGCTATAAGCTATGCTTACCATGGGTCTAGATAGCGTTGTGTAGAATGTTGTGAAATATTTATTAAAAAAGTATTATTAAAAGGAATATAAATTATTTTCCAGTCATACGCCAAGAACGAGGGTTGGGAAGCATTCAAGTCTTGCGTCAAACAAGAAATGAAGAGCGCCGTCTAAAATGACATAGTTAGTCGCCCGAACGAAGCTTCGGTCAACGAGTCATTATGTTTTACTTATTTTTCGCACGAAACTTCGCTCAACGATAGTCATCATGTTTTACTATTATTTTTAGTCAATAGCCGATTTATTTTCGTGACTGCTGCCATGTTTACTAAAGGAAAAGTGCATTTTTATTCTGTAATTCATACTATCATATTGCCACAGATTTATATCACTAAGATCTCCAATAAGCACTATAAATTTATATCTATTCTATCTTTGGGGTCTTTAAGTGTTTCTGATAGGACTGCACTTACTTTGAGAGGTTTTTCTAATGTTAACGAATCTGATAAGGATTGTTATTACCAGTCATATACAAAATGGAATTATTAAACACTAGCTTTTGCCCGCGGCTCCGCCCGCGTGGATGTCGGTTATCGCGACCAAACATAGCCTATGTCCTTTCTCAAGGTCTAATCTACCCTTATACCAAATTTCATCAAAATCTGTTCAGTGGTTAAGGCGTGAAAGCGTAACATACAAACAGACAGATAGAGTTACTTTCGCACTTATAATATTAGTATGGATATGGATTTCACAGTACCTATTTTTATAACTGCATGTTAAACCCGACTCTCTATTTGCTCCTTAAATAGAAATCTCTAAATTTTAATTCAATGGGTGGATTCATAATTTAATTTATAGCTACTCTAAGTAAATATACAAACGTTATATCACCAAATAAAACTACAGGTGGTATATTAGTTAACGATAAATAATTTTATACAAAAAACAATACTGACAGATACCTACTTAATTTACTTAGAAATTAGATAAATTAATGTAATACCAAATTCATCCCAAAGTCATGCAACGGGTCATTTCCTTTTAAGTAATTTTTTCTTTTTTATCAATAGATATTACCTACCTCATAAATCGAATAAATAGGGAAAAATGTATCTTCTCGGGCGGGGCTCGAACCCGCGATCTTTCCCTTACAGGGGGAATGCCTTGACTAACACGGCTACCGAGTCACGCCCGATGTGATTCAAATTTCCCTTCTATTTTTATCCGTCTTTAAGAATACGGATATTATGTCAAGTAGCAGAGGTACCTATTAAGTTTAATAGTTGAATGCAATTAAAGTATTTATGAATTCAATTTAATATACCTACCTATTTAAATTAATTAAGAAAAAAAAATTAAATGTAAATAATCTTATCTTACCACATCACAAAGTACACAAGTGTCGATAGCTTAACGGTTAACGAGTCGGCCTTATGAACGAGGGGTCCCAGGTTTGAACCCTGGTCATTAAACTCTACTACTAGCTTAGTTGGGAGGGATTAGAGGGAATATTAGTAATTTAATTCAGTTGCTCATATTCTTTAAAAAAAATGCATACAACGATAGTTTTATAATTACTTACCTAAAGTTATATGGATCGGCCTATTCAATATTTTGGTGATAAGTTAATTTACATTTATTTTAGTACAACTATAGATTAATTTCATTGAGTCATAAATATTATATTATAGCACAATTACTACTAGAATTATGCACAAACAGAATTTAACCCGTAATGTGTTGATAATTTCGTGATACCTATTAGAAAATTTTATTATGAAAAATATAATCTAACTCACTTTGTTATCTAATTAAGTACTAACATTAAGTAAGTCGTTTGAAAGTGAGATTTGAGATTATTTACTTATTTATTACGAAGTTACATAATAAGAGCTCTCGACACTCGACCAATCGTCATTTTATTTGTTCTATGAGAATAGTTTATCATAGAATAACAACGTGTCGCTTGTTCGATATCGTACAAATTATAATAAAACCAACAATTTCGTGAACTGAAAGAAGTCGCTACAATAATGTCAGATCGTGCTAAATCGTCGTTGATCTGCAATCAAACAGTGACTATCACAGAAATATTAAGATAGAATGGCCATCTGAGCGCGAAACGCGTGCCAACTTTTAAGACAATTCCTGTCCTATGAGACAGGAACTTTCGAACGCTTACTCAGTACTTTTAAGACCAGCAAATAACATCAATATGCATTTTGTGCTATTTCCAACTCAAGAATAAAAATGGACTGTTTTTTTTCGTTCTGACACTCTGAGGCCGTCCAGCTGAGTGCACTGTTAACATGGTACATGTTTCCGATGGTGACCCTCTTTCCGAGACTTTGCCTTTGCTTAACATCAGGCGAGGTGAAGTCAAATTGAAGTGTACTAAAAAAAAAAAATTCGCCAGATTTTGTTTTCGTCGGATTTTCGTTTTGCGAGATTTTTTTTTCTGACAGCATGTCACTTTGTTATGTCAAACGTACAGGTAAGGTTAAAATAAAATACAATAAATATGAGGACTAAATTTTAAAAATAGAGGCATTTCTTATCTCACGTAATTATTATTTACAGTGAAAAAGTTGACACGCGTGACATGCAGTTGAACACTGCATAAGGCTGTTCTATCCTAATATACCTACGTCTGTAGTGACAATCATAGTTCCTATTTTTGCCAATTTACGAAATCGTTGGCTTTAAATACTATATTATTTGCATTTGCGATTTATGAGCATTGAAAAAACTCAGTTTAGGCATTTTTTGGTTGTTGTTCGGTGAGGGAGCTCGAAGCAATGTTAAAGTCAGTATAATTTGTTACTTAACGCGTGAACAAAACATTTGCTAGTCATTAAGTATAGTGGGATAGTTCACAAACCAAGTTTGTTTCTACTCTTAGTTACCATGTATGCTATAAGCTACTTTCTGTATTTATTCATGTATTTGATCTGATCTAATTAAATGTTTGAACTTAACTGGAGTGCTTTTTCTTCAAACCTCGTCTCAGCAATTTGTCGCACAAAGATTTTCGGAACCTTTTTTTTTTCTTTTTTTTCGTGCAGATATCTTACCCTGGAGGGGAAGGGTGTGTCGGGCTTGAACCGACTAAATGCGCACGCCGTCTGTGAGTCGTCGTGCTGTGCTGTGAGATGAGGTTATCTTCGACATATTCCTCGCACCCCGGCTGACCCAGGGACTTCTCGGGAGGGGTCGGAACCCTAGGCAATCTGTTGATGAACGGATGAAGCTATGAGAGCTTTTTTGGGAGATCAAGCAGCAGTCTACAATACATCTCAAGGTAGGTAAGCTCAATAAAACTCCAATTAAGAATTACATATAATATTTATTTCGTTTCAAACATCAAATAGCATCCGTACTATACAACAATATCGCCGGCGTAGGTAACTTAAACAATAAATTAACATAAAGGGACTTGTACCACTGAATCTTAAACAATTGATAAATTAATCACTAACGGCCGTTCCCAATAACATACTAACAGTTAAAGATAAATCGCAACAGTCAAAATTGTCGTATCGGCTGTTTAAATTCAAAACATAGTAACTGAGTTATTGGCGGGCAAGCGTAGAGGTCGCATCGCGGTATTATTTTATTTTCCACAATTGGTGTGAATTCGAGTTTTTATGTATAAAAATGGTGGATTTTTAGCCATAACGTCTAGGACAACGCACATACGTGCAGGAAAGTGGCATATTTATTTAGATTTTAGTTTATCCGTAGGTGCGATCTATCTTAAACTGTAAGTACCTATGTTATTGGGAACGGCGGTAAGATTTCATTGAGATGATGCGAGTTTCTTACACGTTCGGTTCGACAAAATCGTATACCTATGCGATAATTGTAAGCAATAATCGCTTCACGATTATCGTATCAAAATGTTTACACGCTCTATTTTCGCATACGATTATATCATACAAGATATGCAAGTGACATTTCACCTTATGCCTCATGTAATTGCTTTAAAATTCTGTTTAGACAGACACTATCAATATTCAAAATGCAAGGCGTGTTCGAACGACTATTGCTTCTGCATGTATTTAGAGACGAAGCAACTTTTTCTCTCCTTACGAGAATCGTATATTCGACGCGATAAACTCGTTTATTCCGAACCTGACCCGAAAACATGACCCGGTCGCGGGTTAGGTTAAAAACTTGGAAATTTGTTCCGAACGTAACCCTCTCCTAACCCGACCCGAAGTCTCGTTCCTATCGTAACCCGAATTGCGCAGATCTGGCACTTCGCCGGCCGCTGCCGCGGCAAGCTCGCCTCGGTTCGTGCGTTGTGGTCAGAGTTCTAACCTAACCTACAGAAGTTAGAATTACCGCACTTCGACTTTTAAAAGTAACAGAAATCTGCGCAATTCGGGTTATGATAGGAATGAGATGTCGGGCCAGGTTAGGAAGAAGGTTACATTCGGAACAAATATCACATCTTTTTTCAAGTTCCTAACCTAACCCGCAACCGGGTCTGGTTTTCGGATCAGGTTTGGAATAAACCGATAAACTCGTCACGCTTAACTCGTCTGCTACCAACGCCCATTTTGTAGCGATAGTCCTAGTCGAATGTTCTCGAGGTAAATATTGTGACATTTATTTTATAACGACAGCTACGCAAAATCACTAACAGTGGAAATAACTACGCTCACCTCTACAGATTTTAAGTATGACGTTTGAATTCATTGCTTCATGTCTTGACATTCAAAATTCTTACTTCAATAATGGCTCCTTACATCGTTTAGGTACCTATGACTGGCAAAATCGAAGTGTAAAGTATAGGTCGAACCATATATCTTGGACGTAAATCGCGAGATAAAAAAGGCCCTGGCGATGGCGCGCGCGGATTGTTTGGTAATAATGTACACTTGGTTAATTTGATCTTGTCCACCGCAGTAGCAGCTCATGCTATATTTAGAACACATCCAAGAAACGTGTATAATAATAATAATAATAAATATTCCACAACATTTTAAACAACGCTATCTGGACCCATGGTAAGCTTTTATAGCTTGTGTTATGGAATCTAGAATGTGGATAAACATACTTGGATACATTTTTTTTGTAAATACATACATATTATACATAGGAACACCCAGACCAATGCAAATAGCCATATTAATGCATACAAATATTTGCACTGAGCGGGAATCGAACCCGTAACCCGTGTATGCGCGTACAGAGCACATTTCGAGCACATTTTTGGTCCAAGATATATGAATCGTGCTATTGACAACCTCTGTGGCGTGGCGGTAGTGCATGCGACTGCCACGCAGGAGGCGCGGGTTCGTTTCCCGCTCAGTGCAAATATTTGTATTCATGAATATGGCTATTTGCATTGGTCTGGGTGTTTCTATGTATAATATGTATGTATTTACAAAAAAAAAAAGTAATTTAGGTATGTTTATCCGCATTCTAGATTCCATAACACAAGCTAGAGCTATGCTTACTTTGGGTGTAGATAGCGTTGTGTAGAATGTTGGGAAAATATTTATTTGGGAAATATAGCTGTCCCTGAGTATTTATTATACGGGACTTTCGAAGTTAACATAGCGTTGTTGCATGAGGTCAGAATCAAACGCCATATCTAAAATCTAAAGATTATCAGTAAGGCACTAAAGGGTTAGATGATCACTGTATATTACGAAAACTCGGCGGAAATGTTATAGACTTACTTCAGTCCACAACCCAAGAGAATATCTACCAACTTTTTCACGACAACAATATACTATATCTATTCAATTCGTTTAAAAATTCTTTATTTTCTAACTACATACAACATTTGTTCGATGATTTTTTTATTATTGACAGTATTATATTTTGGAATAACCTAATCAGGACAATAAATCAGTAAAAAAACATTTCTTTTTAACCGACTTCCAAAAAGAGGAGGTTCTTATGATTGGTATTTTTTTTTATATTCAGCCTGCGTGCCTCCAATTGAATTACGAATTTGGGAAAAGGGTATTGCGCTAGGTTCACTATCAACTTGCATAAAAAAATAACCATAAAATATTTTGGCATATGGTAATTAAGACTAATGATATTTTGCATGAGTTTTTATCCATAACAAAAGCATATTTGTCTTAATCATAAATAAAATTAGCATAACCATATTTATGCATTAAATGTATAAGCATAAATGAGGTGGTAAAATAAAATAAAAAAAATAACCACGAAGGCTAATTGCGGGAGCTCCCGCAATAGTCTTCTAACCTAACCTAACCAAGTCGGGTTGTGTAGTGACTGTCCAAAAACAGCCTTTAAAATTTATGAAACTCCTGCTTATGGCAAAACATATTATAATAAATGATAGTTATGCTAACATTTGCATCATGCCAAAGGATTATTATGCAGTACTATTATTATGTCAAAAAAAATGCCAAAACATTTTAGCCTTAAAATTTTATGCCAAGAGAAGGGATCCCATTGCGCCAAACCCATAAGGATTTCAAGGCAATCCTGACAACTGTACACAAACAGAAAGGTTAATAATACGCAGACAGATTTATTAGTATGATAGTAGAACCTACTTTTTCTTGTGCATCAAAAATGTCGAAGATTTTTTCCTTTTTTTTTTCAAGTTTCATATTTTAATTAATAACCTAATCTTATTTGAGCCCTTCGTACCGCGACATTTACGACATCTATAAGTAATACTGTTGAGTAAGTCCTAACATTTCCGCCGACTTCCATCGAATTAATAATACTTGTTAACCTTTAGTACATAAGCTTTTATTCCAACAATTTGGAGATTTATGTTTAACATAACATATAACACGAAGGCAGTAATACTAGTGATAAATTAAAATCACAAGGACGTATCGACATACGTATTTAACAGAATATAGTAATAATTAAGTAAAATCTTACAAGTAAGTTTAACGCTAATGTAGCGTTATATTCGAAAAATAGTATTTAGTCGTAAGCGACAGACTACGCCGCGAAGAATAAGAGGTTGTTGTCAGCGTCGAAAGTAGATGATGATTTAACAAATTTTAAAGTTAAATGAATGAGTATTTTTGAATGAAATTTTAGAACATTTATGGTACACTAGCCTTTTTCCGCGGCTCCACCCGCGTGGATGTCGGTTATCGCGACCAAACATAGCCTATACCCTTTCTCAAAGTCTAATTTATCCCTATACCAAATTTCATCAAAATTGGTGCAGTGGTTTAGGCGTAAAAGTGTAACATACAGACAGACAGACATAGTTACTTTCCCATTTATAATATTAGTTTGGATTATTTTTAACTTTAAATGAAAATTACTCTTCATATTTAAGTCACACTTCTTTTGTAAAACAGCATTTTTTATTATTGTAAAATATGAAAATGATCATCTACTTTTGACGCTGACTATACGCCCGTACAATGACGGACATTCAGACTTATTTATGATATTATTATTATATTTTAATCTCGGAAGTATGATTAGAGTATACAGAATGAAAAATCAAAAGGAAGTGCCAAGCTGCTGTCGATTGTGGGCCCGTTTAGGTGGTGTGTCGGACTCGAACCGACTAAAATCGCACAGTACTTCGTAACATCGACCTGCGTAGCTTGAGAATCTTATGGACCCCTTTTTTTCGTGCGGAAATCCCCTCGGATACCTCGCCTGCCGGAGCCGAAAGGGGAGGTTATGTCGGACTGGAACCGACTAAAACCGCACGTGGACTGAGGGTCGTGGTGCTAGGCCGGAGGTGAGGTTGTCTTCGATATATCCCTTGTACCCCGGCTGACCCAGGGCCATCCCTTACAATCTTATGGACCCCAGAGATTACGGCAGTTCCCTTTGATTTTTTATTCACTCCTATATAACAATTTTATATAACATTTATTATTATTTTTTCCCGTTAATACACTATTACATTACATGGACTATTTTGTAGATATCATTTAATCTATAGAATGTTAGTGGTTGGTCTTAGATTTGTTTGTATGGAGCAGTGGGGGTGTGATTACGAGTTATACATAACAAATTCCCCGGCGCTGTCTGGGTCGAGGGGGGCGGTGAGTCGGTGTCGCAGGATGAATGCCGCTACCACTCGCGCCACCTGTAACATGGAGATACAGAAACAATGCTAGAATTCGAATTTTTTTTTTTTTTATACAGGACACGTCAATTTGACTTCACCTCGCCTGATGTTAAGCTAAAGGCAAAGTCTCGGAAAGAGGGTCACCATCGTAAACATTTACATCGGGAAAAATGAAATGCTCAAGTGGGATTTGAACCCACGACCTTTCCCTTACAGGGGGAATGAGCCATACCTGAATCACTCCAAATTTCCCTTCTCTTTATATCCGCCTTTAAGGGCGACGGTGATGATTTTTCAACCATTTTTAAACATCGATTTTTCGTGACTCCGCCCAAATATTTGAATGAATTTTTATAGTATACTAGCTTTTGCCCGCGGCTCCGCCCGCGTGGATGTCGGTTATCGCGACCATACATAGCCTATGTCCTTTCTCTAATCCTCTTGGTCTAATCTACCCCTATACCAAATTTCATCAAAATCGGTTCAGTGGTTTACGACGTGAAAGCGTAACTTACAGACAGACAGACAGATAGACAGACAGAGTTACTTTCGCATTTGTAATATTAGTATGGATTCGAATTTTGAAGTTAGCATAATAAATGCTATAAAAGAAACATTCAAACAATGCTACAAAATAACAAGTGCGAGTCAGACTTGCGAACTGGTTCTGTAACATAAGCTACATAAACCACTGTATGTCTTGATCGCGTTGACTTAGTTTGATTTTTGCATAGCTTCAAGACGTTATAGACCTAAGTATGAGGTATGAATTTAAACTTGATGCCTCCACGTATTACCGAGTCTGAAGTCTACTGCTTCAGTGGAACTAAAAGCCGCAGTGGAGTTTGTTGCGCCAGCGCCTTGGAAGCGGTGGTAAACTTAGATTAAATAGAATTAAAATTGACGTTAATAAGAAACAATTTTATTGTTCGAGATTGAGAATATTACTTTGACTTTGATTTTGACCGGTGAGTGGAAATTGAAATTAACAAGTTTTAAAAATCTCACCTCTTCTGGAGAATCTTCGTGTACCGCGTGTCCGCATCGCGTCAGCACTTTCATTTGGAATTTACCTGCAATACAAATTTATTTGTTTTACTTGGGCACGTCTCGAAGGCAAATTTATGTATCTCGCCAGTTATAGTTTATGTTCAAAGAGTAGGGTAGTGAACCTATTGTCATCTCTCCGTGCGGCTATTAAGACACATCACACCACACAACATCAAACTGAAAATGCTCAACACAGGAAATGAATTCAAGAATCTTGATTGCTACATCATCTCATGTTCAACCTCCGAGTTTTTTTTCAACAGTCAGAATCTAGTGCAGACTTTTCTCTCGTGGTCGGAATGATAGACCGTGAAAGTCAAATCGAAAGATAAAGGAATAAAGAAATCGGACTCCGGGCACTAATGTCTCGAAAGCCATGAACACAGCCACTTTTGAGATGATGATAATGATGATGACAATGTACAATGATGACCAGTGACCAGTGGCGAGGAGTTCCTCTAACTTATTCCTGCCGGCTTCTCAATGGATCGTATAATAAACCAGATCACAGATAATATAATATACTTCTATACAGATGCACAATCAAGATGAGAAACGGTTACACTCGTTACTTCCGAAAGCAACTATTATTTCCAAACGCTGTTACTAGATGGCGGTAATGCGTTGGCAAACTTTTATAATTTTTACTATTAAAAATTAACTTATCAAAATTAAAAAATACATAACACATTATTGAATAAGAGTGAATTAAAACCATAAATATTCTGATCTATAATGATTCTGCAGTAATTTGAGTGGTTATCGACAACATGGACAGTTGGACAAAATTGTCGCTAGATGGCGGTTTCCTTAATTATCGTTTTTGTCACAAAATCTTTATTTATTATATTACTAAATATGCTTAAATGCTTACATTATCATGTTTTAAAGTTCTTCATTAATTTACGTGATTCTAAAGAGGGAAATAAGTATTTTCACTTTTATTATTTCTTAAAATGAGATTACTAGTGCCCTCTATTATCTTCTGAGTTATACTAAAGATATTTTCTTAGAGTTCGTACCCCATGACCAGACCAAGGTATGTTTTTTCTCCGGCTTCCCCTTTGAGAATGTTTACCATTGGCTACAAATGGGGCCACTACGTACCCTGCATCTGTCCGACCGTGAGCTCCCGGTCCAGTCCGTCGATGGAGGCCAGCAGCAGAAGGCGCGGTGCGCGCACGGACAGGAAGGCGGCCGACAGCCCGCGGAACCAGCCCGCCCAGTGCCGCTCCGTCTGCGACAGGTCTATCCGCCACTTGTACCTGCCACACCACACATTTGGACATTAAGGCCCACTGTTCACGGAGACGTAGCTTCATAGACGCGTATTCGTCATCATACGTTTGGTGTACGCTTGCTTACTGCTGCCATACAAAACAATGTAATTCTGTCGACGGAGCGTCAGTGTCGCGCTCGCGTAGCTGCATGCAAGCTTCACGACGCCTAACGTACCACGTGTTATACGCCCAGGCGTACTACGACTGAACGCAAGTCTTTTTCAAATGGCGACAAATGAAAGGCCCACTGTCCACGAAGGCGTAGCTTCATAGATGCTTAAAAATACGATGTGTTGCTTGTGCCGCCCAGCGTACTGAACACTATCCACGCGTACGTTTTCATACTTTTCATTCATTTGTCGGCATTTTTAAGAAAAGAAACACTTGCGTTCACTCATTGTACGCCTGGACGTATAACATGCGGTACGCCAGGCGTCGTGAAGCTTGCATGCAGCTACGCGAGCACTGCCGTCGACAGAGTTACATTGTTGTGTATGGAAGCAGCAAGCAAGCGTACACCAAACGTATAATGACGAATACGCGCCTCTGATGCTACGCCTCCGTGGACAGTAGGCCTAACATAACACAGTGATCAAGACCTTAGTCGCCTTCTACGAAACCCACAGAAAGAGACGGGGTGGCCCTATTTTACTCCACTGGGAACCAACACGGCATTGGTTTATTGGACTTAGAATGTGAACTCGAAGTACTTGAGAAATCGCGTCTGGCAAGGAGTTTCCACTATGTTAAAGTGTCTGTATATCAATGAAGCGATGAACGGTAGTTCGAAAGTCCGAAAATGGCATTTGATTTTTTTACTGTATTCTATTGTGATTTATTCAGTACTAGCTTTTGCCCGCGGCTCCGCCCGCGTGGATGTCGGTTATCGCGACCAAACATAGCCTACGTCCTTTCTCAAGGTCTAATCTACCCCTGTACCAAATTTCATCAAAATCGGTTCGGTGGTTTAGGCGTGAAAGCGTAACATACAGACAGACAGACAGACAGACAGACAGACAGACAGACAGACAGACAGACAGACAGACAGACAGACAGAGTTACTTTCGCATTTATAATATTAGTATGGAAGTATGGATTATTTACATTTAGCCCGAATGAATCAATATTCACATTACTACGAGGGCCAAAACTGTGAATATCTCGTATTAGAGATACCGGATATTTGCTTGGAGTGTCCAATACGATGTTATTGCAAGCACCATGATTACGGATGAACGACCATGAGCACACTCTAAACAAAACATGGTAATATCCTGAATTCTATTATTATAAAGGGTAGAGGATAAACAATGTTTCCTACATCAGGTGTATTTGACGAAAATAGTTTTTTTTTTTTCAAATCTTTACTACCAAAACCAAAACGAAAACCAAAACCATGTGACCCAAATTTGATAATGGGCCATCGTTCTTACCTGTATGGGAGCACGCGCTGAGAAACTTTCAGTTTGTATAAAATTACGAAAGTCTGGTGTCCACGGGCTCTCAGTCAATATTTTTTTTAAGAATATTAGAACCGAAGTTACTAATATTCCCTCTAACCCCTCCAACTAAGCTAAATTGCTTGTGCTAGGAGTGGGTTCACGTCAGTAGTGTAATGGCCAGGATCGAACCCGGGACCTCTCGATCGTAAGGCCGAATCCTTAACCATTAAGCTACCGACAAACCAAACCAAACGTTCTTACCTGTATGGGAGCACGCGCTGAGAAACTTACAGTTTTTATAAAATGACGAAAGTCTGGTGTCCACGGGCTCTCCGTCTATATGAACACTTACTTCATAGCGTGTCCCGCGGCCGCACAGTCGCCAACAGGCGCGGGCGGCACGAACAGCTCCTCGTCGCCGTCATCTGGCTCCTCGGCGATGGAGTCGGCGCGCGTATCGTGCCTGGCTGCCGTCACCGGCGCCTCCGACTCCGGCTCGTAAGTCTCTACTTCGTTTATAGCCAGTTGGTTGGTCTCGCAACTACAAGTGAAGTTTTATTTGAGAACTAGCTTTTGCCCGCGGCTCGGCCCGCGTGGATGTCGGTTATCGCGACCAAACATAGCCTATGTCCTTTCTCATGGTCTAATCTACGCCTATACCAAATTTCATCAAAATCGGTTCTGTGGTTTAGGTGTGAAAGCGTAACATACAGACAGACAGAGTTACTTTCGCATTTATAATATTAGTATGGATTTGTAAGTATTGAATAACACACTTGTACTTTTCCACTGAGTTTATTTTAATTCTGAACCTGACCGGTTTCGCATTACGGCATTCTCAAAGGTCTTAAGGATGTTTTAAATATTCTAATTCTCAAAACCGGTCAGGTTCAGAATTAAAATAAACTCAGTGGAAAAGCACAAGTGTGTTATTCAATATGTGTAGCAGATTCCACCAAGCTCCATCAATCTCCAGTAAACAATTTGTAAGTAATTATCATAATTCTTACAATTCTGTACTACATACACGTCTAACTGCTACGATCCTAGCATACATCTTTTGATTCACTAACGTCAACATTCAACACTCGCATTTCGTCACATCCATCCTCTGCCTAACCTTTCACGAATATATAGGCGTAAATATAAATATATCACATTCCATCAATCAACCAATTAGCCCACCGTAGTCCGCTGCTGGACATAGGCCTCTCCTAATGGCGCCATTTCGGCCATCCTCCACCTTCCGCATCCGGTCTATCCCAACCACCTTTTTCTGGTAGTCAGTGCATCTGGCTAGGGGGTGTCCTATCCTACCTTCAGTTTGCCTATGTATCACATTAAGTTATCATTATTATACAAATAATCTTAATACTTATTCAAGCAATTACTTGCGTAGTTTTGAAGTAATATTCAATATAGTATTCGGATATTAAAAAAATGAAATTATATTTTTTTTATGTATTAATATCAATAAAAATGTTCAAAATACCCGGAAAAAAAACAAAAAGAAATTTTAAGAACACAAAAAGAATCTCTCCGGCGGGGAATCGAACCCCGGTCTCCCGCGTGACAGGCGGGGATACTTACCACTATACTACCGAAGACTTACGAGAGTCGGCGAAATATCGGTTCCCTTGCTTCCTCTTTCATTTTTAACGTAATAATACCTCTACAACACTTTCCAAGTTTGTTTTTATAGAAAAACAAAACTTACAAATTGTTTAATGAAATCATGGTGTGAACATGTTTAATTTTATGAAGTCATTAATTTCTATCTACTCACGCTGGTATAAACTCAATAGGATAAGCAGAGCCACAAAGGTGTATTCATTATTTTTCAGTCCCCTGTAATACAAACTTATAAGGTAAAGGTGAAAAACTAGATAACCTTGAGCTCGAGTGTAGTGTCTTCTTACCTATTATTGTGGCGTGTAATAGTATGTAAATAAGATACCAGTGAGTGTAAAGAACTGTTATATTGTATTAGAGGAACTTACTTCACAATTTGACTCGGCATCGAGACCTTGGCCGAATCCACGTTGCGTACTTGACCACTCCTGACACTGGAAAAAAATATTTAAAAAATTATGGTAAAAGAATGTCCAGTCTAGCAAAAACTCGAAAAACTAAAACAAAATTATATTAGGGGCAGTTTATTCTAGCACAATTGAAGCGCATCGAAGCGAAAAATATAAAAGTTAAAAACAAATAACCTTTATCTCAATAGCTTACTGCATATTATCTCGTCTAAGATAAAAAAAAGACTCGTGAATTCGCGCGCATTCTATTGTATTCAATACGCGCAAATGCGAACAGCATTGGCATAAGGCTGATTGGCGGGAAAGTGTAGAGGACGCATCGCTATATTATTTTATTTTCCGAAATTGGTATGAATTCGAGTTTTTATGTATAAAATGGTGGATTTTTTACTGAGCATAATGATCATGGTTCTTATGACTTGAACATAGATTTATTTCTTTCTTTCAGATAATATTTGATGTACTTACCACCACTCAATGGCATGCTCCAAACTCTTGAAGTGTGTTGGCCTGCTTCTTAAAAAGCTTTGCATACTGGCCAAAGCATCCATGGCTGTGCCTGGAAAAATTAAATTACGATTTTGTATTAAAGTAATTCCACAACAATAGAAAAGTGTAGACATTATCACTATAACATAAGTCAAAATATGGAAGTTTTGCCAAATCCACAGTTAGACTGGTAAAGCGGAACGCAAACTCTAAGCTTTCAGCTTCAAATGTGACTGGGATTAACACTTAGATGAAGAAGAGGAAGAAAAGTGTAGACACTTCTACACTCCGAGATTCAGAATTCTTGAAAGTGACATCTAAATATTTCACAACATTCCACACAATGCTATCTAGACAAATGGTAAGTTTAATTAGCTTGTGTTATGGAATCTAGAATGTGGATAAAGATATTTAGATACTTTTATTTATTTAATTAAATACACACATAGAAACACCCAGACCAATGCAAATAGCCATATTCATGCAAACAAATATTTGCACGGAGCGGGGATCGAACCCGCGCCTCCTGCGTAGCAGTCAAGTCCACTACCGCCACACCAGCGGCTGTCATCTATTTTTTAACTTTTACATTACCCTAAATTATTTATGTTTAGAAACTCATTTTAAAGACTAAAGCTGGGTTGCACTATCTCACTTTAACAATAACAGTGCTGTTAAAGTACTGATCAGGTACAAAATAGGTTGCACCATTCGACGTTAAATAGAACAAACCATTAGTTCGTCTAATAATTAGAATAGTTTATTTCAGCAAAGCATTTTGGACAAAGATGTTTACTGGAACCTGTATACACATAAGTCCGCTTCAGAGACATCCAGAGAGTATTATATATATATATTGTATATATATGTGTAGTAAATACGCACCTTCGACAACATCAATAACAGCAATACCGCACACAGCATACTCAATCGAAGGTAGATGTGCCACTCGGACGGCAATAGCTCCACCCATGGAGTGGCCCATCAAGATTAGGGGCGGGATGCAGTCTCTGATGAACAGTTTGTGCAGTACCTTCTCTACATCACTGGAAATTGAAAAAAAATTGTATTAGGAAAAATAAATGACAGAATTATTGGAGAACATAATAAAAAATAAATTTTAGAAACACAAAAATGTTTATACAATAATAATAATAATAAATATTCCACAACATTCTACACAACGCTATCTAGACCCATGATAAGCTTTTATAGCTTGTGTTATGGAATCTAGAATGCGGATAAACATACTTAAATACTTTTTTTTTTGTAAATACATACGTATTATACATAGAAACACCCAGACCAATGCAAATAGCCATATTCATGCATACAAATATTTGCACTGAGCGGGAATCGAACCCGCGCCTCTTGCGTGGCAGTCGCGTGCACTACCACCACGCCACAGAGGCTGTCATACAATGAAAGCTTCTGGGCCAAACTATGTTAAATAACGACCAAATAGCAACTATTCCGCATCAAACTAAAGAAGAATTACGTTAATTGGATCATAAATCTGAGTAATCGTAGTACATATTGCCTTTTTGAAGTTGGTTAATTAAGTAAAGACATGATATGAATAAATGTGTCCAACTCTCCAACTTCTTCTTCTATCGTGGCGATGGCGCCTCGGCCCTCAAATTGTCTTCTCCCAGTGTGCTGCCACCTGTATGGCGTTCTCGGAGGCACACATATCCTACTACCTCATGCATATCACATAATATATGTATATGAGGTTGCACAAAGAGTTGCTGAATGTGGAGCAATTTTTTTTTTGGATACTTAACTCTCTCCTTACTTATCTCTCTCCTTCCAAATCTTATTTACTAAACTACTCCAAAACTTATTACAATTGTGCTACATTGAGAAAACTCACTTGACAAGGGTATCAATGCTGAGGTCATCACAATTTGTTGCCTTGGTCTCTCCATGACCTCTGATATCAATGGAGACCACCTGGCAGTGGATCATCTTGGTTATCTCTTCCTGAAAAAAGAAAATTAAAAAAATATTTGAATGAACTTGGTCACATATTACATTATGTGAGTGAGCTGATATTAAAAAAAAACGGTTTTATTATATTTTATGTAAAATTGTTAACAAGACAAGGAAATTAAACCTTTACACTGATACAGTAATGATAAAGTCTGCATATGGCCGAAACTTAAAATGATAGGTAGTAGAGACTGCAAAACCACAAAAGCAGTAGTGAGGAATGACTGTTATCTGATTTTTGCTGACTTCCCAATCGGTTGCATTTAGTATGGCATATAATGAGAGGTTACTAAGATGTTTATAAATGCAAAGAGAGAGTTGATGAAATTCCCATACAAATTATAGCTATGCATAATTACGTTTGGAAACTAGTCATAAGCAGTTAAAATAGACTAATCAAACAAACTTGGGCAGAACAGTGCTTACTGTAAATAGTGCCCAACTGAGGCCCGAATATCCTCCTCCATGCAATGTCACTATTCTGGGTCTGTCTAGCTGATCAGGCACTGGGCTGAAATACACCCTGAATATTCCGCCATCTGTATCCACATCAGCATACTGGTGGAAATACTGCTTCCAGGACACAGGAGAGTAGTCTTTGCGGCGACCAGCGCCGAACGGTGCCAGCCTAAAATATTAAGTTCATTGTAAAAACAAAAAAACCTAGCACTAAGTGAGAAGCAATTTTAAATGACGAAGTTTTTATCATCACTGTACTGAGATGACCGAAAAAAGTCACGATGAGATACAGAATTATGAATATTGCGGTAAATTAGTGATTTTCTGTACATACTTCGAACCCGAGCTTCTCGGACATCTAGGTGGCAATTTATTTTTCATGATGTTTTTCTGTAGCTCAGACATTTTGATGATCTATTTATCTACTTCTTATCGTTTATTCAATAGTATTATTTGTTCTATGCGGCTCAATAGCAATATTTTGACTTTTAAATTGTTATCATTCCCGGATTCACTCGCTTTCCTATTTCATTTCATTGCAGTGTTGCCAGTCGGGTCATGTCAGAAATTACCTGAAATATGGAAAAAAGTAACCTTTTTATATAAAAAATAACCTTTCATATCTTTTTTACTGAAAAGGTATTTTAAATTGATAGAAAAGAATTGACTAACAGAAAAATCGATGAGGATTTGAGTATTTGATTTATTCATAATTAAATTGGAGCATTAAGAATAGATTATGAATTATGAAGTTAAACGAATATCGAAACATCTTCTAGTACATCTTGACACACAAAATATGAATTTCAATTTCTTTATTAGTTGTCATAATTACAAAATTTTGATTTAATTCAATCATCTATGAGTGATAATATTTAATTAAGAAGTACATACTCGTAAGTGTACCTACAATTCAAGATTTCTATATTAAAATATGTAAATGAAATCGATACTATAAATATTTTTTACTGAGTATGTCTGACTGCACCATAAATATATATTTAACTAATAACGGGTTCGAAATACATCGGGAAAAAGAAGAACACAAGTGGCCATCATCCTTAAAGACGAATATAAAGAGAAGGGAAATTTGAAGTGATTCAGGTGTGACTCAATAGCTTAGTTGGAAGAGCATTCCCCCTGTAAGGGAAAGGTCGTGGGTTCATCGTGACGCGGCAACATTCGCGCCATGACGAATATGCTATCCACACGACGTCCTTTACCACTT
Organism: Eilema sororculum; assembly: GCA_914829495.1. Lineage (NCBI taxonomy): Eukaryota > Metazoa > Arthropoda > Insecta > Lepidoptera > Erebidae > Eilema > Eilema sororculum. The sequence continues at coordinate 4,086,891 of OU618556.1, forward strand.
CACTCGCCATTTCCATCACCATTCGTCGAACCGCCGTGTGGAGAAGGAAAGAAAGCATTAGGTCAGTGTTTATAGTTCTACTACTGCTAAGGAAATTTACCAACATGAAAAATTCTAAAACGAGCGTTCCGTTTCACGTTGCTTAATTTTATCTAAAAATTAAAACTTAATTAATTCCGAAAAATCACCTAAAAGTAACCTTTTCATTAGGGTAACCTAAAAGTAACCAATGCAGTTCAAAAAGTACCTAAAAGGTTACAAAAGTAACCTTCTGGCAACACTGTTTCATTGATGTTGAGAATGAATTGACAATTCACCACAGATGATATATTTATTTTGCCTATTTTTAGGCTCGCTTTTCACAAATAAAGTAATATATGTAGTGCCTAGGTGTAGCTTTCCACTCCTGAAATATAGTAAAATTTTAATTTGATTACTGACTGACTATGAAAAACGTAATATTGTTATAAGGTTATAAGTTCAGCCGAAAGATTTTCTGCTGCTACATATAACTAAACGCGACAGCATCTAATTTGACACAACTATCCACCTATGTCTGAGATGACATTTGATTATAATGACATTCATTTGTTTGCATCGACTGCTAAAGTGATTATTTTTATACATGTTCAATTAAAGCAAAATGTGAATGTAATTTACACCACTGTCTATTTAAAATCTGTACATAATTAATATTTATAGCACATAAGCACTATAACATCATATTGCTCTGAACCATGGCGATGGACTTCACAAAAATATGTCGAATTTGCCTCGAATCAAACAAACAAACATACGATATTTATACATGTTATGGGAAAAGAAACGCGCTTTATTGCGATATGTTAATATATTGTACTAAACTTAAGGTATATTTACACAATTACTAATAACCTCAAGTTGCTTTTATTTGTTTACACACCATGAAACTATATTTGCAATTTACAGCCATCTGAAGAGGATAGTCTACCCCGCTTAATTTGTAAAGACTGTAGCCGCCAACTCAAACGTACATACACCTTCAACATACAGTGTGAAGAAAGTGAACAGAAGTTATTAGTATTGTTAGAAAATCCAGCAGAAGATGTCACTAAGCCAGATGGTTCTTCCGAGCCAATTAAAGACGAATTACTGTACGATTATGAATTTAATGAAAACAAATGTAAATTGATCGAAAGAACAGAAATGCCAGTATTTGATGAACATTCTAAAGATGAAAATAAGGATGACATCAAACTCGGTAAGCTCTTGTTCATTATGTCAGAAGTGAATGAAATAATTACTACTTCACTCATTATCACCATTTAGCTTTAAAGTTTAGACCTATTTACTGAAAATACTATACTATGTGGGTGCTAGCACCACTGCCTACCCCTTCGGGGAATACAAGCGTGAGTTTATGTTATGTTTATCTTTTATGTTTACTATACTATACCAAGTGTACGTGGAACAAATATCAACTAGATATTGTACATAGAGACATACATATCACTAGAAAAAATTACTTTAAAAAAGCATGCCCAAAAACGTGATTCAGTCTTTTCAGATAGTCTACTGACTCTTGTGAAATCTAGACAAAGATCAAATAAATTAAGAATGCTTACAAAGTCTGCTGTGTATAATATTTTTGTAGGATATTAAAAAATTTTGTTTTTAGAGCTATTGGTGAATGATGATGGAAATGACAGCGGCTGGGATGCAGAAGATGATAATATTTTATTGGGAGATATCAAGAAAACAGGTATTTCATTTAAGTAATATTATTAATAGATTCCAACAAGAGCTAATTGGTTACCAAGGAACTTGGAAAAACAGGTATAACCTGAAATTTTTACTAAGTTTCTTTCATTTCCTTTGGCTGTGCCATAACTTGCCAAATAAAAAAAAAACTTGAGAATGACAACCTTTTTTCTAGTTTTTGAAATTTTGTAGAAAGTTCTTATGATAAGAAAAATTTAGAAAATAAGGAAACTGGTGAATTTCAGGAAAATAACATTTTACAATGGTTCATAGAACTGCCAACAGAGCAAATGCCACTAAATATAAAAATATAGTAACTGACCTTTTTTAAAATATATTATGGTGTTTGTATTGGCTTATTAATTTTTTCAGAACCCTGTTGGGAAGCTGATAGTGAGGCTCTGGTTCAAAGACTCAAAGGCAAAAAAGCAGGTGAATTTAAAGTTTTATAATTTACTAGGTACCCTGCGAAGTTCGTACCGCCAATTTTTTTCCGCCCGCGTGGCGTCCGATCCGTTCCCGCTGCACCCTCTTCTATATTAAGCATGTATTATTCTTATACCATACTAGCTTTTGCCCGCGGCTCTGCTCGCGTGGATGTCGGTTCCCGGCAATTATTCGAATTTTTCTCAACGTACAAACCTTTCCTAGACTTCCACAAATAATTCAAGACCAAAATTAGCCAAATCGGTTCTTGCGTTCTGGAGTTATAGCGTCAGGTAGGAAAACCCGACTTATTTTTATATAGTAGACTAGCTGTGCCCGCGACTTCGTCCGCGTGGAATGTACTTAATAAAAAAAATCAGTTTATTTTTTTTTGTTTTTGGCATTTTTTTTTAGCCTAAGTTACTCCTTATTACATAAGCTATCTGCCAGTGAAAGTCCCGTCCAAATCGGTCCAGCCGTTCCAGAGATTAGCCAAAACAAACAGACAGACAGACAGACAGACAGACAGACAAAAAATTTAAAAATATATATTTTGGTATGTGTACCGTATATACATTCATATGCATGTAGTAGAAAGCGGTTATTTTAATATTACAAACAGACACTCCAATTTTATTTATTTGTATAGATAAACCTTCTTCAATTACTCTAATAAAAGAAACTGCATCAAAATCTGTAGCGTAGTTTTGAAGATATAAGCATACATAGGGATGGACAGACGCGGAAATCGACTTTGCTTTATACTATGAAGTGATAGAAGACATTAATAATACAGGTATAAAACTGTAACTCAACTAAACACTTTTATTTTGCAGGAACTGATGGTGTTGTTAAGAGCCCCAAAAAGAAGAGGGGTAGAAAGAAAAAAGGTATGCATTAATAATGCCAATTCTGTAATATGAAAATCTGGTTAAAATATCATAGACACACGCTCGCACGCACGCACGCTCGCCCGCACTCACGCACGCACGCACGCACGCACGCACGCACGCACGCACTCACGCACGCACTCACGCACGCACTCACGCACGCACCAACGCACGCACGCACGCACGAACGCACGCGCACGCATTTTTCTGCGCGTCAATGTTTGTACGAGTTGAGCGCGTGGTAAAAGGTGCGTCTATACGCTAGTCTGAAACGGCCCTGAGAGGAGTATTTTACCGTTACACATTTCTGGGTCGAAAGACCAATATAATATGATATTTCGTGGACGATTGGGTCGCTTCCTCGCGTCGTCATCTAAGTATATTGAAATGCTTTGGAAAACTACAAGTGTCTTATTCAAAATGTGTGTAGCAAGTTCCACACAAACAATTGGGTATTATCCTATAGTTAAAATAAATTATCTAACCGAGCTTATTAAATTAAGAATGGTAAAATAATGGTAAACATTGCGTCGGTTCTTATTTTATAGTTTTTATTATATTTAATCATCCCCCCACCCTATAATAGTAACCGACTTGACTATTCAATTTTATGACGTCACTAAATCTTTTAAAAACCATAAAACAAGTCGTTTTGACGTGTAGTAAAAAGTACCTAATTTGCCTAGTCTGTAGAATACCCAATCTAGGTATATAAATATATTCTTATGGTTTTCAGTATTCCTTGAAGGAGAACACCGTGTTCTGCCAGAGAGCAAGCTCCCCCATCAGTGCGACGTGTGCGGCAAGTTCCTCAGTACTAAGAGTAACTTGAAGGCGCACAAATTGTGCCATACCGACCTACGGCCTTTCATGTGCCCTGAATGTCCTGCAACTTTTAGGTGAGTTTATGGATAAATGGAATTTTGAAATACTTTTTGAACTACTTTTAATGTTAACTTTAGCTAAAAATTTAAATCAGAAAAGTCCACCATTATTTTCCCTTATTTTCGTGTGGCAATCTCCTCTGATACTTCACCACTCGTTGTGGACGGGGTGTTTATACTACGCGGACTTGAACCGACTATAACCGCATGCCGTCGTGGGTCTTCAAATGCTGTGGTGTGTTATTGCCGTAGAAGACATATCCCTGCGAGAGATATGTCTCAGCCAATCTCACCTCCAACCCACGATCAAGTCAATAACCTCCCCCACCGGCTCCAGTTTACCTATCCGTGGAGATTTTGCGCAAAAAAAGGCATATCCGTCTCACCCAGGCTAACCCAAGGCTATCTCCAGATTCCTAAAAAAAGAAAGTAACCGCTGCAGCAGCAGATTATTTGAAAGATTCTGTGTCCAATATTCCATTTCCGTGTGTTTTTTCTAATATTACAGAGGGCACAGTGCGTTGTTCCAGCATAAGAAGGTCCACACAGGTGAAACCCCATACCACTGCGAATATTGCCCTAAGCAGTTTAGCAGAAGAACAGGACTAGTCAACCATATACGTATGCATAAAGGTATGTTATCCTCACGTTGCCGACTGCCGTTGTTCATATTTTTCGTAACGTAGACTCCTTTGATGGGGACACTGGGGTCCCCACAACCCGAAGGGGGCCATCTCGAAAGAGATGGTCCTGGGTCTGCCGGGGTGCGAGAGATATGCTTTTGGTAATCTCACCTCCGGCAACCAAGGACCCAAAACGGCGTGCTTTTTAGTCGGTTCGAGTCCGACATAACCACCTCCACCGGCTCCGTGGGGGTGGCATCCGCGGGGATTTATCGCAGGATTAAAAAAAACGTAAACTCCTTTCCGATTTAATAAGTATTCACACTACCATATATCTCGTCATCATCCGTCAGAGCCTTTTATATCTCGCGATTTAGGTTAGACAGCTTCAAGATAGAAGAAGCCCATACTAGCTTTTGCCCGCGGCTTCGCCTGCGTGGTTGTCGGTTATCGCGACCAAACATAGCCTATGTCCTTTCTCATGGTCTAATCTACCCCTATACCAAATTTTATTAAAATCGGTTCAGTGGTTTAGGCGTGAAAGCGTAACATACAAGAATGTCACATATAAGAAGAACCCAATTCTTTTCGCTTGCTAATATAAAACTCTTCTGATATTTCAGGAGAAAAGCTGTACAGTTGTGAGATATGTTTTAAGACTTTTGTACAGAGCGCTCAGTTGTCTATACACATGAAGCGGCACATGGGGGAGAAGCCGTACCTCTGTCAGATTTGTGGGAAAGGTATGTTTATTATCCCCCTCTATCAAAAAAAAATAACCCTATTGCAGGGACACCTACCGTCAGTAATTTAAGTGCATAGAATATTATATAAACCATTTATCGAATACATAGGGAAAAATTAAACTTCTCGGGCGGAACTCGAACCCGCGATCTTTCCCTTACATGGGGAATGCCTTGACCAACTCGGCTACCGAGACACGCCCGATATGATTCAAATTTCCCTTCTATTTTTATCCGTCTTTAAGGCGACGGTGGAGTCATCTACCGATATTCTTACGAACTATCGGAACCAGTGAACGATGTTACAATCATTTTTAAATTAATCAATCAATTAGCCCATTGTACTGATAGACATAGGCCTCTCCCAATGTGCGCTATGCTACCGATCCTTCTGCCTTCCGCATCCAGTCTGTCCCAGCCACCTTTTTCAGGTCGTCTGTCCATCTGGCTAGGGGGTGTCCTACCTTCCGTTTGCAGTCTCGCGGTCTCCACTCTATGACTCGTCTGCTCCAACAGCCATTGTTGCTTCGACAGATGTGGCCAGCACACTGCCACTTCAGGTTGCTTATTTTGCGAGTCAAGCGCGCGAATTTTAGAGATTAACACATGTAAACTATTTTAATCCTTCGAATACATCGGAAAAATAAAATGCTCAAGTGGGACTTGAACCCACGACCTTTCCCTTACAGGGGGAATGCTATTCCAACTGAGCTATTGAGCCACACCTGAATCACTTCAAATTTTCCTTCTCTTTATATCCGTCTTTAAAGCGCTTGTATTCGAATTTTAAAAGTTAACAATAATAAATGCTATAAAAATTCATTAAAATATTTTCGTCCGGACCAGGTTTCCCCATAAAGGCTGAACTGAAGGTTCACCAGCGGATCCACAACGGTGAGAAGCCATATTCGTGTCACCTGTGTACAAAGACTTTCGCTACGTCGGGCAACTTATCTATACACATTAGGATACATAATAAAGAAGTTAGGTAAGTAAAAATGAGCCGGCTCTATGAGGTCAGGCCTAAAGGCGAAGGCGACCTAAGATAAAGCATTTCCATGCGTCTCTCAGATAGAGAGCAAGGCGCCTTGCACTGAACGACAAGGCCGATTGGTGGCTGATGTCTGCCAGGATACTTAGATATTTCATAGCTGGGGCGTGAAAAGGCATCTAATGAGGCCATCAAGCTGAGTGCGACCACTGTTAACATGGTACATGTTTACGATGGTAACCCTCTTTCCGAGACTTTGCCTTTGCTTAACATCAGGCAAGGTGAAGTCAAATTGACGTGTCCTATATAATAAAAAATATATTCAGACCCCTAGACAAGCCGACAATTGGCCAGCCATCCAATTGCCACTTGTCTAGGGGGCTGGTATGTAAGCAAAGTAAAATATGTATGTATAAAAAATAATAATAATAATAATAATAATAAAGAACTCTTTATTGTTCACCAATTCAATATACAACAAATAGATTTTGTTTAGGTACAGGTTATGTGGTAGACAATTGGCGGCCTTATCGCACTGAGGCAATCTCTTACAGGCAACCATAGGATGGAGAAGGATACATATGAAGAGATTTGGGGCAGTTGGTGTACATAGATATTAAATATTATAGTGTAGATGATTAGATAAATGTGATGAGTACCTAGAGAAAGATATATTACATAATAAAACATACATACATACATACTAATAATATTTCGGTAGAATTTGTTTATAATGAACAGTAAATAGTAGACTTAAATATTATTATTCACATACTATGGGACACAGTAGATATATAGTTTGGTAAGACAGAGAGGAAGGGTAAAATAAGTATAATGTTAAAATGAACACTATTCCTCCTGCAAATAGTGAGCCGTAACTAATTTTTTGAAAACTGGCAGTGATTGTGCACGTCTTATAGTGATAGGTAAGGCATTCCACAATCGGACCGCTTGAACGGTGAACGATTTATCCATGAACATTGTGGAGTGTCTAGGCATTTTCAGTTTCAAATTCACTGACGATCTCAAGGTCCTTGAGTGAGTGTCGCAGAGAAAGTTGAAGCGTTCTTTTAAGTATATTGGAGTGAGAGGATGAAACAGAATGTTATAGAGAAGGGAAAGAATATGAACATTTCGGCGAAGGCGTATAGGTAACCACTTGAGTTTTGCACGATATTCGGAGATGTGGTCATATTTGCGAAGCCCAAATATGAACCGTATACTGAGGTTCTGGAGTCTCTCAAGTTTATTTAGTTGGTCTTCGGTGAGATTTGTATAGCTGGCATCAGCATAATCAAGGGTGGGAAGAAAAAGAGATTGCGCTAGCGCAGTTTTCGTGGTAATGGGCAGTAAACTTCGGAGCCTACGCAGGGACCCCGCTGTGGCAAACATTCTGCGGCTCACCTCCTGGAGCTGAGGGCCCCAAGAAAGACTACTATCCATGTAGATACCAAGATTTTTGACTTTGTCACTATACTGCACCTTGGTACCGTCACAGGTGATTAGGGGGAGGAGCGACCAGTCTGTTCTTGAGATAGCGTGTGTGCTGCCAATGACTATAGACTGAGTCTTATTTGGATTTAACCTCAGACCAAATGACTTACTCCAATCGCATATCTTTTCCATGTCTTTGTTAATAGTGTCGACGGCATCCGTCAGTTTATCCTGGGTAGCCCTTGTATAAATTTGCAGATCATCTGCGTATAGGTGGTAGGAAGAAGTGAGATGTATAGTGATTGAGTTTATGAAAACTGCGAAGAGTAAAGGAGATAGCACGCCACCCTGTGGTACACCAGCAGACGTTTGGCACCATGTGGAGACAGTGTCTTCGATGCGGATGCGCTGCCGGCGACCAAACAGGTAACTTTGAAACCAATCAATCACTGCTGGAGATATGCCAAGAGAGCGCATTATGCCGAGTAGAACGTCAAAATCAACGTTATTAAAGGCGTTGGTGAAATCTAACAGAGCTAAAACAGTTAACTCACCGTTTTCCATACCCGATCTGATGTCTTCCGTAATATGAACCAAGGTTGTCGTAGTACTATGGCCAGGACGAAACCCAGACTGGAAAGGATTTAGGAGTGAATTTTTAGATAGAAAACCACTTAGCTGAGAGTGAACCAGTCGTTCGAGCACTTTGGAGAGAAAGGATAGGATGGATATAGGTCGATATTCTGAAAAGGAGGAAGGGTTACTCTTCTTAGGGATAGGCGTAATTTGAGCATCTTTCCATGCACTTGGAAAGGTACTGCATGTGATCGAGAAGTTGAAGATGTGACAGATTATAGGGAGGATTTCGTCAATGATAGGTAGGATCATATTACGGCCGACACAGTCAGCTCCCACAGCGTTAGACGTAATCGACATTATACTCTTCCTAACATCACAGCTAGTGAATTGAGTAAAGAAGAATGGAGAGCAGTCGGGAGTGGCAAGGGAAGAAAGATAATTTATGGTTTTAACTTTGACAGCAGGGTCGAAAGCGGACGGAGCAGTAAAATGTTGATTGAGAGAATTTATATCTATGTTATTGGAAATTACGTTATGCCGAGACTTACCTACTCCCAGTGACCTTAAAAACTTCCAGACATGAGCTGGGTCCCCGTTTTCAATAGAGCTGTGGATATATTGGCGTTGAGCATTCCTACACACCTTTGTGCAGTGATTACGAATGGCTACATACTTGCAGCGATTCACTTCCGTAGGACGACTTCGGTATCTGGACTTGGCTGCAGCCTTTTTGGTAATTAATGATTTAATATCATTTGTCAGCCAAGGCGATGGCAGGTGTTTAACCTTAATTTTGCGCAGAGGTGCATGCAAGTCGTACAGATTGGTCAAGTTGGATGTGAGCAGTTCCACCTTTCGGTTCACGCAGCTGGAGTTCTGAAGTGTTCCCCAATCGATGGCTGCGGCATCCCTACGCAGGGCACAAAGGTCCATTTTACGAAAACTACGTAGCCAGAGAAATTTAGGTTTAGGCTTAGGTGGACGCAGTTTGTATGACAAATATAGCAAGTCGTGATACGAAAACTGGGTTGCAGGGCATTTCCCATGTTTTGCTACACGATCAGGAGAAGAAACAATAATTAAGTCGAGTAAAGTAGATTGACAGTGTGGATAATGGTGAGTAGCATCCGAGGGGAGAATTGTCAAATTTTTCGATTCGATGATGGAGTTCAAGGTGGAGGAACGAGAGTCGTTCTTTAGGAGACAGGTGTTAAAGTCACCCATGATTATGGCTTGACTGTACGAGGGAACTAGGTTTTCTAATATAAGCTCGAAGGAAGAAAAGTAGTTTATAAGAGAAGAGGGACAGTAGAAAACACCCAGTAGAAGTTTTGAATGAAGGAGTTCAATTTCCAGAAAGAGATGCTCCCCAGAGTGGGGTGGCTGAGGGGAAATGCTGATAACAGTGAAGGGAATCTCAGTACGTAGGTAGATGGCAACACCACCACCCTCACCAACTGCCCGGTCATTTCTGATCAGGTTGAAACCAGGTAAAGAAAATGAGGCAGTGGCGTGGTGTGGGTGCAGCCACGACTCCGAGATGAGAATTGCATGTATATTTGTACAGTCAAACGCTGCCAGCATATCCGGGAAATGAGCCGAAATGCTTTGTGCATTTATGTGGACAACGTTGAAATTCAAGGGAACGTCAGTGAATTGAGATTCAAGGATTTCTGCAAGTGACATTTGTGATGGTATACTACAAAAACTTGCATCACCACTGCTCAGAGAACAGTAGTCATCACTGTCACTACCACTATCTGTGAATGACATGCGTCTGAAATATATAGTCTGTTAATAAGAACAGAAAATAAAATAATATAATACAGTATAAAATAAATAAATATTTGGCTAAAGCGTATATATACTATACCTCCATCTGCCGGTGGCATGTAGAAAACTACAACACAATGAGAGTAATTAATTAATAACAAAGTAAGTAGCGAAATATACATATTTTTGTAAAAGACACATTGCAGAAATAACATAAAATATAACGCTTTCGGTCTAGGTAGGCATACTAACATCAACTATGATACATTTTTTTTTTTCTTAACAAAAACTGTAGAGTACATCAGACGGTGCGCAGATCCCGACATGCTGTATGTAAATCAAATTAAGATCGTGAAATGTGCGAAGCTGGAACGCACTGTCGACATCCACACATTGTCGATTTATTTCAACCATAGACTACACTACGTTTTCAACCTTTTCAACGGTTGACAATATTGACAATACGTCGTGAAATAGCTGTCAATGTCAGTGTCTGTCAAACTAATGAAAGAGTATCAAATCTTAGTATCAAATGTATCAATGTTGTTATTGTTTTCTGAATACGGGTATACAAGTTTATTATGCAGATTAGTGTGAAATACCTTCTTGCGTGAGACTTAATTGTCATATTATTGGAGTATTAATAGTAATAGGAGGTATTTTATATAAACGTTGAATTTCACCCGGACCGAAAGTGTAGGAGTGACAATATTTGAACTAATAAGACCGTGACTTTAGTTGGAACAATGTAAATGGATGCAACCTCACTTTCTAGTCGTCACTGCTCGTCTAGGTTTTGAAGCAGCTGCTTTCGGGGCGGCGGCGAGGCTCGGCTCCGACGGTTGCGATGGGATATCCGGTATCTTATTTAATTCTGCGAGTGATGTCACACGATGCCTCACGTCGCCTGAACCGAGAACATAAACGTTACCGTCCTTGGTCCAGCTCCGAGAAATGCCAAAGCGTTCACGAGCCGCAACGAACACATCGTGTCTGGATTTTATCAGGAACTCCGACACCGTGATTCCAGAACCCTTGAGCTTTGTTTTATTATACCACAGTTTATCGCGTATGGCATGATCGCGCAGTTTGAAGAGTAGAGGTCTAGGCTTCTTTGAGGATGTTGCTCGACCCATTCTCTGGCAACGCTGTATGCAGTCTGCCGGAAAATCAGTCATACCGAGTTCCCGCTTCACAATGCCCACCACTACCAGACTGGGGTCTTCCTCCTTGGATTCCTCAACACCATGAAGCAGAAGGATCTTTCGACGTCTCTGAATCTCAATTCCGTCAACAGTGCGAGTCAAGGCGTCCAACTGCTGCTGCAGCATTTTAAGTGCCTGTGTGACGAAGGCTCTGTAGTCCGTGAATTCAGCTGCTAGACTAGATACAGAAGTTGGCTCACTTGATGCTCTTAGTTTGGCTTCAAACTCCTCCATCTTCCTATGAATGCTGCTGCTCATTGTGTCCATCGTGGCTTGCATGGTATTCATGTTGGAGAGGTTCGTACTGTTCAGTGAAGTGTTGTGTATTTGAATGATGAGATAATGTGAAAAATATTATTGCACCCGGCAGGTAGACACTTTATCTACTAATTATTAGCATAAATTTGATTTAAAATACAGTATTTATAATTATTAATATAAAATTTAATTTGAGCACAATTTTTTGACTTGTTTTCTCAACTACAAATACTTGTGGCTTTAATCTGCTTGATTCGGATGTAGCCTTTTCAGCACTGAAGGTACTACCAGACCTATGAAAAAATGAGGGTAGATGATAATTAAGAGGTCGTGCAGAAGGTGTTCGTACAAACATCTTCTGTGTCATCTTTCAAAAATAATTAGCATGAAGCTAGAGGAAAAAGGTAAACTAAGTTTCAGGCAACACTTGCGACAAGGTCAGAGAAAATAATCGCTAGTTATCGCAACGTAACTAAGTAATGATCGCTTTGTTTACCTTTTTTTCTCGTTTCGTTGGCTTTACTTTACCTCGATACATCTTTTTTACCCTTTCGAGGATATACAGGCTGAAGCATACATTCCCTAAAAAATACTGTTTCAATTTTTAGGTATAATTGCAAAGAATGTTCCCGCGGTTTCGTGACGTGCAGTGCGTACAACGTCCACTTGAAACGTCACAAAGGACAACGAGACTATAGCTGTGAATGCGGAAAAACATTCTACACATCATCAGCTTTAAAACAACACCGCGTCGTCCACACGGGAGAGAAAAAGTACCAGTGCAAGATATGCGATAGAAAATTCACACAGACTAGCCATCTTAGTCGACATTTTAAAAAAGATCACGCGAAGCCAAACGCCCCTGTACCATCTTCAGACCATTATAAAGTATTGGTCGAAGAAAATAAGGACGTGTTCGGTATCATACACGCGATAAATGGTACTATACAGAAAATTGGCGGGAATTTGGGCACAGATGTCAAATGTGAAGGGTCATAGTGATGCGCTTTAGTAAGTTTTACGATTTTCAGTGATGATTTATTTAGTCGATATGCTGGAAAAATTATATATTCAAATTTGGCGCCATCTTTCGTTGGCCAGAGTCTAGGATACGCAAATATTGGTTGTTTTCCGTCAGCATGGAGGCGTCCGTTAAAACCGTGTGATGTAAAGGGAGAAATTATGTAAGACGCGGGTCGGTAGCTTAGTGGTTAAGGTTAACCTTACGGTTAAGAGGTCCCTGGTTTGAATCCACTCTTAACAAAATCGGTGGCTCTCACTACAACTACAACTTGGTTAGAATTGATCTAGGTAAAACTGTACCAATATGGTACAGCTTTCAAAAACTTACTTCTCACTATTGGCCAAAGTCACCCGAAAAGTCAATTGTAGCCAGGTTAACTTTCGATATGAAACTACCTCAATTTTTTTTCTGCTATCGTTTTATAAGAATATTGGAAAGAGTTATGTTATTAAATTGTTACAAATAAAGTTATAAGATTTCTGATATTTATTCTAAAGGAATGCCTTAGTAATAGTCGGCAGCTAGAATTTTGGCGATTGGCACACTGCGACGCGCGACGCGGCGTCGAGCGTTGTTGCGTCGACGCGGCGTCGCGCTCGTCGCCTCTACGGAGCTCATTTTGTATAGAACAACGCGGGGTCCCACACACTGACAACGCAATCACGCGCGTTGCTGCAGAATACGCGCGTACAAGCAGAAAACGCGAGGTATGGCACACTGAAATCTGCATTCACGCGCGTGTTTTTCGTGGGATTTTTAGTCCGAGAGCTGTTAGAAATTTCTGTGTAGGTAATTGAGACGAATTTTAAATTAATATTATTGCAATGCAACATGACTATTTAACGGCAAATTTAGAGCGCTTTCACATCAACTGACGTCTGATATCCAATATCCTATATCCGAGATCGGAGGAAGTCAAATATCGATGCCCAATGGCTCGTTATCGGAACACGCAGAGACTGCAAACTACTTTCAACCTAAATGGCATTTTCTTAGTTACGTCTCTTTTCGCGTTAATAGATGACGCTGATCACGAATATAAGAAAAAAAATTAGTTACTATGTCATGTCAATAAGTCGAAAATAGCTTGCACTTCTAATCATTTTCTTTTCATCTCTAGCGATCTTAATATAGTCTGGGCTATCGAGCTAATGGTCGGATGGCTTTACTTTACTTTTCTCAAAATTTTAGATTACTTCACACATCTACCTACCAAAACAATTCTAATATCTCTCGGACTATACTAGCTCTCCCGCGTCCACGCGCGTCGACGAACGACGCCGCGTCGCGCGTCGCAGTGTGCCAATCGCCTTAGATAAGAATTTTGTAAATATTGCAATGTGCCTAAGTAGCGGTAATAAACAAAATTTCTGGACACCTTTTGTCTCTCTTTAACTTACTAATTGCAAATTCTTTATTGCGTGTTGCATCTTATTGATAAGAATCTCATTAATATACTAACAGCAATGAACTGTTGTCAATTTTACTGTAATGTAAAAAAGTGATTCATCAAGCATGTAAACTATTAGGTCACACTTCAAATTGAGTCGAAAAAACCTGTTTTTTAAATAATCATTTATTTACCCATGCATACAGAAACAAAATAGGTACAATATGTTAGAGATAGTTACAAAAATCTGTACGTACAATTATCTCAGAATTAGAGGACAGAGTACAAAATTGTTCTCCTCTAATTCTGAGACAGTAATTTAAATTTTGCCTCTTGAACTAGACAAGCCTGTATCTCAAGAGAGAAATTGAAAAAAATATGTGGTCAATTTAGTTATAATAGACAAATTACTTTTTTTTAAACTAGAGTTATGTTCTATTCTAACCGATATTTAGTAGATACTGACAATCGAATGACATTTCAACATGGCGGCCGTAGTTCCTACTTTTGGCATTTCACAGATAAGTTGGTGGGACTGTAAGCATATTATGCCGAAGTTAGTACAAAAAATAACCGTTACATTTTCTCGACCACAGACTTTCAAATTATAAGTACAAAATATTTGAAGATAAGAAAAGTTCGGGCTTTTAGGAAACCAAGTTGCTTGTCTAGGAATATTCGTTTATGACTATTATTTTATAGGTAGAATATATAATATTATGTTTGTGCTATATTTGTATCGTTTTTGCAAGTCATTATTTATTGAACAAATTATTTATTATGTTTAATTTAATAAGCACACGAACTTCGCATAGGGTACCTATACCCCGTTCATTATATTATTGTATTTTAGACAGATGGAAATAGTGATTGCATAATAATTTTAAATATCGATAAAGTTATAAACTTCGATTTAATTATCATTAACCGATAAATATCACTACGCATACAGCTAGTCTCGGAAATAAAACAATTTGCTTCTAGAACAACAGCTGATTGCCTGGTATTTATTGAAGAGTTTCGTGGTCTGTCTCTGAAACCCATTATCAGATCTTTATGAAATTTAAATGGAACTATTTCAGATAAACATCTTTTAAACAAACTGATAATTTTGTAAATCCGTCTACATATAACGGAACCATACGCGTACAAATATATTAAAAAATAATTATTAACATCCGAATTGAGGATGTTCTCCTTGTTTTGAAGTCGATAAAAACCGACAGTAGGTAATATATATTTTTTAATTTTATTTTCTGTAGTAGTATTATCTTAGTGTATCGATTGTGACATTTTCAAGTTTTCATAATAAAAACACATTCGATCGACTTACTCTACATCCCTAAATTTGCTTTCTGGCTGAACTGACGTTGTCAATTAAATATGACGTAAGGACGCCTAATTTTAGTTCGCATTTTTGGGTGTTGACGCTAGAACAAAGTTACATCGACCACTGTCAGTGAGCTGTCTAAAATACAATACCTACCTAATATAATGGACGGAGTATAGGTACCAATAGAAATGCAAATTACAAAGGTAGAATCACATTTTTTTTTTGGGTGCAATAACTAAACATTTTTTACAATCAAAGTTCCATTAACGGGGATTTTTTGGGTGTGATTTAAAATAATAGGGGTTTGTTAGTAACATAAATCTGCCGCTGAAATATAGTCTCGCTCGAGTTACGTTGACGTGACCACCTTGGTGGGGTTGACGGGGCTCATATTCATTCGTGCATTATCATGAAAGTAACTTAACTCTTCTAACTTATATAAATGTGCTTAGACACGCGGTGTAATGTTTTGCGAACAATAGTCGATAGATTTGGCAGCAGATCTACCATATTTGAGGGCAGATTAACGATATTTGGCGGCAGATTTGCAATGTATATGTGCTTAGACACGCGGTGTAATGTTTTGCGAACAATAGTCGATAGATTTGGCAGCAGATCTACCATATTTGAGGGCAGATTAACGATATTTGGCGGCAGATTTGCAATTTATATGTGCTTAAACACGCGGTGTAATGTTTTGCGAACAATAGTCGATAGATTTGGCAGCAGATCTACCATATTTGAGGGCAGATTAACGATATTTGGCGGCAGATTTGCAATTTAGAGTTGAGGACCAACATTTGATGACATTAAAATTATAAAATTTGCTGAAATAAAATTAATTCTCACATATAAATCTGACGTCAAATATTTTTGTACCTTTGTAATAAAATGTGTACAATAATATTATTTTTAATACAAATAATTTGAATTTTATTTTATAATGTATTTTCCTTTCCCTTTTTTTTCTTTTTTTATATTCAAGCTTACTGTCACTTACCCCACCTCAACCGTTACACTACCCCACACGTTACACTACCATACCTCTTACACTACCCCACACGTTTTACTACCCTACCCGCCACACTACCGCACACATTACACTATCGCACTCGTTACACTACCCTACCCGTTACACTATCATACACGTAACACTATCCTACCCGTTACACAATCATACACGTTACACTACCCTACAACTTGCAATACCTTACACCTTACACTACCCTGCACCTTACACTACCCTACACCTTACACTACCCTACACCTTACACTACCCTACCCGTTACACTACCGGTCACCATTCCACACGTTACTGTAACTTACATAAGCAATCTCAAAGAGATTCCCCCTCTCCGATGAGTAAATCCACCTCTCTAAAGAGGTACTCCACATTGTACTCACGCGCATGATCTTATCCACTGTGGAGCTCTCCAGACGATAACATAAGTGATTGCTAGCAAAATCTAGC
Organism: Eilema sororculum; assembly: GCA_914829495.1. Classification (NCBI taxonomy): domain Eukaryota; kingdom Metazoa; phylum Arthropoda; class Insecta; order Lepidoptera; family Erebidae; genus Eilema; species Eilema sororculum. The sequence goes on from OU618556.1 coordinate 4,103,655, forward strand.
CTCACTTCTCTTGTACTCCCGGAGTCCGGGTACCGGTACGAAGAAAGGAGCTCGAGGACATAACACCTTGCACTCTGATATGTAGACCCATGTAGACCGGTCAGGTATAAGCACCAATAGTGGACACTGACCCAATAGAAATTTCAAAAAGAAACCTATAATTGAAAAGTAACGCGTACCTACCTAACCATTTACAAGATTATTGACTTAAAAGACGCAAAATGGAACCGCTACTACACTAGTTGTGTATGGTGACCCTCTTTCCGAGACTTTGCCTTTAGCTTACCATTAGGCAAGGTGAAGTTAAATTGACGTGTCATTTAAAAAAATGTAAATCTCATCCCTTCCTCATCCATTTTTATTCATAGCAAAAGATTCAGAAAAAATATTTTTTTTTATCCTATCGTTAACAGAGCAATAACTAAACTCATAAAAATTTCATCAAAAAAGTTTAGAAACGTCTAGTTATTACTGCAGTCAATTCGATCCGAGTACTGAAAGTACTCTTGGTACATTAACCAAATGCAAAAATGGGTCTAAAAACTTAATATAATATTTAATTTGGACATCGTAAATGTTTATGTTAAGTAAATATCTGAAAGGTCTCAATCAAGGAATTCAAGGATGTTAAATATTATATAGCACAAACAAAAAGAATAAAACACTGAAACGTTGCAATAATTAGACGCAGTTGAAGTGTTGAGTTGTTGATTGTAGATTTTGCATTTATGTTCTAATTATTTTGGTTTTATATCGGTTTTCAGTTCGTTTCACTAATGTTTTTAATGCAGACGTAGATTTAGGATGACAATGGAAAGGAGGATAAAGTTAAAAGCATTGAATAGTCATATTACCTGCAAAATCTGTCGCGGATATTTCATCGACGCGACTACGGTCACAGAGTGTCTTCATACGTGTTAGTATTATAAACATAATATTTACTCATTGGTTAATCTATATACCTTTACTAAAAACAGAAATCTTTAAAATCATAAGCTACATAATTACTTTTGTACCCAAGTGTAAATGACAAACAAAAAAATCAATGCTATCGACACTGGTCAGGAAATTGTGAATTCCCTATGGAAATATTGACTTTTTTTACAAATATATCTGTACTTTTTATTGAATAAAATCTTTTTTAATGTTATCGTATAGCTATACAGCTTCAAGACTAATTGCGACCTAAAGGTAACCTTCAAACATTTCAGTCTGCAAAAGCTGCCTAGTGAAACATCTAGAGGAGAACAACACATGTCCAACATGCACCATTGTGATACACCAATCGCACCCATTGCAGTACATCAGCTTCGACCGGACCATGCAGGACATTGTTTATAAACTAGTGCCAGATTTGCAGGACAGTGAGTATGGACTTATACTATAAAACATGTTGCACATATCCATAGGCCACAGTAACCACTTTCCGTCATGTGGACCGTGTGCTTGTCTGCCACCTAAGTGGTATAAACAACAGAAACTCTTGTTCATTACCTATGTTGCCTAACAGTAGCTTCCAAGGGTTTAGAAGCACAGCTATGGTTAAGAAAATATGGATTAACTGTGAGAAAAAAATATGGAAAAGAAAGAGTAACTGAGGAGATAATATCTAACAAGAAAGTATGAAATGCTACAGAAACTCTCAACAATAATTTGTATCAAGGTCCGCCAGATGATAAGTAGTTCACATTTAATGTTTAGATACAGATCTACAAATAACAATCAAATCATGTTTTTTTATAATAGTTCGGGACTTCACCTGACAAATTTTGGAAAACTGATTTTCGCCGATGTTTCGGGTGCATTACAATCATCGGCAAAAGTACTTTTTTTTTGCATGAGGTTTCAAACTATGAGTATACAATGCTATAATTTAAAAACATAATTATGAACTATTTTTTCTCATAATCATAGTTTGTAAATTACTTATAAAGAATTGATTCCAATAAACTAGAGGGCATGTTAGTCATTTCGGTTACTATAAGAATATTTCTTTATAAAAAAAACTAATGTCAGGTTAGGCATCATCTCACATAAATGCGTTAGTCTTATTTGAATCCAAAGCTTGCACTTAAGAGCAAGGTAATGCATCCATATTAATGATACATTAGTAATTTCTTTAGTAGTAAGCAGTGTGATTGATGTTCACAGATGAAATAAAACGGGAAAGAGATTTCTACCGTGCACGTAACCTGCCATGTCCCAAAGATGCTGCTCTTGCAGCGGACAAGCCTGGAGCTGATGAGCCTGAGCAGCCAGATAACACCGACTGTCACAGAAAAGATGAACAGGTAGTTGCAACATTGCGATATGGTTGTTTTTATTTACTGTTTAAAATTCAAAGATGCAATTTTAGGATTCATCAAAAATGGGCCAGAGACTTCAGTATTTTAGCTCATAGGTTTGGCCACATTCAGTTGAATATTTCACTCTGTGTAAACCCTGTTTTATTTTAGGATAAGAAGTTAGTAGAATTTTTATCAATAACAAATAATGATGATATGTTATTGATAATAATTGCACAGAAAATGGCAAACTTTCTCAAGCAATTTCATAAAAGGAGGATGTTCTCAATTCAACAGCATTTTTTACGTTAAGGTGATGGTGGCAAATTGCGCCTAGCGTGCAACTGCGCCTATCACAAATATTTCAAAAACTACCTATTGAATTCTAGTAAAAAAAAGTGACATCTTACGTCGATGCTACAAGCTAAATAATGTCATTACTAGTATCAAATCCAATAGGTAGTTTTCGAATTATATGTGATAGGCGCACTTGCACGCTAGGCGCACTTTGCCACCTTCACGATATGCCATTATTGTTGTTTTTTTATACAGGACACGTCAATTTGACTTCACCTCTCCTGATGTTAAGCTAAAGGCAAAGTCTCGGAAAGAGGGTCACCATCGTAAACATGCACCATGTTTACAGTGGTGGCACTCAGTTTGACGGCCTCATTAGATGCCTTTTCACACAAAAAACACATTCATCACTAGTCTAATACATACAAAAGTTAATTGTTCATGATAACTGTAATCTAATCACATGTCTTTGTTCCAGGTCAATGTATGTCTGGAGTGCATATCAACGTCACTGCGGACGCTAAAACGCAGCTTTATTAGGTGCTCAGCACAGGCTACGATCACACATCTAAAGAAATTTATAGCTAAGAAAGTTTTAAGCGGGATGGAGAAGTATAGAGAAGTAAGTGTTCATATTGAGGTACAGTTTCATGTAACATAAACAAATGTGGATCAATGTCATAGCATTGTTCCCAGTTGAGTCAGAAGCTTTTAACTCCGAACCCAGGGTTCACCTACTCTGCCTTTTCCTTTTGGTTTGGGTCATACAGCTATCACAGGAGCATACAGCTGTCTAATCGCCCAACTCTTGAGAGAAATGGCAATAGGAGAATACTAGTCATTAGAAATTTGTAAATAATAATTTATTTCATGATCTAATATCCAGTCATTTGATGATTCTGCACATTATTACATTGAACTAAAGTAAAACCAATGAAGCAAGAGAAAAAAGGTAAACAAAGTTTCAGCGATTCCAAACATTTTTATTTGAAAATTATTTATTACATATCACTTCGAGTGCATTCCGGACAGGAATGAAATTGTTCTTAAGGTGGCGTCTCTGACAGTTTAGGACCGCTGTGCTGAGCTTTCCTGTACTATGAAACACGCAACGACAGCTTTCGCTCGGCCATGGTTGCGTACTTGTAACATGTGCGACAAGAACAGAGAAAATAATCGCTAGTTATCGCAACGTAACTCAGTAATGGTCGCTTTGTTTACCCTTTTTTTACTCTCGTCTCATTGGTTTTACTTTAGTACATAGTTTCCATTACAAGAAAAACTGCAAATCCATACTAATATTATAAATGCGAAAGTAACTGTCTGTCTGTCTGTATGTTACGCTTTCACGCCTTAACCACTGAACCGATTTTGATGAAATTTGGCATAAGGATAAGTTACACCTTGGGAAAGGACATAGGCTATGTTTGGTCGCGATAACCGACATCCACGCGGGCGGAGCCGCGGGCAAAAGCTAGTCTCAAATATTTCTATTGACCTTTTCATTTCTATTCACCTTTTAATTACTATCCCCAGATTTCTATTCACCCTGTTGTACCCGTTACGAGAAGGTAAACCATATAACAAATATTTCACTGTATTTTATTTCCAGATTGACATACTATGTAACGACGAATTACTAGGCAAGGATCATACGTTAAAGTTTGTGTACGTGACGCGTTGGCGATTCCGCGACCCGCCCCTCCGACTGCAGTATAGACCTAAGATTGATTTATAGGGAAAATGATATATTTTTATAATGTACTCAACACTATCTATTGATGTCGTATATGACTTGATGAGCTAGGCTACCTTGCTATAGCCCGAACTATATATCTTGCTGAGATGCCATCCATATACAGTGCAGAGTATACCAGCTAGAACCAAGCGTTTCAGTGACTCATTCCTATGCCGCACCATTAAGACCTGGAACTCCCTGCCAGCTCACGTGTTTCCTTCTTCCTACAGCCCCGGGTCCTTTAAGCGGGGCGTGAAAAGACATCTAATGAGGCCGTCAAGCTGAGTGCCATCACTGTTAACATGGTACATGTTTCCGATGGTGACCCTCTTTCCGAGACTTTGCCTTTGCTTAACATCAGGCGAGGTGAAGTCAAATTGACGTTTCCTATATAAAAAAAAAATCTTAGACGTAAATCGCGAATTATAAAAGGCCTTGGCGCGCGCGGATCGTTTTGTAATAATCTATGCTTAGTGAATTTGAGGTCTTCCACCGCAGTAGCATCTCGCTATCTTCAATATACATCCAAGAAATGTGTACTGCGCATATGGAGCACACATTTTGAGGACATTTTTGGTACGGTACAAGATATATGGTTCGAGCTATATTTATTCTAACACTAGTGATGTGTAAGTGATTTAGTTTCATTGTTTAAAAAGTAAAAACTGCTTCCGTATTGTTACTAAACTGGCAGTTTTAGTTTGCAGGTGACAAAGAGGATATGATCAATTATTTTTTAGTTTGCTTTATTGATCTGATAAATGTAATGAATGGTTGCCTAGCTTGTTGGTCACCAAAAAAAGACAAATGTATGTACCAGAGGTAAACTATCCAAAGTCCATTTTTTTTTGGGATTTACTTCATGAAGCCTAGGTTTAAATGAGAGCAATGCCACCAATATTCTAGGTCATAACTGTGAAATAAAGAAAACTGCAAAATGTTCAATTTTGATTCAAACTGAATACTAAAAATATTTTAGTTTGGATAGTTTACTTTTGATATACAAAAAATATGTAAGAAAATTTATATGGAGTATTCATAGAAATTAAAATATTACTTTATGTATGACTTTCTCAAATTCACTATTTTAATTTATGTTTATTAGTTCAATTAACCATGTCTCAAACATACTCATTGTTTCAGAGAAAAATATTTAAATTTTGTTAATTTTGTTTTAATTGATTAGTGTTTCGATTATTATTTGGTATTACTTTAAAATTAGAATAACATAAATTTCCAAGGAAGGGTAAAATTATTAACGAATTAATTATTTTCATTTTCCTATTCTTATTAGTTAATTAAATAAAATTGTATTTAAGTTAAACAGAAATATTTAATAAAATATTATTAAGTTTACTTGTGTATTTTTTTATGAATGCTGCTCAAAAGTTTATTATTGTCAAGCATGGTTCTATAATGTGGAATATAATGCTTACACTCGCCTAGCTTTGTTAGAGGATCCTCACTTCCATAAGCACGTTTCCTCCCTCCCTCTCATAGCACAATATGATCCTTGCGTTGTGTTGGATTAATACCCCCTTTAACACCCTTTTTTATACCACTTAGGTGGCAGACAAGCACACGGCCCACCTAATGGAAAGTGGTTACCGCGGCCTATAGACGTATGCAACACCAGGGGCGTTACACTCGTGCTGCCTACCTTGAAGAAACCTTTTAATGCCCTTCTTCCTCAACATGAGAAATAAGAAATTATAAAATTAAGTCTAACCCATGTGTTCGTTTTCGTCTCAACACTCGAGAGAATTACAAGGCGACTCCAAAAGGTTTTCGGTTTGGTGTCAGACAATTATGCCAAGTTTCATATTTTATATTCCTTTCATCCATACTAATATTATAAATGCGAAAGTAACTTTGTCTGTCTGTATGTTACGCTTTCACGCCTAAACCACTGAACTGATTTTGATAAAATTTGGTATAGGGGTAGATTAGACCGTGAGAAAGGACATAGGCTACGTTTGGTCGCGATAACCGACATCCACGCGGGCGGAGCCGCGGGTAAAAGTTAATTAAATCATAAGTGATGAAGGGATGACAGTATGATAAGCTAGGATAAATAGTATATTAATCCAACACTGCATCATCCCCCGCAAGCTGCTGTGAAATGAACTCCCTACTATGGTTTTTCCAAGCGATTACAGTATGGATGGTGTTCTTTAAGAAGGACAATAGAGGGTTCATAAAGGGTTTGACGCTGCATGAGTATGATGCCTCTGGTGTTGCTTACGCCCCTGGGTCGCAGGAACAGCTTGCCATCAGGTGGCCCGTGTGCTTGTCTGCCGTCTTAGTGGTAGGTATAAAAAATCTCCAACCACACGTCTGATCGATCAGAATTCAGATCTCGTGAGGGTAGACAGCCAATGTGGCTGTGGTAAATTTTCCTGAAAAATTTATCGCCATTAAGTATTTTATAAGCATTGATGAAAATGCGGTGAATCTGCTGCAGAAGTCATTAATAAAAAGAAGACGAAGAATCTTGAGCCAAAGACTGGTGCATGTTCGCCGGACACTACGACCGACAGAGGAAACTAGGAACATACTAAAAACCAAAGACTTTGAATACACTACGTCTAAAAACATATTTTTTGGATGTCTTTGTCCCCCTCTTATTTTATTAGTGAAAACTATTTTTCTAATCTTATGGTTTTGAAAGATTTTGTCCAAAAAATTACGGTTTATTTTTAGTACACCAATATCGATATTATTTTCTAAATCGACTAAAACATTCTAGTTCGAAATGAGCAACATTAACTTGACATTTGACGTTTTCTATGTGTGAGTAAATGTGTACATTATATTTGTAAAATTGTTTTTGTGTGCGTGCATATGAAAATGGATGGCCGATAGATTCCTGTAAGGCATGTGAATAGATATTTTTATTTAATTATTTGTAATTATCATTTGATCGTCAAACTGGGTGCCAAAACGGTAGAGCGGTTTCTCAGTCTTGCAGACGACAACTTTGTCGAGGATGTCAACGAAGACTTGAAATGTTTTATAGCCGAAGCAAGAGTTGACAGGTAAACAATTTTATCTTTATGTTTTCCATGTGCAGTTAGCCGCAATATTAGCGCCGTGGAGTTTCTTTATAAGTTAAATATTCCCTATATTGATAGACAAGTTTGATAGTAATGATTATTGTTTAATGATTTCAAGGTTACTATGTGTCAAGCTCAAATGAACGTAGGTCGCGCTCGCATTTTCGCAAATCAAATGGTGCGAAACCAGATGACACCTTGAACGCCGATAAATATTCATAGATTCATAATTTAAAAATACTGCAACATATTTTTTCCATTGCTGTTAATTAGAACTACTGTACACGAATGAAAACGACTGAATATCGCCACATTACGCTCAGTATAAATTAAAGTCTCGCGAATATGCTTTTTTTAGGTATGCTTTTTTTAGGTATAACATGCATGTTTTTCGTCATGCATATGAACTAGTAATGTAATGAATTAATTAAAATTTTAATTTGTAATAAATTATACAGTATCAACAAACCATATAGGTAGTTTAACTATTTTTTTTTTATTATAATATATCACCCCATCCCAATCTAATTTAAAATGGTTCATCATGTCTGAATAATCTCTGCAAACAAATTCTTTGATATTGTAAAAAAATATAGAAATTGCATTATAAATACATTGAAGTTATGTAGACACAAAAATCAAATACATTTTTATTATATTGTTTCAGTGTGCTAGTGTTCCCTCCAGTAAGCAATTACAGGCGGTTTCTCATTCATCGATGTGTTGAGCAGCTTGGCAGGCCGGACCTTGCCACCTTCTCGATAGGAGTCAGTGACGAGCGCCGTACTGTTGTTTGCCACCGGGATAGGTTACTGAGGTCAGTACCCACATATTATTTATTACTATTAATAAACAATGCGAGCGAAGGAGTTATCCTTCGCTCGCATTGTAAAATAAAACCCGGTTCCAACCTGTCTAGCCAGTGTGGAAACAGTAGGCTAAAGCTGCCTAACATTGGTAGAGAAAAATAAAAAGTAGGAACTAGTATGCCTGCACAGTAAAGCTGCAAAAATTTTTTTCAGTAGCCAAAATGTGTAAAAGATTTTTTTTTAATTAGTTCATAGTCTTTAAAAGGAAGCTAATACATTTAAGTATCGTTTTAATTTTATTGACGTATATAGTATTAAATACTTACACTAATGAGAAGGATGCTAGGTAGTATGTTTTTTTTTTTTTTTTTTTATTTATGTTAAGTTAGTTTCAAGGTCTAATACTAATGCTTCCTGCATGTTGTAATTGATATGCAGTAGAGTTATATAAATAGGATGATTTAAAAAGTTTTATTATGAGGTAGAGCCTCCTTTGTAATGTTTAACATGGACTCTACAATTACAAGTTCAAGCATTTATTACACTGCAAATGTAATGAACTTATTTAACACTTAGTCATGATAATTCTATTATATAAATACTAGTAATACTTGTACTGTATACTAGTAAAAGTAACAGCTTGCAATCTAATATACCCAAAAATACTCTACATAGTATTGACATGGTGATCCACAAGAATTATAGTATTTACTACATATACATTATACCTACATGCCTTCCAGTTGCATCCAAAGCTTGCACTTTGGAGCCAGGAATCCACTCTCCTAGTTCTCATTCCGTTATAGTTTGGTTAACCTTGGTTGCTTGCTATTAGACCGAAAAATAACTGTAACACGCTTCTGCTTACCCTTTCCAAGATATGCAATTTGTGTGCGTATATGCATGTCATATTAAAATCCTGATAATATGTCGTATCGTGACTGTCATTAGGCTAACTATAAATTCATTGAATATAAATGAATATATAACTTTCATATACAATACATATATCACTATATTTTATAGTGAAACTCACGAACTGACAACATCAAAGAAAAATGCAATAGTCCATTTTTGTTGTAAGCTATTGATCTATAGAGCATTGTACTTAGTTTTTACGTGAATAAGAAAATTGATTGCCACCATACCCGATTTTACGCACGACGCCGAGCGATATTTGCTTTAGTCATTCGGTTTTATAATGAAGTAGGAACACTCATAATTTTTTCTTGTTACAAGTTTCAATGATCTGATATAATATAGAGGTAGATATGGCACTAAAAATGCCGCGGTGGAGTTTGTTGCGCCGTTTCTTCTCCACCACCGCCTTGGAAGCGGTGGTAAACTTAGATTAAGTAGAATTAAAGTTGACGTCGATAAGAAACAATTTTATTGTTGAACATTGAAAATAAATGACTATGACTATGACTAGTGGCTAAGAATGGTACCTACTCAAAATGAAGCTAATTCACCTAATCGTCTCAATACGTTTCTAAGACCGCTCTTCCACAGGGTGACTTAGGAGACACCGGGCAAATGTTAAAGAAGCGCTATCGCTCGTAAAATGCCAGTGGGATAGCGGTCTAAACGGCAATTGCTTCGAGGACCTGTTCCTGGATGTTGACTTTATCTAATCTAAAATAGCTCAACCAAGTTGGAGTTTGTTGAGCTATTTTAGTTGGAATGAACTGTCACAGCGATATTTCCGAACCAATACGACCTTCAAACCTTCAAGAAAATAACAACTCTCTTTTGAAAGGATGGCAACGCACTTGTGACTCCTCTGGTGTCCATGGGCGGCGGTGATCGCTCACCATCAGGCGATCCGTCTACTCGTTTGCCTACCTATTCCATAAAGACGTAGAATAATAAAACAAATAAAAACATTAAACATCACCAGGGGCGATTTGTACACGTTCGCTAATAGCAAGTTGATGAAACTTTGTATTAGAACTCTAATCTTTTCTGGTAATAGCAGTAATAACTAACAACACATGACTAAAGTCTTGGAATAGAAGCTTGTAGGAATCGTCTTGTACGGACTCTTCTCTTCGCCACTGGAACACACCTCATCTCCAATGTCAATACTGTATACTGATAGTGAATATCTTCCACAGTGATGAAGCTTGCGCTCGACCAGCAATGGGGCTGACTCAAGAACGTGATGATGGCACATTTTCTCAAGCAGGTATGTTGCTAAACTGTAAGAGCTTCTTTAAAACTTCAATTATTGTAGGACACATTTTATAATGTTCATGTTAGAAGATGGTTTCAAGAACAAGCTTCCAAATAGTGTATACAAAATTTCGTGTCTGCGCTGTTGCCTCGGAGTTGGCACCATTTTTTTGGTAGAATTCTAAGCCTGAAAGAGAAACGGTAGAAACTTGTCCGTTAATCAGCTGAAATGTAAATAAGTATCCTAAATGCGAATTATGTTGAACAACATCAGAGCTTTGTTGGTCCACTCTACCCAAAAATTCTGTACTCGTATTCCATTTTAAAAATGATCTGTAAAGTGAACTACATAACTAATGTTCCCAATATAATAGCACCTCGTAAGCTTAAGAGTACCAATTATGTATCCTCATCATACGGTTCTCATAAACAGTTATGTGTATATTGAATCTGAGTAAATAAACGACAAGGCATTTTTTCTCTCGCACCTCTTGCAGCTGAGCAAGACAAAAATGTACCGTTTTAGGGTAAATGCAACGAAACTTGACTCATTATAAACTCGTTCAAACCTTTTCAATGGCGTCCACCGTCTGTTTACGCTAATTGAGGATCGTTCGGTCCTTGTATGGCTTAAATAAAGTATCTGGTACTATGACCTCAGTATGGCGGGAAATACTTGATTGTTACAGTCTCTCCGTCCAATGAATTAGCAGAAAAATCTGTCACGTGACAGAAATGACCCATTTCATTGGTCAAAAAGACTACGAGACGCGAGGTACCGTGATTCGGGAGCGGGTAATCTTGAGAGGAAATCCTGCTCTAGAGCTACCAGGTGTACTGGCAAACAGGCTTTACATATCATGCGGCCAAGAGTATTACCGTAATTACTGTTGCTGCTGCTAAGAAACAATCGAAATGTCTGGAACGACGTTATCATACCGCAAGTTAAAATCTGTGAAATATGCGAGTATTAGTTATAAAACAAATGCGTAACGCAATATCCCATTTAAAATAATGGTTTAAACACAATAGCGAATAATTTACGATTCACTTACACCTAGGAACCGGTTGTCGGTTGTTCGTATACCTTCCGCGTGTTAATGTTGAGAGCCACGACACGGGTTAGCTAATGTTATGTTGCTGATACGTACGTAAATATAGTTAGACTTAATATCTTGACACTTGCTTTCATACGCCTTCCGCTTCTAGTTTCATAATTCTTTCCATAAAAGCACGCCGCCGGTAGGATTCCAGCTTGATATGAATATATCGGTCTGGTATTCCCTAGGATTAAGAAGATAGGGGAATCACACATTACCACCAAATTGACTAAAACCGCCGTAGCTAAACGACCAAAATCCTTAGTTCAAAATAAAAATGGGACCCTAACTAACGTGATCTGAACTTTTTTTATTACGTTTTCCTCATTACTGAACTAAGTCTGGATTCTCAGGTCCAAAACTGGGTTTCTTTTTTCAAAATCTGTTGAAAGTAACACTGTTACTGAGTGTGGTTACTGAAACCTTCAGGTACCAGTGACCTGAAGGTTTCAGTAACCACACAAAAACCGATAACCTCTCTCCAATCCTGATTTTGTCGTATAGATGCTGTCGGGTCCGGGTTTGTTCGTGAAGATAATTCTAATTTTTGTAATGTTAATAAGCGTAGCAAAACCTGAATTTTATACATAACAAAACGGAATTGATAGTATTCATTCGAGAGGTCCCGGGTTCGATCCTGGCCATTACACTACCGACGTGAACCCACTCCTAACACAAGCAATTTAGCTTAGCTGGAGGGGTTAGAGGGAATATTACTACGGTTCTAATATTCTTTTTAAAGAAAAAAAAAGTACAATAAAAAAGAAAATGAAAATGCTTGCAGGTATCAGGTTGAAATTCATACCACATACTCAGGTCAATAACGTCTTGAAACTGTGCAAAAATCAAACTTCTAAGTCAACTCAATCAAAATATATTGCGGTTTATATAGCTTAACTCTCGATGCTCCGTCCGACTCGTACTTTACCCGTTCTTGACGTAAAACATCTAAAGAGGCGCTTCTGACAACGATGTGTCAATCAGGTTGTTTCAGCTCGCAAAAGAGTCAATCTCTTTTCAACTCGGCAGTCAGAACTCCTGTGTCAAGAGTCGACTGTAAAACATTCTAGCAGTTTTGGCACTTATTTGCTCTTTTCGACTCAGTGCTACTATTTCATCATCCAGATAGCTTTGGGTTTTCCGCGTCAGCATTTTTGTCTCATTCTCAACCTGTCCTAAGGTTGAGAATGAGACTTGGATCTTTGTTGGCTGTTTTCGACTAATCGCTTTGGTACCGTCTCAAGATTCTGACAACTCTTTTCGCATTTAAATTACTTTGAGATTAATTACTCTATAGTAGGTACAAAAGTCATGTTTTCCACCATATCCTAAAATATTATTATCGTTTTACAGAAATGATTAACGTACGTTATTTGTTTTATTAGCAGTTACCGAATGCATGCAAGTACCTATGCAATGAATTTGCTTATGTTCTTGCATGATTGCAAATTATATTTAGTACCGGAATTATGTGATTTAATCTGATATAATATGAATGGGGTTTTGTTGCACCGATAGTATTACAGCTATTACAGGTACCTACTAAGGTAACTGTGTATAATGATGAAGGTTGCATCATCGTGGAAATAGTGCACATTGTTTATAACTAACGTGCAACAACGCGAATTTCAGCGGATTCTGTCATGCGCGATAACAAATTGTGTGCACCAAGGATGTCTTGAGATCTTTTATTGGCAGTTTTTCGTTTTGTCTCTACAGTCTTCTGTTTGCTGCGAGGTATACTTCTACATCCAACCTTTCTGATTGCCTTCTGATTAATTTTGTTAGGGTTTGAACACAGTTAAAAGTTCCGTGTGGCCATTATTCGTTGTTTTTGTGGGTGTAGTTAGTACTGATGATGCTGTTGTACAAGAGTTACCTACATTAGTGGAAATGTCGGTCGGATTACTCCAGATTAGTACCTATATCTGTTTTTTGTGACAACTTTTTGTTTTACAAACAACTCTCGCACTAGACAATTGGTACTAGAAATACGTGAACAAGGACTTGATCTCTGACCGATAGGCATGTATAGAGGAGAATAATTACCACCCACCCCATAATGGGACAAGGACAGGTAGATAATCATGTGCTACGACGGGTATTTGAAATGGACACAAAGTACACCCAATCATACAACTAATGATTCCGTATTAGGATGAAACCCACAATTTGCCAGCGGAAGGTGGCTATTTAAATGTTGCGCCATCTGTGTCATACTGTTTTTGTTCTCTGCGGGGACCAAGTTTGACCAATGAAATGACGTCACACCGCTCACGACCTAGTCTGTGCCGTTTATAATTGGAATATTGGGGGAACTACTCTTATTGTAATCGTATCGAGAGAACGGAGCATTGCGATTGGCCAGTTTCACACACACACACACACAGGTTCACAGTAGGCAGGCGGCCAATCGAAATGCTCCGTTCTCTCGATACGTTTAAGTTTCATTACGATAGTATTTCGTGCTCGGGGCACCGATCTAAACCTAGTTGCGACATTTTTTTTAATTGCCATATCTTGTACGTTTCGTTGTATTCAATAATACGTAACTACATTCTCTATTTGTAGAATTTTTAGTCTCTCAACTTATTTAGAAGGGAAATGCTTAATATTATTTACTTCCGAACTAGTTTATGTCTTTATATCCTATTGAATGTTATGTTTGACGTTTACGTGGGTCACTGGACATGTATTACACCCACAAAATAAGCGGCGATCACTATATCGGAATAGACCATAAGGAGATTTCCTTAGTGCAAACAATGTAGTACCTTTTAATAAAAGTTTCAAGAGTAGAGGAGATATTCACTCTCATTTGACGCAGCTCATGTGTTTCCTTCTCCTTACAGTCCCTAGTCTTTTAAGCGGGGCCTGAAAAAACATCTGATGAGACCGTCAATACTACTGTCTGTCTACGAGTCTGTAATGGTGACTCTCTTTCTGAGATTTTGCCTTCAGCTTACCATAGACGAAGTCAAATGAATGTCCTATACAAAAAGTTTAAAAAGGCCTCCGCTTCAGGAATCTCCTACCACCCTGATTCTTCATTATGCAGAAAATCTTAAGGTAGCAAAATTTTGTGTTGTATTTTCTGCTATAAGTAAAGTCTTTAGTGCTAGTTAGAGAGATGTTGGATCGTGTACTGATATATAAAACCAAGATATAAATACACATGTATACATTCCATATGTAAAAAAGAAGCTAGTATCAAAATAGCTAAAGAAAAATATTGCCACTGGTCATGACGTGACCTATTGATTCTCTCGAAGCAGATAAAACCGACCCAAATGCCTCATTAAAAAATAAGTATTTGGTAATACATGTTATGCATGCAATAGTTATGTTAATTTTTTAGTAAAAGTCATAATGATGAGTAATTTGCATAAACATTGGTATTGAAATGAAATATATTTTGAATTAGTGTTATGCGAATCAGTAATTTGTGTAGCTGTCGTCGTAATTTTTATAGCAACGTGATATTTACATACGTAGTAGATAATTTAATTATGAACTCAATATGAAGACAATATAATATAATAAAAAAGTAAAAAAAAATCGTCTTTCTGTGTCTTCGCTAAATTCTTCTAAACCAGAACGATCTTTGATACTGTAAATAAATAATAAATAAATAAAATCATTTATTTGCTGACCAAAGGTATATAAAGATGTTAGGTAGTACACTTAAATAGTAGATAATTATGTTCTCTTCAGCCTACCTTATTGGCATGCAAAAATTTCTTAATTTATGAATAGTAGGTAGTATGAATTATAGTCAACTTGTACAGTGATCATTACTTGTAACAATTAAACAATAGAATTATTAAAACACACGGAATGTCAATTAGATATTTTTCAGCGGAAGGTTTGAATGTCTAATAAAGTTAGAAATCACAATTATCACTACCATTTTCAAGGCTATGCTCCAATGGCATCAGCAAAAATTGATCTTGGAGATTTTTGTCTATTATAGGACGTCTATGACACGGATGACACCTACTTGAGATACAGACACTCCGGGCTAGCGTAGAACTATAAAAGGATAATGATAAAGGAAGTAATGCTCTTTCTGCCGTAGGTGCTGAGTTATTTAAAGTAACAAGAGTGGTTAAGTTGATTGATTTAACTAATTGTTTTAAATAATAGACCACCTTTTCCAACATTGCTATAACCAAAATATCACGACGAGATGTGCATGCAAATATTGTATAGCCGGTGACCGTGAACCGTGACCCATGAAGCTAATTTACTGACACAGCCTCTTTAATAAGTATATCATTTAAAGAGGCTGAATCAGTCAATTACATTAAGATTACACGGGTCTTTGTTCCCTGGCACAATAAAAAACCCTGACCTAAACAGATGTCTCGTGCAGCATATATTAACAGCTTGCACAATATTTGTCACCTTATTCTCTTTAGCCTCGTTTTCTTTGGGTTTTTTAACCTCACCCTGTCCTACAATCCTACCAGTTATTGATAAACGGCCAATCGTCCTTCACAATGCCGTACATTAAATGTTGGTGCTCACAAAATTCCAATGACATAAGCGCTGATGCAACGCCGGCGGAATGACCGGGCCCGCTAATGTGGAACGCGGAAAGTGAAAGTAGCACGCCGTCTTGAGCTTT
Source organism: Eilema sororculum (assembly GCA_914829495.1). NCBI lineage: Eukaryota > Metazoa > Arthropoda > Insecta > Lepidoptera > Erebidae > Eilema > Eilema sororculum. The sequence continues at coordinate 4,119,745 of OU618556.1, forward strand.
TAAGTGCAACAGTTAAGTTGCTGCATTGAAAGGAAGCCCTCGGAAATAGGTCGCGATGTTATCAGGATTAATCTGGATTATTTTGGAACTGCCAAATTTGTCTATAGTTGTGAAGAGCTCGCAATTACAAGGACTAAGGAAATATTTTGGGAGCTAAATAATATTTTGTCCGGTTGACCATAATATTGGTGTTGTCGTTTAATTAGGACAATTCTGAATTTCCCTGTACACTATTGTCAGATAAGCTTGTTATTTTTAGAATTGAATACATTTTATTTTGTACATCTTTAACAGTGTACATTCATGTAATGAAAATATTAAAATGGGCGATTTTTTACTGCGATCTCCTCTCCAACAAGCAACTTTTGATGGATTGATTTCTAAGGTGTAACATGCAACAGGGTATGTTGTGTGGTGTCTTACTGTTTTTAGTGTATCTTAGTACTTCTACAGAATCGGAATTCCATCTTTGTGTCAAAGACTAGTAAAATTCGTTCAGCATGACTCTCCACATTCACTTCACGTTCCTCTGAAAAGCAAATAAACATTTGTTACGGTTTTGATCTGCGTACGCTTATGCTGGGTTTAGAATACCTTTAGTACCGGTTATTCATATGAATGGCTTGCATTGCTTTATTGGTTCTGCCTTCAAAGGTCCATAAATTGGATAGTACTTCGTAAAACCGGAGTATATTTCTTAAAACTGGAGAATATTACCTAAAACTGGATTATTTGCGCTTAAAGTTGTCGTTACATCGGTAAAAGGATTACGTGTTACGAGGATAGTACGCGTATAGACTAAATATTGGTGATTTACAGGTAGTGTTTCCTAGTAGTGAAGATTTTCTATGTCCTTGATTGCTATAAATCTTCCTTGACGGATCCATTTCATAACAAGTGCTACCTCACCAGGAGAGCACGATGAATTGAGAATAATTACTTAGTAGGCAATTGGCACAAGCAAGGAGACAGGACCAATCCCACCCACAATCCTACTACTGTAACCCAGTATTGACCCACAAACACCCTTGGAAAGCCCAAGTTCTGACACGGAAGTTCCTGGGAAAGTTGAACTGTCTCGGAATGCACATCGAAATCAATAAAAAGTAAATTGAGGGAGTTCATAGCTACATATTTACCTACGGACACGACCACTGATTTATTAACAAATTGCTATATCATGCAAAAAACATATCAAACCAGTGGCGATTGATTGCATTTGAGTGATTTAGTGCTTTTACCAGTTAGTAGGTACTATTTAATAGTTTTATTTTTTATAAAATGAAACTGTCAATTTGAATTCACCTCGCCTGATGGTAAGCTAAAGTCTCGGGAAGATGGTCACCATTGCAAGCACGTACCATGTTAACAATGGTGGCACTGAGCTTGAAAGCCTCATCAGATGCTTTTACCCGCCCCGCTTAAAGGACCCAGGACTGTAGGAAGAAGGAATCACGTGAACTGGCACGAATTCCAGGTCTTAATGGTGCGATATAGGAATGAGTCACCGAATAGCTTGGGTTCTTGATGGAATATTCCGCACAGTATGCGGGCGATATCTAAGCACGCCTTGTCCTGTGTAGGACAGGAGAAGTAGGGAGTAATTGGAAGAGCTCATCAGAACATTCGCCATGGTAGAGACGGTGTATGTACCTATGACAATCTGAACAATGTACTAGTGACTGTTACCAAACATTAATTCGTATGAAGCGGTCCAACTACTTCGCGGCCTGTGGCCATCTGGGTATACGATTATGTATCTATGTTACGTTTATTATATCCCACGCCTCGATTTATTTGGGCAAATGTGTTGTTTTATCGTAACATTGTTTTGAAACACTGGTCTCCTTACAGCTTGTTACAAGAGAGCCGGTTTTATTTTCGACTGGCGAGAAGTTCGACTTGGTTTTATTTTTTGTGACGGTTACTAGGTTAACTCAAAATCCAAATTGTTGATTATTATTATTTAATGTTGACTGAATTTGCTTTTTTTTAATGATTTTTAGTTGTGGTAATGGGATAGGTACATAATGGTCCGGATTGGTTGGGTCAATAATGACGTCACAGTAAACAGGTCCGATATTAACAACGTAATGATAACTTGTGATTTCGATGTTTAGATGATGTCACAATTCAATACTATGTCAAATTACATAAGATTGCTTTTTGGCGACTTTTTGATATACGAACACTAAGAAATTAAGTATGTACCTACCTAAGCTCAGTAAACAGCACAAAATAGTCTGAAATAGTTTCCAGAAATCAGCAAAATAGTCTATTGTTAGAAAAATAGCAGTTGCTATCGCTGTATCAGCAAGCCGGTTTCTTAACAGTGTCTACTGTGCATTTTCTCAAAGATGAAGAATAATATTACAATCAATTTTAGAATTAAATTTATGGATATCCAGTGTTAGCTTTAATAAAATATATTCTGTTTTTAAACTAAAAGTAGCAAAACTGACTAAAGTAAGTCTTCTTTTTTGTTGATTATATGTGATTCTCAAAATATTACAAATAATAGGTAAAATAAATCTGGATATCAGTAATAAACATGAATCTATTTATAAACTTAATAGCCGGTCCAAAGCATTGAGAAAACAACAGTTGTTTTTGTTATTATTAGGATATTTACACAAAAACGGTCATGGCGCGCTTCCGGCCGGGTTGACGTTTGACCGGCTAGCAAGAGTTAGATGATTCTCGTGTTGACGGTCGATAGGGTCAGTAAGCAACGATTATAAGTCAATACTCACCGTTATTACAACTGCATACCGTGTTGTGAGTGTCTACAAACTGTAATACAATTAACTATTGTTGAATATCCTGGCTTTCATTTCCTGACCCTTTTAAACCAGTATGATCCCAGAAGGGGTTAGCTCCACGCAGTAGATGTTTATAAATCCATCCAATCCATCAGTTTATCAAACATTACAACAACTGCCTAAATATATCAAGCAATCTATTATCCTATATCGCAGTCCACTGCTGGATATATCCCTCTCCCAATGTGCGCACTTGCCATTGTCTCCGCTCTCCGCATCCAGTCTGTCCCAGCCAGCTTATTCAGGTCATCAGTCCATTTACTCGTAGCTAGGGGGCGTCCCACCTCCCGTTTGCCTTCTCACAATCGACCTTCAAAATCGTCAACTGGTTTTGAATATTCTACCGAAAATCTTCAATAAAAATCTTTAAAAAAATCATTCAAATTCTATAGAATGGTTTAAATTTAAAAAAATCCTATACCTACCTACACGTTATAATAGTTAAACTTATACAAAATTTGAAGATATTATCACATTCTCTGGTTCACTAGCGCACAATCGAATTCATCAAATGCCACCACACCCATGCCATATGAAAATGATTATATCCAGTTAAATGTTTGACATTTAATGTAACACACATTCGCAACGGTTACATATCGTTACGGGCTGCAGACTCAGGTTACCTTTCGCTCGATACCAGCTATGCGGTTGAACTAGTGTTATGTCTACAGTTTAGTCGCGTTTGGACCAATTATCAAAAAACAACTTGGATAGGATAGGTTAGGTTAGAAGGCTTATGCGGGAGCGGATTTTTTTTTTAACCACCCAATTCGTGGTTATTTATTTTTTAACCACCCAGAAACGGGATAGAAAGTCCGTGATTTCTTCCTGTTTTTTAACAACTGGACCAAACGCGTATTGGACCAAACGCGACTAAACTGTCTACTAACCATTTTCTTGCATCTGAACTTGCACAACCTAAGTATTAAATTCAATCGAAGTCAATGACAATACTCAATTATTTCTTATAGATAGAAAGTGGTTCTTCTTTCGACACATATAAATAATCCGACTCGCCCCGGCTTTGCCCGTGACCGAAAACCCCGTTTTACCCCTTGTCAAATAACGTGTGGGAATCTGCCGGATTTGTTGACATTTATGGTAACTGCTTCACTCCCATAGCCTATAAACATTACTCAATAAACGGACTATTCAAAACAAAAATATTTTTTCAATTCGAATTAGTAGTTTCTGTTAAAAGTGCGTTCAAACAAAGAAACAAACAATCAAACTCTTCAGATTTATAAAATTAGAACATATAGATTTTAGAACTTATTAAGTGGTGGAGCTGGGAGCTCCTGTAGGTATTATTACGCATTTAATTTCGTGGTTGTTATCGACAATCCCTTCAACTAAACTGTAGGCTTTATATTTCAAGTCGGTGCTTCGGAAGTGGTAGCTAAAGTACTCTAAAAATATAATTTTTACTAAGGAACTACATTGTTAGATATAGTATTTTGTGAAAGGAGGTGATCACTTCTAGTCTAGAACATAAATCAACTTGATTAAGAGATTGTGCTTGTACTCAATCTGCAGATTTTGTATTTCCTAAATCTGTATTTATTTGATTATTCACAATAATGAGATGTTAGCATATTGTATAACAACATTGACTGTGATTCTTATGATTTACAATAATACAATGCACTTCAATGCATTCTAACGTAACCGAGGACATAGGTAATTTAAATTTTTCGTTATGATGCTACTATAGACATGATGATACTATGGATATAAAGAAACTATGGACATAATGATACTATGGACTAAATGATACTATGGACATAATGATACTATATTCAAGTTAATATTTTAGACGATATTTACCTGAGCGCTCTACACCTTGTTAGTAACAGGTGAAGCTATTATCTTCTTAGGCCCGTCATCATCCGTGTCATCCGGGGTGCGAGGGATATGTCAAAGACAACCTCACCTCCGGCCTACCACCACGACGAGTCCGACATAACCTCCCCTTCCAGATCAGGCGAGGGACCTCCGCACGAAAAAAAAAGGAATACGAGCCTTGAAGTCCTCAAAACATTATTTGACATAGACCGAAAAAATGCATGTAATTTTTGAAAATTTTGTATTTTAATCTATTGAAGTTTTGGCCCCTTCCGTATTCTAATATCGGCGTTAGTCACTCTGGGTCACAATTTTTTTTTTTTTGTGATCGAACAGTGATTCCACAATCAAATCAACTTTCATAAACGTCCAACTACTTTTACGCATACTTTTGTGTGGTAAAATTAGCTTATACGTCACCTGTTGAACTATTAGCTACCTATTGTTTGAAATGATTGCGTAAAAAACAACTTCTAATGTGTTTACAAGGTGTGGTACTAACCTCACAGCCTTTTTTTATTCTATTAAGGTAACAAATAAGAATATTAATATTGCCTTCCTCAGATTTGTAGTTATCGTGGCCTATGACAGCCTGTAAGGCCGGGGGTCGAGCCAATCGATTAAATTATGAAGTCTGCGAATTGATCTAATGCTAATAATAAGGTGACTTGTGTAATGAGTAATGAAATTGCTTCATTTGATTGAATCTCTGAAAATAGTATAAGAAGGAAGGCAAAACTGGTGCTACTTTTCCCTATGTTATTTTCGGAGAGTTGTAACCGTCAGCAAGTTCCCTTATCCCCATATTTGTAATTCTTTGAAACGTTTTTCGAAAAGGTATAAGGCATAGCAAAAATGGAACAGTTCCTCACTTTCCCTCTGGACTCCTTCCTTGGTTACTGTCCTAAAATATTCCCACAAACAATACTGTCGGCATCAGCCGATTTTTTGGTTGAGAAAGAATGGAAATTCAAATCCGACATTTCATTCATAGCACCAGTAAGCCACCGAGTCGGTTAAATATATCTGAAATAGATAAACAGGTCAGTCGAATGAAAGTATAACTAAAAACAAGAACACTTATGTTTGTAAGGCAAACATTAAATTGATTCTAGAAGCTAGATCGGAAATGGCAATTCAGGAAATACGCTCGCATGTTATGAACACATTCGAGTCCATATACGTTTCTGAACGACACTTATACATACATGTAGTAAACTGCAATAAGGTAGGGTCATACTGGACTATTTGTAACGTATATACTTTTCTGTTCCTGATTGGTGCATCTGTACCTATAGAACTATATTATATTATCTGTGGTGTGGGGCTCCATTAAGACCTTCGGGGCTCAAGTCGACCAGTCAGCCAAGCGTACAGTCAGTGTAAGACTAATCTTGACTACAAAATCTCAAAATGATCTTAAAACCGAAGTATTAAGAGCAAATAAACATTTTTTGTTGATTTCATATAATTTTGAGTAGTTTTTTCGTCAAGGTCGATCTGATGTTGACGGACGGAAAAGAGACTTTGGTGCAGGTCTTCTTATAAGGGCTTGGGTGAGATAGCAGTCCTTCCCTTGAAAGTCAATCAAACCAGTGGTGTTACGTGCTTTGCGAACAATCAGACAAGAATTCTAGAAAAATATAATTGAGTTCAGAATTTTTTATGTAAACTAATAAATCTAAGTATATGGAAAGTACAATATTATTTATTTTAGTTTGAACGCCCAAGCCCCCTCCCACCAGCTACATTGAAAACAAAAAGTATCAATTCCACCATAGCTAACGAGTCAACGTCAAATTGAGTCATTGATCAATATCTATCGCGAATGAATTGTTGTATTAAATACAGTCCATCAAATCTAAGAGGTACCGTTTGACGTTTCATATTTTTCAAACCGAAACAACTTTGTTCATACGTACATTATTCAGTTTCGATAACCTTTTTCATAAAACCATGAATTTAGAAAGATTTCATTATTGTATCTAAAAATGTACAATTCTTAATATCTAAATGTAATTGAAAACTTTCAAACAAAGCAAAATAACACATATTTACACAGTAAATAATTTCTAATAGTTATATTCTTGACCTCATTACAAAGTTACGTAGTTAGGTCACTGCACGTAGTGTTGCGACTCTTCGGATACACTTGTATGCAAAAAAATCGTTTACATATACGAAAAATCGAATGTATTATTTACAAATTACACTTGACAACCAAACAAATATTTTTTCATGTGAATGGGATTTATCTCACATATTACGATTACATAACTAAATAGTTATGTAATCGTAAAATATGAGATAAAACCCATTCACCAAAAATACGTATTTATAAATCAAATATATTTGCTTCTTTAAAAAGTTGTCGAAAGCGATTTGTCGATTTTTGATTTTCGCGCCCAAATAAGTCGGGGTTTCTCGCGCTAACGCTGTCGAAATAGTAAATGGAGTCAGGGATAGTGTTTTTTACATTTATTTTTGTGTATGATAGTATGGGTTTGCATATTACAGAGAAATAAACAAATTTTTAACAAGCACATCCATTGATTTTACAATTACAATTTTTTCTTCTAAGTCTTATTTCTACGTCTAAAACTAATAAAAATAAGGTATGTAGAACCCATTCACAAAAATGTTGTTGCCTGATGTTATAAATTAACGACGTTACTGCGCGACCGCATAATGCACTGAATACACAGATACCCTAAAATAAATTAATTTAATTATTTTTAGGTCAATAGGCAAAATCGCAGGTGTCCAAGTCTCTACAATTTTTTTTTTCTGGCAACACTGCCAACTACAAGCGCACGCGGTCCGCTCGGTCGGTTCGGCGTCAGCAGTCTCTCGCCATCTTGGAAGCTGACTGTGCGCGTACTTGCTTTCTCGTTTGTGTTTTACAATTTGTGACTTGGCTATTACTTTTCTGGACTGATCATTCTTTATCCGTTTACCTTGGCAATATTTATACTGGACTCCGAACTAAGCAAGTGTTTATTAATAATGTCGAAAAGAGGACGTACTTTGAACAGCCAGGCTCGTGAATTGGTGGTGAAATTACACGAGTATTTTGAGCGTGAATCTCAAAATGGTGGACTTCTACTGCCAGTTACACAAGTTCGGGATCGCGTCGGTGAAGCTCTCGGTATTGGTAGCCGCACCGTTGGCAAAATATTAAGTGAAAAATATGGGCCTTCGGGGAGTGACAGTAACGTACTTCACACACCGAAAAAACGAAAAAGAAATAAACCTGTGACAGGCATCGATGAATTCGATAGTCATGCTATTAGAAACCATATATACGGGTATTTTACAAGAGGCGAATTTCCAACATTGGCAAAGTTATGTGCAACTTTAAAAGATGCCGGGCTGTATAAGGGAAGCATAGAGTCGTTGAGAACGGTAATAACAGGAATTGGCTTCAGATACAAAAAAGTTGACAAACGAAAAATTGTTATGGAGCGACATGACATAATTATGCAGCGACTAACATTCCTGCGCGAAGTTAAACAAATTATAAACTGGGATAATGTAATATTTTTGGACGAAACTTGGCTAAATTCCAACCATTCTGTGCCGAAAACATGGACTGATGATTCTGAAGCTTCGTGCTCGAAGGTGCCGATAGGAAAAGGTGGACGCCTCATAATATGCCATGCTGGGTCAGCGTCTACAGGCTTCGTGGAAAACTCTTTATTAGCTTTCCAATCCAAAAGCACTAAAGAGTATCATGAAGAAATGGACGCAGTAAGGTTCCGAGAGTGGTTCTTAAATTTATTACAGAATATCCCTCCTAACAGCACAATTATAATGGATAATGCCCCATACCACTCTGTGCAAATTGATAAAGCACCTACGTCAGCCAATAAGAAAGCAGATTTGGTGGCATGGCTGCAAAGAAAAGGAGTGGATGCCGACATGTCACTATTAAAAGCTGAATTATTACAGTTAGTGAAATTGCATAAACCACCAAAACCGACATATGTAATTGACCAATTGGCCGAAGAGCACGGGCACAAAGTCATACGACTTCCTCCGTACCATTGCCAATATAATGCCATTGAACTGATTTGGGCCCAAGTTAAAGGTAATATTTTATAATATTATAATAATAACACGAGTACTTCTAACATTTATAATTTAAACAATGGTTTTCGTCTGCTATCAAATAGTTACATTATTGTTTTACAGGTTATGCAGCAAGACACAACACAAAACCACCCTTCAGTGTCAAGAAAATGGAAGGTTTATTAAAGGAAGCATGTGCCCAAGTTACACAGGAAGATTGGAGTAAAGTAGTACAAAAAACAAAGAAAATAATAATGGACGACTTCGAAAGAGACGTACACTTTGATAATGTAATGGACAATCAACTGGTCATTAATTTAAATGACGATGATGACGAAGACGACGATACTAGTACTAGTAGTGAATAAAAAAATATCCTAAACATTTCTTTTATTTAATTATAACAATTGATTTCTTAAAATTCGGATATTATAGTAATCGATCTCTTAAAGTTCGGATATTATAGTAATCGATTTTTTCATCCCATCCCTATCATTCAATTGTCAGAACTGTCAAACGGTACTTCTTAGATTTGACGGACTGTAAATAATAAAGCGATCGATTGCGTCTTTGTTTACGGGTGGTGCAATCCGTCTCGATCTGTTAGAGATAATGTTGCAATACTTGCAATCCTCTGTCTGATCTTGTGTAAGTAGGTGTCTGTATTGTATTGGAACAGTGTCGCTTTCGATTGCAAAACAGGGTATCAAGTGTGGGATGACACATAATTTGAAGTTTGAACATAACGTATACAGAATTAATCACCTGCGATATGTTAGTGTGGTACAGAAGTTAGTTATGTAGTTATTAACCGGTTTTGAATATTATATCGGTAATGAGATGATTGTGAAAACGCCTGCCACAGTTACCCTAAATTTATAATGGTGATACTAGTAAATAACATTATGAAATATCAATTACTTATGCCTTAATGTAAACACATCTTAGGCAAATTGTATGGGTATATACTGATAATTATATACGTATTCAATTTTTTAAATAAAAAATAATCAGAAAACGTAACGTAACGTAAAGGAAATAAAGTGATACAAATATTTTAAAGAAGAGAACTTGAGAATCTCCTATTTTTCTGCACGAAGCAATAAAGTAAAAGTAAACTAAAGATTATTATCACACGTCAAAAGTGTGACCTCCACACCAATTTGAACGATTTACAAAACGATATAAATAATAATAGTCTATGAAAATACAGAATCGCTACATTTGTTTCAACGGAATCTTGAATTTAGTATAGACCCAAGAAAAGATAGATACATTGCGTGAAAAAGTATATATAGTAAGGGAAGGAGTAAGTGAAGAGATGACATCTGCCAGGAATAAATAAATGAGAATGGCATGTTGCGTCGACCTCAAATAATTGGGTCAAGAGCAGGGGATATTATTAATGAATCATCTAGGTAGAATACATGCTCATAAAATAAAATTTATAAGTATTTTCAATCTGTTTACAATTCCTAAATTGAACCCATTTTGCAATTCAAAACAGCGTGGTCTTTTTGAAAGAAAAATGAAGCATCAAAACTTTGAAAGTGATTCCTGAAAAATGTTAATTGCTTCATTGTTCTAACTCGTACATGTAGTTGTTCGTACATCAGAATCATTTCTTACGTAAAGGCCTGGTTATTCCATTCTAACGTTACGTTAGTACTGATTGCACTAATTACTTAATCTGTTTCTAGAAAAAATTAGTGTTTATTAGAAGGCTATCGAACCTGCTCTCAATTCAGCCAATTTTGTTTACTCTCTCTTGCTATTGATTCCAAATTTGGAATATGACGAAGTTTTGAAATAGGTCCAGTCGTTTTTGAATTTATCGATTACAAACAAAACAAATCTTTCCTTTTTTAATATTAGTAAAGATATCATCTCGTTCACTCCATTTAGATAGCAGAGACCATTGTACTATAACGAGAGACTTATCTTATCAGTGGCCAAAAGATAGCAGCTATGCACCTCTCGATCTAGGCAATCCAACAAAATGTTATCCTCTTGGCCTGTTTCCTTACTATCGAGCACAAAGCAAAACGTTAAAATTTAAACCCTCAAATCTGAGGATAGGCCTTCAAACTGCAGACCATCTTAGCATTGATGGCATTCTTAAAAAATATGGAGTTTAAGTTGCAAAATATCCGTTCTATCCAGTCACGACAATCTTCAAATTCTTTCCGATTCGAAGAGTACACTCGTCGAATCGGCTTGACGTTTTCTAGAACTATTTTTCATCTGGTGGCAACCTTCAGTCACCTGTCCTATAATAAAAATCTTCCTTGAGACAATTTAGCAGTCGATGCAATGCAATAGCAAAGTACAAAAACGTGATTGTAAAGTTTGTTGCTGCCATGAGAACTACGTTCACTAAACTGATGTAATACTGAGGGAACCACGCTTTGTGTGATTACGGGACAGATTCCGTAGATAAATAACTTACGATCTATTTAAATTCCATTTGGTGGAATGCATTTAACGTCTGAAGCTAAAACTGTGGGTATCCGACCAATATCCTTATTATATTTTTTGTAAACAGGAACAAAAAGAGAGGCTATGCAATTTCTGTTATCCAGGATTCGGGAATGATATTCGGGATGCTCGTGATGTATCAACAATCATTTTGGTCCTATGTAATGTTCAGTGAGACTTTTGTCGTCAATCTATACTTCTATTCAGAAATTCAGAATATCCGAACTAAATTCTCAATTAGTCCAAGTCGAGACCAAAAACGTTTTCTTTGTTCACTTGTAAAATACAATTTTATCTACACTTTTTTTTCATCTAAAGACGAGAATTATATACGTAGATCTATCTTATCTGCTTCAATCGATTGAACTAGGTATATAATTTTAAATATACTGCTTGTTAATTTTAAGTGTGTTGCTTAGTTCAGTGTTTCATTGAATATGAACAAAATTACCATTAAAGAAGTTACGCATTTTTACTTAGGTACATTATTATTCGCTTAAAATATTAGAATTTGTCTGCAAGTGAAATTACGTAATTACCCGTTGTAAAGAACCTATAAAATTATTTAAATGCTGTTCGAGTGAGGTGTTGTAATGCAATTAGGTATTATCCAATTAGTTAACACAGTTATTAGTCAGTCGGTACTTATTATTGCCCGTGTCGGTTAGTTAATTAATTTGGTATTTAATTGAATGTACATAATTTACTACGCATGACTCGCCTTCCGCCCTCAGGGGTAGCCTGAAATAGAGGCTGCCTGTTTATGCTCTTAGCATGTACACGCGTGTTTTTATACTTGATGAGCTTACTGCTATAATGCCAATAAATCTTTAATGCCAATTTCCTTGATGCTGTCATTGTAATTGAACCCGAAAAATTTAATTAATATACTGGATATTAATTTTATTATATACCTACCCAATAATATATTCTTTTTAATATTCTATTCTCAATTTATTAATTAATTCTGAATTAATGTAATAAAACAAAAAATAATTATAACCTACCTGCTGCACTGCCTTTTTTTTTTTCAAATATATAATATAAGAAAACGACCCCTCTTGATATACAAGGGTTACTGTCGCCTATAAACACTGGCAACACCAGATATTTTCTAAGAGAATACGGATGGGAATAGACGCATCCAATCCAACACTCTTAAACCAGCGATATGTTTGCTTGCATACATACATCTTTGAAGTATAATAGTGACTTAGGAAGCCAATCCCTTATTATTTTATATTTACTGGTGGTGATTTGTCAGTGAGGATTTCTGGAATAATCCATTGATTCATTCACATTAATAAACAGCAAATTTGTATAAAAATAATGTCGAATAAAACGGCCCGATAAACTTGCATCCGTCCTTGATATGACCGAAGCATGGTAACTTTATGTAACACTGTTTCGCAGCCGCAGCGGTGGGAGGTTGCAAACCGGCGCAGGCGCCGCGCCGCGCGCAGCCTCAGGAAAAGATCAGGTCGGTATCAACAATACTTCCTACTTCATTTGTTGTTTTAAACGCGACACGGACGGACGTGTGTCAAGCCCTTTATCGTTTATTGATAAGGCGCTGTGAAGTGAAAAAAATTAAAAAGATTGAAGTGTGTGTTTTAATGTCATATATTGAACCCGTGTGAGTGCAAGTGGTACAGTGCAAATTTGGAGGCCTTTTGACAATTTCAGTGTAAGTTTATTACCGGTTTTTGTGTAATTGCGTCAACAGATGTTGGAAATTACGCGGATTTTAATGAGAACATACATATGCATGTCTTTGCATGTTAACAATAGAGCCAAAAACGATGCACTATGTTCCTGTATCTTTGTACCATCCAGGGATAGACGTCCCCATACTTATATTATGATGATCTTCTGTGATGATCTGATGTCTGATTAATAATGGGTTTTGATTAGTAAATCAGCTATTCCGGTAGCTACAGTCGTCTGTCCTTCCAAGTATTCTCAATCTCAGCCCTGAAAAGGACAATCTGCGCTGAAGTCTCATCCGTTGTTTAGCAAGTCTACCGACTCGCGATGGGTATGGTATGGGTCTCGAAGATTCCAAAGGGGGCCCCTTTACACCTAACAATAACAAAAGAAATTGAAAGTCTAAACTAATGTCCTTGTAGTTGTTTGTCAATCGCAAATAAGGAAAACTGTGTACACAGATGCGAATTAATACAAAGTATATTTACATAATGAGGCCAATGTATTACTTTGAAGTGATACTGTCAGTAATATCATACTGTAGTGCGACTGTGTTGAAGGTCACATGTAATTGTTATAAAGTTAATGACATACGACGAGGGCCTGGTGCAAGGTTGTCTTTTGTGCCTGGGATCAGATAAAAGATACTTTAGTAAGGCAAAATGACCCAAATTGTGGAATGGAGAAGTGGACAAATGAAATTGTGGAATCCAAACTTCAAAGCGCAAGCTTTGGTCACAAATGTTAGACCAGCTCCCTGCTGTGTGTTCTCTAAGTGATTATAAAATATAGGGTTCTTCAAGAAGGACAGTAGAAGATTCCTACCGGGTGGGCAGCACGAGTGTGACGCCCTTGGAGTTGCAAACGTTCATAGGCCTCGGTAACCAAACCACTTTCCATAAGGTGAACCGTTTGTTTATCTACAGGTATAAAAAACCGAGTAGGACCAGACCCCGAGGAGGGCCAGACCGCTAGGGAGGGCCCTGGGTCAGCCGGGGTGCGAGGGATATGTCGAAGACAACCTCACCTTTGGCTTAGTACGACAACCCACAGACGGCGTGCGGTTTTAGTCGGTTCGAATCCGACATAACCTCCCCGTCCGGCTACTTCAGGGGAGGTATCCGAGTGAATTTCCCCAAGAAATTACTATGAGGATGATGAGTATCAAACCACACAAGAAATAGGAAGGTCTTCTGATCTAAAGACAATTGAGTTGATTGTACTAGGCTAGCAGAAGACCAGAAGATATTCAAAAGGCCTTTGATCAAAGGTATAACGTATTCACTAATCTACGTCACTGCTTTATATCCAATTGTATTGTTACTAATGTTAATCATTGTCATTATCAACACAATGTCACTGATAACAAATACAAAATGTTGATTAGTTTATCAATTATTATTTGTACCGTTCTATAAAATATTTCTGTTGTTATTTTATAGCTAGTACAGTCGAGTGCGAAATAAGCTTACGCGGTAAACCTAAAAAGTAGCACAACTTTTGTAAAATTGTAAACAAGACAACATTTTTAAACTTGTCCCTAAAGGTTTAAGGCTGATTTTACGTTAATATTTACTCATTTTCATTCAATATGTTGACAGGGTGGCCAGACTATAAATATCATTAGTAATTTTATTAATGTTCGCCAACTTTTGTCAGTTGCCACCCAGAGAAGGCGGCATATACCAATACCAAAATCAATAAGGATCCCCTTATTATATCAGGCTCCAAAATACGAATTTTATGCCACTGGATAATCGCTAAAGATAATGATGATGACCTAGGTCTGACTAAAAATAACGAGTTTTGTAAATATTCTAAAAATATCTAGGGACCTATCCAATTTGAGAAGGAGGCATGACTACGTATACATTTTAAAAAATGTAGTAATATTCCATTCAAGCAATTGCTGAATCGCCTAAGTGATTGATGAATGAAAAACTTGGATCATTTGTGCAGTAAAATAACATCGTTTTAAAATGAAACCAAGGTCGCTTGTATTACATTTTATCAATATTATGCTGTAAGACGCAATAACGATATATTGCTTACTTTTTATGAACAGCTTATAACTATAACGCAATTTATGTTGTGCAAATTGTTAAAGAAACTTATAAATCATTGCGATATTTTCATAATCGTGAAACGTTAGATATGGTTACTCAATAATTTATATACTTGACCGGTTTATGTGTCGCTAGTAACAATAGACTGCTTCTGAGAAAGCAATTTGCTGTGCAAAAAGCAACATGAAAAGTAGCTTAACACAATATTTAGAAAACTATTACTAAAACCAAGCGTTTCAGTGACTCATTCCTTGCCGCACCACTAAGACCTGGAACTCCCTGCCAGCTCACGTGTTTCCTTCTTCCTACAGTCCCGGGTCCTTTAAGCGGGGCGTGAAAAGGCATCTAATGAGGCCGTCAAGCTGAGTGCCACCATTGTTAACATGGTACATGTTTACGATGATGACCCTCTTTCCGAGACTTTGCCTTTAGCTTAACATCAGGCGAGGTGAAGTCAAATTGACGTGTCCTGTATAAAAAAAAACTTATTTATTGTTATCTTAGGAAAGGTTTAAGAGCTGAGTTATCAGTAAATTAGAATTTGTTGAACTACTTTTGTTGTTGACTGTATTTGGAATCACCCGGGACGGGCAAAGTGATGTCTTCTTGTCGTCTACAACGTAAGGCCTGAGCAGTCTGAGTTTTGTAAAATGTAAAATAAAGTACGAGTAGCTTAAGTTATGCCTACCTTTAGTAACGTTATATATCAAAGCCTGATACTTAATATTAGCTGACTTCACTTATCATTATCGCTTTGCATCGGAGACTAGCCGAGTCAAACAGATAGAAAAACAAATAAGCACACAAAGTAAAAAAAATTACACGTTTCTTATAGTAACAGAACATTTACCTATTCATATTCATCATTATTCATTTCATACACATTCATTAAAAAGTTGTTATTTTGACATTACAAACAGACGAGACGCTTCAAGTTTAACCTCAGTGATCATATATCATCAATAATAAATTATACTTTATTGTCATTTTTAATCATTCAGAATTCATCACAGCGCTTCATCATCCTCCAAGACTTCTACTGTGAGAGCACGTTAGCTCTTTGAGGTGTGGAAGTCAGGAAGGGTCTGCTTTAGGATTTGTCGCCCAAGATCAACTACCTAGTATTTCTTAAAATTCTAATGTGTTAACTGTGTAAACCGAGTGGTTACCGTTCCTATCCTCCGTCCAACAGTAAAGGTATAACCCATAACAAAGTGCCGAAGTGCGTCCTTCCCTTAAAATAAAACCAAAATACATAATCCTTAGGCAGAACATCTGTATACAGATTTTTTTACTAAGAAAGCTTAATTCGATTTCGATAGGTTAGGTTAGAAGGCTAGTGCGGGAGCGAACGAGGCTAGGCCAGCCATTAATATAAGTCATTTGTTTGACCAAAAGACATCTAGTTAAACGGCACTGTTACTACTAAAGAGTTACAAGAGACTAAGTATTTATTGAACGGCTAATTCAGCTAGTTGGCTCCGACATACATTCAGCAATAAAACCTCTCATTCAAGCCACCTTCTACCTACTAAGTTAAAAATAAGCGTACAGCCTTTAAATCTATTACAAAATGAAGATGTAGTGTCATTACAATTAGCTTCGTGTGTAAGATCATCGACACGGTAATTGTTAAGTCTTGCGGGTCTTGCCCTCTCACTAGCTCGTAAGTATTGTAGAATGGCGCGCCGTGAAATATTTGAATGGCCGATGAGCTTGTTGAGTAATAGTTGGCCATTAAAGGTTAATAATATTTAATAGGGTTTATAAGTCAACGTTCTACTTCGTCTTTAAGTAGCTTATAATAATCAAAATATATATTTATTGAAAGACAAAGCTTAGGTAAGCCTAGTCAGTGGTTCGGTGAATCATTCCAATGCCGCATTAAGACCTGGAACTCCCTGACGTGCTTCCTTCTTCCTACAATTCCGGCTCCTTTAAGCGGGGCGTGAAAAGGCATCTGATGAGGCCGTCAAGATGAGTGCCACCATTGTTAACATGGTAAATGTTTACGATAGTGACCCTCTTTCCGAGACTTTGACTTTAGTTTACCATCACGCGAAGTGAAGTCAAATTGACGTGACCTTTTATGAAAGAAAAAGGTGTACTTGGAGAAATACGTTTAAGTAAACTGAGCTTTTCACGTTTCGCTCTCGAAAATCGTTTGAATGGATATAAACTCGTTTATATTCATAGGTAAAATTCGGTGATAGCTGATCCAACCAATGATAAAACCGCAGTCAAGCCAAAATTAAAAAGCAGCGTTATATGTTACAAAATGAATTCAATTGAATAAAACTTACAAACTATTTAGTTAAACAAATTTTCACTACGAAAATTCTCTTCATGCTGTACGCTCACTAATCGAAGATGAACTATTAATCAACATGCAATAAGTTATAAGAGAAAACGGAGGTGTGTCTATTTCAAATAATCACAAATTAAGACAACCATAACAAATATGCAAAAGAATTAATTAAATTTGCATTTAAAATTAAAAAAGGTTATTTTTTTAAAAAAGTTTCGTGACAAGTGTATTACATTTAAAGTTAATCAGTGAGCCTTGAAATTATAAATTAACTAGATTTTATTTTTCTGGGTTAAATATTCTACTAATTTGGAGAATGTAGAATGTATTTACAATACACACGCATTCAGAGGTATTTTTGCATTTCTGCCGATTTAGTAATGTAATTATTATGTTACAATGACTACACAAGTGCGTATAATTTTAATAAAACTACACAGTTTTGTAATACTAAATCTGGGTAAAAATTATAAAATTAATTTATATTATATATATAATTATTAATATACCAATGACACTGGCCTACTTGTTTATTATCACAGCGCTATTTAGGCCCAAAGTAATACACAAAGTACAAGTTTGTGATTTAGATTCTAAAAATCAGCACATAATTAAATGTATTTTTATATGAACCCCCAAAACAATGTAAATAGACATATTCATATATACAAATTACAAAATAAGTATTTGCACAGAGCGGAAATTAATCCGATGTAACAGTCGATCGCTTTGAGTGATTCTTTGCTCAAGTGCTTTGATATTTAAGATTAAGTCCCATTACCAAAGATTGACATAATGTTGAAGACAGTCATAAACTTAATAATATGTCAATCCCATATATTCATTAATCTATTATATTCTTCTAATGAGGGGCCACTTGTCTAGAGGAGCCAGTTCAGCTTCAGAGATTGGACTTGACTTGCTTATTTTAACACTTTGTGTACTGATGTGCATTGCAAAAGCTACTCAAGGTTATTTTTCGAAATGGTTCTTCAATGCGCTATCTAAAAGTTAACACTGTTGCTCTATTTCAAAACTTGTCTTGTAATATAACTGACTCATACATGAACATTACCACAGACTTTGCTATATCATTATTTAAATAAATAATTTCAGATCTTTAGTTTTGACTCCTAACGTAAGATCATCTTCATGCTCTTGGCCTAATTATCTTCTGGCATAAGATAAAACTTAAAATGAAACAAAAACATATTCCTATTTTCTAATAAGACTAGAACTAGAAATCTCACATGGACCCATTTAACTGAAAAGCAATTAGATTATTAAACTTTAATAAAAACAAAAAGACATTTCTTAATATAAAATTACATAAGCTACATTCATATTTGATCGGATAAGCTTAATAAATTGCAAAAAGACAAACGTATCTAAAACGAACTTTCACTTTAAAAATCTAAGTCATAACTTTAACAAAAATAAGTTAGTTATCAATATTAACAGTAACAGATAATCTGATGTCGATGTTGCAACGACAGAACTAGGTCTAGACACTAGTGATGTCAACAACATTCGTTGCACAAACCAGTTGCGGCCGAAAACTGTTGAAAGTGTGCCGCGAGAGGCAGTCAGTGGCCTTGCCCTACTTGAGTGTTACGTGATCGCGGTAATAGAAACAACAGCGCGGACGCCGCCTCAGGTGGATGACATATAATTTTGACTTTGATTTGACAGCATTTTGATGGTAATGAGCTGCTTGTATTGTTTGTGAATGAGGCATTATTGTTTCTGCGTTTTTTATTGTTTGCGCGGATGACACAAAAAATGACAGTGTTGTAATAAATTGGTAACAATCATGCAATCTAAGCAGGTAATAGGAATGTCTTGGCGATAATAAAGATCTGTATTCTTTACTTGTGTCTATTTATAGAAACGTAATTTGTTGTTTATGGCGCACATTGGGAGAGGTCTATGTCCAGCAGTGGACTGCAATAGGCTATTTGAATCTATTATTTATCGTACATATACTTATTTGAAAATCACCAGTATTTTCCAAAATTTGGTTTCTCTCTAGCGTCTTCCTTTCCATCATGCCCATCACTAACAAAGGCGCTTATATCCATTAAAAAATATGCATTCCAGATTACATTAAAAAAACACCACCAAGATACAAATAGCAACACCTTTTTTTTCGTGCGGTATTCCCCACGGTTACCTCCCCACCGGAGCCGGAAGGGGAGGACATGTCGGACTCGAACCGAATAAAACCGCACGCCGACTAGGCCGGAGGTGAGGTTGCCTTCGACATATCCCTCGCACCCCAGCTGACCCAGGGCCATCCCTTACAGTAGTGTTTTTAAAATGTGTGAACAGAACGGCTCCGGTCAGAATTGTTGTTCGTACTCCCCAATTGCAATAAAACATTGCGTCATTGTCAAACTAAAATCTGCTATGTGCATTTTTTATAATTTTAACATGTTGAAAATTGCGATTGGATTTTGACAATTGCAACTGGTAAATGAACCAATCTTTTGCATGAAAGGCTATGTGCTTATAAGTACTATACGACGCACTATGACAACTTATTCAAATATGCTATGTGGAGCAGCTAGAAATATTGTCAAATAAAATCTGCTAAGTGAAGAGAGTGCACATAGCAGATTTTGGTTTGACAACGACGATTGGGGAATATACACAATTGACATTTAATAAAAAATAAATTCGTTACAATACCTATATTATACAGTTCTGTCTTTTCTTGTCAAGATAATTGAATAATTGTCCACACAAATTACCCAGATCTGTCATGCCGTTTGGCCACAATGCGTGGAATACCGAACGCACGAACGAACTGACAACAGACAATTTTAACATTGCGAGGCACGCTGTACAATACTGTTATGCTAATTATTTTCTGTCAAAGTCAATGTTACAGAAATATACATTTTGCACCTCGTTTTTTTTTCTAAATACCTGTCTGTTCTTGACAGAAAAAGTAGATCTTTTTGAACACGTTTAATCAACTGCTTTATAATATTGATAGATTATTTTAAACGTTGTATGTGATGTATGTACCAATTTATTACAACACTACATTCAAAGAAATATTGACACGTAGACAGTACGTTACTATATGCATATTTCATGTAACAGAGGTGCATTACAATAACCTTGCTCCTAACATTACACAATTAACTGGTTCACAAGATCATGGTGTTGATTCATATTTAAATTAAATTTCTATTGATTTTCATTGAATCCATAATTCGCAATATAAAAATGTAAATAATAAAGTAGGTAATAATTACCAGTGAAAAAACACTGAGATAATTGTATTGTTTATTACAACTTCCTTCTAATATTATAAATATGTGAGCTCCATGCTAATGATGGATCGATGGATGAACGTATGAAATTACCTAGTTAGTTAGTTAGTTAGTTAGTTTACCTGGGCTGTTCCGCACTTAGCCTCTTGAATGGGCCATTGTGCGTACCATCTTACCTCTCACTCCAACCAACCCAGATCTTCCCAAAAAGCCAGCAGCCTTTTCAGGTTTCCACATGCTTCCCGGAGAGACGCTGGTGACTGGAGGAATTTCGCCCGTTGTTCGGCCACGCTCATGCAGTCTGTAAGCACATGATGTGGGGCTGTCCGTCACACCTATTGTAAATAGATGCTTGTTTAGGGGACAGTGACCGGTCAAGATGCCTATGACCTTACGGATCTGGTCCCTTTTTAATCTAATGAGGTTTCGGCTGAAATTACCTATGTATGTTACGTTTTTCACGCAAAAGCAACTGAATGGATCTTGATGAAATAAGTCAAACCTTCTTCGCCACCAAAATGGAGAATGGTAATTGTAAGAAACTCTAAACTCTACTTAATTTATTTATTACATATATTGTCAGTATTATAGCGTAACAATTAAGTCAAAATTGTCTCTGTCATATAAAGGTTAATCTTTATCCTAAGGTTATAGTAAGTAACCCTTGTGCGTTGTCACAGGGAAGAGTTTGTTCGACTGTGATAAAATTAACATTGTTATATTGTACGTGTGAAAGTGTATGAATGTACAATACGAGGTTATACCCTTGAAAATATCGATTTCCGTGTGAAAGACTAGTAAGAGGGTATTCTATTTTGGTACTGTAAGTGAACCAAACGACTGCAAATTGCAATTATAGTTAAGAAAACCACAATATTAATTTTATTCCTCTGTACAAATAGAATACTCGTAGAATTTATTCGACTGGTTAACTGATGGAGAATGCCTCATTGGTATTCCATCAATGTACTGCCAATATAACATTTTATTAATCAATAAAATGTTATAAAGTCTATAGTTGTCCAAAGTTACAGTCTCCCTCTCTTTTTTTTTTGTTCTCTTTTTATTTGTATATATTGCACAGTTAGTATTCAACAAACATTAAAAAGCAGCAAACTCTAGCATGTAGCTACTTTGGTTACAAAACAATTTGATTGTCCTAATGGCTTAAGCACTTCGTAAATAGCAAACATTACTATTGCAATTAAGTACATGATACTGGTGTTGCAATATTGCTTAATCCTTAATGGTTATGTCGACAACGATAATGACCGATGTTTCATTACCGCTATCGAAACGTAGACGTGACTTTATTGATTTATCATGTCGCACTTTGTCAACAGGTCTGGGTCAACGAGACCTCGGCGGCCGGATCGCGCGGTATACGTACCGCGAGCACTTCGCACCGCAGAAAATAACACATCGGAGGAGAATAAAGAGACTCATAAAAAAACTAGTCAGAGCGCCGAAGGAGCAAAGTGTCCCAAGACACCGCCACTCAGAGACAGGTCCGCACATGCGACCCCAAGAAAATCCATAGACAAAAATTACTGCAACGTCTACACACCCCCTCATCTCAGGAATCAAAGATCTCAAACGGCCCCAAGCATAGACATAGACGACACAGCCACATCGAGCGATACAAAAGAATCCGTGCCTTCAGGCTTCCAAGTGCCAAATAGTGATAGTGCAATACCTTTTAGTGATGATAGTTATAACGAAGTAGAAGTAGGTGAGAATTTTTATATAGGAGATTATTTTGTGAACGGACAACTGGGCTTCTACAGCCCCTACTGTGATTACGGCGAAAGCCGTGAAAACGCCGAGGAATCAGATTGGAGGGCAAATGAGTCCGACGAAAACATGGCCGTAAACGAAGCGAATCAAAGCAATAATTTTATTGATAGCGATTATTTGTATGTTAAGGATGAAGATGACGTTGAGAAAAACGAGTTAAAACGTGCATCTCAAGAGATTAATAGAAGTAGTAAAAGAATTATTAAGCAGAGTTTCCATTCTGATGTTCTAGTTATATCAGATCCAGTTGAGGGATCGAATGATAAAATCGATGAGCCTATTCTCGAAGCGAAAGAACCTGAACCGAAGAAATTAAAACCGAAATTGGAAGCTAAAGTATCTTTGAAACGGGAAGAGAATGACTGGGACGCGGTTTTCGATGATAGTGGGGAATGCTTGGATCCTTCATTGCTTGAAGAACTGACGACTACAGTGGGCAAGGTCCATATAAGTAAGCCGAAGAATAGTTACGATCAGTACCAGACTCGGGGTCAAGCGTTGTTCAATGGACCATACGATGAGACTTTCGCACATGTGGTTGAAGTGTATGACTTTCCGAGTGAGTTCAAAACGAACGATTTGTTTTCGTTGTTCAGTGAATACAAAGACACAGGTTTCGAAATTAAGTGGGTGGATGATACGCATGCGTTGATCGTCTTCAGCAGCGCCAAAATTGGTAAGTTTTAAACTTTATTTCACAAGATTAATAGTTTTACAACAACAACTCACACCAAAATACACCATTATCGTCAGACCTCAATAACCAATTGGCGCTATCGAAGTAGTAGAAGCAGTAGCGTTCCCTACCGCTACACCACAGAGAGGCTACACCAAAATGCAATACTTATGAAACTCTACCCAGACTTAGGAATTAATTGAGCTAAATTGTAACTATTGTGAACTACATACATCTACAACCGATCAATCATCACATACAGGACTTTGTAGCCAAGCCCGATAATTATAGTCTTAGGTATTTGTACACTACAACTGACAGCTAACTAAACGTTGATTTCAAAAAACATCGGATAAAATGAAATGCTCAAGTGAGACTTGAACTCACGTTTCCCTTACAGGGGGAATGCTCTTCCAACTGAGCTATTGTGCCACACCTGAATCATTTCAAATTTTCCTTCTCTTTATATCCGTCTTTAAGGGCGACGGTGGAGCCATCTATTAACATTCTTACGAACTGTTGGTAACAATGAACGATTTTTCAACGTTGATTTGACTCAATTTGTGAAATAAGTCTATGTGAAGGTTACGGTCAAGGTAACTTCCAATTGACCTGAGTCCTGACACAGTCATATCGTATATATCATATCGTAGTTCACCTTTAGTCCAATGATAATATATTAAGGTCAAGATTATTTCCGGATGATGAATACTATACTGGGATATTATACTGATTGGAAATGTGTTGGTAAATGCGAATGCGTACGTGCTAATCGATGACTAAGCACGCTTCTACTATAAGGACCCTCGGGATAAGAACTCAGTTTTGAGATAGTATCCATACTAATATTATAAATGCGAAAGTAACTCTGTCTGTCTGTCTGTCTGTCTGTCTGTACGTTTTCACGCCTAAACCACTGAACCGATTTTGATGAAATTTGGTTTAGTGGTAGATTAGACCATGAGAAAGGACATAGGCTATGTTTGGTTGCGATAACCGACATCCACGCGGGCGGAGCCATGGGCAAAAGCAAGTAATTTAATAATTGCAGTAAGCCTAACATAAGGCACTCGCTCAACCACAAAATACTGAAGATGTAAAACTAGCAAAAGAAACAACATATTATTGTTATTTAACCTCTTGAACTTGAATCAAAATGACCACGACCTTGAATCAAATCTGAAGATAGTTTCGGAAAGTGCAGATAAGGTCTTGTGTTTACGTTTGTTCACAACATCTACAAGCCTAGGCTACTTTGCATGGATAGCAATTTCTGTAAATCCTATAGCAAACTTTACAAAATCACCTAGGCTAACCTGAAAGTTGCCTGATAATTTTATTAAAATAGATTACGATATAAAGAAAGATAGAATCAAACTTTATTTCATGGAATACGGTTATACATTAGATTTTATGAAACACTAGCTTTTGCCCGCGGCTCCGCCCGCGTGGAAGTCGGTTATCGCGACCAAACATAGCCTATGTCCTTTCTCATGGTCTAATCTACCCCTATACCAAATTTCATCAAAATCGGTTCAGTGGTTAAGGCGTGAAAGCGTAACATACAGACAGACAGACAGACAGAGTTACTTTCGCATTTATAATATTAGTATGGATTATAAGTAATAAGAACGTCATATTCTGCCGTGTGGCGTTGAAATACATACAACATGGTTACTAGACTGATGAAATTAATGTGCAAATAATAAATAATTTGTAATAACATTCTTAAGGGCTCCAGCCAATCATGATAACAATAGATATGGAAATGTCATAGTATTGAAAATAATCATCAATTAATACGATACAAATAAAATAGTCAATAGTAATAGTAATAAATAGCTAATATAATATTTTGAGGACTCCATCCAGTCATGATAAAATAAATGTAACTAAAACAAATCAAGTCAAAAGCGAAAGAGGCAGTCATGAGGATTTAATTAATATAAATAACAATGTCAATTAAAATTTGAAAATATTAAATTACACAATTATCACTACATTGAATGAAATTCCGTTAAAGTACTATTTAATGTTGTCAGCTAAATAGTGAAATGAAATATTATTAAATCTGATTCTCTTATCAGCATGTTATCGAAGTGATAATAATATTTGTAAATATTCTCGCAACTTCAACTCCAAGGTAATACGAATTCAATATCAAGTGCGTAAGTACACGTACATACATACATAATATAACTCATAACTCATTTATTCATAAGAATATTACACGTCAAAACCCTCACATTTTACAATACATTTTATCTATTATTTATGTATGTTTAAATTTTAGTTTATAACAATCAATTCAATAAAAGGATAATAATATGTAATGATCAATTAATTAATCATTATGGTATATACCGTATGTCACAATTAAAGAAGAAAAATAAATGTTTTAAAATGTCAAAAGGAGAATAAAAGAAAAACAATGTCAACAAATTATAAATACGAAATCCAACCGTTTCAGTCACTATTTAAAATGTCATATAAATAAGCATTACATAAAATAAAAATTATAAATTACGATGTCAACAGATTATTATTTACTATTTACATATAGTGATTTCATTGCCACAAATTCTCCAAATGAGTAGAATGCGTGCTCAACAAGTCATCTCTTTAGCCTTATCTTGAAGGACCCAATCCCTGGAGCGGCAGTGACGTTAGGTGGTAACTTGTTATACACTAGCGGTCCCATGACATAAGTCGTATTGTCGGACTTTGCCAGTGACCTGGATATTGTTCTTAGCTTTTCACGACCCCGTGTGCAATACGTGTATGCATCACCGCGCTTCGTAAACTCCTCAAGGTTTACCCTAACGTGCATTGCGACCTGATATATTATTATCGAGGGTAGAGGGTAGTCTGTAAATCGAAGGGGTAGGCAGAGGCGTATTAACACCCACATTTCTCTGCTATGATTTTCGGTCCCATGTAATCGGGGGCGAGCCTATTGCGATCAAATGAGCACATAGTCATGGGCTGTATGTTTACTGTCGGATGGAGGACAGCCCTATCCCTTAGTCGCCTTCTACGACACCCACACGAAGAGATGGAGTGGCCCTATTCTACTTCACCGGGAACCAACACGGTCTTGTTAGTATTTTAACTCCTCCGTGGCGTGGCGGTAGTGCACGCGACTGCCACGCAGGAGGCGCGTGTTCGATTCCCGCGCAGTGTAAATATTTGTATGCATGAATATGGCTATTTGCATTGGTCTGGGTGTTTCGATGTATAATATGTATGTATTTACAAAAAAAAAGTATCTATGTATGTTTATCCGCATTCTAGATTCCATAACACAAGCTAATTAAGCTTACCATGGGTCTAGATAGCGTTGTGTAGAATGTTGTGGAATATTTGAATTTGAATTTGAATATTACCGTACTTTGACAAATACTTTGGCAAGTATGTACATATTTACATTTTAAAAAATATCGACAGTGTGGACACTGGAGTTGTCCATATTATCCCAACTTGCTCGGCTTTCAGTGTTGGGTGAATTTAACTCGGTTGTGTTCATTCGCCTTCGTTCAGCTGTTGTGTAACATAAACTCTCATAAACTCACGCCTGTATTCCCCGAAGGGGTAGACAGAGGTGCTAGCACCCACATTTCGCCAGTTTATGTTTAGGTCCCAATGTAATAGGTGGCGAGCCTATTGCCATTAACCGGGCACTTATAAACCTGCGATAAATACACACAACTTCGAAAAGCATCGAAAAGTCATTGGTGTGTGCCATGGTCAACCTGGGATCGAACCCGACACCTCGTCTCAGCAGTCCATTACCCATACCACTAGGCTACCGCAGCTTGTTGTGTACCCTGCATTAAATAAGAAAAATCGTTGTTATCACAGACAGTGATATAATTATATGAAGAAAACCGTGCAGAGATATCGCTACAGAGATCAATTTCCGTTCGAACAACTTTAGGTTTTAGCGATCGGCTGAATTTACGTGAGAATTTTCTTTGATCATTCGTTTCGATATAAAAATGAGATTTCATAACGGATGTTGTTTAATCAATCTGACCGTTTTTATCTACATTATTTTTCTATTACATGTAGGTATGTAATAGAAAAATGTATATTTTATGTCTACGCAGTGAATTGTAATGAATTTACATGCAAAATATTGTTTTAGATTGTATTCTTTTGTGATTGAAACAAACAGGTGTACGCAGCTGCATTTGATTTATTAATGACTAGCTTTTGCCCGCGGCTTCACCCGCGTGGATGTCGGTTATCGCGACCAAACATAGCCTATGTCCTTTCTCATGGTGTAATCTACCCTTATACCGAATTTCATCAAAATCGGTACAGTGGTTTAGGCGTGAAAGCGTAATATACAGACAGACAGACAGAGTTACTTTCGCATTTATAATATTAGTATGGATATTAGCACTGACATTGACATCGTATTCTTATTAGCAGACATCTGGCTATTTTTTTCTGGTGAATTAAAGTACCTACCTTTCTTTTGATATGGCATATCTCGGACTGAATTTATTAATGAAGAAAAGCCTCCACGAATCATCTAAATTATTCATGAATCAATGTTTGTAAACTGGTAAAAAGGCCAAACAGCAACTCGTAAGAATCGTCTTGGCGATATCGAAATTTACGTGTTTCCGATGGCTTATTCCGAACCTGACCCGAAAACCTGACCCGGTTGCGGGTTAGGTTAGGAACTTGAAAAAAATGTAATATTTGTTCCGAACGTATCATAACCCGAATTGAGCAGATTTCTGTTACTTTTAAAAGTCGAAGTGCGGTAATTCCAACTTCTGTAGGTTAGGTTAGAACTGTGACCACAACGCACGAGCCGAGCGAGCGAAGCGAGCGTGCCCAGGCAGCGGCCGGCGAAGTGCCAGATCTGCGCAAGTCGGGTTGCGATAGGAACGAGACTTCGGGTCCGGTTAGGAAGAGGGTTACGTTCGGAACAAATTTCCAAGTTTTTAACCTAACCCGCGACCGAATCATGTTTTCGGGTCAGGTTCGGAATAAACGTTTCCGATTTGTAATACCCCTAGTTCTGACAAACAGACATACACATATCACTGGTTTATTTATTCGTTGCGTAAGTAAAATATAATTTAGACGTGCACGTAACGTACGCATTACCAACTCGACCATAAAATTGTTGGTGGCACCATGTTGGTTTTCACAGTATAGTATATCATTAATACGTTTGTTTGATCACTTTTCAATTTGTTTGATACTTGATATTGATACTAATATTGTTGGTCTTTCAATTCTCACTAGTGATTAATGAAAATAGTTTCAACATTTGTTCAATTTTAAGGAACTAGGTTGGTAGGTACCTTCTTGGTATCGGAAAAAATGAAATGCTCAAGTGAGACTCGAACTCACGGCCTTTCCCTTACAGGGGGAATGCACTTCCAACTGAGCTATTGAGCCACTACGTTGGGGCGTTATTTTCATTATCATCTTTGCGTTAGTCACGGTCGCATCCGAGGTCTTAACCTCGGGGTCCGGGATTCGCTACAGAGATTTTGTCTTCATATCTGATATAAGGCTTGGCTGAAGCTGTTGGTAAGACCCTGCATGCTCACATAGCTTATTCACCGTAAACAGGCAGACACGGACAACTTTTCATGTTCTATATATCTTTACCATCTAACGAAAAGCAACTAAGAGATAGGTCCCTGGGTACACTTACTTCTACACCTGAGACTTGAACGTCTACACAAGAGAGGAGATTTGGTGGCACTGGCTGGCTCTCCTATTCTACTTAACCGGTAATTCAATAAACAGTTAAAAAAGTGTGTTACAATGACTGAAAAGAAAAGAATACCTAAATAAAGCATAAAAGCCAACGCTACCTACATTTACAATTATATAACGACTCCATTGTCAAATTCACTAGCCAAATATCTTATTGTGTGCTAGAGTTGTCTTGTGTCTATCGCACAAGATTGTAAGGAGATCGGTAGTTAATCTGTAGCGATTTGTCTTCAGCCTTGAGCATTGTGCCATTGTGTTGTATGTACCGCTGCCATATTGTTCTTTTGTGTACCTGATATCCGTGAGACAGCTATTTCGACACACATGCCAAGCTGACAAAGTAAATTGAGCTACTGGAGTAACTATTATCTAATCTGTGCTACTGTTACGAATTATTTTTAACCCTTCCACTCCGTCCAGCTCCAGTTCCGTACCTTACAACTACTGTAATGACGGGTACACACCAATGGAACTAATGCTTCGCAAAATTGCAACGCGATTACCTGTAATTATTTTCCAGTTCCAATATCCCAGTTGTATCAAAAGTTTTCTTGCTTAATGTCTACGATTGATTATGTCAGCTTCAAATATCAGAACACGGAGCAGCCTCTCCAGGCGCCAATATCACGGTTTATTAGACAGGCAGACGAACTGTATTTCAGCTGAATATTAGCACAGGGTAAAGAAAATAGAACTGGGTAAGTTTTTAAACTTATGTTTTCAAAATGATTTCCTAGTTGAGTCCCAGTTTGCATTTTGGTATTTTGGTTTTCGGGAACCGACTACCGTTTGACTAGAGGAAAATCCCCAATCCTAGAGGAAAGTCTGTACATTTGGGCTCCGAAGGTGTTGGTAATTGGTAACCCTCTGTACACTACTTTAACCTTGTATTAGTTACAGGGTTGAGCTAAGTACTTTTCGGGTGTAAGTACCTTTCGGGTGTATGTACCTTTCGGGTGTAAGTACCTTTCGGGTGTATGTACCTTTCGGGTGTAAGTATCTACCTTTCGGGTACCAAAACCATCAAGGTCAAGGTCAAGACTCATATTTAAGCGAATAAATTATTATCTTATCTCATCTTATCTTATCTTATCTTATCTTATCTTATCTTATCTTATCTTATCTTATCTTATCTTATCAAACTGCTTTTGGAAAAATCCGCCCTTCGCTAAAGGGCCCCAGTAGTCCAGTTAGCCGTGAACCATGAATTTACCACGACAGCTAAATATTTATAGTAGCGAGCTGTGTTTTAGTTTGTTTCGTGTCACAGAATAATGCCAGGTGTCATTTTAATGAATGAATGACGTTTGACAATTTTCTACAATGAAAGTTGAATGCGGCAACTGACTGTGCGTGACAGTAGTGACGGGTGTGATTTATGGTCCACTTTGAAATCACAGGGTGGCCCTATTCAACATATATACAAATTTTAGTTATACATATATGAGGCAAACATGAGACAGACCATGAAACATCACTTTGTCTCTTTTTTTCTAATATACAGTTTTGCCTGTAAAAAAGAGACAAAACATTTAAGTTATTTCTCACTTGGGAAAATGAGTGTATAGATTTGACAGCGTGCCGAGTTTTGGCAACATCCATGAATGATTTGTTACACTCATTCATTACTTTACTCTACACGAAATTATAAGAAGCATGATAGTGATGTACTCCATCAAATGATTTGTCGACGAAAATACTCTAATCTTTTTTCACATAATAGTACAAATTAACTAATAGCTGGTACAGATAACTCACTGTCTGGAAAATCAACAATCTAATTCAGT
This sequence comes from Eilema sororculum, assembly GCA_914829495.1. Taxonomy (NCBI): domain Eukaryota; kingdom Metazoa; phylum Arthropoda; class Insecta; order Lepidoptera; family Erebidae; genus Eilema; species Eilema sororculum. Next base: position 4,150,340 of record OU618556.1, read on the forward strand.
TAAGTTCCTTAAGTTAGAGAGATTAACCTCTGCATACCTACAAATTTGTCGGCCAACGGTTATTATTATTTTCTTACTTCGCAGTCGCTCGGCCACAGCCCGCCAAAAATAGCTTAGTGGAGATCGCCGAAGATTTGTGTTAAAACAAATATTGATGCGTATACAGAGAGTATCACGCAATACAAAGCTGGCTTTATCACAAGGAGTTTTATTAAAAAAAAATGCGAGGTTTTGCATCATTACTGCTCGGAGAAGAAGACGTGAAGAGCCTCATTTACAAAAAATCAAGAGGAGGCCTTATATACGCCTCATCGAGCGTGGTAAACATAGGTACACAACACAAAAACGGAAAAATTAATTAAAATGCACCTGACAAACACGAGAACCCCCGAAAGTTATTACTTATATATATTTAAATTTATGTGTGAATTTTATGATATGAAAAATATTTTTGCCGATTCTGATGCAACACATAGCACTAATCACAAGTTTCTTTTAATTAAATGTATAATACAGACTTTTCTAGACATCAGGTTTAGACACCACGATCGTACACAATGCGATAAGCTGTCACATCGACAATATTTAAATAAAAAATGCTTATAATATTTTTATTGTTATTTTCTTCGCATAAACCGTCATGATTAGGGCCTGCAATTACCGTAGATTTTTGAATACCGGTAATAAAACACAGCCTATCCCAGCCACCTTTTACCGATCGCAAGTCCATCTGGCTAGGCGACGTCAAACCCACAGCCACTTCAACTGGCTTATTTTGCGAGCTATGTCGGTAACCTTAGTTCTTTATCGAATGACCTTGTTTCGAATTCTATCCTTCAAAGAAACTCCAAAGCCCACTGTGCAACTTTTAGGTCATGGACAAAACCCTCTGTAAGTGTTTTCAGACATTGCGGTAGGGGTGAAAAGAATACACAACGCCGTTTCCCAATTGCTGCCCAGTCTAGTTGAATCCTTTTGACTTGTTCTTTCTCGAAGCTGTTTTAACCGAGCTGAAGCCCAGGTATATATATTTTTGAAGTACTTCGAGCATTACCCCTTCGGTGCTAAAGCCTTTTTGAAACCCAGCCTGCTCCGGTGGAACTCGGCGACCATTGTAACAACTCAGAAAAACAACACGTAGACATGGCTCTAGTCGAGAGTGCGATGGGCCTGTAGTTTTCCATGTTCTCTCATGTGGAATTACAAAAACCTATAATTGAATGTCAAATTTATTTATTTAGGTATTTATTATGTTGTATATTGACATTACAAACATAATTTTTACACTAAATCAATTGTTTAAATTTATGTGAATTGTGAATATTATTGAATAAAATTCCGGCAAAAATACCGGTAAAATACCGGTTTTCAATTTTTAATACCGGTATATTTCAGAGGGCCAAAAACGGCGGTTTACCGGTATTACGGTAAACCGGTTAACCGGTATTGCAGGCCCTAGTCATGATGTTACCATGCGCCTAGCATTTTTCTATACTCCTAAATATAAGATATCGACAAATATTACGATACTAGAAGCTACAGCCCTAACGTAGTAACCGTCGGCCATACGTTCATTCATGAAAATGGAACGTAGGTATACACGCCTAATCTGTAGGTATGGCCTATCTACTAAGCGCGCGAGCGTTCTTCCTATATCTATGTTTGAAATACATCGGGAAAAAATCGAATTTAAAAAGTTAGCTTAATAAATGCTTTTTTTTTTTTTTTTTTTTAACCGTGGGGGAAAATCCTTCATGGATGTTATGGATGACTCCTACCGACTAAAAACCCCCACGGTAACGCCCAGAAGCCTATGGATGGGAGCCCCGGGTAAGCCCTCGGAAGGATGTCCCAGGACTCCCATCAGACCTACGGCTACAATTGCGGCCTCGTCTCGGGGGTGGTTCGGGTGCTATCCCGCGTCTATGGGGGGGTTTTCGGGTGTTATCCCGCTTCTTAGGGGGGGGGGGGGGGCGTGCGTGAATCCCTCACGTCACGCTGCCGTCATGGGCCTGCTTCTGTAAAGACGGTGAGCAGCCAGCTCACCGTCCTCAGGCCCCCGGTTATGGAGGCCGATGGTTTTCGGCGAAGACACGTCGGCGGTGCCCAAGCCGCCGACTGCGGAACTCGGGTGGGAGAGTTTTCTCCCGCTCTCGCCCCGCCGCCTCTTTCACGAGCATGACCTGCTCACAGAAAGAGGCGGCGCAGTCCCACTTACTCCCGCTGGAGACCATGGCTCGCACCATGGTCTCGAGCGAGAGGGTGCCCACGCCCAGACCCACCACGAGGACCTGGCGCTGTTGCGCCCACGCCGTGCACTCCACCAGCGTGTGGAGCGCTGTGTCATCGCTGCGGTCCTCGCAGTGCTGACACTCGGCCGTGGTTTCCCGGTGTCTTCGCCACAGAAGCTTAATAAATGCTATAAAAATCATTCAATTATGGTCCACTGTCAATTTTTTTGTACCTAATATCTAAAAAATCTGTTTGTAATTTTTAGCTGCACTCATAATTACTAGTACTTATTCAAATTACTAGTATTTCTGTGAATTTACTAGTATTTTTGTGAATTTACTAGTATTTTTGTGAATTTATTAAAATTACTTGTATTTCTAGCTCATGAGTTTAGGGGAATAACGAGTACTTCTACTAATTTCGGAACTATTAATTTCGGTTAGTTATTCTTAAAAAAGTTATGAGGTTCATTCAAACTTCATACGTGCTTATTTATTACTATAGTTGCTACTATACAGCGAATGTTGAATTACAAAAAAATGTTTCTAATAGCTTTCATCGCATGTTGTATGTCGTTCATGTTTTATGTACAGCATAGCATATATCACTAAACACTATAAATCAAAGTAGTAACAAAAAAACAATAGTTGCAATGAACTCGTGTCCATTGCGAAGTGGCGACTGGCGACACTTCATCATCCAAACATAAATTCAAGTTTTATAATATCTCTACGAAAGTAAATATTTATCTGGACATTGGTGCTGATATTGGCCACCTTGAGTAAGGGCAACTCACCCACAAATGAAGATGAGCGTAGGATATCGAAGCCTATCTCGTTCCTCTTCCTGAAGGGTAACCCTGCGGGTCAGCCTCGAGTGCAGCAGACTAACTCACAGTGGTGAATACGAGGAAAACTTTGGAATGAATTTTTATAGCAATTATTATGCTAACTTTAAAGTTCTTCGCCCCTTAAAGACGGATATAAAGAGAAGAAATTTTGAAGTTGTTCAGGTGTGGCTCAATAGCTCATTTGGAAGAGCATCCCCCTTGTAAGGGAAAGGTCGTGAGTTCAAGTCTCACTTGAGCATTTCATTTTTTCCGATGTTTTTCGAACGAGGAAAACTATCATAAAGGGCCTAGTGCTCCCAGAGGTTTGCCCATCCCGCACGTCAATGCTGAGGTGACTTCTTCGCACAATGAATGTGGAAGGCGGATTTGGAGAGGCTTATGTCCAACAGTAGACTGCAACACGCTAATTGATTGAACAACTAATGTGAAAGACGAATCAAAAGCCACGCTAAAAATAAAACCAATTAACGATTCGCCAATTACCTGCGTACCAACGATCCAATCAAAAGCCACCGCATAATGGCTTATTTACTCAGAAGTACCTTCGACACGGAAGAGGAAACCTTTAACCTGCGAAATCTCCAACTGTTTTCAATATCATTTAAACATTCCACGATTGACCTAGAAATGCACCGTGCTCTGTCCATTAAGTACCAATCACTACCAACTTAGAATCACTACGTAACTGTTATTTCTAAGCATTTCGTAATACATGTGCTCTTATGAAAGCATCTGTGTAAAGAATATCAAGTTCAAGGCGGCAATGGATGTTGTTTTGAATAAAAAGCCGATGGTGTGTAAAGTGGGGCGAGCTAACGAAATCGAGAGTGGTGTTTGGTACTACAAGCGTCTAAACAAATTGCGTTTGTAATAAAGTGGTTATTGCTCTTGTCTGGCTACTTGTTATTTTTAATTTTATTATGTAATAAGTACTAGTAGTTATCTGCGGCTCCGTCCGCGTGTAATATTGATCTCGTTCCCGTGACCTACAGGATTCTTATCCTCCGGCGGCGGCTCCCCATTCCGGAGGCGAGTCGGGGACACCGTTGTCCCCCCTCCCGAGGAGGGCCAGACCGTAAGGGTTGGCCCTGGGTCAGCCGGGGTGCGAGGGATATGTCGAAGACAACTTCACTTCCGGCCTAGCACCACGACCCACAGTCAGCGTGCGGTTTTAGTCGGTTCGAGTCCGACATAACCTCCCCTTCCAGCTCCGGCAGGGGATGTATCCGAGGGGATTTCCGCACGAAAAAAAAAAGGATTTTTATCCTCATAGTGTTTACTCTTTCGACCCTGGAGGTTTCATTCTTTCTCTTAATTTGCTTTCACGGAACCGGCTTATTGATCTTCAACGCTGATATGACCTTGGATAGAACTTCGTCCGTTATTCAACAGCATACCGGCTAGCAGATTCATTGTATGGTATAAGGGCCATCCCATCTTTGACCAAGCTTACTGAAGGATATGGCTTCTGTCATTCTATAGTGAACATAATTATGTTACGTATAGACTATATTATCTATGTAAAATTACAATTTTGCGAGATTATCTTACTTGGTGTGTCAGTCAGTCAGTTCAGAAGGTACTATTTTTTTAAGAATTGCAGTATCATTGAGTACAGTACAGCATGTCTCATTGCATACTATTACATCGAAAAAAATTTAAATCAAGTCAAATCAAATGCAAATACATATTAATAAGCAATAGAGAAGCAATGTCAAGTTATATATTCAAAATTATCCACATAATTAGGATTTATGTCAATTTATAACACTATTTGGAAATAAATATTAATTGAATTGAGGTAAATTCTTCCATTTTTAACAAGAATGTGAGAACCATGTTTTTAGGTAAACACAGTTCCACTTACATGATATGTAACACATCGATATTAAAATTCACATTAACCTCAGCTGGTACTATGGGTACTAAAACACGTATAAACACATTTACATACAATTCTTGGTAAATACAATACCGTATTCACCGTCCCTAGGGTCTGGTGAAGTGGAGGCGCACGTGAAAAAAGGAGTAATCGCTACCTCTCAACTACCTAAGTTGCAATACTTGCAATTCCTAAACTGTTTCGACCTTGATTGACCTCCCAGATGCTTTCGTAATGCTTAAAACGTGCTGCAGTTACTGTTGCAGTCTGATGAAAGAACTTACTTAACTGCTAGACTCTGATTGCATCAGCCAAATTGTTCGCAATTGCTGTTGCTGCGCTGTTACCTCAGTGCACTCTATTTCTAACATCCTCTATTATGACAGTTTTAGTCCCGATTACATCCAAATTATACTCGAGAAGCTCGAGGTCAGTGCTCCTACTGATCTCTTGCTTTTCCATATCTTGGCTTTTGTGGGAACATCATCTGAGTAAAGTCTACGTCAGAGCCTCAGCTTCAGTGCTTCTCTCGGGGTTGGAAAGTCCAATTAGACCAAATCAGACGTTCTCTTAAAAACAAATTATGAAGAAGTAAGAGAGCATATTCCAGGCTCCAAAATGGAAGGTTTGAGTTTCCAATAGGAATTGGCATTATTATTTCTCTTTATATAAATTAGGTACTTATAGATTACATTTTTAAATACATATAAAAAAATAAAAGATACGTATATTTTTTAATAATGTAAAAAATGGTGCTCCACTGGTATCCGATACAGGCGGGAGAGGCGGCGCGAGCGAGAAAGACTCGCGGATCGCGCCGCCCGCGCGCGCAGGCAACTCGGGCGTCGGAGCGCACTGACTGACCTCCGTCCCCCATGAGCGCGGGCCTGGGGGTGACGGGTGGAGCCGCCTGTCACCCCAGCAGAAGCAGGCCACGGCGGCGGCGCGCTGAATAGCGCGCCTCCCCATTTCGGGGGCGAGTTGGGGACACCGTTGTCCCCCCTCCTGAGGAGGGCCAGACCGTAAGGGATGGCCCTGGGTCAGCCGGGGTGCTAGGGATATGTCTATGACAACCTCACCTCCGGCCTAGCACCAAGACCCACAGTCGGCGTGCGGTTTTAGTCGGTTCGAGTCCGACATAACCTCCCCTTCCGGCTCCGGCAGGGGGGGTATCCGAGGGGATTTCCGCACGAAAAAAAAAAAAAAAAAGGTATCCGATACAGGGACCAAGCTACCGGTGGTTAGGGCTCCAGAGAAAGGAACTTCCTCACGATGCGCGCCGTATCAAGAAGCACTGCCTTCTTCTTCTTATTATTATTATTATATATCGATAGCCTCCGTGGCGTGGCGGTAGTGAACGCGACTGCTACGCAGGAGGCGCGGGTTCGATTCCCGCTCAGTGCAAATATTTGTATGCATGAATATGACTATTTGCATTGGTCTGGGTGTTTCTATGTATAATATGTATGTATTTCCAAAAAAAAAGTATATAAGTATGTTTATCCGCATTCTAGATTCCATAACACAAGCTATAAAAGCTTACCATGGGTCTAGATAGCGTTGTGTGGAATGTTGTGGAATATTTAATATTTATTATTACATAATTGTTGTAAAAATTTAGTTTTTTTTATATCTCGGCAGTGGCTCAAGGCTCTAGTGAAGATTTTTCTATTTAAATAAGATATTGTTTTTCAAGCTTAGCCTTAAGTATGAATATAGTATCCGGTAAAAAATGCCCATTAAAAATAACAGACTTGATGTATGTAAATTAACAAAGATAGTGTACTTTTTGTTGATGCTACAAACACTATTGAATATGTAAATATTATGCTAATAAATTAAATATTATCTGCTATATTATACCTATATTTTTAGCATTACATTTAAATTACATTAAATTGTTTCCTGTTTCGAACTAAATAATAGCTGTTGCACTTTCAATGCCGTGCCCGCGATCCACTGGGTCAGCCGGGGTGCGAGGGCTATGTCGAAGACAACCTCACCTCCGGCCTAGCACTACGACCCTCAACCAGCGCGCGCGCGGTTTTAGTCGGTTCGAGTCCGACATAACCTCCCCTTCCGGCTCTGGCGGGAGGCACGAGGGAGTTTCCGCACGAAAAAAAGTACCCGCATGAACCTATTCCCGTGTTAAAAGTAGACTGACAGATATACATATTATAGTTCTTCATTGGACCAGAATATTCTGTACACCTGCGGTAGCCTGCAGGCTACTACATCCTCCTTCTTATAAAATCTTGCTATCTGATCTACCCTCAAATCTCTCAGGTCCTTTATGTCTAGTGATCTAGTGAGTGTGTATTCTAGAAGCACCCATTTGATTAGTGCGTACGTGAGATATTCGGCAACTAGGTGGAAACTGGTCTGTTCGGTATCCGTCCTTGCACTCCGGACACTTGGCCGCAGTCTTCTTGTTTGTCTATTGTGTAGTCTACAATATTCTGTATAAGGCTTTTGTGGCGAGCGTACTCAAACACGCAACTATGATTGCTACAATCCTCCTAGAATTACATGTCTCTATGACGAGAATTATATGTTATATAGTACGTTTAACTATTTCTTCCACCAGTGAAACTAACGTTCGCACGTAACTCTAAAAAGGCAAGTTGCGACAATTATGTTGTAAAGGTGACACCACATTGTCTCCTGTAGATACTCGACAGTGATAGGCGCTCAATTATATTATAACATAACGTAACATAAAATAACATAACAACATAACAACATAATAACATAACATAACGTAACGTAACATAACATAATAACATAACGTAACGTAACATAACATAACAAGCGTCTTTGTTGTATACCAAGGATACTCGTAACTTAACAATTATTTAAAATTATTTAGGTATTCAGATAATGACTATAATGACTCGTAAGTAGTAAAAAATGTGGGTGCTATACCTTAGAAGGAATAAAACACTTGTAGTATCACTACGTTGTCCGTCTGTCTGTATGTCTATCTGTCAAGAACGCGTGAAGCTATCACGTTAAAATTAATATCAAATACTCAAGTCTGCATCCCCTTACGGCTATGAAAAAAAATCAATCTTCTGGGTCCACACAGTAAAACAACATTGCCGTTAATTCCCTCAACTTAGTCATGTACGGTACCCGTAATGCGCCAGCCCGATTCGCACTTGACAGATTATTTAAATGTGTGATTACAATATAAATAAGAATTTAGCGCATGGCCTGTTTATAGTTGCCTGTAAATATGGACTCGCGTGTCCTAATTCCAAACAATAGCAGAATATAATTAGTTGCTTATACATACCGTCACGCCCCCTTCGCAGTGGGGTAGGCAGAGACCACATGGTTATATGTACTTGGTACAATCCTGGCATACACCTTTTGCTTCGTCGTGGCTTATAAAGAAAATAAACAGGTACCTATGAATATTGTGGTAGCACCTTTACACAATTTCTTGTTTAGCATGAATATAACTTCCGATGATACAACTAAGTATTTCCTTATTCATATTGTCTATCATTTACCACGTTTTTTATATTTTTACTTTTTACTAAACGTGTAACTACCAATAAGTAACATTTATCACTGATCAGTGTTATATTCACTATATAGTATAAAGCAAAGTCGCTTTCCGCGTCTGTCCGTCCCTATGTATGCTTATATCTTCAAAACTACGCTACAGATTTTGATGCGGTTTCTTTTAATAGATAGAGTAATTCAAGAAAAAGGTATATATGTATAATACATACTTAATACTGTCTCCCTAGAGGGTGCAGTGGGAACGGGATCGGAAGCCACGCGGGTGGAAAAAATTGGCAGTACGAAGTTCGCCAGGTCATCTAGTTTGATATATTACTGAAAATGTATTTGTTTTCGAATAGGTATCATCTACATCGAAAAATACTGGATTTATTTATTATGAACCTTCAAAAGAGTTAGATTAAACTTATATGCTAGTGTACTTAGATTTATCTCATTATAATTACGGAAACCGGATAATGTGCCTATACCACTTTAAATCAAGGCAACCGCAAGGCACAACTTGTTTGAAATAACAGATTGTCAAAATGTCAAGAACAAACTCACGATAAAATACTTTTTTATTGAACTCTACTTCCGCTGCTCTAGTTTTCAATTTGTAATGTATGAAAATAAAACCACTTTAATATTGTCTTTGGGCAGTACTAGCAGTTTGATGTTTACTTATGCAATACGAGCTTTGTGGTTGAATGAACTCTCTTAGTACATTTTAAAGCAAAAGTAGGTTATGAGCAACTCTTGCTTTTATAGTTACCACATACATATCATATGTACTTATCATGCTAGTAAGATGAGGAAAAATAAGGTTCCAGAATTCATTAGAGACTTTTTGTGCTGTTAGTGGGATGACTTGTCCTGCTTTGTCTTCTACGCTGAAGGCACAGAAACTCTCATTTCTCACAGAGTCGGCAGCACGAATGTGACTCTCCTGGTGTTGCAAACGTCCATAGGCCTCGGTAACCAAGTACTTATTAGATGCTCTCGACAGGTTGCAGCGACGTGCGGTCCGCATTATTGGGGATCCTGAGGTCACGAACACCCTCGAGCCTTTGCAGATGCGTAGAGATGTTGCGTCTTTGGCAGTTTTCTACCGTCTCTACCATGGTGAATGTTCTGACGAGCTCTTCCAATTAGTCCCACCCTCCCCTTTCCTTCACAGGACGACACGTGCAGGGCTAAGATGTCATCCATTTACGGTGCAGAGTATACCTGCTAGAACCAAGCGTTTCAGTGATTCATTCCTATGCCGCACCACTAAGACCTGGAATTCCCTGCCAGCTCACGTGTTTCCTTCTTCCTACAGTCCCGGGTCTTTACTTACTTTACTTTAAGCGGGGCGTGAAAAGGCATCTAATGAGGCCGTCAAGCTGAGCGCCACCACTGTTAACATGGTAAATGTTTGCGATGGTGACCCTCTTTCCGTGACTTTGCCTTTAGCTTAACATCAGGCGAGGTGAAGTCAAATTGACGTGTCCTATAAAAAAAAAAAAAAAAAAAAAAACCACTTTCCATTAGGTAGGCAGGCCGTGAGCTTGTCTGCCACCTAAGTGATATAAAAAAACTGCATTTGTAAACAAACATTCGGCAAAGTAATGTAAGTAAGGCATGGACTATGACAGTGGACCTTAGAGTATGCACAGTGGAACAAGGGGAGATCAAGACCTGATAGGAGATAAATGGACTGTGTGAAAGATGATTTGCTAGACAAGGAGTGAATGTTGAGATGACTGCAACTAGAAATTAGTTGAAAGAGCTCACATGGTTGTGCCAACCCCAAATAAATATTGGATAACGGCAGGGGTATTGTGACGACCGGCAAACGTATTGATTCTTGAACAATAAAAGCAATGATCAGCCATGCCACGTCCAAGTAAATTGCTACGTCCAAAAAATAACCAAGGTGTTTTCAAGCCAAGAATCCCACGTCCTGTCTTCCAGATTTACGAAAGCCGGTGGAGGTAGTTATGTCGGACTCGAACCGACTAAAACGCACGCCGTCTTTGGTTCTTTGGTTGCCGGAGGTGAGAATGCAGGAAACATCTCTCGCACCCCGGCAACGAAAACTGGTCTGGGAGTAACAGCTTTGAGATTGGGACGGGTACGGGCATAATCTCGGTATTCGAGGGGTTGACTGCAGTCTACTGCACTGACGTAGTGCAGACTATGAGAACGTTATGTAAAACTATAATTAAGCGATTTCCTCACAATATTTTTCGTAACCGTTATAGCAAGTAATAATTAATTTCTAATAGGTACTCATATGAACCTCAAAATGTCAGAGAAGCGTGACCGGAGATCAACTCCGAATCCTCGGCGTGAGCCGTCAACCGGTCAACGGTGTATTCGAAATTATCTACTTGGTTTTTTTTTGGAATAAATAAATATTACTACCCATTTTTGTAAAGAACTTCTCTAAACCAGTAAAGTCCATATTTTTTTGTTTACGTAGCTCCTAACCTAATCCAAATTCAAGTTAGTTTAACTTGAGATTGAATCCGTTAAACTGACACTTCCAAAATATTTGTCGCGTAATTTCCATTTGACCACGATTTTTGCACAAACTACTAGCAATAGTGGATAAGTGGATTCACGTGGGTGGTGTGGTTGCTGCGTGGGTGGACCTTTCGATTATGACTTCTCGATATTTCTACCACTTTAGCTACAGACTTATGCAGTAAAAGACACGAGTTTCGTCTAGATTGCATGTATACTCCTTGTAGCGGTTGTTAATCGTAGCAAATCCTGTGTTAATCGTAGAAAATCCAAAAGTGTATATATTATGAAGGCATGTGTAGTAAATAAATACCGTAATTGGATTAGTAAGTGGCAGAATGTACAGCGCGCGTCGATGGAATGCTGTCATAGTAAATAGTAGCGGCTAAGACAAGACAACTTTCATGTTATGCATCTGCACGCGATGGGTACCTATTGCGTCTCTAAGTGCGGTTACAGATTATTTCTACTCATAAGTATTTCTTGTACAGCCGTCCTAAGCGGGTTGCAGATCAAAAACTAAGCAAAAGCTAAGCTACGTATAAAAAAAACCTAAACTAGAAAATATATTCCCACCAAAAACTAAGCGAAAGATTGAATTTAAGGGACAATTCACTGAGGCGAGGCTTAGCTTAGATCATGTGACTACTAGTGGCATACTAAGCTCTAGTTAGCTGTCATAGCCTAGTTTGCATAGTTCACAGTCGTAGACTCACTTATAAGCTACGAAACGCGAGAACGAGTCCACGTGCACAACGCATCCTTATCAAACCGTGAAATATAGAGCTCGTGTAAACGTCAAGTTAGGTAACCTGTAAGCATACTAACTTAAAGCGAACAAAGTAGAGTAGTAATGAGACAGAATTATTTCTAAGCGAAGCACGAGAGCTGTACAGACGATCCATCAGCGATGGACGTCTGCTGACCTTTTCATCCATGTAAAACAATAAAGTCGTCCCACCATCTCAACTAAAGTAAAGCCAACGAGACGAGAGAAAAAAGGTAAACAAAGTGACCATTACTGAGTTATGTTGCTTTAACTAGCGATTATTTTCTCTGTTCTTGTCGCACATGTGACAATGGCTTAGCGACCGCAGCTGTCGTTGCGTGTTTCATAGTACAGGAAAGTTGTCAGCACAGCGGTTCTAAACTGTCAGAACCGCCAGCTTATGAGCAATTTCATTCCTGTCTGGAATGAGCTTGAAGTGAAACGTAATAATTTTCAAATAAAAATGTTTGGAACTGCTGAAACTTTGTTTACCTTTTTTCACCTTTTTTCTCTCACTTCGTTGGTTTTACTTTAGAGAGGTGTCCTATTAGGTCTACTGCACGACAAAGGTATCTCGCAATGTTCGCCGTTGCACCCTCCACCTTCCGTATACATTACTAGTGAAGTATCTTACAGAAAATCGAAGTCAAAGGGTCAAACAACACAGTGTTACGTAATTTCTGTTCTTACTTGTAAGTAATGTTACCGGAGCTCGTTAGGCGGAGTATAAGTTTCTCAATCTTGATGACACGTGATTTCGGAGGGAGCCAGTCATCTCGTTAACTAAAATTTAGTTTTATATAAGAAAGTATACCTATAGGGCTAAGCCAATTTCACCTGGAAGCCAGAATACTTGCTGATTGAGGGACGAGGTTAAAGCTTATCATTCAGGGTATGGGAGGAAGTATCAAGACGGCGATCGTGAAAGTCGATATAAACCAGATGAAATGGAAAATGTGCAACGAGGACAGGCCTTGGGCTCCAATGCAACAATGCCAAACGCGGAAATCAGATTTTGTTGTAGTGAAATGTGCATCTCTGTACATCAGATGACACAATAGACATATTTACTGACCTAGTAACAGCACCTTTCTTCATCAATTTGGACTCAAGGTTGTCGCGCGAATAAGTATGAATTTGCGATTCGCAAAGAAACATTAGCATCTTCTAAAATTGGTTTGTTTCGACACGCTTGCAAACAAGCTATCAGCATTCGTAGAATAGTATTTATCACGGATGAACCACCGTAACCGAACACATTATTTTAGAGATACGTTATTTATATCTTTGTTGTATGTACCTACATAGTATTTTTGAATTTATATTTATCTCATTTTGCTATCTACGCTCTTCAAGATTGTATTGTGCTATGAAATAAACACAATATTCACCTAGACTAGGACTTCTACGTGAATAATGGCATTTGTAAAACATACGCCATGAATGTTAAACTAATTCGACCAGCATGCAGCAGTGCTAATACTTACATAGAAATATTTTAAAAAAATTAACATATTTTGACATGTATATGTGTATTTAGATAAATACCCTATAACTTTGATCACAAACTAATAATACATGGCTGCATGGTGGTTTTTTCTTTTCCTACGAGAACAATTAATGAAACCCGTTATGTCTTGTACACACAATTTGTCTGTACGGTAGACGGCAGGGGTTGTCACTAAGTTCACGGCACTAAACGGTTGAATACTTTTGATGAAGACTCACTCAGAGAATTCAGTATGATACTTACTTCGCACCTATTAATTCAGAGTTTCCTTCTTCCACTGACCACCAATGTCACGCAAAAATCCATACTAATATTATAAATGCGAAAGTAACTCTGTCTGTATGTCTGTCTGTCTGTCTTTCTGTCTGTCTGTCTGTATGTTACGCTTTCACGCCTAAACCACTGAACCGATTTTGATGAAATTTGGTATAGGGGTAGATTAGACCATGAGAAAGGACTTAGGCTATGTTTGGTCGCGATAACCGACATCCACGCGGGCGGAGCCGCGGGCAAAAGCTAGTACACTATAAGGAAATTTCTCATTGAAATGCGTATTATCGCCCATTGTATCCATACTAATATTATAAATGCGAAAGTAACTCTGTCTGTCTGTCTGTCTGTCTGTCTTTCTGTCTGTCTGTCTGTATGTTACGCTTTCACGCCTCAACCACTGAACCGATTTTGATGAAATTTGGTATAGGAGTAGATTAGACCATGAGAAAGGACATAGGCTATGTTTGGTCGCGATAACCGACATCCACGCGGGCGGAGCCGCGGGCAAAAGCTAGTGTTAAAATAAAATGTATGTAATGTTACATCCTAATGCATAATATGACCAAAAATGTCCTCACCTCTCATAAAAATAATAGTGAAAAGATAATTTGAGAAGATAGTGACGTTACATCTTAATGCATAATAGGAACAAAAATGTCCTCACCTCTCATAAAAATAATAGTGGAAAGATAATTTGAGAAGATAGTGACGGTGTTTATGTTTACAAAAATAATGTAAAATGAATAATACATGTTCACCGGCCACAGCATAGCAGTCTGCTTTTTATGATAGAGAGATGCAAGCTGAAGTGCAACTGTGCAGTTAACTTGAATGCTATGAATTTTATGAGTTTCAGTTTGGAATTTTTGACGCTACCACTTAATATTTATTATTATAATTTTATTCAAATTTAATCACCGAATTTTAAACTTTGTTTATAATTTTCTATGTAAATAGCGTAGATTTATGTTACATATTTATCTATTGTTTTTGGTCTAAACTCTAAACTAAACAGACAGACACGAGGAACACTTATATAGCACTTTCTGTGAAGGAATTATGTATTATGTTCGCGTTAGTATACCTAGACCGAAATGTCTCATTTTTTTTATGTTGTCTTGTATCTGAAACGTTTGTTTTTACAAAAAATCGATAGTTTCTTTGTTATTTATTTATTTGTGTTGTAGTTTGCCACATGCCACCGGCAGATGGAGGTATAGTATACGAGTTAGCCAAGTCTAGTATTTGATTATTTTAATACTGTATATTTTATTTATACATAGCTTTACATATTTTTAATTCATTTGTATAGTTTTTACTATCAGGTTATATATTACAGACGCATGTCTTTCTTGGATAGTGGCAGTGACAGTGATGACTACTATTCTCTAAGTAGTGGTGATGCAAGTTTTAACAGTATACCATCACAAACGTCACTTGCAGAAATCCTCGAATCTCAATTCACTGACGTTCCCTTGAATTTCAACGTGGTCCACATAAATGCACAAAGCATTTCGGCTCATTTCCCGGATATGCTGGCAGCGTTTGACTGTACAAATATACACGCAATACTTATCTCGGAGTCGTGGTTGCACCCATGCCATGCCACTGCCTCATTTTCTTTACCTGGTTTCAACCTGATCAGAAATGACCGGGCAGTTGGTGAGGGTGGCGGTGTTGCCATCTATCTTCGTACTCACATTCCCTTCACCGTTATCAGCATTTCCCCTCAGCCACCACACTCTGGGGAGCACCTCTTTCTGGAAATTGAACTCCTTCACTCAAAAATTCTACTGGGTGTTTTCTACTGTCCCTCTTCTCTAATAAACTACTTCTCTTCCTTCGAGCTAATATTAGAAAACCTAATTCCCTCGTACAGTCAAGCCATAATCATGGGTGACTTTAACACCTGTCTCCTAAAGAACGACTCTCGTTCCTCAACCTTGAACTCCATCATCGAATCAAAAAATTTGACAATTCTCCCCTCGGATACTACTCACCATTATCCACACTGTCAATCTACATTACTCGACTTAATCATTGTTTCTTCCCCTGATCGTGTTGCGAAACATGGGAAATGCACTGCAACCCAGTTTTCGTATCACGACTTGATATATCTGTCATACAAACTGCGTCCACCTAAGCCTAAACCAAAATTTCTCTTGCTACGTAGTTTTCGTAAAATGGACCTTTGTGCCCTGCGCGGGGATGCCGCAGCTATGGACTGGGAAACACTCCTTGACTCTAGCTGCATGAACCGGAAGGTAGAACTGCTCACATCCAACTTGATCAATTTGTACGACGTGCATGCACCCCTGCGCAAAATCAAGGTTAAACACCTGCCATCGCCGTGGCTGACAGCGGATATAAAATCATTAATTACCAAAAAGGCTGCAGCCAAATCCAGATACCGAAGTCGTCCTACGGAAGTGAATCGCTGCAAGTATGTGGCCATTCGTAATCACTGTACAAAGGTGTGTAGGAATGCTCAACGCCAATATATTCACAGCTCGATTGAAAACGGGGATCCAGCTCATGTCTGGAAGTTCTTAAAGTCACTGGGAGTCGGTAAGTCTCGGCAAAATGCTATTCCTAATAACATAGACATAAATTCTCTCAATCAACATTTTTCTGCTCCGTCCGCTTTCGACGCTGCTGCCAAAGTTAAAACAATAAATTATCTCTCTTCTCTTGCCACTCCCGACTGCTCTCCTTTCTTCTTCACTCAATTCACTAGCTGTGATGTTAGGAGGGGTATAATGTCGATTACGTCAAACGCTGTGGGAGCTGACTGTGTCGGCCGTAATATGATCCTACCTATCATTGACGAAATCCTCCCTATAATCTGTCACATCCTCAACTTCTCAATCACATGCAGTACCTTTCCAAGTGCGTGGAAAGATGCTCAAATTGTACCTATCCCTAAGAAAAGTAACCCTTCCTCCTTTTCAGAATATCGACCTATATCCATCCTATCCTTTCTCTCCAAAGTGCTTGAACGACTGGTTCACTTTCAGCTAAGTGGTTTTCTGTCCAAAAATTCACTTCTAAATCCTTTCCAGTCTGGGTTTCGTCCTGGCCACAGCACTACGACAACCTTGGTTCATATTACGGAAGACATCAGATCGGGTATGGAAAACGGTGAGTTAACTGTTTTAGCTCTCCTAGACTTCACCAACGCCTTTAATAACGTTGATTTTGACGTTTTACTCGGCATATTGCGCTCTCTTGGCATATCTCCAGCAGTGATAGACTGGTTTCGAAGTTACCTGTTGGGTCGCCGGCAGCAAATCCGCATCGAAGACACTGTCTCCACATGGTGCTCAACGTCTGCTGGTGTACCACAGGGGGGCGTGCTATCTCCTTTACTCTTCGCAGTTTTCATAAACTCAATCACTATACACCTTACTTCTTCCTACCACCTATACGCAGATGATCTGCAAATTTATACACGGGCTACCCAGGACAAACTGAGGGATGCTGTCGATACCATCAACGAAGACATGGACAAGATATGCGATTGGAGTAAGTCATTTGGTCTGAGGTTAAATCCAAATAAGACACAAGCCATAGTTTTTGGCAGCCCACATGCTGTCTCAAGAATAGACTGGTCGCTCCTCCCTCTTATCTCCTGTGACGGTACCAACGTGCAGTACAGTGACAAAGTAAAAAATCTTGGTATCTGCATGGATAGTAGTCTTTCTTGGGGCCCTCAGCTTCAGGAGGTGAGCCGCAGAATGTTTGCCACAGCGGGATCCCTGCGTAGGCTCCGAAGTTTACTGCCCATTACCACGAAAACTGCGCTAGCGCGATCTCTTTTTCTTCCCACCCTTGATTATGCTGATGCCAGCTATACAAATCTCACCGAAGACCAATTAAATAAACTTGAGAGACTCCAGAATCTCAGTATACGGTTCATATTTGGGCTTCGCAAATATGACCACATCTCCGAATATCGTGCAAAACTCAAGTGGTTACCCATACGCCTTCGCCGAAATGTTCATATTCTTTCACTTCTTTATAACATTCTCTTTCATCCTCTCACTCCTATCTACTTAAAGGAACGCTTCAACTTTCTCTGCGACACTCACTCAAGGACCTTAAGATCGTCAGTGAATCTGAAATTGAAAACACCTAGACACTCCACAATGTACATGGACAAATCTTTCTCCGTTCAAGCTGTCCGATTGTGGAATGCCTTACCTCTTGCAATAAGACGTGCGCAATCACTACCCGTCTTCAAAAAACTAGTTACGGCTCACTATTTGCAGGAGAAATAGTGTCCATTAGCATATAAGTACTTCTTTACCCTTCCTCTCTGTCTCACCAAACTATATATCTACTGTGTCCCCTAATATGTGAATATATAAGCCTATGTAAGTATTTACTGTCCATTATATAACTGAATTCTACCGAAATATCATTAGTATGTATGTTTTATTATTTAATATTCTCTCTCTAGATACTCATCATATATATTTGTAATCATCCACACAATAACATTATAAATCAAAGTACACCAACTGCCCCAAATCTCTTCATCTGTATCTCTCTCCATCCCATGGTTGCCTGTAAGAGATTGCCTCAGTGCGATAAGGCCGCCAATTGTCTACCACATAAATTTGTTTTTTACTTAATTTGATATGTTTTATATTTAATTGGTGAACAATAAAGAGTTCTTTATTATTTATTATTATTATTATTAGTTTAAAGGTGTATTCACACTATTCACAACTCGGCAAACTGGATTGTCTGTGCAATGTGGCGCAGCCGCGGCCGTCGTCCCACTTGCTCGTCGTTGCGTCACACGGTTCATTGAACCTCCTTGCGAGGTTGCGCGCCAAAATCTAGGCTGATACGTCATTCCAATATCATTATCCCGCCATTTTTTTTTAAACTATAATTGCTATTGTTTTTAATCAATGGTTTTTGTAGTTAGGTGCAGTTTATGTTTATCTTTTTGTATTAATGGCTTTTTATTTTGAGATGGCATTGACCTGGCTATAAGCTTACGGTATTGCTACATTAGCCGTCACGTAACTTGAACACAAATTAATGTCATTTTAGATTTTTATTACATTTTTATCTGCACAGAGGAGATAATGGTATATGTAATAAAGTTAATTCATATTTATAACTAGCTTTTGCCCGCGGCTCCGCCCGCGTGGATGTCGGTTCCCGGCAATTATTCGAATTTTTCTCACCGTAAAAATCATTCTTGAACTTCAACGAACATTTAAAAAAAAAAGAATTGGCCAAATTAGTCCAGGCGTTTTTGAGTTATGCGCTCACATTTAGCGATTAATTTTTAAGGTAAGTACGTATCTAAATAATAAACAAGCGATAGCAGCAGTTTCTTAAAATATTTTCCAGCTAAAACTGCCGTGTTCTGTCACGGGAGCTTCTTTGAAGGGTCGTTAATCTAAAAATGAACCTAGCACAGAGAAGACTGGTAACAACGGCCGTCCATAGTAGACTGAGTAGACTATACCACACTCTGTGCTTCACCTTTTCATTTCTGGTTAGTTATGTCGTCGCAACAAACAAACAATTTACTAGGGCGCCACACCATCCTAGCCTTCGCCATTCGTTTCATTTTTTCATATGCGCAGAATCCTCACGGATGCCGCTCTCACTATCAGGCACGATTCCGTGGTCGTCTGTTGCGCCTTCTTCTAATCCCCTCCCCATCCTATCCATCACCAGTATTTTAGTATACCTACATTGTGTGCGTTTTCAGCGTTATTGCTCCGGACCGTGCCGCGTTCAGATCAGTCAATAATTTAACTCATCAAAATCAATTTTTATGCCATTTTCTTAGCAACATTTGCGAATAAATTTTAATTCAAATACTGTGGCGAAGTTTACACACGTAATAAAACAAATATTTTAGTTTTCATAAACATTGATATCCTTGGTGGTTTGTATTTGGAAACCGTCCAACGAGTTCTGAAATTATTTTATAATGAAAAACGCAAGTTTTTAGGTTATTTTTGCACGCAAATGTGCATGCCGAGAGGCAACAGGAAAAGAGAAATCATTCTAAGTTTAAAAACGGATATTATGCCTCATATTTGATGGACTCCTTGGCCTTCGCAAGTTGACTGCCAAAAGGAAATCGTGCAATACAAATTGAATGAAACAACTCATAAGTACCTATCTACTTATTTTTTATTTTATTTTCAAAACAATGATTAATATAATAACAATAACACTTCAAGATAAGGTGCTTCAAACATTATAATATAACAATAACATTGCACATAATTATCTGTTACATTTTTGTTTGACGTTTGTATATGCATAAAATTTGTTAAACGTTATACAATAATATAATACAACTCGTATATTATACATATATATAAACATTTCGTTGTTTATAGCAAATTAATTATTTTATAAAATACTATTGTTATTTTTTAATAATTTCCTAATACTATACAAGCAAACACACGGTCCACCTCATGATAGGTAAGCGGTTACCGTGCTCCATTTTTTTATCGTGCGAAAAATCCCCTCGGATACCACCCCCACGGAGCCGGTGGAGGTGGTTATGTCGGACTCGAACCGACTAAAACGCACGCCCTCTTGGGTCTTTGGTTGCCTGAGGTGAGATTGCCGAAAGCATATCTCTCGCACCCCGGCCGACCCAGGACCATCTTTTTCGAGATGGCCCCCTTCGGGTTGTGGGGACCTTAGTGACCCCATCTAGCCCCGGGTACGGGGAGGGGCACTTTGCGCTGCCACCGCGGCCTGCTTCTGCTAGGGTGACAGGCGGCTCCACCGGTCACCTCAGGCCAGCACCGTGCTCCATAAACTTTTGCAAAACCTGAGGTTTCACTAGTTTGTTACCACAGTGCAAAGTAAAAAGGGGATTGGGCCTCTTGACACTTTTAGAATCTATAGGAAGTACAGCAGAGTTAGATAGATACTATCACTTATTGAATATTATCATGAACATCAAGTAGGTAGGTATGTCGATTTGTGTGTGTTAGTCATGCCCATATACAAGGTGCTTTTTATATAAAAAAATTGCTCTTACAGAAAATTTAAGTGTCTGTACATAAAAGTGGTTGTGTCGGTAGAACCAACATTCTCATAAACAGACTGAATCGAATAATGTTTACATTCGAATTTCAAGGTAAAATTAATTATAACACTATGTGCCTTTGTGTCTAGATATACAGACTATACATATAAAAAAGCTACTTGTAGTTTTTTCAATTATGTAGAATAATGATTTTCAGTTTGTCGAAGATGGTCATGTATGAGTTGCGAAGTGGTTTTTGTTGCTATAATGTTATGATAACACAAAAGCGAATAGCGAATAGTGTGTTATTAATTAATGTAATAGCTGTATTTACCCGTCTTGATCAAGAAGGCACCAATACGACCTCCGTCCTCCATGATCGAAGGCCTGAAGGTGGCAGTAGAAGCCGAGGCGGGCGAAGCGTTGCGCGGACCACGTTGTACCTATCTTGCCCCGTATAGGGAATACCGTATACGGGGCAAGATGGGTACACCTAGATCAGCCGGGCTATGAGGGATATGCCAGACCCAAGCGTGTTGTTTTATTCTATTCGAATCGAACCCCTTCGCTGGCTCCCTTTAGGCGGTCTGTGACAACTTCTTGGGACGTCCTCTTCTGGATATGACTAATTCTGTTTTTGACCACTTCTTGTTTCGTCCGGTTCTAGTAATGCCCATTTCTGTTTTGGACCATTTCGTGTTATGACTATAAGTACAGGTGCGAATAAAAAGGAACAAGAGATATCTGTACGTATATTTTTTTAATAATTATTAATATAACAAGTAATGTTTCAATATGTGTGACGCAACTTAATGTAGATAATTTTTTTTAGGAATTCGATTTCGGAAATCACGTTCTGCTGAAGTTTTTGCAAATTTTTTTTAAATTCTTTATCGAATTTTATATCAGTAGCCCTTCGATTTTTTTTTGGACTAATAAAGTAACTTCTTTTTATTACATGGTCGTAATGTTTTGCCTCCTTTTTCAAACTGGCCACAAATGCAAAGAATGCAGGTCTATATGATTTTTATTGCATTTATAACCGCAATTTCAAAGTCACATTTAAAGTGTTCTATCTCAACTCCTAATCTCGATTTAATTAGTGTAAATAATCTAAGATAAGTTGCTTCCGTTTTATTCGGTAGCAAAGCATATATGGTGGGTACAATATTTGTGGTGTGCTGATCTGAAAATAAATCAACATGGAGTGTGTACAGCTGATAAAATTGGTGAGGGACACATTTGAACGTCCCATCACCGAAAAAACAAAGTTTTGTCATTGGGTTTATCAAAAGTCTTCTAGACTGTATGGAACAAAAAATAATGGTTTTATTGCTGGATCCATCTTCACATATAAGAAAAAAAATTCCTAAACCTTCTGGTACAGAAATTTCTCCAATCGATTTAAAATTTAGCCGATCACATTGTAAAAACATTTTTCTGCGTAAATAGATGGCATCTTTTACAGCGCCAAATGGGGTTCGAAGTTAAAACAGACCTCCTCTTTGCAAGCGTTCAATTTTAATAGCACTTCATTTTCAATTCTCCGTGAAGGGCAACTATGATTTGTGCTCCTTAGAATACGCTTCTCTTTATTAATTGTAATGGTAGCGCTACAAACCCCTCGCTGAACACACCGCCATCGAGAAGTACCATTTTTGTTATTGGCACTTAAATTATATCTATATTTTCCACTTATTAATGTTCCTTGGCCTTTTTTATTTTTGATAAACTCCATTTTATAGTGTAATAAGCTATGCAATTATTTACTATAAAATGCGCAATACATCAAATTGACAGGAAAACGTCAATTAATATTAAATGATTGTCTTAGTGGCCAGCATGACGACCAGAGATTGAATTACTATGTAGGTGTAATAACTAAATGATAAACTAAATTTCAATGAAAATTTTTATTCTCGATAGTACTTGTAATAGTCATAACACGAAATGGTCCAAAACAGAAATGGGCATTACTAGAACCGGACGAAACATGAAGTGGTCAAAAACAGAATTAGTCATATCCAGAAGAGGACATCACAAGAAGTTGTCACAGACCGCCTAAAGGGCTGGCTCCGTGGTCTTTATCCGGGGGGATTTTCCGCACTTAAAAAGTCATTAACTATACCATTTATAGTTTCTGCTGTTGAGGTCCTACGTTGATAAATCAATCAGTCAGGACTACCAGTAACTAATTAATGCAATTATACATTTATTTTATGTAAGACATCAATTTCTATGGTTGAACAATTTTAGACTAATTGTCATTTTGAATAATTGGACATAAGTCGTGCAAACGGTATAGAGATACACATATGAGAAAAAATGAGACGACACTATCATTCAACATTATATTCTTGTCCGTTTCAGCTGCCGAAGTCCTGTCAACACAGCGCCCCCTAGCTCGATGTCGACCGCTCCATGCCGCCACTTTGGAGTCCCGTAACAAGGCTAAGAAGTGCGCCGAGTTCCTGCAACCGTACAGGTATTGGTATTATAAAAATGTCTTCGAGAGAAATGAAATTACTGGGAATAAAGCCCGCTGCATACGTGACAGGTTTTGCCACGGATGGGTTGGGGCGGGAAAATGTATGCGGAAATGCATATGTCACGGTGACACAGACGGGAGGGGAACGTTACACTTGCGGGGCGGGAAAAATGTCGCTGCTGACGATGTTTAAGATTAAAACCAATACTCGAAATGAAACAAATCATCTCTCCTTGTTAACAACATCAGGTCACGAGGATCCGAATCACTCATCCGTCACCACATTCCACCACGTGCCCGCCACGTCCATGATCCGTGCGGGGTTTTTTTCCCCGTTACGTGTGCCGCGACCTTCAGTCCAGTGGCTAAAGTGTCGGGCTTGCGACACTAGGTTTGTGCTCCATAGCACCCATGCATGGTAACCATGCAGTTGTTCTAAAATGTTATATTTTTAAAATCGCTCCAATTATAAGGTCTAGTACAGTCAACATCAGATCGGTCTTGAATAGCAAAGTACTTTAAATTATCTTAATGCTTTGCCCTACAGTTTGATAAGAGCATAATTTTAAGTACTTGGTAGTCAATATCGTTCTGCCGCTGACTGTACTGATGCATACTAACCCTACCTGGCTCTCTATCGACATCTTCAGTATGTTTGCGTGAAAAGCTTCTTACGTTACTATTACAAACGTAATGACGCTTACAGGCAACGGCCGGAGACATGTACAGCGCTCGCAAGACGCCTCGTGTCTGGGGCATTGGGCGTGAAGCTGAGCACTGCGCGGCAGGAGCGAGCTGAGGAAAGGAGACTTATCACTATTGCCAGAGGTGAATGACTTGAAATTTTCTTACACTATTAACTGTACTTTATAAGCGTTTCAATCGACATTTGGTATTAGTGTCTTTTTTTTAGTGCGGAAATCCCCTCGGATACCTCCCCCGTCGGAAAGGGAAGTTATGTCGGAGTCGAACCGACTAAAACCGAACGCCGACTGAAGGTCGTAATGCTAGACCGGAGGTGAGGTTGTCTTCGACATATCCCTCGCACCCCGGCTGACCCAGGGCCGTCCCTTACGGTCTGGCCCGCCTCGGGAGGGGGGACAACGGTGTCCCCGACTCGCCCCGGGAATGGGGAGGCGCGCTTCTTAGCACGTCGCCGCCTCAGCGCGCCACCGACTATCTAATAGTGTAATAAAACATTTCTTATTATTGTATAACAGTCAATTATTATAAGATACAAATGCCCATACTGCCGCCCAAAATCCTTTGACGGCATCAATATTAAATCGCCCCTGAAAAGGCAAATCGGAAACCAAGATAGCAATCCGTGATAATTATTAACTCGTGATAATTCATTTATAAATAAATAGTAATATATCTCGAATACGGTAATCACTCACCATTGAATATACCGTTTATTTTGCAACAACTTTACAAAATTGTGTCATCATCATCATGATTGTCTTAACGTTGTTCCGAGGCTTTTACGTCTGGGGTCTGCTTACCCCTTTTTACCCGACTGCGCGACGCAAAGGAGTGTAATTTCCCGTTTGGTTTGGTTTAAATAAATAAGTAAATATTCGACAACATCCTTCACAACTAACACAACGCTATCTAGACCCATGGTAAGAATAACTAGCTTGTCCTGAGGAATCTAGAATGCGGATAAACATACTTTACCTATTATGCATAGAAACACTCAGACCAATGCAAATAGCCATATTCGTGCATACAAATATCTGCACTGAGCGGGGATCGAACCCGCGTCACCTGCGTAGCAGTCGCGTGCACTACCGCCACGCCACAGAGGCTGCGGTCGGACTTCCCCATCCCCAACCACCAATGAAAACGAAAACCCTTCGCAGTAACCTATATATTAATAAGACTCCATACACTTTAGAAAATTGTATGACTAAGGTAGTATAATACTAACCGGGATATTTGCCATGTTTATTATTCTGAACCGATATTTCGGCGCTGTTTCAAGTGCCACGATCACGGTGTACTGACGACCGCCGAGCTAGTTATTATCGGGCAGACCGTATCTGTCTACCCTCTTCCGCACTCATTTATTACGCGCGTCGACCCTACCACTGTCCGCGTTCTCGCACTGTACTCGATCGCGATTTCGACATACAATACTAAATCGACTCGCACGGGTTTTGAAATTATTGGTCTTGTGAAGTCTTAATATCATAATACGTAGTTATCAAATGTACTGTACCTATAAAATGGTGCGTGGCGTCAGCGCTACCTAGTGGCCCCATCTGAAAACCAGCGCTGTGCATACTCAACGAAGGGTGTGCGCAGCATTAAATACTGAGAAGGGGCCCTATTTGGGTTCGCACAGTGTGGAATGTTGTACCCTTAGATTAATTTAATATACCTACTAATTATAACTGTAATACTTGCCTACCTATTTGTACTTAGTAAGATGCCCACTGTGGGGAACTTGAATAAAATATTTTTCTGTTCTTTCTTTCTAAAATATATACTTGTACACTTCCAGAGAAGAAACGCCAGGCAGCTCTACACAAGGAAGCGGCGTGGGATGGCTCGCTTGCCAACCAGTCTGTCGCCGACACGTGAGGTAACAGTACCTTTGTGTTCTAAGTCATCATCACCGTTGTAATGTGCACTTTATAGTTAACGTTATATACTTAATCTTTCTCTAAACTTAAGAGCTGCGCTCTTGTCGGTGGAGTAATCGCCATCCTTCTCTCTCCTCCGCTAATCTTTTGACCTCCCGATACGATGCGACTTGTATCCTTTCCTTTATTTGTGCCATAAAAGTTCCTCTTGGTCTACCTCTTCCTCTCCTTCCTTCTACCTTCCCTTCTATGATATTTTTTTAAAAATCTCTCGTGTCTTATCAGGTGGCCAATCATCCTTCCTTCTCGGCTCTCGATCTTTTCCAATATAGACCTGCTTTTCTGTACCTTGTTTAATACTCTTTCGTTTGTCATTCTTTCCGTCCAGCTTATCCCTTCCATCCTTCTCCAGCACCACATTTCAAATGCCTCCATCCTATATCTGTCTTTCTGTGTCATAACCCATACTTAATACATATATATAATAAGCTTATTTGGAAATACTTATCGGCTCGCAGCGCACGCACTTTTGGTGTCGACCCACCGTCACACAACCACACATCTTAATGTGCCCAGCCTCCGCTTTGCGTAGCGCTTCGCTCGAGACGACAAATAAACATTAGGTATCTGTACATACCCACATAAACAGTACAGGAGCAGTTCATATCTTGTAGATGCGTATACACTACAATCGTCATAATCATCTTTACGTTATGTCCCAGTCACAGTCTGAGGCTTCCATCACGAAGTCCGGGATCCGTTTTCCGGCTTACTTCTCCACTTTGTATGGTCTTGTGCGTCCATGGTAGTGAGCCAGCTTGTTTTGGGTCTACCCCTCGTGAACATTATGGACTAAGTAGATCCGTTCAAATGCTATTACAAATAACCAAATGTAATAAATCATTAGTGTCTCGTATTGCACTTGTGTATGCATCTCTTTGAGTATTATAAGGTGATGAGAGGAATTTAAAACTAATTATAACATACTTTAATGATGAGATACGTGTATATCTAGAGGGAATTGCATTCTCAAATGTACAGACGAGACAGAAATGCCTAGCGTTATTATTTCGTAATGCTTATTATTTAGGAGTACTTAGCGGATAACACGATGGACGGATTTTAGTGAAATTATAAATGAGAATAGCGTTTATACACTATAAACTAACATCCCAAAAATAAAAAACAAAAAGTACGTGAAGCTTGTTGTAAATCTTGAACCGATATCTCCTTTTAATACATCTTTATCTTATCTACATTGTGTTAGCAAAGCTATCGCAAATTTCGCCGTTTGTGAACAAGTCTTCGGTAGTATAGTGGTAAGTATCCCCGCCTGTCACGCGGGAGACCGGGGTTCGATTCCCCGCCGGAGAGATTCTTTTTGCTATTTTTAACTTTTAGTTTCTATTATATTTTAGCATTAAACCTGTACATAACTCATAAAAAAGGTTTTTTAAGCAAATAATTTCAGAACTTTGCCTTATAATTTGGAACTTAAGTACCTATTTGTTTGGCATGCAATGCGGAGGAATTCTACGACGCGTTTTAAATTTATTCTTTGTTTTTAATTGTTTTCTTTTATTTTTATTTGTAATAAGTAATAAATAATTGTATATATTACTAATTAATATTTTACTTGAAATATAATGTATTTTTTAATTATTTTTATATTTATAAGAGTACAATGTTCATGGTACTTTAAAAGTTCTCAATCATGCTATTATTTATTTATATATCCCTACAGCTTGTCTATCTTCCAAAGGGTTGTCCTAGGCACATATTGATAGTAAGATTCCATGTTAGAAATTCTTGGGGAAGATGATTTTGTCAATGATTTTCTTCTTTCTGAATTTTATCAGTCTATGCTTAACCAGTGAAGACAGTGCTACAACCTAAGAATTACCTTATAGAAAAAATGATAGATATATCTACAAAATAACTAAGTTTATTGTGCCATTTTTTAACAATTTGGTATTCTACTGACTAGTATTATAGAATTTTACAAATTTGTTTTTATCTGTATTTTAATTATTGTTTTTGTTGATCACTTCTTTTTGATATGTCATTAGTTGTGTATAGTTAATATTCTTGTCGACCGCTGCAACTCGATTCGCGTGACGGCAGAGCGACTAGTGGCGCCATCTGAAAACCAGCGCTTCGTATACCCTGGTGCGGGTGTACGAGGCATTCATGCTGAGATGGTGGCCCATTTAGGTTCGCACTATGAATATTACTGTTAAATCTGTGCCTAGTAACTACCATGTACATTGTGCGTATCCTGAATAAATGTTTTTTCTATCTTTCTTTTCTTTCCTTTCTTTCTTTCTTTTCTTTCTTTTCTTTCTTTTCTTTCTTTTCTTTCTTTTCTTTCTTTTCTTTCTTTTCTTTCTTTTCTTTCTTTTCTTTCTTTTCTTTCTTTTCTTTCTTTTCTTTCTTTTCTTTCTTTTCTTTCTTTTCTTTCTTTTCTTTCTTTTCTTTCTTTTCTTTCTTTTCTTTCTTTTCTTTCTTTTCTTTCTTTTCTTTCTTTTCTTTCTTTTCTTTCTTTTCTTTCTTTTCTTTCTTTTCTTTCTTTTCTTTTTTTCTAGTCAAATTAGTAACTTTTTACTAAACGTTAAAACGATAAGTTATTAGGAAACTTGTACGAAAAAAGATTTAGTGACGTCATAAAATTTAATAGTCAAATCGTTTGGGTGAATGATTAAAAATAAATAAAAGCTATAAAATAAGGACTGACGCAATTTTTACCAGTCTTAATTTAATAAGCTCGGTTAGATAATTTATTTTAACTATAGGATAAATACCCAATTGGAGAATAATACTATGATTGACCCAGATATCGACCCCAGGAGCTTGTACACAGCTGTTCTGTCCCACTCCCTACTGTTACATCATTGAGGTGTCTTTTAGTAGGTACAAAATTAAATTCATTGATATTGATACTAATTCTGTATTGTCAAAAATCTCTAAAATCTATTATACACCCAGATTGTATAGTCGTTTCATAAAAAAGATTATTATAGTGTGTGGCCGATTTCGGTCAGAGCTGACAGACTAGTGCAAGCAATTTTCGACTATATTGACATCGCATAGAACAGAGCTTTTTTTTGTATATTCGTGATCAGCGGCATCTATTCATGCGAAATGACATGTAATTAAGAAAATGTTATTAAGGTTGAAAAACGTTTTTCTGTTCTTAATAGTCCTTGTAGTCGGTTCGAGTCCAACATAGCATGCTACCTAACGATTTTGCTATCCTAACTGTGTCCAAAATCTTTTTTTACGAAACGACTATACAATCTGGGTGTATAAAATACCATTTTAGAGATTTTTAGAGTATTTTAGTTAAGTTTGACAATACAGAATTAGCATCATTGTCGAAGGGCGAGCTAGGGATACATACCTATTTCTATAGTGTGGTTATAATATTTTTACGTTTCTACTTCCAGATTCACAACTCCAACGTCCAGTTCCGTGCAAGAGATCCCTCAAAGATCGAGCTCTCATAGTAAATTGATCGTTTTATTAATAGAATAGAACTATAGATATTTTTCTATACGAATGTTAATATGTATACTGTACGGCGCTCAAGAGGTTTTGGTCCTTGTATTGTAATAATGCTTAGTTTTAATTTTTTAGTTCGGCTTAATTATAGTATCCATGACTGTCTTGCGCTTCCTATTTAGAATATTTATGTTTTTATAGTGAATGGTTGCAATATTGTAAATAATTATGAGTCATCAATCGATCTATTGAAATAAATTGTCTCTCAATGTTGATAGAAAATTACTTTTAAGTTCATGTAGTATAATTTCAGCATTTTGTTTCACATCTAACGTTTTAGGAAACTATTCAATACGACTGTTGAGTTGCATAATCACTGTTCTGACAAAGGCCGGGTCATTAGCCTACTATATTTTTTTTTTTCAATGCAATCACCTATTAAGAAAAGTATTTTTAAATGAAAGTTTTGCATGTAATTCTTACAAATTCATGTCACAAATGCGTAAATTGGAAAGTAGTTAAAATTATGTAGGTTTGTGAACGTTTGTGGTTTATTGGTAATATTTTAGATATAATATTCAGAATGATTGGCCGATAACCAAAGCTTATATTCTCCACCTATTTGTACCTATGTATACAAGTATATTTATATCGATCTTACATGATATTATTTTATATATTTCTTAGTGATATTCATCGTTTTATAGTATTCATGAAAACCAAATACTAGTATGTATTACTGGATATTTTGTCAGTGTTAGTATTTTTCATTTAGTCTTATTTATAACTGTGTAAATGCTCTTATGGTCTGATGTTTTTTTAATTTATTTTAAGGATTAAAGTAATCTTTTGAATACCAATAGTATTTAATACTCAATTATTATTTTAAGTATCAAGATCACGTAATCCATCTTACTAGATTCGGCTAATTTTGATACACCGCGCTGCTCAAAAAAAAATCCTGACACTAAATCTCTAATCATAATAGAGCACTTTTCATTAGCACTATACTCGTAAATAATTAAAATTGTCCTTGAGATCTCATTTTATAAATTAAATTCATAATAAAATATATGTGGTCTCTGCCTACCCCATTGAGAAGTGGGTCAAAAAATAATAATCATAATAACTGTTAACATTCCAAAGTTATGAAATTATATTTTCTTTGAAGTAAGACAGGGGAGACAAAACTACCATAAAATTATTGAAAGATGGCGCTGGGTCTCCCTCGCTCAGGGGAGCTACGACCTCTATCTACATCCCTTTGTCTCCCCGAAGGGAGCTACTGAGGGAGATATTACTCCGTATTGGTATTCAATAGATTACGAAAATTGTATGTTTTATTTGTTGTGAGTAGAAGTGCCTTTTTTGTCTAGTCTGGTTGTAATTAAATATCGGACTTCAAAACCTCTTAGCGCTCTAGAAGAAATTTATTATAGCGAAAAACTAGTTTTAAAAGAGGCGTCTTATGATTTAGTTATAAATATATGGATAGTGGAATCGATATGGATATTGATAGGAATAAATCCCTTATTCGCATAATATTAGATTCTCAAAATATTAGATTCTTAAAATATTAGATTATCAAAATAGCAGATTCTCAATAAAGCAAAAGTACAATCAAGGAAAAAAACATAACCCAACTTTTTGCTCTTCCTGAATACAGCATTCATGAAATGATAATAGCATCCTTTAATATTAATATCCTGAAACACCTTTCTTATTGCGTTAATGGCTGCGATTTCGTAGTCACATTTATATGTACGGATACTCAACTGAAATTATTCTTTCAGTATACTGAATAATCGCATGTAAGTATTCTGGTGCTTATTTGGCAGTAAAGCGAACACATTAGGAACGAAATCAATCGTGTCGTTGTCTCTACCAACATCAATATGTAATATGTACAATTGTAATAAATGAAATTAATTTTTCACGTTGAATGTCCTATTTCGGTTATATTGAGAATCTGCTATTTTGATAATCTAATATTTTAAGAATCTAATATTTTGAGAATCTAATATTATGCGAATAAGGGGAATAAATTAACGAGTATGGTGGTGATGGCACTTGGTGGAATTCATTGTTACACATATTGAGAACACTTGTAAATGTAAACCTTTGAGAATGCCGTAAGGCGAAACCGGTCAGGTTTAATACAATAAATACAGTGGAAAAAGTACAAGTGTTCTCAATATGTGGAACGAGTATCGATGTCATATCAATCGATATATCGATAGTTATAAAAATGAATATCGAGTGTTGCATACAGAAGGAATGGTTGGACTAATCTTGTTCTAATTATGATTTTAGTGAGATGGAATGTTAAAAAACGATTAGAAAAGGATGGAAAATATATGTATATGGCCGCGTGTTTAATATATTCTTTTATTACTAATGTCACTTGATCAGTCGATAGCTGGTTGGGTTTTTAAATTTATTGATGGTATAACGAGTTTAAGATGCCAGTTTCTATGATTTGATTGTCGGTGTATGAGTTCGATATAATCTCCACAAAAAACTTGACTATACCATTAGAAATATGTACACAATTCTATAAGTCTTTAGCTGCTAAACCTTAATCAAAACATATTATACAATAACAAAAACGGGAATTAACGCGATCATGGTATAAGTACATACGTACCTTTGATTTGACCTGACGTTTCGACCAGGTTACACCGGCCGTGGTCACAGGCTGACTGTTAAATATTGTAAACAAGAGGCCCCCCCGGAGCCGGGAGGGGCCGTTATGTCGGACTCGAACCGACTAAAACCGCTCGCTGACTGAGGGTAGTGGTGCTAGGCCGGAGGTGAGGTTGTCTTCGACATATCCCTCGCACCCCGGCTGACCCAAGAATAAATAGCCAATATCATCCACATGTTAGCTGCTTATTCTAGGAATAAAGTTTACTCGCGTTTGTGCACGAACCTTAAGTTATTTTTTCTTAGGCATGCTTTATACCCTCATATTTTTACCAGGCATGTAAATCTGTGCGTGTGTGCGTGAGAATATGTGTATGAAGACACACATTCACTCCCACGCAAGAACAGATTCGCATACAAGCGGCAAAATGCACAGAACAGTACAAGTTGACGTTGTATACCTCGAACCAAACCACCAGTCGGCGTGTGACTCGCTCTTTATTCACAAACGCTATTGGCCTGAACCCGCAATCGTACGAACTTCCGAGCCGGCATTAAGTTCGAGGTATATTTATATAAAAAGTTAGACAAATGAAATGAAACATCTTAAGCTTGTTAACAGTCTAATCTTCTAAACTAAATTGAATAAATTATATATAACCATTTTAAATAAGTATCATTTTCTTATTGACTGATTTCTATTTACGAAATATCATATAAAAACATACTTACAGTTACCAATCCGTGCAGCCAAAGATCTGAAACTAAATCGATTATCTTTAGAAACGATAGGTGGCTCAATTAACTGTATTTTACGAAATAATGAGTGTTTTTCGAGTTTATATAATAAACATGACACTTTATTTTATACTCAATAAAATTGACGTTGAAATAATTAAACATTAAATTATTAGAAATCCATAAACTATAATAATAATATAATCACAATAATATCTATACTGTCCCGCATGTGTCAGACCGATGCACCACTTTTGCATGAATCCACACAACAGTAAAACGCCCATCTACTTAAAAGTCCTATCCTGTGTATCTACCCCATAAGTGCTAAAATCGATCGTGTTTTGGGTCTCAATCCAACGGAAGAGGGATAAAGCTATATAGCGTGTATATCTTGCATCTCTCTCTCTGGATCGTGGCCCAAGCCGGGGTGATACTGCCCCACTGACCCATGGTCAGCCAGAGTTACGCTTTTAGCCAGACATAAGTCTGAGCCAGACTTTGTTCCCTGTTTTCTCAAGAATCCAGAAAAAAAACCTGGCCATTATTTTACTCCGTTTTTCCCTATATATTATGCTATTCAAACAGACACGCGTACAAACCGATAAACTTAAAACATGGGCCAGTTTTGTTTCCATAATACAGACCCTCTCTAAATTACATCAGTTAGATTATTGTAGATACCCTTGCCGTATAGTACCTGCCGGTGCCAAGTGACGTTTAGACGTTTAAAGTAGCATAATATGCATTTATAGCTCTTTAACATATGAACGACACTTATAAGTGCGAATAAATACAAACGTACCTGCTGAATTCTTACTGATACCTAAAGATTCATAGGAAAATGTATTGACGTATCGTACCTTACGTTAGTTACGATATTATTGACGTATCGTATCTTACGTTAGTTATATTATTCGATTAGAATCGATTTATAATACTGAGACTAAACAATGCATAATTTAAAAAAAAAGTTTATAAATCTTGCAATGGATACTGGTTGGCTGTATATAGAATAAGTACGGTCAGAATATTGCAAGAGATTCAGAATATATTATGTTCGTAATAAGTTAAGTTTGAAAGAAATGTGTTCATACTATTTTTTTTCGACGTAGCTATGAAAAACATTATTTTAATGTACACCAATGACTGACTATATCCAGAAATTATTCTAATAGTACACAAATAAATATAATAAACACAATATATTCATAAATATGTATAACAATGCGTAATATTGTACGCGTATTTTTAATTTTATATCGATGCCTGTATAATTTAGTCTGTATAATGTATGTTATTGTGCAATAATGTGTACATATCTTGCGTACAAGTTGTTTTCACGTCAAACCGTCCATATACACAATAATGTTATTCGCTACAATAATAAAATGTTACATTACATCAGTGTATTTAGTTTTTTTTACTAACAGTTTTAGAGAGATGATTGAATTTGGTTTATTCGTTTCTTCAACTGAGTTTGGGACAAAGGTAAATATATCACTAATATATGGTGAAAATATCAGTAGTCAAACCTTAAATAATGTATGTAAAGTTACCAGAATTAAAATATTTTATTACTATTCTTTACTAATCATTTTGAATGCTTAGATCTTTTAAACTACTCAACAGATTTTAATGCAGTTTTCAACAATGGACAGAGTGATGGTCTGGTGTTGTCAGCATTTTTTAATTTAGATTTGAAAATAATTGAATTAATTATTATTTGTTTAAAATTTGTCCCAAACACAGTTGAATACAGACGTTTGGCTGCAACTACTTTCTTCCTTAAGATATTCAAAGCCAAAGGTCACGATAGTTAAAAAGTTTGAGTGAATTTTATAGCATTATGCTAACTATAAAAATCGAATACATAGGTAAAAATGCCCAGGCATTCCCCCTGTAAGGGAAAGATCGCGGGTTCGAGTCCCGCCCGAGAAGATTCATTTTTCTCTATATATTCGATTTGTATAGTTAAAAGGTTTGTTTCAATATCATTCCATCTTTTTCTAATAGCAATCATAAGTAAATGATACAAAATAAACTGAAGTTACCAGTGAAATATGAGAAAAATTAAAAGAGCAGTGTGGGTGATTCTAAACTACTCTTTTTATATATATTTATATTTTATATAAATATGGGAAAGAATAATCTAGTACAGTAAATTATTACACTGGTAAAGAAATTGTCATAAATAATAGAGTTCTAGAATTTTTTGTTTTGGCAATAATAATAAGAATAGATGGATCTCAAATATTCGCTAGAGAAAATAACCACCCAAGATAAATGCAAAAAGAAAACCTCCTTAATGTGGAATCTAGTGTTGCCAGAAGTCAATATAATGATCAATGACGTCACACAAAACAATGACGTTATTGGTTATATTTTTTTTTTTTTTTTTTATACAGGACACGTCAATTTGACTGTCATCAATTTGATTTGATTGATTTTTAAAAGAGAACCAGTCTGTAAATATAATGTTAGTAAGTAGCCAATCACGTTGCGAATAATACTGAATATCTTCACAGCATTATAGCAACCAATAGATTACTATGAGACATTTTCTCTTGACTTTATATTGCATGAAAATAAGACTCCGTGTTAAAAATATGTCTGAAAAGAGAATGGAATAGTATAAAGGATGATCCAAAAATATCAAGTTATCGATTAAGATATCACATATGTCGTTACCTATTTAGACTTAATTATTTACTAGACGAAGCAGTGACTTTCTATTCCTGTATCTCCAGTGGCGATAAGTAAATATTTCTGAAGAGGTGGCTAGGTACTAAATCCTGAGGCAATAGAAATATGTCTATAACCGCAGAGCAAGCGGTTCGGTGAATCATTCCTATGCCTCACCATTAAGACCTGGAACTCCCTGCCAGCTTACGTGTTTCCTTCTTCTTACAATCCCAGGTCCTTTAAGCGGGGCGTGAAAAGGCATCTGATGAGGCCAAGTTGAGTGCCATTATTGTTAACATGGTACATGTTTACGATGGTGACCCTCTTTCCGAGACTTTGTCTTTAGCTTACCATCAGGCGAGGTGAATTCAAATTGAAGTGACCTTTTATTTAAAAAAAAACGTACAGTACAGTTTATTCACCCCCTCTTTATATTTGCTTTGTGTTATTCCCCTATTATTATTTTTTAACGTGGGGGAAAATCCTTCATGGATGTTATGCCGGGCTCCTACCGACTAAAAACCCCCACGGTAACGCCCAGCAGCCTATGGTTGAGAGCCCCGGGTAAGCCCTCGGAAGGATGTCCCATCAAACCTATGGCTACAAAGCGGCCTCGCTTAGGGGGTGGTTCGGATGCTATCCCGCGTCTATGGGGGTGTTATTCCCCTATTCGTCTATATTACTGTGTAACGACTGACTCTTGTACATACTTAACTGTGGTTTTTTTATTTTTTTAAAATATGTGGTATTATGGGAAGTATGTCATATGGACTTTTCGCCACTGGTAGACTAGTTACGTATCTCTCCCAAGCTAGAATTGTCTCCACGGGAATGTGCCTAACATTTCCGGCATAGTGATATTGAAGGCCGACCATTTCAACTTAATTTTACATAGTTTGGTCGAAACGCCCCTCGAGTGATGTGACAGTCGATGAGGCTTTTGATCTGTACAAAAAATCTAGAGAATAATATTTTTGTAATAATGAAAGTTGTTCTAATTATACAAATAAATACATTGATTCAAATATGCTTGTTTTATTTAAGTATCTTGTATCACCCAATTTGATTTGGGTATTAATTGGGCATATTTGGCTACATACCCGTACCTACGCCCGAAAATTTTGGACCTCATCTGTAAATAGGTCTTTAAATGAGGGGTCATAAGAGTGTTTTATGATAGGGCTCAAACTGAGGTCATACGTGTACGTTTACCCTTCGGAGCATAATGTTCAAAACGCAAAATGTGCACTACAAGCAAAATGTGCAAAACGCAAAATGTACAAAAAGAAAAATGACATGTGCAAAACGCAAAATGAGCCCTACAAGCAAAATGTGCTACACATCCTAAAGTCACGTATACAAAAATTCAATTCTACTTGCGCGTAATATATATCTAGGTATATCGTGGTTCCCGGCACAGTAAGTAGAGTTTGGGCCTCCCCATCTCTTCCTATGCGGTGTCGTACAAGGCGACTAAGGGATATGGCTGTTTAATATCAGACAGATATATACAGCCCAGACTCAGCCTCAGATGCATGGCTCGAGTCAATAGTGCCTGGAATACGGCAACAGGCTCACCCGTGAGACCGAATACAATCATTGGTGAAATGTAGGTGTTAATTCACCTTTGCCTTATCCTCCAGGGATAACGGCGGATTATATATGTATGTTATAAATATAAAAGAAATAAATGGCGGTTACCTGAATTCACCAACTAAAATGGTTACAGTACCTACAATCACAAGAAAGAAAGCCTAAATCCAAATATAGCATGTTTAATGAAAACTTGTGAAAAAGTGTAGAGTGAGTGAGTCATTGAGCTATTACAGATTTAGAATGAACTTATTTCCATCAGACGCTGAGCAGACAATAGCATTGCGACATTACGGTTACGAGGTACAAGCAGTTACGCGTTAACAAGCAGCGCGCAACTGGCCACATTTTGTTGCCGTCGTGGGACAATAGCTTTACAGGCAAGAATGGATACCCAGAAAAAGAAAAATTGTTAAGAATACTCAACCTATGAAGAATTTTAACACAAATACAAATGAGTATTTCGGCAAAACTCCCAAAAAATACATGAACATATGAGTAGGTACAAGTATATAAGTATATAAGTGATATTGTCAAATATGGATAAAAAAGAGAAAACTATAGATAAATGTAATAAATTTGCTATTAGATTTAAGGAGGATATAGATAATATTACACATACATGTGGGGACATATGGTTAAATAGAGAGGCATACGTGGAACCAACTGACAGGTGCATGAGGTGGCAGCCAGTAGACTCCGAACAAGTCAAAAAAGTAATCAGAAACATGAAAAGTAATAAATCACCTGGAACCGATTTAGTTCGCATGTCGGATCTTAAGTTAACCATAGACAAAATAAGTCCAGTATTGGCCAGACTTACGAACCTGTCTGTTACACATTCTATATTACCTACTAAACTGAAAGAGACGATAATTAGGCCTATACATAAAAAAGGTGATTACAAAAATGAATCGAACTTTAGACCAATAGCTATTTTATCAAGTATAGACAAAATAATGGAAAAATGCATTGAAAACCAAATAAGTAACTATGTACAGAAACAAAATGTACTAAACGATTGTCAACACGGATTTTTAAAAGGCAAAAGTACAAATACATTATTATCAAAATTCTCGGATGAGATCAACAATAATTTAGCTAATAAAAAGTTTATAATTGCAGTTTTTTACGATTACAAGAAAGCATTTGACACTACAGACAGACACACTACTTAAAGCAATGGGGGAATGTGGGGTAGCAGGGCCTCTAAACCGATGGTTTCGTGATTATCTGGTGGCGCGCTCCTACCAAGTAAAAGTGAGCGACACACTTAGTGATAGGATACAAGTGACACGAGGAGTCCCTCAAGGTTCGTGCTGCTCGCCAATCTGCTACCTCATGCACGTGAACAGTCTATGCAGTCTGCTCCGTACACGTCAATGCTCAGCGTACATGTACGCTGACGACCTGTGTACCTTACGAGCTGGTACCGATATGGCGGAGACTTGCAAACTAGTTCAACAAGACGTGGACGCGGTTGTCAAGTGGTCGCATGATAATGGCATAGTTCTAAACACGGACAAAACTAAATTTCTTGCAATACACTCGCCCTACATGCGTCCATCTGAGCAGCCTTCGTCCTTGTTTGCACATGAATACCTATGTATACATAATAATACACTTAATTGTAAATGTAAACCAATACAACAAGACAATTGTATTACTTACCTTGGTGTGAAAATTGATAACAACCTGTCATGGACTCCGCATGTAGATTATATTTGTGATAAGTTGAGAATACTACTGGCAAAATTTTACCAATTAAGTTATAAAGTACCTAAAGATATTTTAAAATGTATATATATGTCATTAGTAGACTCGATCCTGAACTATGCCCTTGACAGTTATGGATCCACTTGTAAAACAAATTTGCTTAAACTAGAATCTCTACAAATACGTTTCTTAAAATTATTAGTAAGTAAAAAAACCAAAGATAAATGTAAAAGCGACCACAACAGATTATTCAAAATATGTAATATTCTACCACTTAGACTACAGTATAAATATTTACTAGCTGTTAACAACCATAACAGTCGGGAGCATGGTCTAACTCGTGTCGACAACACTACCCATACACGCTCAATGACCACCAGTAAACTCAATGTACCCCGAGTATACAATAATTATGGTGACAGGACTATAAAAAAACGTCTCCCATACCTTTTGAACAGCTTACCTGAGGACATCAGAGTTGAAACAAACATACACAAGTTCAAAACAAAATTGAAAAAACACTATATGGGCGTATGTGAATGATCTATTGTAATTTTATTGTAATGTTTGTAAGTTAACATAATATAAAAGAGACTGTGACCCACAGACAAACCAGTCACATGGTTTTGTGGGATATGTTTGTAAGAAACTTGTACTATTTAAAAAGAAATAAACGATTTAAATCAATCAATTAATTTAATAAATAAAAAAAGAATAAAGAATTGCACGCACCAGTATGTACATGAAACTTTTTTGTTTATTTTCAGAACATAACCAAAAGATCCCATAGGACTCGGGACGAACCTCAGGAACCACTTTCTCTTCAACGAAGGACTTAAATTGAATAGACCACCTTGCTGCCTGTTGACACGTAGCCGTGGGCAGGTTAGTGAACTACGTTTTTACTAATACAGTTTAGTCACAAAAAAGTGCAGGACTAATTCTTCACCATTTAGGTAGAACATTTAGGACGTTTTTTATCGTACTTAATTGTTGAAATCCAATCAAATATATATATATATATATATATCAATCAAATATATAAATATATATATATATATATATATATATATATATATATATATATATATATATAAATCTTGAAGGACATGTTGCGTCCTACATGGCGTTATTTACCGATGATACTGCGTCCGACTGACTTTGTGCGTCCGGAATACGGACGCAAGATTGACCGACCCTCATTTTTAGCCCAATGCTCCCTTATGATCCTTAGAATGCAATGGCGAAAAATTGGCATGGACGTAATTCCATCACTACAATGCCTTTTAGCGTATAATGTAGTTCCGCCATCGTCCGACTGAAATTTGGAGGACACTAGTGTTCAGCGTATAATTTACCACGTATACTTTGAGTTCAGTTCACCGATCTTATCGTGTCCATTGAATATCGTATTTGTAAAGTTTTTATCATGTTTTCGTGACAACAATCTTGCGTCTCTTAAACATCCTTAAACGGGCACTAGGTACGGTGTCTGAGGGGCCTCTTCGGGGTTCACGAGGGACGCATGGCGCGGGACGCGGAGCGGCGGGCTTCAGCGCGCTCGCGTACCGAAGTTTGTAAACCAACAGACATGTGCCGGCCGTGATGTAAGCTTATCTGTTCACACCAGCCTGTGCCTCTGAGCTTACCGGTTTATACATTTTTTTTATAGTGCGCTAAATTTCCACGGATACCACCCCCACGGAGCCGGTGGAGGCGGTTATGTCGGACTCGAACCGACTAAAACGCACGCCGTCTTGGGTCCTTGGTTGCCGGAGGTGAGATTACCGAAAGCATATCTCTCGCACCCCGGCAGACCCTTCGGGTTGTGGGGACCTCGGTGTCCCCATCTAGCCCCGGGTACGGGGAGGCGCACTTGGCGGCACCGCCGCGGCCTGCTTCTGCTAGGGTGACAGGAGACTCCGCCGTTCACCCCTAGGCCAGCGCTCATGGAGGACGGAGGTCGTTCCGCGACGACCGGTTCGCCTTCGCTCTTCGTGGGCTTCACGGGCCCGTAGTCTAGTCCGGGCCCGACCGGCAGCCTCCTTCTCGAGCATTAATTGCTCGCAGAAGGAGGCGGCCGCACCCCAAGCGTTTGCGCATCGTACCATCGCTGTGAGCAATGTGGCGAGTGTGAGGACTCCCACCCCCAGAGCCGCCACTAGGACCTGCCTGGGCCGCCGTGTCCCACGCCGGGCACTCGGTCAGCGAGTGCAGCTCGCTCGCATCACAATGATGGCAATCGCACGTTGGCTCCTTCCGCATCCGACACAGGTAGCTCCCGAAACACCCGTGTCCGGTAATCACCTGCGTCAGCCGGTACGAGAGGCTGCCGTGTGGCATCTCTAGCTATTCCTCCATGATGAGTCTTACCGCTGCTATTACGGCGTGCCCTGCGCTTGGTCACCCAAGTCGTAGCTCCCACTCAGGGTGGAGCTGGGACCTCACGACCCGAATTTCTTCAGGCTCGGGTTCCCGGCTCGGCTCCCGCGCCTCCTTTCGCTACCGAAAGGGCTCTCGCATCCAAGTTCCACGGTAGAGATCCGGCAAGGAGATTCGCCGCCTCCAAGGATATCGTGCGGTACCCCCTAATGTCCCTGCTGGCCATTGCACGCTGCGGCCCACGCAGCAGGCGCGCATTGTGGATCGTCAGGGTCTCCGCCCATATCGGGCACCCATATAGGGCAATGGACCGCAGGACTCCTGCGTAGAGTCTCCTGCAAAAGTCATCCGGCCCCCTTATGTTGGGCAGCAGCAAGCGGCAGCTATGTCCTTCAATTTGGGGGCCAGTCTTCGGTGATGCTCCCCGAAGATCCACCGGCCGTCGAGCACGAGCCCCAGATAGTTCATCTGGGGCTTGATGCCGATAGAAATGTCTCTCACTATGAGGCTGGAATCCTCCGGTGGCACGCGCCGAGGCCCATGAAAGAACATGGCCTCGGTTTTATACGGAGCCACCTCCAGACCCAGCCGCCGGATCCGCTCCACGACTTGGGCAACCGCGGTCGTGGCCTTCATGGTCGCTTCGCGGTATGTAGCCCTGCACGCCGTCACCAGCGTGTCATCCGCATAACACGTGACGGCGGCACCGTCCGCGAGCTCACCGCGAAGCACCCAGTAGTAACCGATGTTCCACAGTAGCGGTCCCAGGACCGATCCCCGCACGACATCTCTCGCCGACCGGGCCCGGTCGCATTTGGGTACAACAAGGGGGGGCGGGGGGGGGGGGGCTGCCGGCAGCGGCGTTGTGCACCAGTGCCACCGATTCGTCCAGGTCGGTTTCCCAGGCAGGCCCGATAAGCCGGTGAGTGTACGGCTTGGCGACAGCGGCGACATTAATGCCTCACTGTGCCATGCTCTGGAGCAAAAGTGCCTGAGCATCAACACAGTGGTTCGCATTCGTCTGCAGGACGCGGAGCTGAGGATCCATTATGGAACTGCGAAACGGCTTCGGCCTCCCCGCGGTGCAGGCCTTGGCACCAGCCCTATGGTCGGCCGGCTTGCCCTCTGCTGCACACCTGAAGCTGTGCAACGGAGCTTCGCAACTACCGGCCTTGTGACCGGGTTGGCTACAGCGGAAGCAACGGTAACCGACCGCTACCTTCGGAAACTGGCCTCCGCCGTGCACTGCACCCCCACGTGGCTCACCGACAGGCACCGGAAGCACCGTGCTGGTCGGGCCTGCAGGAGCCGTACCTTCACCATCTGGAAGCCGCCAATAAGCAGGCCCCGCCCATCGGCAACCTTTGGGGCTGCCGCGATGGGGCTCTCCGACGCCTCCGCCGTCAACGTAATGACGACGGCCGTCAATCGTGGGGCGCGGAGCTTCCTCGGCGCTGTTGCCATCGCGGCAGCCTTGGCCCTTCTGGCCATTTTGGCTGCCTTTTTGGCGGCGTTCCGTCTCTGCTTGGCGGCTCCAGCTACCTCCCAGCCCCCTTACGGGGGGCTCGGGGATTCACCCAGAGCCGGGCCGGGGTCAGGAGTAAAGCCCGGGCCGGGGGCGGGGCTGAGGCCAGGGCTGGGGACTTCTTCCCCTTGCCCTTCCCCTTATCCTTGCCCTGAGCGCGAGCCACGACTCTGGCTCTGCTGGTCGAGTTGGCGGCTTCACCGGTTGCGCTGTTTGCGCTGGCCGCTCCGGCTGCACCGGCCGCCCCACCAGAGCAGGGTGCGCCGACCGCTCCGGTTGCGCCTTCCGCATTGACCGAGTCGCCACTCCCGGCAACTAGGTCCCTTCTCTTGAGGGCCTCCATCTCCGCCGTAACTTTTTGGAGTTGGCGTCGGGACTCGGCCTCCCGCCGCTGTGCCTCAGCCTCCCTCCTCGCCTGTTTTGCCATCTGGGTGGCCAGACCCTCACCGGCAGCTGCGATCTGCTCTACGCATAAGCAGAACCTACAAAACTTCGAGCTAGCGTTGAATGGTGTTAAAATAAGCAGGGACAGTCATATTCGCTTCCTGGGTCTCATATTAGATGAACACTGTAACTGGAAGCTGCATGTAGATGCAGTATGCAAGAGAGTAAATAGATTCGTGTTTGCTCTACGCCAGCTTAGAAATACAACTTGCGAAAAAACAGCTCTTATGGCGTACCACGGTCATGTTGGCTTAATCTTAAATTATGGCATATTACTGTGGGGTAACTCAACCGACGTAGACAGAGCCTTCATAAAACAAAAACTCGTCAAAAATGATTATATTGCTTTTTAAGATTTTGTTGACCACCAAAGTGAAAATACCTACGCTATACATAGGTATTGTCACTTTTGTATGCTAACTATTAAATATATATATTATCTATGCCTGGAGTCATTATAAACCCTTATATAGGTGGAAGCCTCTTGGCTGATAAGGTGGATACAATTATTCAAAAACAGTATTCGGAACCAATCTGTATTCAATAGTAGATGGATGTCATTTAGTTATTATAATCATTATGATATATGCAGAGCATTATACGGAATTGATTTAAACATACATTCGGATGGAGGCGGGAATGTGCATGCAGTGTTTAGTAGGTATACGCAGGTATTCAGTGTGCAAGAAAAATTAAAGA
Source organism: Eilema sororculum (assembly GCA_914829495.1). NCBI lineage: Eukaryota > Metazoa > Arthropoda > Insecta > Lepidoptera > Erebidae > Eilema > Eilema sororculum. Next base: position 4,193,921 of record OU618556.1, read on the forward strand.
GTGAACGGACGCACAAATTCAGCTAGAAATATTTAATTTGAATATCACCATTTAATGTTTAAATTAAATTTGACGTCGACTACTGATATGATACTGATGAAAACATCTTACATGCGCATTGAAAACATTAAAAATCTCACTACATTCAGTGGACGCCGCAGGGTGGTAGTTTGTAAAGACGCAAGAAGTCCTTCGCGATTTATATATATATATATATATTTAACACTTATTTGTAGGTACAAACTTCAGTTAAATTAAGAATGCCGTACCTACTCGATATACAAAACAAAATGTGAGGATATCCATACTAATATTATAAATGCGAAAGTAACTCTGTCTGTCTGTCTGTCTGTCTGTCTTTCTGTCTGTCTGTCTGTATGTTACGCTTTCACGCCTAAACCACTGAACCAATTTTGATGAAATTTGGCATAGGGGTAGATTAGACTATGAGAAAGGACATAGGCTATGTTTGGTCGCGATAACCGACATCCACGCGGGCGAAGCCGCGGGCAAAAGCTAGTATTTTATCATTTGAAGGAATCAAATTATGTAGGTATTTATGGGTACTTACAACTTAATTACTCGTCGTTTAGACATTATGAACATTCTTGCAATAGGGAGGTAAAAAATGAACGAATACGTCAGATGCTGATAGCGGGTAGGTATTCCCAAGTGTCCCTGATGGTGGAAATATGTTAATCTGGAGGTATCGTACACAAAGACTGCAATAGTAACCCAGCTTTATTCATACCTATACTTATCCACCCTACGAAAATGTGAAAATTAATAAATGGAATGCGCCTGTCAAAAGTATACAGTAACTATACACTCAACTACAACTCGAGCTCTAAATATTTAAAAGCCCTGCACTGCACTTATTGTCATGATAATATATGTCGCGTACATACACTACTTAGTAGTAAATTTGCTTCAAGTTTAGCGTTCACTCTAGCGACAGGAAGCTCACTTGAAATAAGGAGGAGCGTTTTAGCGAACAAGTTTTTTGTTCAATATTCAGTAATTAATTAGGTACAGTACCTATTATATCTAAATATACAATATAGGTATACAAAAATAAGAAAAAGAAAAAAAGGGGTGGAAGAGACTGTAACTTTAGGCATCGTAGAATTCCTCCCCATCGACCTCTACCGGTACCGTGCCCAAAAGGCTGGCGGCGTTACCCCGCTGAATAATAATAATAATAAAATAAATTTATTGTGTCATTTGGTTACACAGATTCAAACAGTCTCTGTCTCCCGAACTAGGTCGTTACCCTGTATCTCAGGAGACAGTTCCTTCCACCTTACAGAAATTCTTTGAGCGAGGTAAAGGCCAGCCCTATGGTCATGGGAAGAGTCAATTAGACGCTTCGCCATCTCTTTGAATAGCGCGCGCGCACTTGGACCCCACGGACCCAACGTTTCGACTCCAAACGGCTCAAATATATAATTATCAGTTAAATTGGTATATTTGCGCCGTTTGAGAGTCTCCGCTGATGCAGCAGCAGCGCATGCACAGTCCATCGTACTTGGAAGATGGGAAGGCGCCAGAGTGTCGACACACGTTGCATCCCACACCAAAGGCCTGCCCATCTTCCAAGGCATCAACGACATACCGTCCGGCCTCTTGCCATATTCAGTTCGACTAATTTGGTGGCAGTAAATACGATCAACTTTATTCAGTTTGTCATCTACCAGGAGACTTCACTGTCCCCTTTCATGTACTAGAAATACTTATCTAGGCATTTAAACAGATACACAAATACTAAGACTTGTGACTTTTTGAAGGTTGAAAAGAATTAATTTATCTAAAAATAGTAGTTAACTAGATTAGCAACGTGCTAAGTAATCAGAGAGTAATGTTTAAATTGATTTTGACGGTTAATTAATACGGAAACTGATTAAGTATAGCCAAGGTTTACCTTCCACGTTTACTGCAGTGTGCTGCAGTTTACTTATTTATAAATCGCGATTTTATTAGTCACTGTATCATTTTTAAAGAGTAGATGAAATAGTACGGAACCAAACCAACGGGGAGGAATCAGGCCCTCGATTCTACTAAAGCAAAACTATTGTCAAGCCACTGAGATTGGAAAAAGCGGCAATACATTATAGACTTTAAAGCGATGCATTTAAAGTTCAATATTAAATAACTGTTAGCAGAGTGAATAAAAGAGTGTAATGAAACTTTTGTCATTTAATTTTGGACCTTAGTGTATAGAAATAAAGTCTAAACTTTAATGCCGCTTTTTCCAATCTCAGTGGCTTGACAATAGTTTTGCTTTAGTAGAATCGAGGGCCAGGTGGCTGACTCAGAATTCCTCTGAAATTTTGGCAAATTCCCCAGATTTATCCCCAGGTTATCGCGACCAACCATAGCCTATGTCCTTTCTCATGGTCTAATCTACTCCTATACCAAATTTCATCAAAATCCGTTCAGTGGTTTAGGCGTGAAAGCGTAACATACAGACAACAGACAGAGTTAGTGTCGCATTTATAATACTAGCTTTTGCCCGCGGCTACGCCCGCGTGGATGTCGGTTATCGCGACCAAACAGACAGACAGACAGACAGAGCTACTTTCGCATTTATATTATTAAGTAAGGAAGTAAGGATAAGGATTAGTAGCTTCCACCTTCCATCGGCTCAACGGTTTATGGTAGTTCGTTGTATGTTGCATACCTATCTATACAAATTCTATAATTACAAATAAATAAAATTGGAGTGTCTGTTTGTAATATTAAAATAACCGCTTTCTACTAAATGCATATGAATGTATATACGGTACACATACCAAAATATATATTTTTAAATTTTTTGTCTGTCTGTCTGTCTGTCTGTCTGTCTGTCTGTTTGTTTTGGCTAATCTCTGGAACGGCTGGACCGATTTGCACGGGACTTTCACTGGCAGATAGCTTATGTAATAAGGAGTAACTTAGGCTAAAAAAAAAAGCCAAAAACAAAAAAAAAACTGTTTTTTTTATTAAGTAGGTACATTCCACGCGGACGAAGTCGCGGGCACAGCTAGTACTATATATATAGTTATCAGACATACACGAGTCCACGTAACGCGGATGAAATTTTACTTCGTCAAAATATTTACGGCAACAATAAGTGTTTTAGTGCCCGCGGTATCTTAGTACTTTGACCACTAAGACGAATCGAAGGTCAGAGAGCCATATTGTTTATACTTATGGGAGTGTGACCAATTTGCAAACAGTTTATTTACGTTTTTTTCCAAACTTTAATTGAATGGATAGATTTTTGCGGTTCACAGTATCCGTTAGGTATAGGTGCTAAAGCGGATTTTTTTTTATACAGGACACGTCAATTTGACTTCACCTCGCCTGATGTTAAGCTAAAGGCAAAGTCTCGGAAAGAGGGTCACCATCGTAAACATTAACCATGTTAACAGTGGTGGCACTCAGCTTGACGGCCTCATTAGATGCCTTTTCACGCCCCGCTTAAAGGACCCGGGACTGTAGGAAGAAGGAAACACGTGAGCTGGCAGGGAATTCCAGGTCACACTCGAGCCTTGCATCACTGCAGACCTAATTGATATCACAACACCTGATACCACAGTTGCATCAACGGATATAGCCTGTGACGATAAACTGTTATTGAATTCCCCGGTAAGATTAGTTAGTAGCGGCAGAAATAAGTATAAGAAATATGTTAAATTAAATAAATTTATATGTAAGTCACAGAAAAAGATCAGGTATCTCAAAATGGGCATCAACAAATGTCGTAGGGCCTGTAATTCTAATGTACAATTAAGACAGTTAATAGAGGTAGGTAAAACCCAGACAGACCAATATGAGTCTGATCTATATCAGCTCCAGTTAGAAATCTCACATTTAAATGATTCCTTAAACTCTGTAACATTGAAATACCAAACCGCACAAAAGGAAATAGGAGAGTACATTGAGGCATTAAACAGTCTAGTGGACTCATGTCATAGCAATGAAGCAAGATTCAATTCTCTTCAAAATCTGTATAGGCAGGGATTTGAAGACTGTGACAAATCCTTGCCATGCTTCATCCCCCCTGTCGATGACACCATACCGGCTACCTCAGGCTGTACCAGTACTCTGGACTCTGTTTATGATTCTCCTGTCAACACTGAGCCGCCTAGTAATATAATGGTGTTTTCTGACAGCGTGGGTCGTAACATGGGCTCAATGTTTAATCATCATTTAAATAACTGTTTTCATTACTGCCTGCCCAATGCAACTTACACTCAAATAATAGATAAAATTGTACTTTCCAAGTTTAATAGTAGTTCCACTATTGTATTGCTGGTGGGTGAAAGTAGCAGAGTAGGCAAGAAAGAATTAATGTACTGTATAGACAGTCTAAGTAAATTAAATGTCTTTAAAATAATATTATGTGCATTCCCATATGTGTCTAGCCAGTCCTCATGTCATTTAAACAGAAACATACATTACATGAATAATTTTATTCATACCATGACATGTCGTCATAGTGACAAATTTATATTTTTTGACACTAATAATTTTATTAGTAATTATTGTTTTAAGACGAAAGATAGTATCTATCTTACAAAGTTTGACAAATATAAAATTGCTACATTAATAGCAAATAATATTAAGTTTTGGAGAAGTTTACATTGTAAACAAACAAATAACCCAATATCTACAGTTTTACCAGGTACTTGCTCTGGTAATTTTATATGTTTAACTACGACTGATTTAAACTAAATGTTCAGACAACAGGAATGCCTGAGCTTAAGATAGCTCACCAAAACATACAAGGCCTTCCCGGCAAGGAATTAATAGTAGAATTATTCCTAGAGGAATTAAATGTGGATGTTTTGTGTTTGACTGAACATTGGCTCAAGGAGAGTGAGATGATGTTTAGTATAAACAATTACAATATTGTAAGTTGCTTAAACAGAAAGTCTGCTATTAGAGGTGGCTCCATGGTCCTTATAAAAAATGGTCTCCGCAGTAAAGAGCGGGTTGACATTGTTAGACTTTCTGTTGAGCGCTGCGCTGAGGTGGCCTGTGCCGAGCTTGATAGTTGTATAGTAGTCTGCGTATACAGTCCACCCAACAGTGATTTTCGAGCTTTTATTAGGGTCATGGATCAAGTTCTGGGGATTGCATCAAGTAGTAGGAAAAATCTTATTGTGTGTGGTGACTTTAATGTAAACATCTTACAACAGTCTAGGGAAAGTACTCAATTTCTAAACATGTTCAGAAGTTATAACCTTGAGAATATTTTCTGTGAGCCGACTAGAAACACTGCTACGAGTGCCAAATGCTTGGATAATTTTTTTAGTGATAGTGGATACTTAAGCAAGTCTCTAATTAGTAAGTTGCCCTCAGATCACCAGGGTCAAATAGTATCCTTTTCCAAGGGTATTAATAGTCAACCTAAGGAGAAAATTATGTGTAGGCCCATAACCTCAAGTAAAATTAAAAAGTTCAAAGATGTGTTAGAGGATAAACTTGATTCTTTAGCTTATTTGGGTAATAATCCTGAGGCTCATTATAATAGTCTATTTACTACATTATCTGATGCTTTTTCCAACACATTCAAACAAAAATGTAAAAAGCATAATACTAAATCTAGATTCTGTGAATGGGCTACTGTAGGCATATATAAAAGTAGACGAACACTATTTGATTTATACGCCCAAAAACAGTACAGATTTGATAATGATTTCATTGAATATGTTAAGAATTACTCCAAAATTTTCAAAAAAGTATGTAGACAAGCGAAGGCCATTCATATTAAAAGGAAAATAATTGAGGCCCCTAATAAAATGAAGGAAACTTGGAAAGTCATTCACAAAGAGTCGGGTAAATGTAAAATGAGGGATAGTATTACTAAAATTAAATTGGAAAATAAGGATTTAACCTCTCCGAAAGATATTGTAAATGCGTTTGAAGACTTTTTTACCAACATTCCATTTAAAATCACTTCTTCAATCAATTCTTGCGCCCGCAGTGCTGTGGCTCTTCTTGAGAGTAATATTAGTTCTTCTTCTAAATTTAACTTCAAACATATTGATCCCAGTGACATCTTAAAAGTTTTCAAGCAACTTAAAATGAAAAAGTCTGAAGATTACTGGGGCATGTCAGTCAGTTTAATTAGTCATGTAATTGATATCATGGCACCTGATTTGGCACTCATATTTAATGAATGTGTTGATAACGGTACATTTCCTAATTTAATGAAACATGGTAAACTAATACCATTATTTAAGAAGGGATCCAAGTCAGAACTTGGAAACTATCGCCCCATTTCTATTTTGCCAGTTCTGAGTAAGGTGTTTGAGAGAGTGATGCTCAATCAGATGCAACTGTACTTCAAGACCAACAATCTTTTCCACAGCCAACAATATGGCTTTACTGGCGGGAAATCTACCACCGATGCGGGAGTGGCCCTAGTTAGCCTAATTTACGACGCCTGGGAGGGATCGCAGGATGCCATTGGGGTATTCTGTGATCTTTCCAAAGCATTTGATTGTGTTGACCATCAAACACTCTTACTCAAGCTACGTCGATATGGTTTTGATAAGAAATCAATAGCACTATTAGAGTCGTACTTAACGGATAGGCTTCAGACTGTTACTGTGAATAACGTAAAGTCAAATGGGTCAAATGTCAAAATAGGTGTACCCCAAGGATCAATCCTAGGACCCTTTCTGTTCCTGGTATATGTCAATGACTTGCCTTATATGGTCGAGGCACAAGCTGGCATAGTACTGTTTGCAGATGATACATCGTTAATATTCAAAGCAAATAGGTATAGTACAGATGCAAATAATGTTAATAATATTCTGAATGCCATGTCAAATTGGTTTTCTGCAAACAACCTATTGTTGAATGCAGAAAAGACCAAATGTATGAAGTTGTCAACACTACCCAATGTGAGGCAAATAGACGTTGATGTTGTGCTGGGGGGGAAGGGGCTAGAATTCGTAAACACCACTACCTTTCTAGGAATTACAATAGATTCTAAATTACAATGGGGTGACCATATCACTATTCTGGCCAATAAACTTAGCTCTGCTGCTTATGCTGTGAGACGGATTAGGCAGTTGACTGATGTAGCTACTGCTAGGCTCGTATACTTTAGTTACTTCCATAGCTTGATGTCCTATGGAATACTACTTTGGGGAAATGCAGCAGATTTAGAAACTATATTTATATTGCAAAAGAGGGCAGTTCGTGCCATTTATTGCTTAGGCAAGAGAGACTCCCTCAGGGAAAGATTTAAGGATATTGACATTTTAACTGTAGCTTCCCAATATGTATTTGAAAACATAATGTATGTCAGGAAAAATATATCTCATTACACAAAAGTAAGTGACATTACAGACAGAAATCTGCGTAACAAACATAGACTTTTACTTCCATGTTATCGGCTTAGCAGGGTTAGTGATTCTTTTAAGGGGGATGGTATACGTTTTTATAACAAACTGCCAGAATCGATCCTTGGTATGCCTGACGATAAATTCAAAACCTTTGTAAAAACCACCTTATCCAAAAAGGCATACTATAGGATAGATGATTACTTGAAAGATAAAAATGTCTGGCTTGAGCATGGTGCAGGCCCCTCGTAAATTGCTATAATTACAGCATGGTACTGTATTAGTTACGTGACTTATTTGTTACATTATGTAACTTTGTTTTAATTCTTAGTTATAAAGAGTTTTATATACTTGTTGACATTTAGCTTTAAGAAAATAAATATTGTAAATTGACGTCCGAAAAATGCCGCAGTGGAGTTTGTTGCGCCGTTTCTTCTCCACCAGCGCCTTGGAAGCGGTGGTAAACTTAGATTAAGTAGAATTAAAATTGACGTCAATAAGAAACAATTTTATTGTTCTATATTGAAAAATAAATGACTATGACTATGACTATGTCGAGAGCAGTAAGTGCTTTGCGGAGCCGTCCCAGAGATGTGAGCAGTATTCCACGCAGGAACGAATTTGGGTCTTGTATAGAAGACACTGCTGCTCCGGCGTGAAAAAACGTCTTACTCTGTTCAGGACTCCGAGTTTACGCGAGGCTGATTTGATGATACTCTCGATATAGTTTTTGTTATTCAGTTTGCAGCGAACATCCATAATTAGGATAGTGAGGTGATCCTGCAGTGGCAGTAGTGTGCTCTAAAGAGTGGGAAGGGGAAGGAAAGGAGATACCTGGGTCTTCTTGGCATTGAACTCGACCAGGTTCCTAGCGCCCCATTGAGAAATGTGGTCCAGGATCCGGTCCAGCTCAGTGACAAGAAGCTGCCTCTTTTCCGCGATATCAGACTGCTTGGCCGCAGGATGTGCGTAATAACTCCCGTGTAAGGTGCTGTCGTCTGCATAGCAGTGAATGTTTCCGTTACAGAGCATGTCATTGATATGCAGAAGAAAGAGAGTGGGAGATAAGACGGAACCCTGCGGCACGCCAGCACTTACCTGCAAGAACTCCGAAGCTCGTCCATCACAAAGGACGCGAATACGGCGCCCCTGCAGGAAGCTTGCAACCCAGTTACACAGTCTAGGAGGCAGGCCAAAGGTTGGTAGCTTGGAAAGAAGCGATTTGTGCCATACCCTATCGAAAGCTTTGGCGATGTCAAAACTAATTGCCAGTGACTCACCGTGCTTCTCCATAGCCTCACCCCAAAGGTGGATCATGTACGCCAGAAGATCACCCGTTGACCATTTCGGTCTGAAACCGTATTGCCGGTCACTAAGCAAGGAGTGATCCTCTAGGTGGCGCATGAGCTGTGTGTTAATTATGTGCTCGAACACCTTGCACAGCACTGAGGTGACGGCTATGGGTCGATAGTCGGCTGGGTCCGAGCGATCCCCCTTCTTGGGGATCGGCTGGACATTCGCCTCCTTCCAAGCCGAAGGCACTGTACCCGAACTGTAGGAAGTCGGTACAGCCGCGTTAGCATAGGAGATAACTCCGCTGCACATTTTTTAAGTACAACCGCTGGAATACCATCAGGACCACTGGCTTTCCGGACATCGAGTGATTGCAGTACTGCACGGACATCGCGTTGCCTGATACGTATATCAGGCATTGCGTGGACACCAGTGGGCATTGTCCGTGGTTGCGGATTGGATATTATCAATGATGAATAGAAATTACATACCCATAATTCTAGATACTATCTGACCCGGTAGATATCGTCCTGCCCGATCTCCGAATATACGGTAGGTACACATAAGTAACGGTAGCAGCGCCTCCTACTGGATTCAATTATTTTCAAACTATCTAGGACATTTGTGCCCGTACGCCCGCTTAACCCTTTCGACTCGGTGCAAAGACGTGGGTTGAGGCTCCTCGACAGTCCCATACTCGCACGCGATGTGGAACCTCTCAGCATCAGGAGGGAATTTGCCTCACTGTGTTTTCCACCGCCTATATAATGGTTTGTGCTCAGATGAATTATTTGACATGATGCCCACAGCTACATTCTATCACCGCACCGCTCGCCATAGGCAGGGAATTCATCCCCTCACATTGCATACGAAAACGGTGCGCACCGTGCGGTATGAAAGGAACTTCATCCTACGCACGCTCAAGCTGTGGAATGCTGAAACTACCTGCCGTGGTTTTCCCAAGCGACTACAATATCAAGAAGGGCATTAGAAGATTTCTTCAGGGTAGGCAGCACGAGTGTAACGCCCCTGGTATTGCATACGTCCATAGGCCACGGTAACCACGTTCCATCAGGTGGGCCGTATGCTTGTCTGCCACCTAAGTGGTATAAAAAAAATACGCACAAAATTTCAACTAAATTCCTCAGGGTAGTAAAGGGCAAATTGGATAGGTAAACGATTGGTGAGCGTCCAATCATTTGTCTGCTTACTCCAAGGAATTCTAGTCAAAATCCTATTCCTACCTAGTTTTAAAGTCATCACTCCTCAGCTTTAGCACACATCGTTAATGTAGGTAATTACCTCACTCCTTGTTGAGAGCCATCTTATACAAAATGTATGCTTGAGCTTTGTCTCTTAAGACGGCTGCCTCTCTTCCAGTCTCTAGACACAATTATCTACTAGGTGTATGGCCAAATTACTGAACCAGGAACTTTTGATTCTCTGAATTTTGATTTTCAGCTAGGAACATACCTAATGTTCCCGAGGAGGGCCAGGCCGTAAGGGATGGCCCTTCCTCAGCCGGGGTGCGAGGGATATGTCGAAGACATTCTCACCTCCGGCCTAGCTCCACGACCCTCAGTCGGCGTACAGTTTTAGTCGGTTCGAGTCCGACATAACCTCCCCTTCTGGCTCCGGCGGGGGAGGTATCCGTGGGGATTTCCGCACGAAAAAAAAGGAGCATACCTAGGTACTATCACGATACCCAGGGTCTTGCACTGAACACTAAGTAGAGTTTGGTCAAGTAACTAATTGTTATAATTTGAATGAATTTTATAACATTTGAAGTATGCTAAATATGCAAATCGAATACATCAGGAAAAATTAACGGGCAGGACTCGAACCCGCGATCTTTCCCTTCTATTTTTATCGCCTTAAAGACGGATAAAAATAGAAGGGACATTTTAATCACATCTGGTGTGTCCCGGCAGGTTTACAAATCTAAACAATCACAAATACGCTGTGGTGTCTATACAATCATCTTATACAACGTATATGGCGTAAGCGTAGGTTTAACGCTTATGTCATATACGTTGTATATCTACCAACTATGTAGGTAGGTACCTACCTTGTATAGAAGCTTTGTTTCAATGTAGGTACTTCCTTACTTACTGTGTACTTTCTTATTTACTTATGTTATTTGCAAGATGTAAATTCTTGTCCAGTTACGAAGCTATATATAGACTAAAATGTAGTTAAATGCAGACAAGTTTGTGTTTACATTTCATATCTCAGCATCAGGTAAAAGAATGACATATTTTCTTTAAACACAGATTGTCAACACCGTTAACTAGGTGAATGGAGACAACGGCCAGCGTAATTAATCACCGGGTTATTATTGTCTGCACCGGAATATTTCTCAATAGATTGACCCGTACAATCTATTGTCAAACGAACAATGTTGTTTGGCACGCCTCAAGTACACATGCATATATAGAAGCGATTAGACTAATCTACTTCCAGTAAACTCTGTAGAGAGTACCAGTAAACACGTGCATCTAGCCTAATATGTATCGCTGTGTGGTGACCTTGTGTCTACTTTCGCGTGTGATCTCTCGAAGCATAGTAAAAAGGTCGGCATCGGTGCCTTCAGAAAAAGGATATGTGTTTAATCAGGTCGGTGACAACTCTGGAATGTACGCTATGTTCGCTAGTGAAGGCATACATCATAACCTATATACCGGTATAGAACCATTCGAAATTAAATCTGCCCACAAATTAGGAGCAAACGTACCTCGTTATCCTGATCTGTCAAGTGTATCTGATACAGTCGTGGACAGAATACCCACTCACACTACAAGTCCTATGAAATATGACTCAGAATATGAAATGTCAAGAGTTAAATCAGATGCTAAGTACGCCTCACTGACTAATAAAAATACACCTTCAAGTATTAAATCGGATATAACGATAGAAAATTTAAAGTCGATGATGCATTATGCCCCACCCGAGCATGCTATGAACGAAGCAATAAATTCATACGAGACCCTCAATGATTATCGCAATGACGACGATGATGTTAGATCGAGTGGCCGCATTATGTATGACAGCTATTGGCCTCGTATTTACCACAGTCCATATGAATATGAGTACAAAAAAGGGATTTCTGAATTGGAGAAGGCTAAAGATAAGCGTTATGTCGCCGAACCATCGTTAGAAGTGAAACCAGTACATGAACATATTGAAAATGATGTTCCACAAATTAACACATATGATCATGATCATAGCTTTGAAGCCTCGACCGATAATCCTATAGGTGGAAATGAGCCATTCTTCTCGTTTGTACTCAATGACTACTTTGACAGGAATAATGAGGAAGACCCACTTTCATTCAAAGGAGTAGACTTAGATTGGGGAAAAGAGTTCGATCACGAAAGTTATAGACCATCAATTCATGATATTAGCATGAACTCAAGAAGAGATCGTCGATTGGAAGACGGATATTATGCTACACCTGTTCACCAGTGGGTAACAACGGACAGATCACATACCATGCGTGTAGAGTCAAGTACCCGTAATCCTTATATAGATATGTACGCGCCTAGAGACGGAGATAGAAGGTTATCTAAAGTAATAACGCCCTACACAACTGCACAGAGTTATATGCACACATATCAACCCTCATATGATGATTCGTACAGTATTACACCTAGTAGTAAATATTATTCTTCAGAAAGAAATTTACGAACAGGCGAAGGTTCCAAAAAAGATCACGATTCCGATAAACACGAAACAGGTGGAAATAAATATTCAAACCATAAAAATGCGTATGAAGCCGACGGGCATAAGTTTGAAGGATTCAGAGATTTCTTAGATAGTTTTGCCAATAAGTTCGGTTCAGAAGATCACAAACGTGATTTTAACTTCACGAACGAAAATAATGGAAATAGAGGTGAAAAGAAAAAAGGATTTCATAGAGTATATCATAAAGACGAATTTCTGGAAGACAAAGAATTTTTTGATGATTCTAATAATAAATCAAAGGCACAAGAGAGCGGGAGTTCAAAAGTACATATTGGAGGGAGTGAGGCATTACTGAGATCTCAAGCATTAGCAAGTGCAGGTAATGCAACAAATGCTACTAAGAAATTTGGTAATGCCGGAGATGAAAACTTCGAAAATGCACACAAGGTTCACGATGGATTCGATACTAAAGGAAATAAGTTTGTCAAATTAATTGATGTGGCTAAACAGGCCGCTAAAAGTAACAGTGCTGATTATTTGGACAACCTTAAAGCATGACTAAAACATAAGGCCCTCAGAAACTTGCTTAACAGTAAAGGTGGGTCTAATAAAGTGACAGAAGGACTAGGCACAGACTAAACTGAGTGGACAGTGTTAGTGTCGTGGTGTAGAAAAATCTAAATACCTACAGATATAATAACTTATAAATAATTAGTGTATTCTAAGTGAAATAATCAAGAACTTCGTCCTAAATTACGAATGTCTGAAGCGTGTAAATAGGAGGTTTGAGACGGAAAGACAGATAGGTGTTAAAAATGTGAAATCCTAAGAAATCTGTTTATACTGGAGATTGATGGCACTTGGTGGAATCTACTACACATATTGAATAATACACTTGTATTTAATTGTAATACAATTGTACTTTTCCACAGAGTTTATATATATTTTATTTCTGAACCTGACCGGTTTCGCCTTACGAGATTCTCAAAAAAAAAAGTTTTGTACATATGCCGTAAGGCGAAACCAACAAGTGTATTATTCAATATCCTTAGTAATCGACTGCGATATTTAGAGGATTATTAATACCCGTCTTTGATTTAGAAATAAGGTATTTTTGTAATTCAAGATATACAGTTTTGTTAAATTTTGTTATAAACACAGTTGGTACCACATTTGCTGATCTCTTGTGGACATTATGTATGTTAGAAACATAACACTAGCAAAACTTGGTGCGTGTGATCGATGAAACATTGAACAAGTATTTTAATTTTAGTGATGCACATATCTGTGCATCGTTCCAACCACCCACCGCCAAATGCCCCATAATTGACAGCTGTGTTTTGATTCTCACATAGGACAATCATTTCTTTGATTCACAGACAAACTATTGTTATTTTATATTTAAGTCCCCACGTCACAGCTAAGATAAGTATGATAACTACGATCCAAATGATGAATTAATTTCAAAAAGAATTTCAGATGTGTAATCAAATTATTTATGTTATGTCATGACCCATTTCACATTCGGACAGTTAAAGTTGATTTCCAGCCTGTTGAAACTTAAACCCAAAGATCGTTGAATCTTCGAAACTACTAGAATCGCATCTTCTTCTATATATCATTCCTACATAATAATAATGTTACATAAGTAGTCCTAATACTGTTTGCTTTTCAAATAAACAATAATCAGTGAGAAAACCGTGAAAATGGAGCAATACAAACGTCATCACTTCGGTCATGGTGGCCATATCGCAGCCTCTCGTATCGACTGACGCAGATTATCACCGGGCACGGGTGCTTCGGGCGGTATCTGCGTCTGATCGATAAGGAGCCAACGTCCGAGTGCCATTACTGCGACGCGAGCTAGAGAGACTCACAGATTGCGCCGCCGCGGGTGACGGGTGGAGCTGCCTGTCACCCCAGCAGAAGCAGGCCACGGCGGCGGCGCGGTTCCGGGGGCGAGTCGGGGACACCGTTGTCCCCCCTCCCGAGGAGGGCCAGACCGTAAGGGATGGACCTGGGTCAGCCGGGGTGCGAGGGATATGTCGATGACAACCTCACCTCCGGCCCAGAATCACGACCCCCAGTCGGCGTGCGGTTTTAGTCGGTTCGAGTCCGACGTAACCTCCCCTTCCGGCTTCGGCGGGGGAGGTAACTAAGGGGATTTCCGCACGAAAAAAAAAAGGGAGACGCAGATAACCCTGACTTCTTGAAACCTAAAAATCTGCAGCTTCGCTATCAAGTGACGACAAAGAATTTAGAAATGACTGATTTTTTGATTACGAGCAAGTCTTATCACACCACTTTGATGTTTTAGACCAGACTTTGTTCCTGTAGAATTTGGTTATCCTCCAAGTTTCTCTAGAAACACTCACAAGGCTCTTTGGTGACCCTATTCAACAACAATAAAATAAGAATCACTTTGTAATCGAAGACAACAATATGTTCTATAAAGAATTCCCGCTTCTCCACTATAGATTGTTTCACCCTACTGCCTGCTGGTAATGCAGCTTTACTATCCTAACAAAATACAAATATTGAGGCTATTACATGCTGGCTTATGTATTTGGCATATTAGTTACATAAGTTCAATAAGCAGGAATGGATTGCTGGATATTTGGAGCTAAAATATTTATAAGTCATATTCGAACCGACTTCGATATATACATAAGTTGATTGTGAGTAGACTGGCTTTGACTTTTATTCTAGGTTAACGTCATTTTACTTTTCACAGAATAATATTTGTGTTTCCACTAAAAGACGGGTTCAGGCCATCGTCAAGCCGGTAAATCTGCTGAGTAACGTACGAGGCTTTGGCGCAGGCAGGGGCAGGCTTTCCTTCCTTCCCGTAAAAGCCCAGAACCTCGACTTAGAAGCACTCGGGTACAACGCTAAGATGATGTTAAAATATCTACTGGGTCATGTCTCCTCAGGTTAACTCTTACGAATGACGACAATTTTTCACTAATGCTCGCTCTCCTACTGTCCTTAGGGGAGACAAGAATATTGTCGGGCGCTCATTAAATAAAGAAATACATTCGTTATTTTATCGTGTTTAATTACAATACCACCTATCCAATCGCCTTCATATCCCACGTAGACGTAAGTAAAAGTGACTTGATTTCTTGAACCCTTTGATTTTGAATTCTGATGTTGTACGCCACAGCCTCTGTGGCGCGGTGGTAGTGAACGCGACTGTTACGCAGGAGGCATTTGTTCGATCCCCGCTCAGTCCAAATATTTGTATGCATGACTAAGGCTATTTGCATTGGTCTGGGTGTGTCTATGTATATATAATATGTATTTACAAAAAATCTAAGTATGTTTATCCGCATTCTAGATTCCATCCACGCGCTAGTTAAGCTTACCATGGATCGAGATAGCGTTGTGTAGAATGTTGTGGAATATATATTATTTATTTATTATTTTATTATCTATAAATCGCCTCTTGGAGCATGGAGCTTTTGAGAGGAAAGGAATGAAAGTGAAAGAGATGTTTTTTTTTATGAGTGTTAATGCGTGACAGAGTTTAGGAAAGAGTGGAACAAGTGAATGAGTTTATATATTTGGGAACATTGTTTATGAGAGATGGAAAGCATGAAGAAGATGTTGAAAGGAGAGTGACAGCTGGAAATAGAGTCAATGGGGCATTACACAACTTTATGAGCAGCCGGAAAGTGTCCTTTTTTTTTTTCGTGCGGAAATCCCCTCGGATACCCCGAGGTTAGGTTAGGAGGTTATGTCGGACTCGAACCGACTAAAACCGCACGCCGACTGTGGGTCGTGGTGCTAGGCCGGAGGTGAGGTTGTCATCGACATATCCCTCGCACCCCGGCTGGCCGGAAAGTGTCCGAAAAGGCACGACGGTATGTATGGTAGCGAAAGTTGGGTGTGGCAGAAAAAGCATCAGAGTAGAGTGAATGCAGTAGAAATGCGTGCGTTGCGAAGTATGTGTGGATTGACCTTGAGAGATAGAGTGAGAAATAGCGTGATAAGAGAGCGATGTGGAGTGATAGAAGATGTAGCGACGAGAATTGAGAGAGGAATGGAATGAACGAGATGGTGGTTCGGTCATGTTGAGAGAATGAATGAAAGAAGACTAACGAAACGGGTGTTGGTACCGTCGGAAGGGGAAGACCTAGGCGCACATACCTGGATCAAATCGGGGAAGTGTTAGAAATGGAGCTGGTCAGGAGTACCCTAAACCGACGAGCATGCATGAAGAATGTAATGACAGTGAATGAAGCGAGAGTAGTATGTCAGGATCGTAGCAAATGGAGATCCGTGATCTCTGCCTACCCTTATGGGAAACAGGCGTGATTTTATGTATGTATGAATGTATGTATGTATGTAAATCCCTTTACAAGAGAGTCACTTTACCTGTGTTCGTACAACGTGCAAACCTCTGGACAATCATGTTACACCTGATAGCCAACGACCTACGCTCCCTCTCTACGCTCTCTCAACTCTAAGTCATCCCTGAGGCAACCACTTTTTAAGTACTATCTACGATAATATCTTTCTGATGCTGATTTTACTTATACTACAGCAACCACTTTTTAAGTACTCTCTACGATAATATCTTTCTGATGCTGATTTTACTTATACTACAGCAACCACTTTTTAAGTACTCTCTACGATAATATCTTTCTGATGCTGATTTTACTTATACTACAGCAACCACTTTTTAAGTACTCTCTACGATAATATCTTTCTGATGCTGATTTTACTTATACTACAGCAACCACTTTTTAAGTACTATCTACGATAATATCTTTCTGATGCTGATTTTACTTATACTACAGCAACCACTTTTTAAGTACTCTCTACGATAATATCTTTCTGATGCTGATTTTACTTATACTACAGCAACCACTTTTTAAGACGCATTTTCGATATCGTTAGTTTACAAAACTGTTCTTGGCAATTATAACATTAAATTACAATAAGTGCCGCTCCCTTGTTTCATTGTATTGTCCGAATCTTAAAACATTCAACCGAGAGCATAACGAGATACTTCCACCTATTCGAGTGTGCTAAAAGCAGCTTGGTAATCAACATAAAGTTGCTGGACTTTGGAGCCGGAGGTCCGCTGTTGTTTTTGGTTCCGACACCCTGAACCAAATCTGTGCCATACCATAGTCGTCTTAGCAGGTAATCATTGCCTGCCAGTGTTAGCTCTTACGGAGTATATTACTTACTCTGTGGTTTTAGCGGTATTAAAAAATAATGGGGCAGTTTGGGGACTGCTGTGCTATTGGGTATTATCCTATAGTTAGAATAAATTATCTAACCGAGCTTATTAAATTAAGAATGGTAGAAGAGCGGCAACAATTGAGTTGGTTCTTATTTTTTAGTTTTTATTTACTTTTAACATCCTCCCAACCTATAATAGTAACTGATTTGACTATTAAATATTATGACGTCACTGAATCTTTCTTCATACAAGTTACCTTAGAACTTATCGTTTTGACGTTTAGTAAAAAGTAACTTATTGGACTAGTCAGTAGAATACCCAATTCTATAGGCTTAAAGACAACCTTGATAGAGATAGTCACTGGTCGATCTTAGTTACGTCACCCGGTTCAACCAATCAAAATCTTTAACAAATCTGCCGCAGCGATATGCGTGACGTGACGCCCAAGCCCTGAGTTTCTAGCCGGAGTCTTCTCAGGTCTGGGTCGCGTTTCGAACTGTACTAGTATTTAATATGTACCTATTTTATATTGACGTTTTGTAAGTATTTAAAATGTGCTATGCAGAATAAATGATTTTTGACTTTGACTTTGAGCATTTGATGACGATGTGCTCAACGCCCCTATTGAAGTTTCCCTTCAAACATTACCTTACACAACAGACTTTCGTATCTTCTTCCTTCTGCTAGGTGGCTCCACCTGTTACCTCCACGCTCATGGAGGATGGAGGTCATTGAGGAGTCACCTACACGCCTCGCGGGCTCTATCGGGAGAGACTCTTTGAGGTCTCTCTCGACCCACAAACCCTTCTCCCTCTAAAGAATTAGTTGCTTGCATGAGGAGGCAGTGGTAGCCCAAGCTCTCGCCCTCCACATCATTTTTGTGAGCAAGGCGCTGAGCGAGAGGATTCCCACTCCGACGGATGCCGAAAGGGCAAACTGGTAATAAAACTCTACATTACATCAAAGATCATCAGGGTCAGATTTCTGAATCATTTTGTTGTCCATGGTACATACTTAGTTGTAATTATGTAGTTATTGTTTTACAATATTACTAGCTGCTGCCCTCGGCTCTCTACGCGTTACTGTAACCAAACATAACCTATGCCCTTTCCCATTCTTTTGTGTATAATATACTAGCTTTTGCCCGCGGCTCCGCCCGCGTGGATGTCGGTTCCCGGCGATTATTCGAATTTTTCTCTACGTACAAACCTTCCCTGGACTTCCACTAATAATTCAAGACCAAAATTAACCAAATCGGTAAAGGCGTTGTTGAGTTATAACATTACAACGAAAAGTGGCATTGATTGTAATATATATAGATCTATACCATATTTAATTGTAATCTGTTTAGTTATTTAGACATGAAAGCGTAACAGACAGGCGCAGAGATACTTTTTAAAATCTATTGACTATTGGATCTATTTGAGATTAATAAAAGTTCGAAATAAAATATCTAAGCCATTTATTTGTTAAGATAAAACATGTCTACATCACACAATTATCAATATTTTGTAAAAAAAAACCTGGTATAAACAAAGAAAAGTATTCGTTTCTCATACACACATAAAACGCACACAATTAAAAATGTACTAAGTTTCCCCATACAATATCACATATTATCGGAATAAAGAAGAAAAACAATACCATATGAAATGCCTTGGTCCTAATACTCCTAATTAATTGTGTAACCCTCTGTTAGACCAGCCAACGCGACCGTGATCGAAATCGTGACGCTTATCTACATGTCCTACACTATATTCAAAATCATCTCCATCATGCGGTACTTGAGGAAACATCGGTAATATACTAAGAATTTTGGACATAGCAGCAGATGCTTTGTCACCAAACTTATCTGCGAAAGCGTTCACCTTCCAAGGAGACCTGACCATTCTTATGTTGTGAGGTGTTTTGGTATCATATTCTTTACTTTCCTCATTATCGTCATTGAATTCTTCGTCTAATTGAGCTTTTTGAGGTTCTTTTGTAGTAGAGGTAGTTTCATCATAGTAATCTTCTTTCTCATTTACTTTCTTATGCCTTTCAGCTGATCGTTCTCTCTTGATGGAAGGTGCTTGATGTGGTATGATTACTTTACTTTTAATTTTAATTTCCGGAGCTACAGCAACTTTAGGCGCAGGTTTCGGCTTTTCGAGAATCTCTTTGTGTTTTGTTCTCGGCTCTAAAGGCTTACCTCTACCGATGAATTCGTCATGATTTACATCGAAATCGTAATCATCTAGATTGAAATCTTCGTCTTCATGTTCACCAGAATCTATCAACTTCACTGGATACTTGTTCATCTTCATTTGGAAGTCATCATCGTAATCTAGTTCATTGTATTTTGGTATTGGTTTTTTCACTAGAACTGGTTTTGATTTTGCTCTTCTCTGGTTGCTGGGAGTTGTAGTACTTGGTGTCGTGATGGCCTTCACCGTTCTTTCTACATGTTCATTGGAGTCCCTCCGTTGTCGTGAATGTATGGGTGACCCTGCGTCCGTATATCCTGCGTAGAAATCTCTTGGTTTTCTGCTGAAGTTGGGGGAGAACTCTTGACTTTCTTCATTGTCATTAAATAATCCAATATGTCCGTAATCTGAGTAGATTTGCCTCGCCAGCCGTACAGGAGGACTCGAACCTGTCCTCGTTTCTGTTGTTAAAGTGCGATCTGTGACTTTCTCAATTAGTCGAGAGTCTGTTAAGATTATTGAACAAATACCAAGAGAGAGGAATAATATAATTTTCATCGTAAAGACACCGGTCGCGGTCTGTGGGAAGTGTCGACTAGCGCCATGACGGTGAATCAATGTATAATGTAAACTATACGTTGTTTTAAAAGATATGTTTACATAGATGAACAATGTCTAAATTAAAATATGTGGCTGGCTTGCACACTATTTATTTTGATAACACGGGATGGTTGTTGAATGAAATTAGGGTTCTGTAGCTGCAATTTAATTAATGTTTATTGATGATTGGGTTCTTTACATGAGATATTTTATTACTAAAGAAGTAGTGAATGTGTTAGGCTCTGTGTTCACCCTCTTTCCTGAGACTTTGCCTTCAGTTCATCAACAGGCTACATGAAATCATATTATAGTGCCATATTTAAAAGAAACCATCCAAGATCAAACCCCAAGTTTGCACCTTGGTTTCTCCTATGCTTCCTCTTCCCAGTATTGATTTGGCTTATTTTTGATATAAAGCTTATACGAAACTTAAAAAATCTAAAAATTATGGTTAGTCCCATAACCATGCACAAAAATATTATGTTGTGTATAGTAGGTATGCTGTATACGGTTTCAGATGGTAAGATTTGTGGAGTCCAATATCCTGTCCAAATACGTGTATCCCACGGTGAAAATACGAAATCGCAAGGGGAGGGTCTTTTTGCGATTTCGTCAATTTAACGATTATAATTTGTTTATAAGTTTTTTACCTGACTGCAGAAGGAAGGAGGGTAATGTTTTTCGAGACTATGTATGTATGTCCATTTATTTCGCACGGCCTACAGCCTGAACGGCTTGAAGGATTTGGACATGTGAGGTGTCATTTGATTCGTCGTGATTGTGCGAGTGACACCAGGTACATTAAAATTTCTAGAAAATCAAAATGGTTGATTTTTGGTGCCAAAACGTATGTTTACAAAAATATTTTTGATTCAAACTAATCGAGTAGGGTAGCAAAATGAAGGAAATTAGAAGGAGATTACAAAGATACATGTATGTCATTATCATAACTAAAAAGTATAAAATAAAACAAATGATTAAAAAATAGTAAAACCCGACTGCCACTGAAAATATCGAAATAAGTTTGATAGCAGGCGGTACCCATTTGCCAATCATAAACCGAAAGAAAATTAATGGGTACCGCCTGCTATCAAACTTATTTCGATCTTTTCAGTGGCAGTCGGGTTCCCGGCAGAGTAGAATTTGGGCCACCCCGTCTCTTCCCATGCGGTATCCTACAAGGCGACTAAGGGATAGGGCTGTTTAATATCAAACAGATATGTACAGCGCAGGCAACTCGGGCGTCGGAGGGCACTGACTGACCTCCGTCCCCCATGAGCGCGGGCCTGGGGGTGACGGGTGGAGCCGCCTGTCACCCCAGCAGAAGCAGGCCACGGCGGCGGCGCGCTGAATAGCGCGCCTCCCCACTCCGGGGGCGAGTTGGGGACACCGTTGTCCCCCCTCCTGAGGAGGGCCAGACCGTAAGGGATGGCCCTGGGTCAGCCGGGGTGCGAGGGATATGTCTTTGACAACCTCACCTCCGGCCTAGCACCAAGACCCACAGTCGGCGTGCGGTTTTAGTCGGTTCGAGTCCGACATAACCTCCCCTTCCGGCTCCGGCAGGGGGGGTATCCGTGGGGATTTCCGCACGAAAAAAAAAAAAAAAAAAAAAAGGCTCAGCCTCAGATATAGGCTCGTGTCAACAATAGTGCCCGGAATATGGCAATAGGCTCACCCCCTATTACGTGGGACCAATACAATGATTGGTGAAATGTGGGGCAGAGGCCTTACCCTCCGTGGATAAAGGCGTGATTATATGTATGTATGTATGTACAATATGGGGTTCGGCCGGTTCGGTTCGGTGATGGACCGTGCGTTTTTTTTTATGAAGAACTAGCTTTTGCCCGCGGCTCCACCCGCGTGGATGTCGGTTATCGCGACCAAACATAGCCTATGTCCTTTCTCATGGTCTACTCTACCCTTATACCAAATTTCATCAAAATCGGTTCAGTGGTTGAGGCGTGAAAGCGTAACATACAGACAGACAGAGTTACTTTCGCATTTATAATATTAGTATGGATATGGATTTAGTAAGCGATATTGCTTTAATCCCGTTAAAGGCCGACCCCTTAACTACTAAGTAATGTGGGTGATGTAGGTTGGTTAAGGGGTCTTTTCATCAAAATCGGTTCAGTGGTTTAGGCGTGAAAGCGTAGGTAACATACAGACAGAGTTACTTTCAGTATGGATAAGCTGGTCAGTAGAGGCAGCATTCAAGATAAAGACACAACATGGATACTGGCCAGTAGTTCAAAAACATGTCAACCCTAATTATTACCATTCAATGTATGAATCAAAAATGTTTGTTTATTTACTGCGAAATGCATAAATAAACAACAGTACCACGATACGAAGAAATGTATAAAAACGATACATTTGCAGTCAACAGTTAGTAGGTATCCGTTTGATCAAGATGAAGAAACTGTTTGAAGTTATCACGACATTTCTGTGCATGAATTTCGTGACTCCCGTTGTCATGTATTCCATTTACGATGACAATCCCACCGTCGGATTCGTGGGTGTGGACAACGTCGTTGGTGAATATGTCGCCAGTTATACTGCTCCCAAGAAGGCTTTCACCCAACCCTACGGCTCCCGGTTCCAGAAGTTTACCAACGAACGTGTAGTCGATTCCCACTTTAAACTCATGAAATCACCATCACGTTACACACTACCTACTCTGATGGACCGAAATAACGCGCAGAGAAGAAATGACCACATAAATACCGTTCCACCTAAAGGATGGAAACAAAATAATCCACAAGTAAGAACCCCTGTGAATAGGCAGCACCAGCAGCAGCTACAACAGCAGCAGCAACAACAACCCCAGCAACAACAGCCCCAGCAACAACAGCCCCAGCAACAGCAGAACCAACCGAAACAACAGCAAGTAATTCAGCATACAAATCATTCACCTATGAGATTCCACAACCAGCCAGCCAAGAGTAGTTATACTGTGGATCCAAGAAGACCGGATAACCAACAACACAAAGAGAAAAATGTAAAGGATGATAAAATTCAACCGCTACGGCCTCAAGCGGTTAATCCAGAATACACTAGCCCCATGAAGCAACGTCCTAGATCTCCAAACGGCACCTACGAACCTAAGTCCAACTTCGTTCAAGTAAATGTACGAAAGACCCAAATATCACAAGATCCTCAAAAACTAGTACGACTAAACAATAACATTCAATTAAAAGCTACATCAGTTCTCCGTTCACAAAATGAACGTCAAAGGATCCCTACATCGATGATCATGGATAAAACTTTACACAAGAGTAATGGCCTCAGTGATCATAATATACAAGCCATGTCTCAAGTTATGGGTGATATAACTAAACAAGTATCAGATAGGCGACATAATAAAAGAGAAAATAGAATTGATTACAAACAGCCAGCTCTGGATGTTTTTGATATAAACAAACGAAGCTTTGTATTTGTTGACAGCATGAAAAAATATATCGGCAAGAATAAAACTATCACTAAAGAACAGACAGACAGGAAAAGTACTCTGATACCAAGGACCGATAGTAATGAAGAAAGTTTAGAAGTTAATGAAATGCCGTACGCACTGTTCTACAGAATGAACCCTGAGACTGTGGACCAACAAGAGGCGGTTATATTGTTGAGGTCTATGGAAGCGAATGGTAGTCACGATTTGAATAGCAACGAAAGACGTCGCTCTCATGACTGGAACTTTAAAAATACAGGCACTAAAACAATAAATAACAATGCAAAAAGACTACATAAAAAAATGACTCTTTTGAACAAATTTGGGAGTCGAAAGTGATTGTTATTTGCCGCCAAATAAACAAGCTGTTCAATATTAAAGTTGAATATGTTATGTTATTCGTGAATAGGTAGGTACTCTCCGACGCTGATGCAATGCAGTAACATCTCACAAGCTATCTATAATTTATTTTTTTATACATTAGTATGTTATGCTTCAAGCGCCCATTGTAAAATGAGTTTAAATAAACATTATTATAATTTCATTAACTTTTTATCACACACTATTTTAAAGAGAATGTACCTACATAATACACAGGACCTACGTCCTATGGTTATAATGGAAAAGGGTTCCCAGGTCGTTTATTTAATTTATTAGAGTTCTCATACAACAGTATATAACTTGGTACAATGCACCGGCGCACGTCTAATATCGTTTTTATACGATACGCGCAGCAATGTACCGTATAAATTAATACAGGGTTTTTCATTATCATTGACACAGAAGACCATTGCCCAATCTAGAGAGCGCTCGGTCCATTTATGAATGTCAATGATCGATACAATATTATGTTCACTATATAAATGCTAGTCTTGACCTTAAGCGTCATTATTATAGTGGACATTAATACTGAAAGCATGGCGCGAAAAGTCGCCACGGTACTGCTAGTTTTTGGTTATTGCTCCTGTATGGAGATGCGGGAAACCGTGGAACGAACGGTGATGGTCAGGAGAACGGGTTCCGACCTGCAACCCGCTGCTACCGGCTATATATACAAGAAAAAAAGTGACGGGCCCGTCAGTGTTATCAAAATGGGAGAAAGTGAAGTTATAGAACATTTTTCTAAACTATATAGTACGCCCAGGGCTTATGACGAGTCCACAGCAGAAGTGCCACCTGTTTATTCCAAAAACAAAGAAGAACTCAAGGCTGTACCAGCCAGCTCGTCAAGTGATGACTCGGAGAATCCTCAGCCGCGTGACAGTGCATCGCAAGCCAGTGCATCACATTCTGGTGATGAGCTCGTGAAGCCCATTGTCGAAGTGGATCAGGAAAAAGACAAAGTCGATGGAATAGCTAACGAAGAGTTTGACAAGCTGTTCGAAAATTATATCAAAAATCTCGACCACAACAATAAATTTATTGATTACTTACACGGATTAGGTAATTACCAGCATGCTGGTTATCACGACCATAGACACGGAGATGAGAAAGACTATGGCTTAAGGAGATACGGCGAAGGTG
This sequence comes from Eilema sororculum, assembly GCA_914829495.1. Classification (NCBI taxonomy): domain Eukaryota; kingdom Metazoa; phylum Arthropoda; class Insecta; order Lepidoptera; family Erebidae; genus Eilema; species Eilema sororculum. The sequence goes on from OU618556.1 coordinate 4,219,199, forward strand.
AACAGGGTCACGAAGACGATGGAAGAGATAATGAATACGAGAAAGGAGAATCTAACGACGACTACCTCATAGAAAGCCGGGGAAGGTACTTTGTATTAAAGAAGAACGGAAACCAAAATAAAGGGTTTCATGAACCCAGGAAGTATCACATACACGAAATCAGTTCGAAAAAAGGAAAGGCGATCGGTGGATTTCACGAAGGAATCAGGTTGGACAAATTCAAAAAAGGCAATGACTTTTATGATAGACAAGCGTTCGAAGATAGAAACCACGGTTACGGTGGTAGATACGGATCAGGTGCCAAGGAATACGAAGGCAGAAGTTCATATGATGGAGGGCATCGCGATGGCTATTTCGGAGAGAGTGACGACTTGGAAAAAGAGTCCGGAGAGGACCACGACGGACACTCCTCGGAAGAAAAGCATCGTCCTGGACACAGACTTCACAGAAATTTCCGCGTTAAAGGCCAACTCGACGCAGGGGAAGGCTATCGCTACAATGTTAAACACTGATATGAATGTGTTTTTATTAGATTTTTGTTGCTTTGTGTTAATATACTTTTGTAACTATGTTTGTTTAAATTTGTAGATAAATATAATGTAAGGATAATTTATTATTAATTAAAAAATTAAACCGATCATGATGTCACTGTTTTGTGTGACGTTATTGATCAGCAGTCAGGTATATTTAACCAAGTCATGCTTGGCAACACTAGTTTACCATACCAGTGAGGTTCGAGGATACTTTCTTCTTCTTCCAGCGTTCTTCGCTTCTCAGTGCGCCTCCCCATTCCGGGGGCGAGTCAGGGACACCGTTGTCCCCCCTCCTGAGGAGGGCTAGACCGTAAGGGATGGCCCTGGGTCAGCCGGGGTGCGAGGGATATGTCGATGACAACCTCACCTCCGGCCTAGCACCACGACCCACAGGCGGCATGCGGTTTTAGTCGGTTCGAGTCCAACTTAACCTCCCCTTCGGGGATTTCCGCACGAAAAAAAAGGATACTTTCTTTTTGACTTTATATGCAGTGGTTGGACCACGTGTGCGCTTACATTCATACGAGGTTCAAATGTTTTTAATCTGTTTTTTTTCATAAATGTAGATAAGCTGATAGGTTGTTAAACCTATTAAAAGAATTTGTAATTGCTAGACCTTAATTTTATGTCTCAAGCTAACGTTATTTATGAAAAAGGTGGTTGAAAGAAATGAAAAACCAAAGTTTTGTAGTACCTAAGTATTGTTTATAAAGTATTATAACTAGTACGTTCAATAAATAAATAAATATGAATGCAAATAATCCTTATTAAAAAAATACACAATGATTGGCGTTAGTTAGGCGTATGTATATAAGCCAAAGAAATGCCCTAAAAGCTATAAAAGCCCTAATCTCACTTAATTCACTACTAAATCATATATGAAATTCAAATGATTTATTGAGACCATATTGAAACGATATGGCAAGTTCTTTGTGCATGGCAGCTTCACGCTCACGCTGCTGCACTGGATGTAATATTCCAATGGATCTTCTTACACGTCCATGGAAATATTACATCTATATACATATCCATGATACATACTTCCATACTAATATAACGCGAAAGTCACCCTGTCTGTCTGTTATATTACGCTGCCACACAAAATTTCTTTATCAAGTTTCATCAATGTTGGTTTCACCTAACCGATATTGATGAAACTTGGTAAGGATATTTTTAAGGTTTAATTATCTTACATTATGTTATTGTATGTCTTATTTTACTATTACTCACCTGTAACAAACAATAAATAAATTTGAATTTGAATGGACAGAGATAGGGAGCTTTGGAACGGAAATAACTTTTATCGTGATAACCGACATCAGCGGGCGGAGCCGCGGGAAATAACTGGTATAGTAAATCCATACTAATATTATAAATGCGAAAGTAACTCTGTCTGTCTGTCTATCTGTCTGTCTGTCTGTCTGTCTGTCTGTATGTTACGCTTTCACGCCTAAACCACTGAACCGATTTTGATGAAATTTGGTATAGGGGTAGATTAGACCTTGAGAAAGGACATAGGCTATGTTTGGTCGCGATAACCGACATCCACGCGGGCGGAGCCGCGGGCAAAAGCTAGTCACTTATAAAGCAAAGTCGCTTGCCGCGCCCCTATTGTCCCTATGTATGCTTAGGTATATCTTCAAAACTACGCAGCAGATTTTGATGCGGTTTCTTTTAATAGATAGAGTAATTCAAGAGGAAGTTTAATATGTTTAATACATGCTTAATATAGTAGAGGGTGCAGCGGGAACGGGATCGAATGCCACGCTGGTGGAAAAAACTGGCGGTGTGAAGTTCGCCGGGTCAGCTAGTAATCTATAATATAAAAATGAATCGCTAAATGTGTTGGTAAGCGCATAACTCAACAACGCCTGGCCCAATTTGGCCAATTCTTTTTTTAAAATGTTCGTTGAAGTTCAAGGATGGTTTTTACGGAGAGAAAAATTCGAATAATTACCGGGAACCGATATCCACGCGGGCGGAGCCGCGGGCAAAAGCTAGTGTGTAATATAATTTGGGAAATAATCCAAATCGGTAGATTCATTGTATAGTTTTTAACTCAGAGGTTGAGGCTTCCTATGATGCACTCGCATATGGCTATCTACTAATGTTAATATGAAAATTCAATCTAATATATAAAATTCTCGTGTCACAGTTTTCGTTGCCATACTCCTCCGAAACGGCTTGACCGATGCTCATGAAATTTTGTGACCATATTGAGTAGGTCTGAGAATCGGCCAACATCTATTTTTCATCCCCCTAAATGGTGCAGCGGGAACGGGATCTAAAAAATTGGCGGTACGAAGTTCGCCGGGACAGCTAGTTACCTATAATGATAGGCATAATTCCATGTAACTACAGAACTATGTGAAAACAATACGTAAACTATAATATTTTCTTTCTCACATATAAAGTCTTTTCACATTGTTTACTTTCAAAGAAATTCTTACAACATTATCACCTGTATTACATAATAAATATTGTGTAGAATATACAACGCACGGTCATTATGCGTAGATAGATAAGTCATCGGGATTATCAGCTTGGAATTTGTGGTGACTTACATTGAATGTTCAGATGAGTTCTTCCAATTATCCCCACCCTCTCCTTTCCTCCACAGAACAACACGTGCAGCGCTTAGATGTCGCTCGTATACGGTGCAGAACATACCTTCTAGCACTATGCGGTTTGGTAAATCATTCCTATGCCGCACCATTAAGACCTGGAACTCCCTGCCAGCTCACGTGTTTTCTCCTACAGTCCCGGGTCCTTTAAGCGGGGCGTGAGAAGGCATCTGATGAGGCCGTCAAGCTAAGTGCCACCACTGTTAACATGGTACGTTTTTACGATGGTGACCCTCTTTCCGAGACTTTGCCTTTAACTTACCATCAGGCGAGGTGAAGTAAAATTGATATGTCCTTATATAAAAAAAACTCCAAAATTAATTTGGGCGCAATCGATTCTGTCTTTAATACCGTCTTTGAAAGTGAGGACTACCATTTTAACAATGATATTGCTCTTGTATCTAGGCTAGCTAGGACCTAAAATGTGCAATAAACTTGCAGTACGCATTTCTTGGGTATCTTTTTAGTGCTACGGCAGTGAACGAGCTCACACTCACCAAGCATAGATTATTACATACTCTTGCGCGGCGAGGAGTGAAATCATACCTTGCCTTGGATTGGCGCTTAGATTTAGAATTGATTAACATTATCAATCACATTTTCCGTCTCAAGTAGAAAGAGTGAGCACGCGCTACGCACTGACTACGCACTCGCTACGCACCGACTACGCACACGCTACGTACCGACTACGCACCCGCTACGCACCGACTACGAACCTGCTACGCACGCGCTACGGCACTTGTAGATTTCCGAAATGTTTTTGTATCTGAAAATATACAAAAAGAGTCATGACAACCTATGAATTTATATACAAAGTGTACTGGGAAGGAATTCTACGATGCCTAAAGTTACAGTCTCTTCCACCCCTGTTTTTTTTTCTCATTTTTGTATATATATTGTACATTTAGTTAGCATAATATATATTGTAGTTATAATAAAGTGTACTTATTTCTTGTCCAAGCCAAGTCCCTTTATGTATATATTTATAGACTAGAAACTATAGCTAAGTATTAAAATAAACTAAAGAAATAGAAAATAAAAAAATACAAACATAGCAAAGTGGATGATTATTATCTATAAAACTATTTCTTAAAGATTCTTTTGCGATTTATTTGGTACGCGATAAGTAGTAACTAATAATAGTTTTATTCCGAAATGTGAAATTGATGTAAACTTCCGACGAATTAAATCGATAATACTACAGAACACAATACCTACTGTAATAAATTACCACTTATGACAAGCCCTCTTCGGTAAATATGCCCAAACCAATAAAATGATTACGCAAACAATATACATATTTTAATAAGTTAACTGCAAAAATTACGTAAATAGCATAAAGTGAAAATAGCAAAAATAATCTCTCCGGCGGGGAATCGAACCCCGGTCTCCCGCGTGACAGGCGGGGATACTTACCACTATACTACCGAAGATATGAATACAATTTTTACCCGACTACGGCGAAGCCAAAAGGAGGGTTATGATTTTGACAGGCTATGTATGTATGTATGTATGTATGTATGTATGTTCATTTGTTCCCTCATAGCTCCTCAACTACTTATTAGAACTAGACAAATGAGGTATCGTTACAAGCGGCTTTATCGTCCGATGGTTATAGGCTATATGATCTGTCACTCAATCTTGTGTGGCGCCCCCTAGCGCTCATAAGGTACTGTGTTAAAAAATAAATTTGAGATAAATATGCCGTGTTTGGTATCAAATGAAAGGGCTTAAGAAGCACATTTCAAATATGTATAAATTATTAGCTTTACCTTGCCCCAAAATAATGTAAATAAAAAATTAAGTTTAAAACTAAAACCCGACTACCGAAAAATCACACTCTAAAATGTAACAAACAAGAAAATATCAAGGATAGCCGTGGTCGTATGCCACTTACTTTAACAAAACAATATATTCTAGGGTAAAGTGGCATACGACCACGGCTATCCTTGATATTTTCTTGTTTGTTACATTTTAGAGTGTGATTTTTCGGTAGTCGGGTTTTGAAATTCATGTTCAAGTTTGTATCGTGAAGTTATCAATTTCAAATTACATTATCACTATTGTTATGCGTATATTATCGATGAGTTAAAAGGATTATGAGCTATTATTAATATTGTATTCATTCTTGTTGCCCATGCCCAGAACGGTCGGTAGAAGTATATTGCTTTTTTTTATGGATTAGGGAGGCAAACGAGCAGACGGATCGCCTGATGGTAAGGGATCACCGCCGCCCATGGACACCACCAGAGGAGTCACAAGTGCGTTGCCTTCCTTTTAAAAGAGAGTACCTACGCTCTTGTCTTGAAGGTTTGAAGGTCGTAATGGTTCGGAAATACCGCTGGTGACAGTTCATTCCACAGTTTAGTTGTGCGAGGCAGAAAGTTTCTCGAGAAAGGCACAGTTGTGGACCGCCAGCTGTCCAGATGGTGAGTGTGGAACTGCTGTCGCGTGGAACGATGGTGGAAACGGACGGCGGACGATGACGGATGGCGGATGCTATATTTATTTGCAAAACTGTTTTCGAACCCACGTACTTGTTTGTAGGGGACTATTATAGTTACGATAAGGAGTTAGAAAAAGCTCACTTTTATGGAATTCACGTCAGCTTCCGTCTGCCTCTGTGGCGTAGCGGTACTGAACGCAGCCGCTACGCAAGAGGCGCGGGTTCGATCCCCGCTCAGTGCAAATATTTTTATGTTTTGGTGTTACTATATATAATAATGTAGGTAAAAAAGAATCTAAGTATGTCTATCCGCATTCTAGATTCCATAACACAAGCTAGTTAAGCTATGCTCTAGATAGCGTTGTGTGGAATGTTGTGGAATATTTATTTATTTATTTTATTCCGTAGCCTACATTTGCTTCTCTCACTGGATGCCTACTCTGGAGAAGCATTACAGTTCGATAACATCAGGAAAAAATAATTACTTAGGTGGGGCTTGAACCCACGACCTCTCCCTTGCGGGGGGAATGCTCTTCCAACTGAGTTACTGAGCCACACCTGAATCGATTCAAATTTCCCTTTTCTATATATATCCGTCATTAAGGCGTAATTCATTCATTCATTCAACCCATCTGAGTAATTCATTTTTCCTGGTGTAATCGGATTGTATAGTTGCTGCTATAACATTTCATTCGAGCAAGACAGTTGCTAAGAATACTTAGTCAGGAGTAGGGATCATTAACAATCAAAAATTACACAACATAAGCTTGATTGCTTATTACAAAATGGTCTTTATAAGAAAAATGATATTACTTCATACCTTTTTACACTTAAAAATATATTAAAACAACAATACTTAACATAAATTTAAAAAACAATGCAATTTAAATTAGGTACATTGTAAGAAGAGAATTACTAAAAAACTAATTTATTTATCTGACCGCGAACGTACACAAGCTATTAATTTATTTAATGACATAATAGGTCATTGCAACAACTCACCGATAGACCCACTCCGCGTAGGCTCAGAGTGAAAAAATATGCGAAATCAGCGTGAACTTGTCACGCTCATTTCGCGGTGCAGCCAACAATTCAACATTACACAATAGAAACATTTTTTTTAATACCGACCTCTCGTCACATTGACAACCTCGTTTGATAACAATTTGTTACATGGCTGCAAGAAAGGTGACGAACTAAACATATTCACGGACCTTTCGTCTCAAGCTCGGATATAAATATTGAGTAACGGGCTTATCAAATTATAACAGTTGGAGAAGCAGTGCGCTCCACATCGTAAGATGGCAAACTTAGCTCTATATATTCTGCTGGCTGGCACAGCTGTGTCTGCGATACAAGTCGGCATTGCGCCTTCGGCTGCGACGAGCTACATATACAGAAGCGATAACAACGGGCCAGCGAAATACATCCAACTAGGAGCACCAGCCACTTACCACCCAGCTCATAATGCCTTTGCCGCACCCTTACCTTTGGCTGAACCCATAAAAGCTTTCGAAGCTTACGATCTCCATCCAGTACCCCTACCGTATGTAGCTGCTAAGCCTATAGTGGTTGAAGATGCAGAAGAAGACGACGATGATGATGACAGCGATGAGTCTTCTGAAGAACATGGAGGAGCTTATTTGGTAGGAGGTCATGGAGGTCACGGTCATGGTTTTGCCAAAGGTGGCGGCAGTGACTATGGAGAACAACATCACTCTGCCCATGGTGAGAAAGGCAGTAAGGGATATAACCGCCAAAATCATCACGCTAAAGGTGAATCAGGACATTATAACAAAGAACATCATGAAGGTCACTACGATGGAGCTAAGGGTGGCAAGAAAGGACATCATAATGAAGCCGCTGTTCATGGAAAACATCACGAATCTGGCGAAGGCTATAAAGGTGGAGACAAAGGTCATAAGCAACATTTCAGCAAAGGAGAAGACGTCACTGGATACCACAAAGTGTTCCACAAGGATGAATTCAAGAAAGATCATGACTTTTATGATGTTGCTGATAAGAGTGGACACTTTAACAAGCATGGATCACAGAAAGGACACCATGGATCAGAGAAAGGTGGTCACAAACAAGGAGGAAAACATAATTCAGCTTTCGATAAGGGTGGTTTCGGGAAAGCTGGATTCCATGCTAAAGGTCATATTGATGAAAGTGATCACGGTCATTCTGCTGAGGCAGGTAACGAAAGTCATTACGAAGAAGAAGCGGAGCATGGCAAGAAGGGTGGTAGCTCCCATCAGAAGGAATACGAGTTCGACGATGACGATGATTACGAAGATGATGACCACGAATGAATTGATCGTGCCTGATAATTGTAAATATTTGTTAAAATGTATTTAATTTTTTCGACTTCTTGTATTGTTAAGTTTGATATCGATAACTCTGTAAATATTTTTATATTGCATGCGAATAAACGATAATGATAAAAAAAAATTAGTTCGTCTTTACTTTAGTTCAAACGTAATATTACTAGCTTTTGCCCGCGGCTCCACCCGCGTAGATGTCGGTTATCGCGACCATACATAGCCTATGTCCTATCTCAAGGTCTAATCCACCCCTTTACCAAATTTCATCAAAATCGGTTCAATGGTTTAGTCGTGAAAGAGTAACATACAGACAGACATACAAACAGACAGAGTTACTTTCGCATTTATAATATTAGTATGGATGGATGTAGGTTATATACCGGATATATCATATCGGTTGTAAAAGGACGCTTCCGAAGCCGCAAGCCCCTAGTATATTAAATATTGGAGTACAAAAAAATTATTTGGACAAAATATGTTTTTTTTTTAATTTAAACATTTCGGGTGTATGGGGCCCCACCAGGATCTTCGGAGTCCAAGTCAACATCACCTGAGAGTCGGTACACCTAATGAAAGACGGAGAAGGCTCTGACAAGTGACAGGTTTTATTCTCTGGTTTGGAGAATCAGAAGACTGCCGTAAAAATCAACCAAACGAAATCATAGCAAAGAGAAATAGGAGACCGGCTGCTGGGTTTCAAAGTGTATGCTTTGCAACGATAATATTTTACTTACATACAATAGAATATTACCTACATAGCTGGTTGGCGTGTTGGCAACATTAGTAAAATTAAATCTGCAAAATCTCACTGGGCCCATAACCTGTTCAAAAGTTAAATAAGTTATGAAGGGTATTATTTAATACGTGATTCCTTGTTATTTTGTTCGCAAGTATTGCCAGACAAAAATATAGACAAAATGTCACTGTACATTACATGAATGCAACATATAATGAACTACCCTAAACCGTTGAGCCGATCAAAGCCTTCAATTTACATTAAAATCGGGATTATTTTTGGGGAATATGCCAAAATTTGAGAGGAATTCTGAGTTAGCCACCTGATTCCTCCCCGTTGGTTTGGTTCCGTACCTACTATTTCATCCACTCTTTAGAAATGATACAATGACTAATAAAATCGCGATTTATAAATAAGTAAACTGCAGCACACTGCAGTAAACGTGGAAGGTAAACCTTGGCTATACTTAATCAGTTTCCGTATTAATTAACCGTTAAAATCAATTTAAACATTACTCTCTGATTACTTAGCACGTTGCTAATCTAGTTAACTACTATTTTTAGATAAATTAATTCCTTTCAACCTTCAAAAAGTCACAAGTCTTAGTATTTGTGTATCTGTTTAAATGCCTAGATAAGTATGATGTACATGAAAGGGGACAGTGAAGTCTCCTGACAAACTGAATAAAGTTGATACCGTTTACTGCCACCAAATTAGTCGAACTGAATATTGAACAAAAAACTTGTTCGCTAAAACGCTCCTCCTTATTTTGAGTGAGCTTCCAGTCGCTAGAGTGCTCATTACAAGTAATTTATTACTACATACGTGACATATATTATCATGACAACAAGTGCAGTGCAGCGCATTTAAATATTTAGAGCTCGAGTTGTAGTTGAGTGTATAGTTACTGTATACTTCTGACAGGCGCATTCCATTTATTAATTTTCACATTTCCGTACGTTGCATAAATATAGGTACGTATAAAGCTGGGGTACTATTGCAGTCTTTGTGTACGATACCTCCAGATTAACATATTTCCACCATCAGGGACACTTGGGAATACCTACCCGCTATCAGCATCTGACGTATTCGTTTTTTACCTCCCTATTGCAAGAATGTTCATAATGTCTAAATGACGAGTAATTAAGTTGTAAGTACCTACCCATAAATACCTACATAATTTGATTCCTTCAAATGATAAAATATTTGCAGTGTTCTAGTTCAGACAAATATTAAAGCAGGCAGTGCCATTGTGGAGTTTAATAACAAAGACAGTGTGGTTGAAGGTTGTCAAATTACTTAACTTATTTTTCTATTCATTGAACTTCAATGTAAATAAAATGAAGATTTGAATAATACGAAGAACGTAATAATCGCTCATATACATCGACCTTGACCGATGCGAATCGTTGCACCGATTACGAATCCAATCAAGTGTAGCCTGAAACGATCAAACAACCATTCATATTAAAGAAAAAAGCATCCTTGCCTGTTAATTCCAACAAAAGGCTATATAAGCTTAACGGGTCTCATGTATGTCAGTGTCGCAACCTACTTCACTTGCGCAAGAGTTGACAAAAAATTAGGTCGTGATGCAAAAAAAAATATGTTTGGTTTTAACATTGACCGCCATCTACTCGCACATAGCTGACTCATCGCCTGTGAAATTGGGCACTCTTGATTTCAACAATCTTGATACTAACCTGTCTGAATTGGGGTATGAGAATGAAGAGGAAGACTATTCAGCATTATTTGATGATCCTGACGAAACATCAAAGTCAGCGAATGAAAATAGTAAGGAAAATGTGAAATCAAAATTAAATGTGAATACGTCTGGATATAAAAAGAAAAATACAGAGAAAAAAGGTGTTCAAAGTAAACACGATATCGGTGACATTAAAAAGTTTTTCAAAGCAGCAGGGGTGCATGATCAGGGATCCTATGATGATGCCGACGTATACGCGCTAGCTCAAGGTGTAGCAGCCGCAGGCAGTCGTACTGACGACAATGCAAGTAGGACTTACAAGAAAGGTACGAAAACAAGGGGATTTCATCGAGTGCATCACAAAGATGAGTATAAAAAGGATCAAGAATTCTACGAAGATGATGAAATTAATGGGACTGTCAAGAAAGTTGGTGCAAAAGCCATAGGTGTTAAATTAGGTGCTGGAGCAGACTTTAATAAAGGACATTTTCATCATGATCGTCAAAAAGGCATTTATGGCAAGCGCGGATATATAGACAAGGGATATTTAGACGCAGATATTAATGAATATTTAGATTCTCAAGGATTAGACGGCTCATTTACTAACAGTAGTTAAATAAGTATCTTTTAGCATTAGTTAACTTCAAAAAAATTACCAGTGTTTTAAGTAAGACTTCTCAGCCTTTTACAAATAAATTGTATTTCAGTAACTTAGGTCATTTTAATGGTCTAAGATCACTGGCTACATATTTTTACAACAAGTTTTATTTCATAACCAAAACCGTATTATACTAAAATCGAATACTCTTTAGTTTAAATTACGGTTCACGTCACTAGGACTAAAAGTATGACGTATGTCTATGATTTACAGCTTGTCAATTTCAGCTGTCATTGCCCACCTCTATAGTCTTTGCACCACTGCTGAACGAAGTTAAGTGTTTGTGTTAAATGGTTTTGAAACAAAGAGATTTATCCGAAATAAATGAGGCTCGGTAAAGATTTCCAGTTTAACAATACTCATGAGTACGGAAGAGACTCTATTGAATCTCGATTTCGACAAACCAAACACATTAATTACGCCGCCCGATGACGGTGTGGTATCCTTGTCGAGTAGTTCTGAAGAGATTTGTTTAGTGCCCGAGGTGGGATTCGAGGGCAACGTGGATTCACCAGGAGTAAACAGGGAGTCGCAGCCGCTGTTGGGCGGCCGTGGCGACTTCGAAGTATCATTCAATCATTTCCCAGGTGAGATAAAATAAGTCCTTGTACCGTCCCACTGAGTCATGGAGATATCATTATTAGCTATATGAAAATTGTTTGACCTTTGTTATATACACGTAATTTGACTGTTTCTTTTCTAAGCTGATAACTACACTTGTTTAACTTCATCAGACTATTGTAGGGCTTCCAAAGATATGGCTCTGTTAACAATATCAGTTATCAAAAAGTACTATCAACCTTAAAATCAGTTCTATATTACAGTTAATAATTATGTTTATGAAAACAAAGCGAAGCAAGCTATGTAATTCTATGTATAGTTGGTATAAACTGAAACAACTTCAGTCCGTTGGTTTTTAAAAATAATGTATACACATAAAATGTATGAATATAGCTGCAAGCATTTTTTCAGTGAAGTGTAACGACCGTGTGTAGTTACAGTGCTAATGTTTCTCTTTTGGTGAACAATGGGAGGTCCTTTCGATTGTAGTGAGTATATAATAATATAGTCAATAACCTCTTTAAACATATTGTAGTAAAACATATTTACCACGGTGATGATAATTTGCACTTACTGCCATCCATATGGTACCATTTCATTTCAGTATACAGTTATTTTTAAAAAACCTTTCATTTAAGTTTCACAGTTGTTTTTTTAATGAAACGTATGTTGTCTAATGCTGTGTAAACAAGTAGTATTGCAGTAATAACACTTATCTTTGATATACAGGGTGATAAAATTTTGCTTAATATGACTTCTGAAAATAGGTTGCGAAACTGTTGATTGTTCAACTGTGGTGAAGGCTGAATTTTAAAAAGGTGAACTGACAAGGCCTAGGTATGGTTTATTAACAAAACCGTTTAAAATTTTTCCATATGGAATCAAATGAAAACAGTTATTGTCAAACTCAGGCATTTACCTTATAGGTAACTGGAATGGTGGACAATTTAACTAGCTTTACCTATGATTAAGTCCAAAATGCAATAAATTGATGAAATAATGCCCATGGTGGAAGATCAAAATTAATCCATATGCTTCCTGTCAAGGTGGATTGGTGGTGGGTTCCGATTAAATATAGGTAGAAAGACGGTAGAAAAATGCACTGCTTAATTACGTGCGGAACCCATCCCTTACTAAATACGAGCCATTTAGCTTAGCTGGAGGGTTTGATGAAAATTTTTGGGGTTCCATACCCGTTAAAAAGAATGATATTAGTAAGACTTCACTCTTTGTTGCCACAATACCTCATGAACCGAGACTGCTAGCCAATTTTAAATATTTTGCAGTTGATTTATTTCTGTTGCAACTATAAAACATAACTCTGGACTCGCAATCTGCTGTTTTTCTAGTATATTGTTTCAAAACAGGGTTTTTTTATAATATTGTTACTGAATGTCACCATACATTACGAAAAATCTCTAAAAAAATATCCTATATCTATAATATACATGGTAATCAATGGTGCAATTTTGGTTGCATAATTTTACTTCCATTAAACTTTACGTTATAATATCATCACAGTTTATGCAATACTTCATTACTATATATTATCATAAGACCTCATTATGAAGTGAACCCAATAAAAAATTATGAGTTCTCATTCAAATAAATTTGTGGGAAATTATATATTAAATAGCTAAAACTGCCTTTGGATAATATAATAAGAGATAATCTAAAGGAAGTTCGAGAATAAGAAAAATGCTTATACTCTGATAGCAACAGAATCAATATTTGTAGCGAGCTTCATATCTGCTAGAGACAGATTTTGGATTGAGGTAGTCTTCAAAACAAATTTTAAAACGCAACTGAATATTTCTCAGTTTTCTATTAAATTTTACTAATTATTAATAAAATTGTTAAATATCTATATTACTTTTATATAATGATGTTTCTTAATGTCTTTTATTATCAGATTGACCTTTATGAATTGTAAAGGTTTCTCAGACATCTTCTAAATCAATCAATCTTTGACTTACTTTTTCGTAATGTTGTTTAATGACCTATCTGTACTATTGCAGTTACTTTTTTACTTAACACTGCAAGCTAGTTTGATACTAATCTACTCCTAATTTTTTATTCAGATATTGAGTTAATAGAATGAAGAGAATGGCTGGATAAGTATTCTTATTGAAGTTACACAACATTTCTTAGAAATGCGTAATTTATATGTCACACGTCTTCAAATTTATTAATGAATTCAAATGTAATCAAAAGCTGAACACAAGTTAAAAACCAGTTTGTTCCAAACATCAAAATGTCTCCTATCATTACTTCTGATAATTATCTGATGAATAAGTGATTAGTAACTGAACTAATGTCTTGATCACTCGCACCGAGTGGAGTAGCGAGACAGTATTAGTCGACCGCTTCTATTGCGTCGCGGTACTGAACGCCGCCGCTACGCAAGAGGTGCGGCTTCGATCCCCGCTCAGTGCAAATATTTGTATGCATGAATATGGGTATTTGCATTGGTCTGGGTGTTTTGTATGTATAATATGTTTGTATTTACAAAAAAAATCTAAGTATTTTTATCCGCATTGTAGATTCCATAACACAAGCTAGTTCAGCTATGCTTACTATGGGTCTTTTTCTATTATATTTTTTGTCATGTCATACTTAATTACTTACATTGTAGACTATAAACTGTGCGTGTCTAGAATTAAATGTTTTTTCTTTCTTTCTTTCTTTGTTCTTTCATGCGAAAAATCCCCACGGATACCACCCCCACGGATACCACACCCACGGAGCCGATGGAGGTGGTTATGTCGGACTCGAACCGACTAAAACGCATGCCGTCTTTGGTTGCCGGTGGTGAGATTGCCGAAAGCATATTTCTCGCACCACGGCGGACCCAGGACGATCTCCCTGAGGTGCCCCCTTCGGGTTGTAGGGACCTACCATAGCGAGCGTGGGCCGAATGGACTGTCTCGCCACACCACTCGGTACATGTGATCGAGGCATAAGTGTTTGTGCTATTATTGAGTTCGTAATTTAATTATCGGTGATGTAATTGGTGAGATTGGAAACCTTAACCTCACGCTCACGTGCGAATGCGAGTTGTTGTAACAATTACTTAGTATTTACTGCCCCTTGCTTACTTTCAATGCGTTAAGTAAACCTAAAGCGATAATTAATTCCAATATAGTAACACTTAAAGGGTGCTGGCGCTTTTTTTTCGAGCGGAAATCGCCACGGATACCCCCCACAGACCAGCTTGGGCCGATACGCTCAATATATACCACTAAAAATACACACCGTCCCGGGCCTCAGTTACTGTGGTGCAGGTGACCCCATAAGAGATTTCCCTCAAAGCAGAGGTACGACGACTGGTCGGCTGTGGGATGGTCCCCCGCCGCGCTGGCCTGATTCTACTGGTATGACAGGCGCCCTTACCTGTCACCCTCCAAGTCCGCGCTCGGGGAACTTGCCCGTCCATTTGCCCGATCTCCGGTGTGCCTTCTGCTAATCCGAGTCACATGCTTCCAAACAACCCTCAACAGAGCCGAGTGCATTCTCTACCACGGGAGAATGAACCGTCTCCGTTGCTCAGATAATCCCTGACAAAGCATCCCAAAACCGCATAGTTTTTGGTCAATTTGACATCTAAACATTATTATTCAGCCATTTTTAATCTAGCAACAGCAGAATCGGCACTATTGTGTTTGTTATCACAATGCTTAACAGTTAACACGTATAGACATGCGGGCGTACAGTACATTAACGCGCAGATAGTGCCTGCTGTTATATGTTTATCACTTTGCCAACATAACCCATTTCTATGCTAATTACAAGGGCTACAACTGGTAATATGTGGATAGTAACTACTACAATTTTGTGACACTAGAATCTGACTCGTGATTACCTGCAGAGGGTTATGGAAAACACCGTAGCTAATTATTAAAAAAAAAAGTACAAGTATCACCACCCCATCTCTTACGATACCGACAGTGGTCCACGGAGGCGTACAGACGCGTATTCGTCATTATACGTTTGGTGTACGCTTGCTTGCTGCTTCCATACATAACAATGTAACTGTTGACGGAGCGTCAGCGTCGCGCTCGCGTAGCTGCATGCAAACTTCACGACGAGCGACGCCTGGCGTACCGCATGTTATACGCCCAGGCGCCAGACTTTTAGGGATGGCCCTGAGTCAGCCGTGTTGTGAGGGGTATGTCGAAGACAACCTCACATCCGGCCTAGCACTACGACCCGTAGTCGCCGTGCGGTTTTAGTCGGTTCGTGTCCAACATCTCCCCTTCCGGCTCCGGCGAGGGAGGTATCCGAGAGGATCCACACGCGTGCGGTTTTAGTCGGTTCGTGTCCAACATCTCCCCTTCCGGCTCCAGCGAGGGAGGTATCCGAGAGGATCCACACGCGTGCGGTTCTAGTCGGTTCGTGTCCAACATCTCCCGTTCCGGCTCCGGCGAGGGAGGTATCCGAGAGGATCCACACGAAAATAAAAAGTTGTTTGTAGAACACAAACGATTTCCTACGGAATAAAAGTAATGAAATAAAACATAAAAAAAGAAAGATTAAAATAATCACTATCTACATGCGTATATTTGTTTTGTTAGCTTATCTTTTGTTGCGAGTTGTACGTCGCGTTTGTCTACGTCTGTGTATCGCTGCGTCATTGTCCTATCAACATGAATCACATACGCATTTGAATCCAATGAACTGAAGCGTCACATTAGGCGTAATATGGCCATATTGCTCATCCATTTGAAAAGTATTTACGTCTACGTATGACATACCTGCCTTAAAAAGTACCGTTACGTTTGTACTGAATCCTATGTTTCTATCTGATACCATTGTAATAAAAAAGCACGGCGCACACGAATAATTTATTTTTCTATATTGTCGTGATTTTGCAATTTCAGTGCAAGCTTAGCCAAGAATCTTATCCTAATTATTTTGGGTTGTATAGATAAAATATACTATGTCAAATTCGATAAAGAATGTTTACAAACAAATTAATTGAAATTGCCTTACATACTATAATGCATAAGTTTATTGCCTTCTAGAGTGGGACCGAAGACCTAGCATAGTGTGGATGTTATGTTCATCCCTGCCTACCGCTTCATAGTTATACAAGCGTGAGTGTATAAAAAAGTCGAACTTGTTTTAACACATGACCCGCATGATTTCATGCACTTACGGTGAACTATGAATGCTTGCATCACTCGATGACAGTCTACAGAAAGGAAGGTAAAGTTTCACACTGTCCTCTCCATTTTCTCTTCTCTTCTCTTCTCTGATTAAACTACTCTTGTTGCGAACTCCAGGTTTCTCTTGTTACTCAGCACAGCGTAATATATTGTATAATGTTGCTAGCTGTTTCCCGCTGCTTCGCCCGCGTGGATGTCACTTATCGCTAAATTAAGATGTAAGCTATCCTATCTTTCAAGTTGGATCAAACTGCACACGGTGTGCAAAGATCAAAATCGATTAAGTAGTTAAGGAGTCCATCGCGGATAGGGTTACCATTTAGGAATTTGAAAAGTCCTGACAAAAAGCCGGACATTGCGATAAAAATCCGGACATTTTTTTTTGTCGTGCGGAAATCCCCTCGGATACCCCCCTGTCGGAGCCGGAAGGGGAGGTTATGTTGGACTCGAACCGACTAAAACCGCACGCCGACTGTGGGTCGTAGTGCTAGGCCGGAGATGAGGTTGTCATCGACATACCCCTCGCACCCC
Source organism: Eilema sororculum (assembly GCA_914829495.1). Classification (NCBI taxonomy): domain Eukaryota; kingdom Metazoa; phylum Arthropoda; class Insecta; order Lepidoptera; family Erebidae; genus Eilema; species Eilema sororculum. The sequence goes on from OU618556.1 coordinate 4,236,488, forward strand.
GGCTGACCCAAGGCCATCTCTTACGGTCTAGCCCTCCTCGGGAGGGGAGACAACGGTGTCCCCGACTCGCCCTCGGAATGAGGAGGCGCGCTTCTTAGCGCGCCGTAATCCGGACACTTGCAATGGCATGGTATTGCTCGGGACATATACATCTTGAACATAATGTGCTCTAAACGCGCATTACACGTTTCTTGGGTGTCTTTTCAGGATAGCACGGGGTGCTACTGCGGTAGACGAGTTCAAATTCACAAAACATAAATTATAAAAATACAATCCGCGCGCACCAGGGTTTCATTATTTGTCACGCAATTTAGGTCCAAGATACGTGTCCCAATCCCAAAATATAGGCATGATATTTACGAGACAAATAAGGCCCTGGCACCCGTGGATTGTTTGCTAGTAATAATATATGCTTGGTGAATTTGAGCTCGTCCATAGCAGTAGCACCCCGTGTTATCCTCAAAAGACACCCCAGAACCATGTACCGTGCGTATAGAGCACATTTTTAGGTTCAGTCCTAAGGCCAGTCCCTGGGGCAGGTGGCTCATTCATATTAAAGTCATCATCATAAATGTATATACAAACCCATCTATATGACAGTATAATATACACAATATACTACATTTGACACGCCCAACTGATCACTAAAATAATAAAAATCATTGCTAATGATACAACCTTAAAATATGAGTTGAGAAGATTTCTAAAAGATAACTTTAAATGAACCTGGGTACTCAGGACCTCCGGATGAACCTGGATAAAACCAAGGTCATGTTCAGCGAGCACGTTGACCTGCAGCCGATTGCTGTGAACGGAAACTCCCCTCGAGATTGTTTCGGAGTATTTATACCTAGGGCAGATGCTCCAACTAGGGAGAAACAACTTTGAGGGTGAGGCTAAAAGAAGAATACAGTTGGGCTGGGCTGCATTTGGAAAGCTTCGTCAGGTATTCTCATCGCCCATCCCACAATGTCTTAAGACAAAAGTCTATAACCAGTGCGTTCTACCTGTAATGACATACGGAGCCGAGACGTGGACACTTACGATACGGTTGGTCCACCAATTCAAGGTCGCTCAGCGTGCTATGGAAAGAGCTATGGTCATTTTCGGTATATCTCTGAGAGATCGAATCCGGAACGAAGTAATTCGGCAGAGAACTAAAGTTATCGACATAGCTCAACGAATTAGCAAGCTGAAGTGGCAGTGGGCTGGCCATAGCTGCCGTACGACCGATAACCGTTGGGGTAAACGAGTCCTTGAGTGGAGACCGGGAACCGGCAAACGTAGTGTGGGGCGCCCTGCGACTAGATGGAGCGCCGATATACGCAGAGTGGCTGGTGGGGAGTGGAGGAGGACAGCCGAAGACCGGGCTAAGTGGCGTGTCATGGGAAAGGCCTATGTCCAGCAATGGGCTGCCGCGGGCTGATGATGATGGTGATGGGTACTCAGTAAAGTATCTAGTGTTGAAAAGTATGAATTAAGTTTGATTTCTTTTTCAAGAAATTATTTTAGACTATGAATACTAGTTGGTTTGCAAGAAGATTTATTGTTTGATCCTTATGTAGATTATTAAAGAAGATTTTATATTTTGATTATAGATAAAGGACAGGTTAAGTAATAAAGATTAAAGACTTTTTTGATATTACATAGTAGGTATGTAATTTTCTTTCTCATATTCAATCTAATTGAAAAAAATCCGGACAAGTTAGGGAGCCGGACAAAGTCCGGACAAGTGTCGAAAAGTCCGGACATGTCCGGATTAATCCGGACGGATGGTAACCCTAATCGCGGACAAACAACGTGACACGTAATGTATATTGTAAATAAGAAGATACAGCAAGCATTCATGTAGTCAATAAGCGAAAGAGGATCAGCAACGAAAAACGAAAAAGAAAAATATGTCGATTGTTACTTTACGCCCCGTACCTGCGTGCACCGGTCAATATGCAGCTTAGAATTCCAAAAAAAAAACTGCTCACAACTGAAGTCGTATTGTTCACATCGGTTACAAATGTTGCAATATGACCCCAAAGTAATTGCAGCTTGCAGCGTGCAAATTCTCCCCACTTTTGAATGTGAGGCTGCAATATCCTTTAAAGTCGGAACAATCGACAATTCCACTCATGACTAACCCGTACGCTCCATATTTACAGATTTACATTAAAAAATATACGTCTCGATGTGTTGTAAGGTTTCCAAGCTGCTGACGTAATAACCCTGCGTCTTACTCATGTATTTTATACGGTGCTACCTAAGATTTATACGTTATATTAGTTTCCTTCTTACCTATAAATAGGTTACACAGAATCGATGTAAGCTAAGGAAATATGTGTAATTTCTATTTACAAAATAGAGTATTTTAGTCTGGGTAAGACCCGACCTTTTTTAAAATCGTTATAAGCAGAGCATAACAATGTTGTGTTTTTATAAATATGACGCCTCACCTTTTCATCTAATTTCTGCACACCTAAGCCAAATTATTGGCTTATGTGTGTGTATATTTCAGCAAAAAAATTGTTAAATTATGGCGTTGACCCATTATGTATAAGGATTTATTTCTACAAGAGTATACAACTATTGAATATTGAATATAATATATTTTTTTATAAATTTATGGTTGTATTTTTGGGTTTTCAATCACCGAAAAGCAGTTATTCTCTATATACACCCAATATGTTCAGGGGTTCATGCATGATTTATTTGACTAAAATTAGAAGAAAAGTTATTACTGTCGTCATCTCAAATAAATATGTGCGATTTTATGTAGTAAGAATAAATATTATTGCGTACAACATTTTAGTATGTCGTAACTTTGAAATTTATTCGTGCAGAATGTCTAATAGAATCGATAAAACGGTACAATTTATACCAAAGTAAATAGTTAAACCAGATGGGTACGAGACGAAAAGCAAGAGACCATTATATGCAAACATATTCTTGGGCTTAAAAGTAACCTATACGCCTTGAATATAACTTGAATAACAAACCTCTTCACAAACTTCACATTTATAATACTAGCTTTTCTCCGCGGCTCCGCCCGCGTGGATGTCGGTTATCGCGACCAAACATAACCTATGTCTCTTCTCAAGGTCTAACCTATCCCTATACCAAATTTCATCAAAATCGGTTCAGTGGTTTAGGCGTGAAAGCATAACATACAGACAGACAGACAGACAGAGTTACTTTCGCATTTATAATATTAAGTATGGATTTGGTAGGATAGTTGGTGTTAAATTATCCATACAAACTCGTGCGAGTTAACATGGCACCTGGCTCGGGGCTTTGCGCGGGGGAGCGGGAGGCGTGTACGCGGACGCTACTAGCCTCGCACGGCGAGAGCGGGGTCGCGCGCGGGGAAGCGGGAGGAGGGTGTCTTCGAGGCAGGTGCCATGTTAACTCGCACGAGCTATACTAATATAAATATAGTAAGAACGTAACTTTGTCTGTCTGTATGTTATGCTTTCACGCCTAAACCACTGAACCGATTTTGATGAAATTTGGTACAAGGGTAGATTAGACTTTGAGAAAGGACATAATGCTATGTTTAGTCGCAATAATCGACTTCCACGCGGGCGGAGCCGCGGTCATAAGCTAGTTGGAGGTATTTAAAAACAAACTTGAGTGTTGATAAATTAACAATTCGAATTTGAACCTATTTTTTATCGTGTTTGGTGTGTTTTTTTGATAATGGATGTAAAAACTATTGAACGCATTTCGGTGCGGGTTTTTTATGAAGTCTTGATCAGACTTAAAATCTGTCCCATGTTTGATTGTAGTTAGTTGTGTAGGATCTAAGAGCGGTCGGAGCTGCGGGCAATGAATAGCGCTGCCGAATGAATACATATTAAAACTAGCTGTTTTAATACAAGTTCATTTGGCAGCGGTATAGGCCGTGCCAGATCGATCGAGAATAAAGTTTGCAGTAAACTTTTGACAGTAGAAACAAATTTTACGTTTAAAAGTAGCGACACGTGGCGCTGCAGTCAGTTTCGCTACAGTATGAAAAATTTTTACAACCCTGTAACCGGTCGAAACTGGTCGCAAGGTCAATTCAGTCAACAAACTTTATTCTCAATCCGTTTGGCACGAGGAATAGTAATTTATGAGTCATACTAGCTTTTGCCCGCGGCTCCGCCCGCGTGGATGTCGGTTATCGCGACCAAACATAGCCTATGTCCTTTCTCAAGGTGTTAGACCTTGAGAAAGGATATGTCCTTTGGGCCTTTGCCTATGGGCTATCCCTATACCAAATTTCATCAAAATCGGTTCAGTGGTTTAGGCGTGAAAGCGTAACAGACAGACAGACAGAGTTACTTTCGCATTTATAATATTAGTATGGATTGCTCCCAATTCTGTTGTTACTTGTTACATCTCTAAACTTAAATTTCTCTAAAAAAATCTAATTGCATCTCTTTCTTTCATGATCAGATAAAAAAGGACAGATGATTTTATTTAAGTAAGACCTGTCAAATTAAGACAGCGCATTGTTGGTGCGTAGTAAGTTAAGTCGCATGTAGATGTCGACTAAAATTGAAGGGTACCGTCAGGGCGCCGACTTAATTTAACAGTTGTTCACTAAAATAAATCATCTGTCCTTTTCTATCTGATAATGAAAGAAACAGATGCAATTAGAAAAATTTAGAGAATTTTGAGTTTAGAGATGTAACAACAGAATTAGCGGCATTGTATCCGCCCCCCTTAGAGAACTGGGTTGAGGACTAGAGGCGAGCTTGAGACCTTATCCCACAAGATAATATCGCTCGCACACATTTTGAGTATGAATAGTCCGTAGTCTTTTCAGGGGCGTTACAAATATTTGATTATCCGTTATTTCAGTATATTTTGTAATCAATTGTATGACTCACTTCATTCAGTTTCCTTATTGAATCACCTAAAATTGTTTTTTTTTTAATTGTAAGTCTTATTTTTTGTGAGTCATCTTTTGATTTTAATGCGAGCAATACTGAACCTAGACTGTTGCGTTCCGTTATTGTCAATCAATAAAACAAACAGCGCTAATGACTTATGTCTTTATCAAACCACTAGTGATCAATTGATGTTCGTCCCACTTTGGAATTGATGAAATTTAATTAATTTAGGGCACTAACGTTCATTGTAACTGTTGTGGGTATTCTACCATTGATCGCCTAGCTTGGTATAACAATCTATGACAAAGAAAGAACATTAGCTCGACCTACATTTGACAGCTGCATACATTTGACAGTTGCGTACATTTGACAGCTGTATACATTTGACAGCTACGTATATTTGACAGCTGCGTACATTTGACAGCTGTTATTGATAGTGGCGCAATCTGTAAAATGTAATCATTGCGGGTTTCGGGTGCTTCTGACTTCTGACCAACCCTGATTTGAATACATCACCAATATAGCCGGTGTAGTATTAGTTTTAGGTAATTTTAAATTGCGATGCAATTTTAATGTGTTAACCTAGTCCGGAACATTTATTATTTGAGTCCCAAACTAGATAAAACATACCATAAGAACGTTAATTTAAAGTCCAAAATACATGCAAGAGATGTGAGTCCTTCTCGATGTGAACAATACACGCAATTACGAAATTTTCAGGATGTTAACGATAAAAATAAATTAGTCACTATATAGCTATAAAAACGTTGAACATACCAAGAAAGTCTGAAATGTCGAGGTCGGAACGAATTTCATTAAAGTAAATATTGTTTTCGTTTTCTTTCTTTATTATAAAGTTCTTGGCTCACAAAAAAGTTCCCTTTAACTTTGGAGATCCAAGCGGCAAAAACGTCGGAATAAATTTATCGTAAGGCCGCGTCCTGGACGACGGCGGCTAGAGCGGGCGGCGCGGGCGACGGCACCCGCGTCTTTATCAAAGTCGTACATTTGTGTGAAGCTGTTCTCGATGACAGCGGTGCGGGCGGCGCGGCGTGGCGAAGGAAACCGCGCACACCGCCCGCACCGCCCGCTCCGCCCGCCGTCGTCCAGGACGCGGCCACGCGGCCTAATAGGGACGTGAGCGGAGCAGGAGAACGTGAGTTCAACACCTGGTAACTCTCTAGTCTCTTGATAGTACGCTCCTTTGCCAAAGTACATTTCTGTGTTAATTACGCATCGAACACATGGCTCTTGTATTCGGTTTCGGAAATTAACTTAGGGATGTACAGTCACCATCAGTAAGGGCGAAGGCACACGATGCGTTGCGGCGCCGCGCCGCAAAAATTTCGACCTATCGGCGGGCACACGTGCGGTGCGTGTGCCCGCCGATTGGTCGAAATGATCTAAATAGTAAATACCTTGTAAACGTATTGTTGTGATATTTGGTACACACCTTTAGTTTCGACAATAATACAATTTAATCAATACAACAGTTTGATTTGCTCTTAATACCTTAGTTTTAAGATCATTTTGAGACTTTGTGGTCAAGATATTTCTGACGCTGACTGTATATACATATACAAATACTAGCTTTTGCCCGCGGCTCCGCCCGCGTGGATGTCGGTTATCGCGACCAAATATAGCCTATGTGTTAATCTAGCTAGGGTGACAGCTAACTCCATAACAAATCCAGCCATTTAGGCTTGAAAGAGGAACAAACCTTCATTCATCCATACTTAAAAATTTTCCCGTTTATAATATTAGTAGGAAGTAGGATATTTCTTAAGTTACACCTACCAAACAGACAGGCTTACCTCTTGAGATTAGAAAGTCAGAAGTTTGCTAAATTTTGATCAGGCCGTTCTTGCACTCGGCCAGATATACATAACCTTCAAAATTGTTTCTATATCTAGTCTGTTGTATATCAGATAAGCCAAACACGTAGTGGGTGTTAATATTAATCGATGTACATACACATAATATATTCATTATTTATATTTGTACCAAGCATGTATGTATAGATAACATCGTCTTTGCGAATCTCATTTCAATAACTGATAAGTCGCGTAGAAGATCCAGTACAATTTCAATGTCTTACAAGCATGTTGTGTATCGCTAACCTGACCTGCAAGCAATTTACGGCTTTTCTCATCATCGTCATCATCATCCGACATATTCTGCTGGTTCCATACAAAACTTTGAAGCCCGACTCCTAGCTTTCCGACCAGAAGAACTCGGTTGAGTCTCAATTTCGAGCACGAAACGAGTTCGCTACATTACGCACAATACTCTTCAGCTTTCGCTCACATTAAATTTCACTTTAGATTTTAATGTGAGAACTAAATGCCCGGTGCTCGGTGGTGGTATGAGTTTTTTCTAAGAAATACCGATTTCAGCCAACGAAATAATCCCATGGTTCAAACCATTTTTATTGGGATTAATACCACACTCACTTCTACCCTCAGTGGTTCCTGTTAAACCACCTCTGGGAGTGGCGAAGAACTCGGATTTCATAAGTGAAAATATTGCGTTCAAGTTCTACTAAACGTTGACGTCCATTCCCTATATTTCAAAAAAAAAACATTACCCTCCATCCTTCAGCAGTCGGGTAAAAAGCACAACGAAACATTTGTTTTGTCAACTATAGCAAAATTAATGCCTATTTATAAACAAAGAACTCTCCTATGTGAACTGGGTGATATTATCATTAAGCTCAAGTAATGTGCACTTGCACTTCACGGATGGTACGTAGTGAAAGTGTTGTGTTAGCCTTCCCACCGGCAGCGGCCGAGAGCGAACCAGCAAACAGTTTCAGTACAAACATTTACACAATATTTTTGAGTCATCTTCACTATTTAAATGGTCAGTTTAACTGTGGTCGTTCTGGGATGTAGTCATAGTGGACGGTGGTCATTACTCATTTTGTAAAGTGGTTCTTGTGCGTCGTAGGCGGCCGTTCTTCCACACACTGACCAATTTTACTGTGATCGTTTTGGAGTAGTCATAGTAGAAGGTGGTCATCACTCATTTTACAAAGTAGTTCTTGTGTGTCGAAGGGGCCCCCTTTATAACGTATTGCCGCACTACTGGTTAGTTTGGTTAGTTCTGGATCTTAGTCATAGTAGGAGGTGGTCATTTTGCAAAGAGGTTCTTGTGCCACTGGAGTCCCTACTGCCGCGCTAGTAATAGCATCAGCAGCAACAGCAGCAAATACATCACTCACTTCAGTTAAATTTTATCCTTACTAGACGAGTGATAAAACTTCGTACACGTCTCGTAATAAACTTTCTCGTGATAAAAGGCATTCTTCTTCATTACTTCAGAACATATTATCAGTCAGCGAGGTCGTCTAGCTACCTTTGAAGGAAGTTAAATATCTAATGACGTCCAACCTATAGTGTTTCCACTAGCGAAATTAGTCAATATAATGAATATATACGAGTAATTCCTTCCGTGTAATTACTGACCGATGAGGCACAGATTGAGTTCATATTCACAATATATTAGTTTAATAAAAAATCTTGATAACCTTAGGGTGAAACAGCAATGATAATACTTATAAATTGGACTTACTTGTGCGTTCGTTCCACCGGAAATCTTGATGTAGGCCATCTCGATGACACCGTTGTCCCCCCTCCCGAAGGCCAGACCGTAAGGGATGGCCCTGGGTCAGCCGGGGTGCGAGGGATATATCGAAGACAGCCTCAACTCTGGCCTAGCACCACGACCCTCAGTCGGCGTGCGTTTCAGTCGTTGCGAGTCCGACATAACCTCCCCTTCCGGCTCCGGCGGGGGAGGTATCCGAGGGGAATTCCGCACGAAAAAAAACTCATCATTCTCTGTACCTTTGCCCCACTCAGTTGAAGTTGGCTTTACAGTCTGTTATGCCGCTGAACTTCGATAGTTTCCGTGAAGCGACTGCCATCTGACATTCACAGCAATTGGTGATATCAAGTTCTGCAGTTAGACTAATCGGAGTTTTGAGGGCTCCAGCTATCCCATACGACTGCCATAGATCATAGATGTTCCTATAGCTACCGGGAACGACGGCCTAACATGCTCTCCGAAGCACGACCAGACCAAAACAAATAGCCATATTCACACATTACCTACACACTACCTACATAGTACACTAACTTGTATCATTTGTTGTGCAGATGACCCGCAGTTCAGCGAGCTGGTATGGCAAGCGGAGGTGGCAATCGACAATGGCATCTTTCCAGAGAGGATATACCAGGGGTCCAGCGGTTCTTACTTCGTCAAGAACCCTGGTTCGGTGAGTCAACTACTTGTTTATTAATCTCGATATTGAAATATTATTTCATTATGTTGAAAGCCAATGTACAATGTTTAAGTCGTCGAACCATGATGGATGATTCATGAAAAACGTAAATACAAAATCTATTATGTTATGTTATGTAGGTAATGTACCTCATGAAGTTTCATAAAAAATATAAATTCTTTATGGTAGCTTTTTTAACCATCCGCAAGCCATGATATGTACATTAATGTTTAGGGGAATTTAATCACATGGATAAATTTAAAATGGCGATAAAACTAGAATATTTTCTAATCAGTACGTACGTACGCAGTAGTCTTAGCGTCTAAGCTTAAAGCACTAGAAACTGGTATGACATGAAAGGAATAAGTAGCAGAACCTCGCGGCAACCATAAGGTTGTTTCCTCTTAACAAAAAGAGGAAGGAATTAAGTATAATTAATAAAATAGGATAAAGTAAAGCCAACAAGACGAGAGAAAAAAGGTAAACAAAGCGACCATTACTGAGTTACGTTGCGATAACAAGCGATCATTTTCTCTATCCTTGTCACACATGTCACACGTACGCAGAAATGCCCGAGCGACAGCTGTCGTTGTGTGTTTCATATTACAGGAAAGCTGACAGCACAGAGCGGTTCTAAACTGTCAGATCCGCCATCTTATGAGCAATTGTCAAATAAAAATGTTTGGCACCGCTGAAACTTTGTTTACCATTTTTCTCTCGCTTCATTGGCTTTTTTTAGCCAACTACTAAGTAATACTGAGAGGACCAAACAAACAAACTAACCCTTTAACTTTATAATATTGGTAGTTGTTAGTACAGATTACAACGCTAACCTTCAACTAAGACCTCGTTCTCATATGGAGGTCATATGTTTGTGTACTATTCGCTCTGAACGCTCAAGACTGGCCCCGTATGTTTTGCATATGGTTCTATGTTAGTTCTAGAACGAAATTGAGCGTAGATTATTTGATATCTGTTCCGGGGTTGATCGAGATTTGAGCTTGTCTCCTTCTTTTGGTAAAACAGATACATTTTTACAATCTATTGTCTCTTACCCGACTATCAAAGAAATAAATGTTACGAAATTTACATTTAAAAATGACTACCTTTCAAAATAGGAAAAATAAAATCAGAGTATTCCCTCTCGGTCGCTCTTCGATCGCGAGTTCAAATCCCGTGCTGTGTGTTGACTTTTGCGGATCTTGATTGAATTGACTGAATGATTTTGTCAAAACACTGAATTGTTTTGACAAAATCATTCATAATATAAAATTAAAAATTTAAAAACCTCCGTCACTCCCATCCCCACGTCAACCCCCATAACTTTTAAACGGCTCAACCGATTTTCATCAAGCGTTCTAGATTCCATAACACAAGCTAGTTAAGCTTACCATGGGTCTAGATAGCGTTGTTTTGAATTTTGTGAAATATTTATTCATTATTTATTTATCTACTGGTAAAATGTAACTATCTACTGAATACTATAATCGATTTCAACCCGCCACAGAAATTGATAGTATAACCACATATAAATTAAAAACGTGATTAGTGTGATTACAAATGAGACAGCCCTGAATCCTTAGTACCGAGTAACATGTATGGGCGTACCGAGTAATACCCCGTCCCCCACCACTCCCCTCCCCCCGCGCGATTGCTCTGTCTAGGCGGCTTCGTTGACAGACGAATGTAGTATGAATCGTTAGACTGTAATATAACTATCAGTTTACTAATGACCGATTAGCGAACTCTGTTGAACTAGTGAAGCTTTAATTTTAGAAGGCACTTTTATTTTTCTTCTTGGTGTACTGAAGTCATTCATGTTTATCCTCTTACAGAAAATAATTGGCGTATTCAAGCCAAAGGACGAGGAACCTTACGGCAGATTGAACCCGAAATGGACCAAATGGATGCACAAGCTATGCTGCCCATGTTGCTTCGGACGCTCCTGCCTGATCCCCAACCAGGGGTACCTGAGCGAGGCCGGCGCTAGTCTCGTCGACTCTAAGATTGGACTCAAGATTGTGCCCAAAACTAGGGTAAGTTACCACTGTTAAATAAGTACCTAATAAATGAGGAGTGCCCTCTATCCCACGTAATATGGGACGAGCCTATTGCCGTCAGCAATATGCTCGTCCCATATTTTCGATTTTTTCGAGTCGTAACGTGAATAGACAGTGGATTTCAATTTGTTAAGATAAAAGGTTTTTAGACTGGCGTAAAAGTAAGCCAATGTAAATTTGTCGGTTAATACGAACGCGCGTAGTAACGGTGCGATTTTTCGAGCAACATTAGGTCCCTGTAAAAAAACACTTCATTCAACCATCAGTCACCGCATTAGACGATAGGTTAATTCGTCAATTACCGCCGTGACTGTGGCAAAAATCACAACTTACCATGTGCTAATCTTTTTATAGAACCACTAGTTGACCCATCACAACTACACACAGGATTATTTCGTTAAAAATGTTCCTTAACCTATAATAATATCCTTTAGATTTATTTCATATTATATTAAACTGCAGGTACTGGGCCCTGGTTGTTGTAGCTCAGTGGTAAGAGCATTCACTCTATTCAAGGGGGATTGGTCGCGGAATCAACTCCCATCTGAGCATTTCACTTTTTCTAAACCGATTACGAGTAAAAGTGTATTGGAAAATTTCGAGTTCTAGATATTCTTCGACGTAGAAAATTGATAATTAGGTAATCTTATCTAAATCTTTAAAGACAGTCTGTTAGATTGTCTTGTACCGCCATTATATTCTACATATAATTGCTTTGACGTAATCGTAACGATTAAAGAAATCAATGTTTATTTAGTTCATCTTGCTCATGAGTACAGTTGCTCCCAGAAATAGCTTAACACATTTCAAGTTAGAGATCACTTTAGCTCTAAAACCTTGAAAAAATTCTAAACAAAATATGAAATAATGTATGAAACCGGTCCTCTGAAGATTTATAAAACACAAATATAATAATTTTGTTTGTTTTCAATGTTATCATTGTCATCCTCCTTCCGTTAATCCATTCCGTGAATCGTTCAATAATGCAATCAAACATACCTAGTTTAATCAAACTTAGGTGAATGAAACAGTAGTCGAATCGTCCAATATGCGATTTAAACGTTAGGTTGTATCAACCGTAGTTTAGTCGACCGTAGTTGAAATGAACTTCGGCTAATTGATACGTAAAGACAAATATTTTGTTTGCGTTCAGCACATTTGCACTCTTTATTGTTAGTACAGTGAGCGTCAGAAATATCTTGACTACAAAGTCTCAAAATGATCTTAAAACTAGTGTATTAAAATCAAATCAAACTGTTTTATTGATTTAAATTCTATTGTCCGAACTAAGTGTGTACCAAATTTCAAAATAATCCGTGAGCAGAAAGCTATAGGAAAAAGGAATCAAGTTCATTTTGAGCACTTTGTTTATAAAGATCGATCTGTTGCTGACTGTACATGTAGACTAGTCAGTATTGATACAGTTGGAAAGAATACTAAAATGTTTTCCAAATATGTGTGACCCGCCATAACAACGCTTCGACGTGTATTCGTTCGCGTTATTATAACATGACATGACACATGAAATAACGCGGTTAGACAATATTTTGCGTTTTATTAAGTTAAAAGAAAGAAAGAAAAATATTTTAATTCAAACAAAACGAGATATAGAATGAAAAGAAAAAAGAAAGTCATGTATAATCACCATGTGGATACCTGAAGGGTCGGTCTCCACGGCGGCGGCGTGTTAAGAAACGCGCCTCCTCATTCCGAGGAGGGCCAGACCATAAGGGACGGCCCTTGGTCAGCCGGGGTGATATGTCAAAGACAACCCCACCTAAGGCCTAGTACTACGACCCTCAGTCAGCGCGTGGTTTTAATCGGTTCGAGTCCGACATAACCTCCCCTCCCGGCTCCGGCGGGGGAGGCATCCGTGGGGATTTCCGCACGAAATAATCATAAAAGGTGTACCCCATTTAGTACACTACCGGCCAAGTAAAACTCAGATAGATGGGATCACAAGAATACTTGCAAGGAATATGTCTAACAACTTCACCTACGACTTTACACTTTGAGCCACAGATGGCGTGCGTTTTAGTCGGTTCTAGTCCGATCTGACCTCCCCTACGCTCCGGCTGTATATCCGAGGGGATTTTCCGGACGACGGACGGGGGCGGTGGATATCTGAGGGGATTTTCCGCACGAAAAATGGGTATCACGAGAGTTGAGTGCTCTGGTTTCTATTAAAAAATAAATCAATATAATATCGCGTAAAGTGATACATCGGTTCCGTATCACAATATCTAAAGTCACTTTAACTATTTTCAAGACAACTACGGTTGATTCACATATTGTCATAACGCATATTGGTCGACTCGAATGTTGAATGTTGAATAAACTAAAATTATTTGAACTAACGGACGATTAATATAATATTCATTTAATATAATGTTCTTTTAAGATATTGTACATGTTGACTATGTTTGAAATACCTAATGGTCGATTCGCCTACGTTTTATTTATACTACGCGCAGGATTAATTCTAAAGTGGTGGGTAGTTAAAATTTAAAATAAAAATGTACTGTTATTATTTCAGGCACAATATTAACACTAAAATTATGTGACAGAAATTTACATTGTTGCAAAACCGACTTCACGTAGTCTTGTCTGCCCTACCCCTAGAGTGTAATTTAAGCCCGCGAAGGCGCGGAGGGGCGAGGCGGCCCGCGAGCTGAGGAGCAGGTAGTGATCGTCAGATCTATCTGCGACGATAAGGTCGCGTGGGACCGCCGGAGCCCCGCAGCGCCGGAGCCGTGACAGAAGCCATGCTTACTGCATAATTGCTTGCATGCTGCATGCCTGCTTGAATTGGCCAGCAAGCCGAAGCAGAAGCCAAGCATGCAAGCAGGCATGCAGCATGCAAACAATTATGCAGTAAGCATGGCTTCTGTCACGGCTCCGGCGCTGCGGGGCTCCGGCGGTCCCACGCGACCTTATCGTCGCAGATAGATCTGACGATCACTTCCGCGGCTGAGGCTGGCCGGCGTAGCCGGCCAGCAAGCCGAAGCTGCGGGCCGCCTCGCCCCTCCGCGCCTTCGCGGGCTTAAATTACACTCTAGGGGTAGGGCAGATAAGACTACGTGAAGTCGGTTTTGCAACAATGTAAATTTCTGTCACAAAGTGGTAGTATTAATAAACCGTAGGCGAATCGACTATTAGGTATTTCATACATAGTTCAATCAACCTTAGCACAATTAATAATAGTTGAATAAACCGTAGGTGAATCGTTCATTATTTGTTTCGACCAGTAGTTATTACAAAAATATGTGAAACGATCATTAGGTGTTTTAAATAGTAGTTTTTTTGACCGTAGTTGTATTGAAAATAGTTAAAATGATTTTAGATATTCTGATACGGAACCGATACATCGTCTCGCCATATTAAAGTCTGCGTAGGTCAAGTGCAGACAGATAAAAACTCAACTCATGGCCGTAATCTTAAATGTATTTTATCTGTTGCCTAACCGCGTTATCATAATAAGTAAAGGATGTAAAATGTAACAGATTTTAGAATCATCAAATTGAGCAATAAAGCTGAGGCTACATTAGAGCGCGTTGTGATAGTAATGTGATTAGCTACACTACAACGCATTTCACGTGTATATTATATACTGGTACACTGGTTTGTGCTTTAAGTACAACTAATATAATCATGGTAATAGATAATGGCTTCATCAACCTATCAACTAAATTGAAACTAATAATTTAGCATGGCAAGTAGCTATTATATTGCAATCTTTTTCGTTCATCACTATGAAGCATATAAGTATTGTATGTAACTATATTGTCACCGTTTCACTCATTAATTTAACTGTATTATTTTCATCCGTGTTGAACCCGTCGCTGTGAACTCTATATCCAGCAGTGGACTGCAATAAACTAATTTATTGATTGATTTCGTAACACTATCTCAGCCTAATGTAGTCTTAGCCTAAGAATGATAACCACAGAACGTACGTATTAAATTATGTTATAAAGAGACAATTTAATGTTTACTCTATAATGAAGAAATAACTTCTATTGAAGAGTCATACAAAAACTTTGCTTGAAAATCTTGAAATCCCGGTTCTTGTATTCCGGCGGTCAGCACTTCTCTTTTTCTTCATCATCCAAACGTTGTTCCAATTGCCTCCAAAACCGGGCCCGGGGTCCGCTTTCCTACTCCTAACCATGCTAACAACGCGGCGCTAAAGATATAAAAAAGTTACGTACGCATTGGATGTTTCGCATACCAATTAACCAGTTTTTAATTACATGTTTAATTCAATATTAATTTAAAAATAACTTTATTCAAATATCACACCTATCCTTTTACAACTGTATTTATTTTCTTTTCAGCCGTAGTTTTTGTTTTAAAATATTCAGATTTCTAATAATAAAATAATTCATAACGTTAAAATGAATGCATTTATTTTCAGCAACATGTCGAAAACCAGTAGCCATAAAGTTATATAATATCAAAATATCGTAACAATTCTTCTATTCTCGCTATGGGGCTATATGAATAAATAATATAATTTATGCAAAAGTTCTACATTAAATTTATATTCAATATTATCATAGTATGGTAATTTGGTGACGTAGTTTTATTGACCTTGTTCTCTTCTCGATACATACAGTGTCATACTACCTACCTACAGAATACCGCGGCCATAATAACCCCGTGTTGTTTTCCCGGCGGTGAGTAGGGTAGCCAGAGATCACTGGACAATTTTTGTGCTGTCAGTAGGAAGGCCAAAGGCTTGTCCTGCTTCATCTTCTATACTGACGGCACAGAAACTCTCTGTGCTTACAAGGTCGACTGCACGACACTTACCTGGTGTTGCATACGTTCGTAGGCGACGGTAATCACTTTCCATCAAGTGGGCCGTGCCTTGTCTGCTACCTCTGTGGTATAAAAATATGTACATCAATATTAAAAGACAACTGTTTTATAGTATTCTTGTATCTTGTATGGTAAGTAAACCAAACCAGGATTATACGGTACAATACCTCTACAAAAACTTTGTTAGCGGAAATGTTAGATTCAAGATTTAATTATAATTACAATTAATAAGTTGTTTCCCAACAATTGTTCATTGCTAAACCTACCTTGAGTCTTTTTTGATAAAATTGTCAGTATTCATACTACCTAATGTAAACGATATTTCGACGGTTATCCCAACTCTATGTGCAAATGTATCGATTAAGTGAAGTGAATCGATAAAGGATATTCGAGACAGCACAGGAGTGTGACGTGTGGTCGCTTTTCGTCGTGATTATTAATATAAATATGTTTGTCAGTAATTTAATTTCAGCCTAAGTAAGTAACTGGAAATAGTATTCTTACGAACTGCAATCAATGTCGAGTTGGTTCGTTTTGAAATTTTCGTGTAGGTATTTATAAGGCATTTTAATTGTAAGGAATATTAAATATACCTAAGTGAGCAGCCTATTGGGTTATCTCGCGGAACCTATTATACCAAATGGTTGATATCTAAAAGAAACGAAAATTCAGTGGCGATATTATCGGTCCAGTCACAAGTATCAGAAATTTGACCTTTGAAAAACCTTATGAGTGTGATGTACGGATGGTTCCTGTTGTACTTACTACACATTTAATTTCGACTCGCTATCGATGTACTCAACGACCAAATGAACGTTTTCGCGTAAAAATTGATAGGAGGGTATTATGAGCTCACTAGCCACGAGCCTGTAATACCTTCTTATACTCGTCCCTACCTAATAACATTTTTATTTACTAAGATAACCAGTGTGACATAACATCGGCCATGGCCCTGCCGAGTATATGAACGTACGTTTTACAAGAACATTAGCTTTTAAAAAATTTGCCTCGACGTTGTCGATGTTGATTTTCTTTCTCGATTTATTTTTTCTGAAGGGATGACATTGAGAAGATTGAGGTCGAATTCACTTGAGTGATCTAGTTCTTCAAGTGGTATACCCGACTCAGTTGATTACCATACTTTTTACCATTCTAGCGAGATTTATTGCGGGTGTGAAGGGACTTACCGAATTCTCCACCTTAAATGTAAATTTGAAGGTAAAAATTCACTGGACTGTTCGCAATATATTGTTACAAGCTTAGGTCGACTTCATCGCTATTCTGGAGGTGAAATAAATTATAATAACGGTCAAAATTACCTGTGGCAATGTTACTCTACAAGCGAATGTTCTCAGTGCGTTCTCACCTTAACAGATACAATATCATGTTTCTATGACATAGTTTAAACAAGCAGTAGGTTTACTCGACAAATCTAAATATAATAAACATCTCGCACAATTTTACATACCTACCTATTTATTTTATAGGTATATGATGATAATGTTTATTATGTCATAGCATTTACATTTTACTAGTACACACCATGATTTAACATATTTAACATAATACATGAGTAAAGTTAAAATGACATAGGACACTTAGCCAATAACAAAGTTTCCCGACAAGTAAAAATTGCGTTCACCACTTAATACATAATTATGTAAACAAAATTTATACATGTAATCACAGGCAGGAATATTAATTTGATAGAATGTGAATAACGTATACAATATTCTTAAAAACTACAAATATGTTCGTAACTGTTCTGATGAATGGAATAATGTAGGTATGGAAATTGTAAAAAAAATGTTTTGTCAAATAAATACTTCCAGATATTTTGCTATCGAAACTGTGTGCAAAAACTTTTTATCCGAAACGAGTATAATATCACCCTGTATAGGGAATAAGGGCAAGCAGGTGATGATGATAAATAGGAGATCTTACAAAGGTTGGAATGCAAAATAACCTTTGCACACGGTAAATGACCTCAATAAAGCAACCTACTTTATTAATTTTTGCATAGCTCCGAGGTCGACTGGTAGAGAATACCTCAGACATTAATCCGCCAATGTAAAATAACACACAAGGTAAGTATAGGGTGTCCCAGTAAGAGTGCACTTTTTAAAATTGGTTTTTTTTTTTCATGCAAGTGGCAACTCTGAAATTTTACAGTTGTCACCTCAGTATATTCCGATTATTAAAAATGGAGAGCTTTTCGAAAAAACATGAAAACACGTTACAATTGTAAAAACTCATTACAAAAAATCGATTTATTGTAGCAACGATTTCCAGAACACATTATCTCACGAAATTCTGATGTCAACTGGCCACCAAGACCGTGCGATTTAACGCCGTACAATTCTTTTCTTTGGGGTTTTGTGAAATCTCGGATTTGTGCGAATAAACCCGAAAACATTCCTGAGCGCAAATCGAAAATCCAACGCGCCATCGGTGAGATAAAGCCACATCTCTGTGCAAAAGTCATGGAAAATTTCATGAAAATGCCGGATATTTTATTCCATACTTAATCGGAACATGTCTTCTTTAAAATACAATAAAAATATCACAACTCTGTCATAAAATACTTGTTTTTATTTTAAAATTAAAAAGTCTCACTCACTCTTATTGAGACGCCCTATACTTATGACTTGAGAAATCTTTTCTTAAATAATTCGTAGGTATTAGTGGTCAGTGTTGAATCATTGTGAAACAAATATTACAGCTGATTAATACTTAAAACTATCATTGTACCTGTAAGATCTACTGCCCTTTGAAGGTATTTTAATGATAACAAAAATGCTAAATGCTCATCGCATACGGCAAAAACAACTAATCACTCCCACATAGGGTGTGCCCTACATTGATAACAAAAGTTTAAACAAACAGAAATCAATTGCTTTGCGACTGCGATCTAGATCCTATTTATAGGAAACAGATAAATTTCCATTGTTATTGTGCAAAGTGGCTCCCCAATGAGCTTTGTTGAGTCCTTGAAATTGTTTACTCTACACTAATGGAGTGTACTCACACCAATTCTATTCTAGGTAGTCTGAGTTTCTGAGGCTTGTTCGTATATTAGAGGTTAAAGGGTATTATTTTATGGATTGTACCTTATCAGATCTACTTAGGTAACAAACATCTGGTCATACCGCTCACTAGGCCACGATAGCACGGGAAGTAATAAATATTCCACAACATTCTACACAACACTATCTAGGTCAATGGTAAGCTTAACTAGCTTGTGTTATGGAATCTAGAATGCGGATAAATATACTTAGATACTTTTTTTGTAAATATATACATAGAAATAGCCATATTCATGCATACAAATATTTGCGCTGAGCGGGGATCAAACCCGCGCCTCCTGCGTGGCAGTCGCATTCACTATCGCCACGTCATTGAGGCTGTCTCAGAAGTCCCAAAAAACTCCGCTAGTGAGACATGTGTTTCACTGTCGAAGACCAACCGAAGTGAAGTGAAGCAGACCCCGGGCTCGGTTAACTCCGAGACAGATTTGCCACGCTGAGATGATGATGACTCTCGATATTAAAACGATACTCATAATAGCGTAATAACCATTAACCGCCAATTACCTTGTGTATGGCTCGATGTGAATGACCCCGTGTCGTTAAACCGCAGGTGACTTTAGGCGTAATTTGCTTATCCAGTTGTGCGGGACGTCGCGTCGACTTGTAACTGATACCATTAGAACATTACACACTGTTCAATGCCCTACTTGTGACCACTGCTAATAGCCTTGCAAGTAATATAATAATATTGAGAGTAAGATTCTTATCGAGTAGGTACTGAGTAAGTTTAGATGGAATAGCGGTAGACGGATGCTTATTACTGAATCTCGCTAGAACAGCTGACCGATCAGGTATAAAATTTGGCACAGGAGTTATTCCTACAGGCTTATTTTATCCCTAGAATCTTATGGGTCGCGGGTTATTGGAACGTGATGAAAATTCTAAGAGGACGGAATCGTGGGCGTATGCCATTATAGTTTTAAAAGTGTGCACAGACCATTATGGAGATAATTCCATATGCGGTAGCTGAATTTTCAAAATAAAAAGTAAAAGCAAAAATCATAATCAACTAAATACAAAATTTTATCTATAATATATAAATCAGATGTGTGTCTGACCTACTCAATCTAGTTGACTACTTATCGTAGTAAATATTATTGACTATGACTAAATAGCCAAACAGAATAACAAGCCAGGGTTCAACGATCTTTTAATAAGTGTGCTATGATTCAAATACTAAATAGATCGAGTTATTAATAATAGTCTATAAGCACCGCCCATAAACAATTTAGAATAAACCATTATTTAGAGGTACTGTATTGAAAAAAAAAAGCGCTATAATGTTGAGTGCTGTTAAAAAAATGTATTGAATGTACCAACGATTTGAAAAAATACGTTCCATACAACAACTTAGGTACACAAATCTTGTGCTGTCTTTAATTTCACCCGGCAGACATCTTGACAATGTGTACTCCAGCTGTGCAGAAAGGGTATTTTGGGCCACTTTAGTGGTTGTGTGGTGCGCCATTAAACAAATCTCCTTAAATCAATCACGGGCTTGATTTTCTTGGTAATTTATGGGTTTTTATTTTTCACACACATTTGCGAACTTTCGCCCTCTTCGCCGACTTTTATACAAATCTTTTATTAGCTTCACTTGTAATTATGTATGTAAGAAAATCTTGGAATCTTAATTTGACCCACTTCCCGGTCTTCGATTAGGATGAAATTTTGCACACTGAATTCTGATGACAATACATCACTAGCCAAGAAACCTTTACAGCCAAGAACCCATTACAAATCCAATATGGCGTCTTGAGGAGGCCTCAAGATGGCGGACAGGCTATTTGAAATGTACCCCCATGATATAGGTATCGAATGAAAGGGTTAAAAGCGTGTTTTTTAGCTTTTTATACTATTTACCTACAACTTACACTTTTGGTTGCAGGTAGTGAAGTTAGTGTCGGAGACGTTCAACTACCTGCGGATAGACCGCGAGCGCTCGCGGCTCAAGCGCGCCATCACCGAGCAGTTCCCCAACTTGAGGTTCAACAGGATGGGACTACCGCCCAAGGTAATATATTTTCCTTCAGGTTTTTTCTTTTTTGCGGCACTGGATAATAAGGGTGAGTCTAGTTCGCACTGCTTTAGTAATTTAGTAGAGTAGCGTGTAATTTAGTGGCTAAACTACTCGCTACTACACAAAAATCGTTCGCATTACGATTTAGTACAGTACACAAGTGAATACAGTACACTAATGAACTCGACTAATATACAGCACTGCTATTCACTAAGCGAGCACAACGATGCGAGTCGCAACGTTGTGCTCGATAGAGATTGTCATTGATCGGATTCTATCACGTCACTGGAGATCGACCAATGACAATCTCTATCGAGCACAACGTTGTGACTCGCATCGTTGTGCTCGCTTAGTGAATTGCACAGCAGGTTCGGACTTGTTTAGCCGGTGAACCGGTGAGCATGGATGCGTGGTGGGAGGTGCTACTCGCCCGAAAAATAGAGTAAAATGGATCGACTCGTCTAAATCATTTACTAAATTACTCGACAATTTTTTTGTAGTTCGCTCATATTTAGCTACTAAATTAATCGCTACTCTACTAAATTACTAGCCTAATCTGAACTAGGCTTGACACACTCAATTTAGCTTATCTAGAGAGGCGAATACTAATAATTTCTGTTACTATTTAGTGTAATACGTTATCAAAGACAGTGCAGTAATCAATTTTAATTGTTGTATTCCAGATGGGATCATTCCAGTTGTTCGTGGAAGGGTTCAAAGATGCTGACTACTGGTTGAGGCGGTTCGAGCAGGACCCACCGCCACCGCACGTCATGAGAAAGTAAGTCCTTCATTTAACGATCTGGTTCACCTTCCTATCCATGATATAATATGTTAGGAACCCTGCACTCCGCCAATTTGACTTCATCTCGCCTGATGGTAAGCTAAAGGCAGTCTCCGAAAGAGGGTCACCATCGTAAACATGTACCATGTTAACAAGTATCGGAGAATACAGGAGAATCGGTCAAGATGGGGTTTCTCAGACGGCGCGGACCTGCGGTGTGAGTGTGGAGTTACTCCACAGACCATGTCCCACCTGCTTACGTACAGCGGAGGAACTTATGAGCGCCTCCAAAAATGCAATCCAGGTGGCGGCACACTGGGAACATAGAATCTGAGACTTGAGGCGCCTTCGATTCGATAGAAGAAGAAGAAGATGTTAACAGTGGTGGCACTCAGCTTGACGGCCTCATCAGATGCCTTTTCACGCCCCGCTTACACGTGAGCCGGCAGGAAGTTCCAGGTCCTAATGGTGCGGCATAGGAATTATATGATACTAGCTTGATGCGCCCCTTTGACTGAACTTTTGCCAGAGTCTCGCCAGCGTGGAAACAGTAACCTCTAAAAATTCGTAGAGGCTTATGTCCAAAAATGATGCGATTGAATAATTGATTGATATTGTGTGACAGGTTCCAGCTTCAGTTCGAACGGCTGGTGGTGCTGGACTACATCATCCGCAACACCGACCGCGGGAACGACAACTGGCTCATCAAGTACGAGCCGACCACACACCCGCCGCGGGCCGAGATCGACCTCAGGGACCCCTCCGTAAGGCATACTTCAATATTTTTAAGCTATCACGGTGTAAATTCATGGTTATTTATGCCTATTCGGAACTTCACGCGATAAAACATTTTTTTACTGACCGTGACCACGGGTGCAGGATCGCACCCGAAACGTCGGTAAAAGTAAGTGATTTTTTTTTTATCGCGTGATGTCCCAAATAGGCATAAATAACCATACTTCACTATATTTAAAAACGACGGTAGTTTAGCGGTTAAATAGTAGGGCTTACGATCGAGAGATACCTTGAATTGTGGTCTTTATACTTCTGACGTAAACTAAGAGTTAAAAAAACCGTCAAAACGTTTTGGCTTATGTGTTGTGTCGCTGTCGCTCTGATGCTACACAACACTAGCCATTTCAATACACTGCGTCATAGAAATGATAAGCCAGTAACGCTCATGAATTGTGTAAGGGTAGCAGATCACATCAATAAATAAATATTTCACAACATACTACACAATGCTATCTAGACCAATGGTAAGCTTAACTAGCTTGTGTAATAGAATCTAGATTGCGGATAAACACACTTAAATTTTTTTTTTGTAGATACCTACATATTATACATAGAAACACCCAAACCAACGCTAGTTCCCATATTCATGCATACAAATATTTGCACTGAGCGGGGATCGACCCCGTGCCTCCTGCGTAACAGTCGCGTTCGCTACCGCCACGCCACATAGGCTGTCAAATGTCTTTCCATGTGTCATGGTAAGAGGGTTGACTAAGTTGACTTCATGTAAGTGTGTGTGTCTGTTCCAGGAGTGGACTGGCGCGGAGGTGCGCATAGCGGCCATCGACAACGGACTGGCCTTCCCCTTCAAGCACCCCGACTCGTGGCGAGCCTACCCCTACCACTGGGCCTGGCTGCCGCAGGCCAAGCAGCCCTTCTCCACCGAGACTAAGTACGGAGCCAACACACCTACACTCACTCACCCCCTTCACTATATAGCCCGTCAAGAAAGTCGTGAAAATTGAGGGTGGCGCTGCTGCGCTTAATCTGGTATCCCTGTCATACTATAACTAAACAGACTTGATCTGTTGCGTTTTATGGTATGATTTCATTACGATAGTAGATAGGTAAATAAAAGTGAAAAAAAAATACTGCAATTATTTCATTCACTTTTATTTAGGCACTAATGGCACACACTTTCAATATAAATCAAACTTCAAGCTAGAAAATGATATATAATTACAGAATAGTCCTTATATCCTTTTTAAACTGTTGCAGCAACATTTAGACATTATTTTTTGCATATAAAATCTTTAAAAACTAATCGAAATCAACGAGTGATTTAGTTTGAAAGTCTGAAAGAAGTATTCATTCCTAAAATATTCATTCCATGCGTTATTTTTTGATATCACTCAAGTGGCAGACAAGCACACGGGCCACCTGATGGATTATTAATTACATGTGTAGAAACAAACTTGAAGCCTAATAAAACTTACAGCGTATATATTATGCTAAATTTGGCGCGCGTGATCCGAAGCCTCCATTCGGTGCACTTGTACAGGTTACAACGCTAACGGCAATGCTTCACTCTTACTGCAATTAACGGCCCCGGCGGGAGCAGCCCTCATAGAGAGCTCGGAGACTCGCCACGGGTCCCTGTGACTAGCAGTGGGTATAGAGGTTTGATGAGGACACTCAAGAGGGCCATCTTAAAACCGTATATGGCTCAAAGTTAACTGGGGTGTGAGGGAAGTGCCGTTAACCTTACACCCCGATAAATGAGTATATGGCCTCATTTACGATGACACGGCGTGTCGGCCGTTTTTAGGATATGCCTCGGGACACGTATCTTGAATCTAAGCTGCGTGATAAACGAGACCCTAGCGCGCGCAGATCGTTTTGAAATAATCTAGGCTTGGTGACTTTGAGCTCGTCCACCACCGCTCTGGTCACATAGAATCGCTCACTCAGTGGTACACTTTAACTTTATTAGACCCACGGTACCACCAGGAGTATGGCCAGGGGTACCATGGGTGTGAAATGTGTTTTGACCATATTTTAGGTCCAAAATACATGTCACGAGCAATACCTTTCCCAAAGCACACCTGCCTGTCTCATGAACCGTGATAGCTACACAGTCGAATTTTTTACAGACGTTGTAAAGTATTAAACAATGAAAACAAAAGATGTACAGTACGTATTATAATATAATATAAATATAATCTTTTAAAACATTAACTTATTGGTATGAGTATTTAACACCCAAAATGCTGTTTGAAACTCCTGCGTAATTTATCTTGGATAGTTTCTGACTCACTGGATATATCATCACATACTGAAATGATATGTCTTGAAATGTGCTTTTGAAAATCTGAAACAAATAAAAACGTACGGTACTGGATAAATAAGGCTGTATATACCCTACAAAATGGATCAAGACTGTTCAAAAATGTCAAAGTGTCGTACTACGATTTCTTAGGATTTCTTATAGTCGTAGGTTAATGACACAACGACGACAAATGAAAACAATGCTTTGAAAAATAAAATGTTCACTTAATACACATAATTTTTAATAGATTACACTTCCCATACCGTGTTTAACATTAAAATATATGTACGTACCGGCTAATTTAGCTGTTTGGCCATAAATATCCTCCAAATCAGAAAGCAGCTTGCCGGCTTGAAATCCCGCCGTATATCATACTATATCCCTGAAATACTTTGAATACGACATGTCTCTCACAATTAATACACACATTGCAATTAATTTCTAAACTTTATATTGTTACTAGTCGTAAATAAATTAAATGAACGCAAAAGATATGGGAAACATAGCCACAACAAAACAAGGAATGACAGCTGAAAACTCAGTTTGACAGTTATTGAGTGTTGCAAATACAATGAAAAATATTAGTTCCTCCAACATTAATTTCACGACTTTCTTGACGCACTATAGCTATAATCTTTAGCAGTGGTATGTAATTCTATCATAGTTCTTTCCGTCGAACAAGCCGGTACGAAACGGGATATAGGGAACCCTCACCACTGATATGTAGTATACCTACGCTCACTAACCCCCTTCACTATAGCTATAATCTTTAGCAGTGGTATGTAATTCTATCATAGTTCTTTCCGTCGCACAAGCCGGTACGAAACGGGATATAGGGAACCCTCACCGCTGATATGTAGTATACCTACGCTCACTAACCCCCTTCACTATAGCTATAATCTTTAGCAGTGGTATGTAATTCTATCATAGTTCTTTCCGTCGAACAAGCCGGTACGAAACGGGATATAGGGAACCCTCACCGCTGATATGTAGTATACCTACGCTCACTAACCCCCTTCACTATAAAAAATAAAATAAGATTTATTTTGCTCACCACATAATAATTTGGAGTATACATTTGGCTAGTGTTATATTTATAGTATTCCCATGTGGGGAGCTGGTGCCTAAACTAGGAAGATCCTGTATTTCAGGTCACCAGTACACACTCATAGGACTTCCAGTACTGCACAGATGGTAAATATTACAGTATTGATTAAAGCGAAATCAATTACAACAATATAATTATTCTTTTGTGGGTAATGTCAGGGTTAGAAGATATATTATTAGCATAGTATAAAGAGATATTGGTTTATGAGTGAATTGAATGCGTGCCAGTACACGCGTGTGTTTGGGTGTGTGTGTGTGTGTGTGTGTGTGTGTGTGTGTGTGTGTGTTTGTGTGTGTTTGGTTAATTTCTGAGGTTTCAAACGGGGACTGATAGGAGACATTCAGTATTGTCATAGTTCATTGTCATGAGCCATTCGCTGGTTGTTTTCTTGCACAGTGATTTTGTTAACTTATATGTGGGTAGTACTTTATTCAGGTTATTATAAAGGTACCCGCCAAGGAAACAGAAGAACCTATTTGTAAATTGCTTGTTGAATGAGTCTAGGGTGCGGTCGACAGGCTTAAATCGCCTCTTATTTTGAGCTGCAGATGGGTTATATTCAAGCAAAGAGTGTTGTTTTGTTATAACATGGAGAATGAACAATTGACGGACAGTCAGCACCTTGCACCTTACGTACAACTCAGTTGTGGGGAATCGGAAGGGGAGGAAATGAGATACTTTCAATATCGCTCGCTGGGCTCTTTCTACCTGTATAATAAGTGACTTATCTGCACCACCCCAGGCCGTAATACAGTAGGATAGCAGCGATTGACAAAGGGCGAAGTAAACTGTCTTTCTTAGATTTTCCTCTGCTACATGTCTGAGGTTTTTGAAGACGTATATTAATTTACGGATTCTAGATGCAAGAGTTTCGATGTGCAGATGGAAATCCAAGAAAGGATCTAGTATTACACCAAGATATTTAATTGATGGAGCTCTGCTGAGGTGTGTACACCGACAGGTTGTATTGTGTGTAAGTGTGCACGTATGTACTATGATGGGTAGGGAGAGGGCGGAAAGGGAAGCGCTGTTCCGAATGGCAAACGGTATGTACTGCGTTTTATCCGCGTTGAGCGTCAGGTAGTTTTTTGTCAGCCATTTGGTCACGGTATCTAGCCCTGCTTGAGCGGAACTGAATACGCTCTCCCAAGAGTATGAGTGAAATATGAGTGCCGTATCATCTGCGAAGGTATAGATGTTACCTTTTGGTAGATTTATCGTGCACAGATCGTTAATATAGATGAGGAAAAGAGTTGGCGAGATAACGCTCCCTTGGGGAACTCCATATGTGACTGGCAATTCCTTACTAATGTGGCCATCTATCTTAACGCTCTGTACACGGCAACTGAGGTAGTCTGCAAATAGGTTAAGTTGATTGCCCCTTATTCCTATATGTTCCATCTTCTCCAAGAGGATAGGAACAGAGACCGAGTCGAAGGCCTTAGCCAAGTCCAGGAAGATACCCACTACTTTTTGACCCTCATCCAGTTTCCTGACTATGTTATTAGTTAGATCATGAACTGCGTCACTAGTCGATCGCCCTGAGCGAAACCCGTATTGGGTCGGTGACAGGATTTGGTTTTTCTCGAGATAGCTGGTTAGTCTAGAGTTCATAAGTCGTTCGAGTATTTTGGATAACGTAGGTAAAACAGCAATGGGCCTGTAGTTGGTTACTCGGTCTCTGTCTCCAGCCTTGTGGATTGGGTGTATAAGGGCCTTTTTAAAAGTTTTAGGAAATATACCAGACGAAAGCGATAGATTGCAGATATGGGTCAACAGAGGGACAATAGTTATTTTATTTTGTTTTATTACATCGACTGATATATTATCCCACCCGACAGCACAACCCTCTCGCAGGGAATCTACCATCTTACTCACTTCTTCCTCATCGGTGGGAAGCAACGCCATAGAATGTGATGGTGTGTTAGTGCTGGCCCGTAATGGTGAGTGTAGGTAGCCTGTCTGTGTATTTTTTATGTTTTCCGCGAGTTCTTTACCTATGTTGGCGAAGTAATTATTGACTTTATCGACTGCCTGGTCGGAGGAAGGTGCGAGCGATAGCAAATCAGAGGGATTGCTTTTGCTTACCGATCTGCCGGCGATTTTATTAATTGTCTGCCATAGTTTTTTGTTGTTTTGCCCTGCATTTGCTAATTCCTTGGTTTCGAACTCTCGTCTGACCTTTTTTAGTACTCTATTGCAGTGGTTCCTGTATCGTGTATACGAGGTACGGATGACTTCATCGTTTGGTGTTTTTTTGAGTTGCTTGTGCATGTTATCTCGATGTTTCAAGCACCGAATGAGGCCCGGTGTTATCCATGGCTTCAACATCTTCTTACGATTTGGGAGCTTCACGATTGAGGTGTTGGAAACAATGATGTGTCGGATGGAGTTGACAAGAAAATCTGCAGCAGTGTTCGGGTCTTTAGTGGCGTAGATTTCACCAAAGTCGTAGTTTTTTAGGTCTTCTGATACTTTAGGGTAGTTAATTCTGTTCATGACATTAGGGGCCCTATGCTTAGGGATATTTTTTGGCAAGTACAACATTGTTAGCTCGTGGTCGGTTAAGGCTGAATGTGCGACCAGGGCTTTGGCTGTTAGAGAAGATTTTAAAATTATGTGATCCAGGCAGCTATTTTCTCGGGTTGGCAAGGTATGAGCTGGCAAGAGACCGTGGGAAGCCAATAGAGTCAAATAGGCATGTCGGTCTGGGTCTTCTGAATTTTCGCTAATGTTTATGTTGATGTCACCGGTCAATATTATATGTCTAGTGTTGCTTATGATAGTTAGTGTGTCGTTTAATTCATTAAGAAAGCGTGGGACATCTTTTGTACCTGGGGGACAGTATAAGACCAAGATCGTCGTATTATTGTTTAATTCTATTTGGAGACAGTTTGAATTCAGGAAGGTAGGCTCCCTAACAGTGGCTACAATTTCATTTTTAATGTAGGCCACAACACCCTCGTTTTGAGTTCTGTGATTTGTTGTTGAAAATTTGGCATACCCTGGTAGCGGTGGAATATTATTGTTTTCAAGAAGCCAACATTCGGTTAAGACAATTACATCCCACTCGACCCGGGTCCTATGTAAAACAGTTATAAATCCATGTATGTTTTTGTTTATACTCCTTATGTTTTGGTTAATTATTTTCAGTGTGTTTTTGAGGTTTAGACCAGGTGGGATACAGTTTTCAATGTCGCAGGTAAAGCTATCTGCCACTGATATGGAGTCAACAAACTGTATATTGGAATTTATACTATCGAATTTTAATAGCGTCATTGCATATTACTATTAATCCCCGGGATCCAACGTATAGTATGTAGGTATTGTGAGTTTTCTGTGTTATTTCATGTGTACACACATATTTCAGTGAATTTATTATGGGTGTGTTTGTGTTTGTATTATTGAGGCGTGAGTGTGTGTGTTCTAGTGACTGAGTTATCTTATGATTATCATTACAATAGTATGACATATTTAACAATAAGAAAATATCATGCATAAACAATATCCGGCAGACAACCGATATCATAACAGTTTTGGTTGAGGTTTTAGTACAATTTGGGTATAATAATATTAAATTCGGATTAGTCATTGACTCGAAGAGAACATTTATATTAAAATTAATAGCAATTACATAACTGACGGTATCGCCAGGGAAATTTAAATTATGGCGAGTTACATAGATCAGGGTTAGTAAATGCATATCAATATCATATAGTCATGCCGATCCCAATCTTTCCAGGTCTTCTTCTGAATGTATACGAATTTGCGGGTCATTTACTTGTTTCTTTAGGTACACTATCCCATGTGACGTCCAGCAGAAGGTATAGCCGTTAGTGCGTTGGTAAGCTCTGGCTAGGGCGTATAATCTTTGCGTTTTGGGTGTCAAGGATTCGGCTACATACAGGGGTCTTCTAGGCTGTTTAAGATCTATATGGCTAGTATTCAATTTGTCGTTGTTGTTTTTATTCTTGTTAAATGTTTTGACTCCCTTTAGAAATTTGTCTTTTAATATTGCTGAACTAAGTTCAACAATGAGTGGATTGGAACTATCCTTGGAGCTAATTCTAAACACGTCTCTAATGCTTGAACATTCCATTTCTAAATTCACCGTACGTCCTACTCTCGTAACTAAATCGCTGAGAATCTCTTTTGTTTCACCTGGGACCTTGGGCATATTTCGAATTTCTGAACTGCATACTCTGCTTTTTCGTTCTAAGCTTTCTATAGTATTTTCCAGCTGTGTAATTCGCTTCTTATCCTCTTTACGTTCCAGTTCTAAGTGTGATATTCGCTTCAGAAACTCGTCGTGCTTGTTGGACATTAGTTCCACACTATTTTTAAGGTCATAGTTTTGTTCAATGATGTTATTCATTTTGCATAATAGGTCTTGAAATCTTTGTTCCTGTTCTTTGGAGAAGGCAGTAAAAGTGCTCATAGATAGGATATCGGTTCCCTTATCAATCTGCTTGGTTGTTCTTTTTTTTCTTCCAGTTGCACTCGGGTTTGGATCGACTGTTGCTGGGGAGAGATGGCTTGTTTTGGTCGCAATGTTGTCGCAGATTGTGGTCAGTGTTCGACTCGAAGTGTCGGTTTTTGGTTCCATTGTAGGTGATGTAGGGGGCGTGCGGTTAATCGGCATTGCACAATATTATCGGACGTACCACTGACAGGAGCGTTACTTTGGTAGTGGCCGGATAACTCGTGCGCAAGCAGTGATGTATGTTAAGATACTCGGTTAGAAGAATTTATGAAATCACAAAAAGACTTTCGGGTCGCTAGGTTTTGAACCGGCGTCACCTTGTACAGCGCGTCCAAACCCGCACTATTTCCCACCACACCACCGTGCTACTTACAATCGGTGTTGAAATATGTGAATATGTTTGTCTTGTGTAAGTGTTTAGATAGCTTAATGATTCATGCTTTAGGAATTTTTCTCACATTCCTTGATTTGTTAAAGAATGTCGAATCACTTATTTGTAATATTATTGCACTTTTCCCACTTTTGCACTACACAGAGGCTAGTTTGTTTGAATATGCTCACGATTCACGGTGGTCCATCGTTTTTTTTTTAATATGTACACAGTTTTTAAGCGGTTTTAAGCAGGACTATTTATTCACGGTAAAACTCCAATGTCACTATAGTAATATGTTGAGATAACACTCTCGCCGTTGTATTGTGTGTTTGTCCACTGTTTAAAAGCTATTTTACTCTGTTTTGTTGTATTTAGTTAGTAAAAATAATTAAATATTGCCGCGCACTTTTTGAAGTGTGTTTGCTAGACAGCGCCATCTAGCGAAAAAAGGTCGCCGCGCACGTGAGCCCATAACGGACAATATAAACCGCCTTTTGAAATTTGCCGTATAACCTCCAAGGTTTAGTTTGGACCATATCGTCACATGAAATAATAAAACTGATGTGCCTACATTTATTTGTTTGCAGAGAACTAGTGCTTCCTTTGCTATCAGACATGAACTTCGTACAAGAGTTGTGTGACGAGCTGCATATACTGTTCAAAGTAAGTCGTTGTATTGACACTGCCTACTATTGAAATGTTATAATTCGTATAATATGCTAAAAATGCAATACAAACACTTAAACCTTAGACTCTAAACGCTCGCCATCACATAAGCGCTGGCCCACATCTCGTTCTGTGAAAAGCAATGAGTAAGCCAAAGTGAGTGTGACAGCAATCACACTGAGGTCACAATCCGTCCCTAAGGAGGGCCAGACCGTAAGGGATGGCCCTGGGTCAGCCGGGGTGCGAAGGATATGCCGATGACAACTACACTTCCGGCCTAGCACCACGACCCACAGTTGGCGTGCGGTTTTAGTCGGTTCGAGTCCGACATAACCTCCTCTTTCGCCTGCGGCAGGGGAGGTATCCGAGGGGATTTTCGCTCGAAAAAAAAATGAGGTCACAATCCGTCGCCGTGAGGTCCCAATTTAACGGTATCCTTTCCCCCGGCAGCAAGACAAGGGTTTCGACAAGGGTCTGTTCGAGCGGCAGATGTCGGTGATGCGCGGCCAGGTGCTGAACCTCACTCAAGCGCTCAAGGACGGCAAGAGCCCCGTGCAGCTCGTGCAGATGCCCGCCGTCATCGTCGAGAGGTCAGTGCCGATATAGCTCGTGTCAAATCGATTGAGAATAAACATACATACATATAATCACGCCTTTATCCCCGGAGGGTTGGGCAGAGGTGAATCGACACCCACATTTCACATAGGGGTGAACCTATTACCATAATATTCCGCCGGCGGCGCGAGCGAGCGAAACTCGGGCAACTCGGGCGTCGGAGGGCACTGACTGACCTCCGTCCCCCATGAGCGCGGGCCTGGGGGTGACGGGTGGAGCCGCCTGTCACCCCAGCAGAAGCAGGCCACGGCGACGCCTCCCCATTCCGGGGGCGAGTCGGTGACACCGTTGTCCCCCCTCCCGAGGAGGGCCAAACCGTAAGGGATGGCCTTGGGTCAGCCGGGGTGCGAGGGATATGTCGAAGAAAACCTCACCTCCGGCCTAGCACCACGACCCACAGTCGGCGTGTAGTTTTAGTCGGTTCGAGTCCGATATAACCTCCCCTTCCGGCTCCGGCAGGGGAGATATCCGAGGGGATTTCCGCACGAAAAAAAAGCCATAATACTCCGAGCACTATTGTTGACTCGAGGCTGAGTTTAGGCTGTATATATCTGTCTGATGTTAAACAGCCCTATCCCTTAGTCACTTTGTACGACACCGCATGGGAAGAGATGGGGTGGCCCAAATTCTTCTCTGGCGGGAACCACGTGGCTAAGAATTTTTGAGAATAAATTTTGGAGTAAATATCGTACTAAAGGTAGAGATTGTTGTGTAACAAAAATAAAGGTTCTTGTTAACGCTGCAGTCGGTTTCGCTTCAGTGTGAAAAATATTTACAACCCCTATGTAACTGGTCGCAAGGTCAACTCCGTCAACAAATTTTATTCTTAATCCATTTGGTATGATGTATAGATCACGTAGACAAAGGGCGGCAGATGTCTAAGATGGCTAAGAAAGTATATCCGCACAATTGCCACAAGCAGTAGTTACATTAACGACCCGAGACGTGCTCAATTAGCCAACGAGATCAATCAAAGACTATTAATTACCATGGCTTCCACCGTTTCAAGAATACTCTTAAACTGCCCTAGCCTTTAGCGTATGCGATTAGTTCTTCGAGCACGAAAAACATTCGAATTCATACGGTAAATATATCGAGAGAACGGAGCATTTCGATTGGGCGCCTGCCTACTGTGAACCTGTGTGTGTGTGAAGCCCGCCAATCGCAATGCTCCGTTCTCTCGATACATTTCCGTTACATATTCGAATGTTTTTCGTGCTCTGGTACAGACCAAGCCGTCCAATAGATTGTATAGAGCGCCTGACAACAGTTAATTTCAATGACAGCCTCTGTGGCCCACCACGCAGGAGGCGTGGGTTTGATCCCCGCTCAGTGCAAATATTTGTATACATGAATACGACTATTTGCATTGGTCTGGGTGTTTCTATGTATAATATGTATGCATTTATAAAAAAAAAGTATTTATGGATCTAGATAACGTTGTGTAGAATGTTGTGGAATATTTATTTATTTGACATTCATGTATTGCAGGTCCAAGAGCGGGTCGACGTCGTCTCGCTTCTTCGACTCGTTCCAGCAGAGGTTCCAGCACAAGTCACCGTTCTTCTCCTGGTGGTGAAGCACACACCGCTGGCTAGGTAATGCATTCATACAACTAATATACCTCGAGAGACATATTTTGGGCCTTAGTCGGGAGAAAAACGAGGCCCTGGTGCGGGCAAATTGTTTTGTAATAATCTATACTTAGTGAATTTGATTATCTTCAAAAGATAATCAAGAAACGTGTACTGCGTATATAGGGCATACTAGCTATTGCCTACTAGCTATTGGATGTCGGTTATCGCGACCAAACATAGCCTATGTCCTTTCTCAAGGTCTAATCTACCCCTATACAAAATTTCATCAAAATCGGTTCAGTGGTTTAGGCGTGAAAGCGTACAGACAGACAGAGTTACTTTCGTATTTATAATACTAGCTTTTCCCCGCGGCTCCGCCCGTGTGGGTGTCGGTTATCGCGACCAAACATAGCCTATGATGTCCTTTCTCAAGTTCCAATCTACCCCAATACCATAACATCAAAATCGGTTGAATAGTTTATGCGTGAAAGCGTAACAGACAGACAGAGTTACTTTCGCATTTATAATATTAGTATGGATATTGAACACATTTTAGGTCCAAGATATATGTCTAATCGCGCCCATTTTTATATGTTCGTCTCATTTTTACTACTTTACAAAATTAAAGTAACTATATTAATGTATATCTATTCTTTCACAGACGTATTTCAAAAATGGTGATAAGTTCCACAAGAAGCTGATACCGTAGACATGTAAACACAATTGTATGTATATGTATGTATAATGTAGATTAGTTCTGTAATACTAGTGAATATGCTCGAGATATACACCACACTACACTATATACGTGCTCACGTGTGATATGCCCTAACTGATAACGTATTCAAATTGCATAGATAGGACTTAAAACGGATTGCAAATCAGATAGACAGTTCGTAAGAAAGTTGGTAGATGGCTCCACCGTCGCTCTTAAAGCCGGATATAAAGAGAATGGAAATTTTAAGTGACTCAGGTGTGGCTCAATTGCTCAGTTGGAAGAGCATTCCCCCTGTAAGGGAAAGATCGTGGGTTCAAGTCCCACTTGAGCGCTTATTTTTCCCGATGTATTTCGAACAGACAGATATAATTAAGTGGTTCTGTAAGGTTTTGGAATACAAATATTTGTCTTAAATGCTAATATCATATAAAAAGTGATCATGTATAACAGTGGCACAAAAAGGAAGTATTTTTCCGTTTTGTGTCACTAGTGACACATTCAGTGGCATAATCTAAATATATCAACGTTAAAATGTACCTTAAATCTGATGAAATAAGGTTGACAATCATAATATTCAGAAAATCAAAATTAACCTCAAGTTAGGTATGTCATATCACACATGAGGCATAGTATGATTATTTTGTCAGCGACGTTGCCTCCAACCCTTGGCTAAAATGTTTATTTTTGTAAACCTTTTATGTGATTCATTCTTTCTTAGGTAAATTAGAGCTGTGCTCGTAGTTTTAGTTTCCTATTATAATTATTTTGTACAGAAATGTTTGCGGAGTTATTCCGACTAGTGAGACATAAAACTATTTGAATTTTAACAATTTTTTTACTTACGATAAAATGATTTGTTGGAACTTTTAGTGATTGAAATAGTGTCAAATATCTTTTTTACAACGTTCTATTTTAATTGTTAATTAGAAATATAATATAGAAAAATACGTACATATATTAGCCACAAAAGCGGCTACGTCACAGCTATAGAAAGAGTTCTTAATTCAAATTTCCTATCAGTACACATTAACGAAGTTTGGCCGCGTCACGGTTGTACTGCAAGAGGCGAACCCCGGACTCCAAGTAAGGCCTCGGATGCGGCCAGGTCTAAAGCAAAGATGATGATGAATCCTCTAATTTTGAAATCATACCAAAAACTGTGGATTATTAAAAAAATACTGTATAATTTTTTATAAAAGTGATCACAACAATTCTTACTTAATTTTTACCGAATGTATCGATATATTCAATGATAATAATAAATGAATCGATTTAATATCAATATCGATAAAATACTATTTTGGTTTTATTTTTTCTGCTTCAATCCACAAAAGGGTTATTTTCAAGTTAAATATTATTGCTTCATTTCATTT
Organism: Eilema sororculum; assembly: GCA_914829495.1. Lineage (NCBI taxonomy): Eukaryota > Metazoa > Arthropoda > Insecta > Lepidoptera > Erebidae > Eilema > Eilema sororculum. The sequence continues at coordinate 4,272,392 of OU618556.1, forward strand.
GAACAAACAGCTCTTAATTTTGAGCGCCATAATAATTCATCCAATATACAACAAAATGAAACTCAAGTATAAAGAAAAGGGGGAAAAGATCCTACAGTCCCGGTTCATTTAAGCGGGACGTGAAAACGCATCTGATGAGGCCGTCAAGCTGAGTGCCACCATTGTTAACATAGTACAGTAGTACCACGTTTATAAGTTACGCCGATGTACCTGCGCAGAAGTCTCATATTTGAAACGCGTCAAAAAATCTTAACCAATCACTATGCTCCGCCAAACATGGCCCTTTATTATTGGATGCCGCCTGCGCGCCATGTTCGAAACAGTGAACAATGAGCGAGAAAGCACTACTCTCTGGATTTATTGCATTTTCAATCTTAACGCAACGCAATAAAGTTGATGTTTCAATAGCGTTGGCAATCGTAATTAATCGGAGTTAGCTTACTCTTCTGAGCAGGCGAACTTTGCCGATGCGACTTATAAAATGTGGTTCACCTGTACGTGTTTGTAATAGTGGCCCACTTTACTGAGACTTTCGAGGCGATGTGAAGTCAAATTGACGTGCCCTTTTAAAAAAATCCTTTTATAGCTGTAACGTGGCAAGCATGGTTTACCAAATAGCGGCACTATCAGTAAATAAATGGAACACTAGCCAATATTAGTCGATGACCTACTTAGTCCAATTATTCTTCCTTGTTGATGGTTTATTGATAATATTAAAAAGAGTTTATGCTCTAAAGAGTCTTCATAAAATAGTTCCACCTAACGTTCGTACTTTATTGAATTGCATGGTAAAATAATGCTGTTTTCATAAACTACCCCTTAAATCAGCCTGAAATAAATAGTCAATAAAAAATAGTATATAAAAAGAATTTGTTACTAAAACAGGGGATCTAAAATGACGTACTATAAGCCATCATGTTTACCGTGACCGTGACCCAGCAGGCAAGGGGTATCTCAATCAATCAATCTATATAAAGTAAAGCCAACGAGACTAGAGAAAAAAGGTAAACAAAGCGACCATTACTGAGTTACGTTGCGATAACTAGCCATTATTTTATCTGTCCTTATCGCACAATGGTCGAGCGACAGCTGTATTTGCGTGTTTCGTAGTACAGGAAAACTGTCAGCACAGCGGCTCTAAACTTTTAGATCCGCCATCTTATGTGCAATTTCATTTCAACAATTTTCAAATAAAAATGTTTGGAACCGCTTTGTTTACCTTTTTCTCTCGCTTCGTTGGCTTTATTTTAGAATGTGTAGCTCTATCCTTCTCCCTCTGTACCGTGGCCCTACACACGATCGCATATAGCACGTAATAGTAAGTCCACTGATTAACTCTCACCATGCTAGGTGGAACTTGTACTGTATCTTCAACTTATATATCACTTCCAATATCCATAGTTTTCATGACTCATTCAAAAAATCTTTCAATATTGAGGAAGTGCCCAAAAAATAAATGTTCTGGACCCCGATTTTGTACCTCTGTCATAGAGAAATGTCATTTCATTTTAGACTTTACTATTATGCTAATAAAGTGAAAAATTAAATGACATCTTGAAGAGTGAATGAAAAATTGTAATGAAACTCTTTTTCATTTAATTTTTTACTTTAATTCTGCACTTATAAAGTCTAAAATTCAATGATGATTTTTTGCTGTGTAAGTAGAATCGGAGTCCTAGAATGTGTATACTTGTACCTTCAGCGGTTTCTGTTATATCCTACATCCTCTTGTATCGGTAAGTGAAGCTTAATGCTGATTCTTAGTGTTGTAAATAAAAAAATATCTGAAATATGTCATAATATGGACTTTCTTAGATAATTGTATGTAATATTCATGTTATATAGTTAATATTTTCCAATTTATACATAATATCTTAGTTGTCATTTTTGTGGTATTGAAAACAGATTTTAAATGATTTGACTGCAATGTTAAATTCTGACCATATCTGTAACCTAAGATGCAAAGTAGATAAGTATACACGTTTTCATGTAAAGGTGTATACTTGTCCCATTTGCCGTTCACAATATCATAAGCTACGTTTGTATACTCTGATCACAAATTGAAGATTTTTTTTGTTAAAATCATAGAAAAGTCGCAACATATTGGAGAAATTTGAGACCAAACGTCTAGTTAGCAACAAAATTAGCACGCATTCAATTTGGAGATCTCATTATGACATTTTATCGATAAAGATTTGTTGAAAAATACTGTTTTATTTTTGTGAAAGTAGTAAAATTAACGACTGTATATTCTAATACTTTCATTTTTTGTACTTGTCATGATATGGATATGACACTATTTTGGTTTAAGTGATTCAATGCCTTGAGCGTTCTATAATAAAAGAAAATTAACAGAATAAAAAATAACGCCAAGTGCCTAGTAGGTATTTTATACGTTGATTTCAAATATATCAAGTTGACCAGGTAAATAAAAGATTAGTCCTGTTTGCCCCCTTACACAACAAACCTGGGCTAAATTAATAGCATTTCTTTTGTGTAGCCTGGTCAGAAATCTGACTTAAGTACGCCATTATCGCGTTACGCGTATTAAACCATAGTACAATCTTTTAACTTATTCCACAATATTTTGTACAAGTATCAATATCAATTTTAGTTTAAATATGAAGGAAACCTTGTAACGATCAAGTAGAAAACGTTATTGAAAAAATAAATATGTTACATGTATTGTATTTAAGTAAGTACGTTAAATGTGAGAAAGTGTCTGTTAGTGTGTTAAAATTAATTAGTAATGGTTTGTAGGAATACATTTCTATTTTTTATTATTTTGTACCATTTTTCTTTTATTTGTAGTCGAATCTTAGCTCACTTGCATCGATTCAGTTTATGAAAGGTTATTTACCGATAACTAATTAGAAGGTCTGATACATACGACCAAACGCGAGTAAAGTTTATTCCTAGGATAAACGGCCAATTTGTGACTGTTTAATCTAGGAATAAACTTTACTGGCGTTTGGTCGAACCGGCTTTTGGTCGATTCAACTTGTATGTTATACAGGCTGGAATATTTTCATACTTGAAATACTGGAGATAATACCGCGTCCCGTCAAAAGCTCCTTTGTTGGCCACACAAGTTTGTCCATCAGAAAACCCGGGAAGATCCACATTAAAATCAACATTACAATGCAAGTACATAAATAATTCTACCTTATTCCGACCTATGCTTATCACATACCTTTCTAGAAATAAATAATTTCTTTTTTTAAACTAAATCGATATTTAATATATCGAATGTGTTCCTACAAACGATTATTCGTTACAATTCCACGTTGTACATAATTTTAACAACTTTTGTTTGATGGTTATTACAATGTTTATTACGCATTATTATTTAATATTTGAGAAAAATATAATCACCATTGCATTTTAATATTTGTTTTTATTTACCCTTGCTCCCCTTTCTGTATGTTGGGTTAGAGTAACCCTTTATGCCCAGTAGTTCTGAAGAAGTATAAGTTATAGAAGGTAACTTGGCACGATTGGAACGAAACAAAACTATTATAATTGAATTTGAATAAATAGTAAATACGTAATAACTTATAATAGTAAGTGCAAAGAATTTCAGTTTGCATCTCTTAGATTAGTTTACCTGTAGCACAGATTACCTAATAGTTGCCTGTAGTGAGTAGAGGCCCGACCGCCAGTGTCTGTTACATTATGCTGTATTTTATATATTCTGTATGTGACTATTGAGCGTTCGCGTTACGGAACTTTAGGTTAAGCTAAAAATGCTAAATGTTCCATTCACTCATGTGAATGGTTGAGTGCCCGGTTGGCACTTAATCATTCACATGAGTGAATGGAACATTAAGCATTTTTATCTCTTGTTTTACTTGTTGTTTATTATAAACACAATGTAAGTTGTGTACATAAAGGATACAAATCACACACATCCCAAACAATAAAAGTCTTCATCTTTTTTTTTGTTTAATAATTTTATTTCAACAGCAAATTCAGCCGTACATAGATAATAGAACAAGCACATATTTGCGCGAAACAAAATAAGAGCATGGCCAGACAAGCCAAACTGACACTTTGTGTTCAATGGGTTTTGTCAGGAGTGTTACTAATTACAAACATATTGCACCAAGTTTAGACTAACATACATACTCTGTATCGCGGTCAGACTAGATTTTTATGACAAGCTAATGAAAATATTTTATTACAGCAATTATTACCCGTTTATTATAGCAATTATTTGATTTTAAACAACACAAGTTATATCTAAAAAAAAATCGAATGAAATTATTTTGTACAAACTTTAAATTGTTTGTAATAAAACAAATAAGTTAGTATTACTATAGCCACTAAATATATCATAGCCGAAGTAAATAGTTATGATGACTATGTGGTATTTTGTGGCCAAAATCATCGCATAGTCATCTATGGTCATTAGAGCGCATGCGCTAAGAACCGCTTTGACTAGCACGGGTGAAGGACAGTTGGTTTTGCAGTTCGCAATGTTAATATGTTATATGTTATATGGTCAACAACATTATTTGGTTATTATATGGTATTATATGGTTAACAAAATATGGTCACTAACTGTTCACGTTAATCTTATGGCTCTCCCAATTCCATGCGTATAAGGGCAGGAAGTGCTATCGATCGGCGTGAAATGGTGGATACGGAGTAGGGACACAAATATTCGAGAGCGCGAGAGAGAGGGAGGTCTTGATCCTTTAGTATCCAATATAATTATTTTAGGAGTCCATTACACCGTACGTTTTTTTTTATGGAATAGGGAGGCAAACAAGCAGACGGGTCGCCTGATGATAAGCGATCACCGCCGCCCATGGACACCCGCAACACCAGAGGAGTCACAAGTGCGTTGTCTTATTAAAGGGATTATGCTCTTATCTTGAAGGTTTTGCTGTCAGTTTTGCCACAATCACGGCCGTGATTGACGAAAAACCTATCCTCTAATGTGGTGACTAATGGTGATTGACGTATTTTTGTTCCAACCATCAGTCACCGTAATTAATTATTGATGGCATGATTAACGCTTGCATGAGCGTATAATGGACGCCTTCCACTCGTCCTAAGTGAGCAACAAAAGCGCCAGTGCGCGTAAGCGACGCCATGCGTGACATTACGTTCCATACTTCAAGTGAGATTTTCACGTGACACTACGTAGGACACAATAAAGGAATGCCTTCATTTGATATTTACGCATGGCGTCGAAACGTGTCGCGTTAGCGCGTTTGACGCTCACGTAGGACAATGCCACAGTCTTCCCAGTTTAATATAATTTACTGGCGCGGCAAGCCTATCCTCTCTTCTCTCATGGGTTCCCAGCTGTAGCTATCATACAGATGATACTACAAAAAGATCATAATATAGATAACCACCATTTATTAACTAAATTATCTAGCTAGTGTCCCGTATCCAATCCCACCTTATCCTCGGAAGAGCAACATAATACTTGTTTTATCCAGCTTGTCCAGTAGCAAACATACATAGAACAGTATCCTATCACGAACAACTATCGTAGTCGTATAGTAAGCGTATTGAAAGAACGGAGCATTGTGATTGGCTGCTTGCCTACTGTGAGCCTTTGTGTGTGAAGCCGGCCAATCGCAATGCTACGTTCTTATATAATACGCTTACTATATGTCAGTTGTTCGTGGTAGGTGTACTGTGCGATGTAAAGCCAGTGCACCAGTACTACAGATCTACTTGGAGATTTTTATCTACATAAACTGATATGGCAATAAATATCTACTTATTTAGTGGCATATTACATTTCTTGCGTGAAAGTAAGTGTAGGTATAGGCATTCTGTAGCATACAGAATAAATAATAAGTTTACATTTCGATGATAAACTACAACGTTACAATTTTAGACGCAGTTCAGTCTTATTGCTACTGATTTTTGTTAATGCAAATTAATTAGCGCCAGTTACGTTTTCATTCACATAGGTACAGTCCGCGTCGAAAGTAGATGATGATTGCAGAGATTTCTAAATTAATAATTAACATGAAAACTAGTTAACTAGTCAAACAGCATTTGATTAAAGACAAGGCATCATTTTACTTTAATGTTTTTTTATAATAAGAATTTGTTCACCTAGATTTGACGCAGAGTATCGACACGTGAAATTCTTTTATCTCTTCCTACATCTTAGCTAAATAGAGGGAAAAAATATATGATGTTCAACAGAGGCACTTTGACAGATTTATCTTCTGTTTCAAACACAAAACAGTAAAAAATCGATAACGTATTGAAATAGAACATAGCCAAGGTATTGTTATAGTAGAAAGTTGAAGTACTGGCAGCATACGAAATATAACAACATAAAATATTCATAAATTAAAACAAATTGATAGTGAAAAAATACAACAAACATTGTGCTGTAAAACATTATCTAGATACCTACCTATATTAAGTATAGCTTTTTACTGTGTTTACGGACCGATACATTTTCAACAGATTGCCTTCATCGATCAAACCTGTGAACTATAAAAGTGTCGACAAAAATATGGTTCGTTTACCTTAAATGTTTCTTATCATTTTGCAGCTTTTCATACTCACTGTGTCACATACTCAATGCATTTCATACTCAGTGCGTCTCATACTCACTGCGTTTCATACTCGCCGTTTCTCATACTCAATGCGTTTCACATTCGCTGCGTTTCATACTCACAGCGTCTCGTACTCACTGCGTCTCGTACTCACTGCGTCTCGTACTCACTGCGTTTCATACTCACTGCGTTCATACTCACTGCGTTTCATACTCACTGCGTCTAATACTCACTGCATCTCATACTCACTGCATCTCATACTCACTGCGTTTCATACTCACTGCGTTTACTAGTACTGAGGTAACACTAAGCAGTGGGGTAACATTGCAAGACGCATTTATAGAAACCATTCGGGATAGCGCAATCTATTAAAAAAATGTATCTAGAATTCCAATTTTAATTAGGTGAAATCTGTTGACTAATCTTTGGGTATTATATTGAAGATTAAAAAAGGAATGTGATTGATAATATAAATGACATGAAAAATCTATTTAACACATTTAAGATTATTTCCGAACCTCATAAGCTCAATTTCTATATCATTTCATTAACACAAACTACATATCTACAAACATGAAGTATACAGTACATTATTTCATTACAATAACAAAATAAAATTAAAATGATGCATTAATAAATTAATAACAATAGCAAATGTAGTATGTAATGCCAAAATTTCCATTTTTGTACTATGACTAAACAAAAAATTATAATTTATATAATACTTCAGCAGCCTTTCACACGCCAAGCGTGACTTTGTTGTATATTATGAGAGTGCGGTTCAAATGTGCACCGTCTCTAAAATAATAATATTGTATGAACAGAATACAACGTACAGAGATTATTTTGACTGTATTTAAAAATAAACCAATTGTTATTAAAAATAGACCTCTTATTTCCCTGGCTCAGAGTATTAAATAGAAGACTGTTCTGCAATTGAATATTTTTAATAACCCCGTTGTGCAACAAGTATAATTGGTAGGTACAGTTGAAGTAAGTACCGAAAGCCCGAAGCATATACACACCAACCTAAATACATGTATATCGACCGAAGCACATGCATATCAACCGACGTATATGTATATCGACCAATATTAACCGAGATTTATATATAGTGAAGGGGATAAAGTGCGCCTAGCGGGCAAGAGCGCCTGCAACAAATATTATTTAGTATGTAGCATCGACGTAAGACGGCATTACTAGTATCCAATAGGTAGTTTTCGAAATAACTGTGGTAGGCGCACTTGCCCGCTACGCGCACTTTGCCACTTTCACAATATATCAACCAAGTACATGTATATCGACCGACGTATAAGCATAACGACCGAAGTACATGCATATCTATCGAACCAATCGCGTCTGCTTTATCAATTTTAATCAATAAATCAGACATACGACTGCGTTAGCCCTTTCCAATCGATTACGATAGACAAGAGTGAAACGACTCAGACGGGACTTGATCCCACGAACAGTCCTCTGACCACTGATCTACCGAATCATGCCTTGAGTGCTCCAAATTCTCCTATACAATCTTTAAGCTCGATACAACACACAATTTGAACCACACTACCTTTTGGATCGGCCTATGCGCATGGGCACGGTCGCATGGGTGCCTACGATTACCTGTGCATATGTATCGCATGTTGGTATTTCACGAACGCGATGGCAGCTAACTCTTTACAGAACTCTTCTAACACGATCAGACTTTCCACTAGTTGGTTGTGTTCGCCGCTGAAATAATTATATTGTTTTTATAAATTAATTGTAAAAACAATTTAAAAAAATAACTGTTTATACCTTCTGTGGATTGATGGCACTTGGTGGAATCTGCTACACATATTTAGTAAGACACTTTGTACTTCCACACACTTTTTCAGGTAGGTATGATGTAATCATGATTAATGTAATCATAACGTAAACGTAATGTAATCATGATTACGTCATATCTACCTTTGAGAATGCCGCTAGGCGAAACCGGTCAGGTGAAAAATAAAATTAAGTGGAAAAGTACAAAGTGTCTTACTCAATATTAAAAAATAACTATAATTGAATCATTCAACCATACATAGATATTGTCACATCAGTAAATTCCCGAAGGTGTAGCGGCCTACAAACATAAAGATTTGCGCACGTCCTACCGCGGCGGACAGAGCGTGGAGTGCACTGAAGCGACAGGCCGAGAGGCGCGGTAATTACGATCGCCTGGCGGCCGGTTTTTAAATTTCCAGAGAAACTTCAGGGGCTGAATATGGAACGTATATACTAATTTACCTATGGTATAATACAAATACTTAATCGCTCAAAAACCGAATTAATTAACGTTTTTAAAGTCTCAAAATACGTTTCAAAATGAGGCGTAGGTATTTACGCACGATGATTTTATAGTAGTGTAGTCAGTAGTAGTAGAGAGAACGAGAGAAAGACAGGGAGAGAGACAGAGAGACGAGATAAGTCAATGGAACATTTTCTCATTCAAAAATTTTTAATATATGTAGGCGTTTATTATCGAATGTCGATCACTTCTCCAAATTGTCTCTGGTAATTAAAAAATATTCGTGTATAACCATTAACTATAGCTTTTTCTATATATACTCACGCCTGTACATCTTCTAGATTAGACAGATACCTTTTGACATTGATATTATCCTCATTTTAAAAATTCCCTTATAGAATTTCCTTATGGAAAACCCCATTGTGTCAACTGGGACTACTGGGAACTGGGACTCGAACCCAGTATATAAGCTGTTTAATAAGCTGTTTCATTAAAAAGTACTTTTTTTTTAATTTATTTTTGTTTACCTCTCATCATAACTAGGATCTTCACTCATAAGCTGGAACCTGGTATTCTCAATAACCTTACTATAGTTCCTTAACCGTGGAATCTCTATCGTCAGCCTCTTCGCCAAGTCTTGCAACGTCTTGAACAAAGTAGGCGTCTTCTTCGCCGTAGGCAACATCGGGTTAAGTAGATACTCGTGTAAATTCGGATGAGGTAGCAAAGCCAACTTTGATATTATAGACGTAAGGTGCAAATTCACTTGGTAAGGCTGTGTCGGCATGTTTGATAATAATTTGAATATCATTTTGAAGAAAGGCCCTTCGTCAAATTCTTCTTCTGATGTTTGGGAACATAGGTCTCTGGTTCGTAGGACTAGCTTTTGTGAGAAGCGGTTTTCGTCAATTTTGTCGGTTTTGACGCCGAATGCCTCGTCTAGATGAAGGTCTGCCTCGGGTCTACTGTCGTAGCTGTGTGTGGAACTGGCCGTGTTGTCCACCCAGCCGTAATCCGTCGGCCAGTGAAATGTTGACGTCACGTCTAGCCAGTACTGAAATCGTTTTTGGTTTATTTAAAACTGGGAATACTACTTCTGTTTGAGAATATACGAAATTTACAGCCCCACTCCAGTAAAGCTTACTGTAGGCCTATTTTGTAATATACAGGATGAATATTTCAGGACGTGAATGGCCAAATCTGAAATTATGATGTTCCTCATAATTTTTAATTCTATTGTCTTTGTCGTCGAGTGAAATGATGCCAGAATTAAATACAATACAGTGTGTTCTTTTTTCATAAACTATGGACTCTGGTCTAGGAGGTATTATGAAGAATGGCGAAAAGGGTCTAAAACTCCTTTGAATACTTTTCGCCATTCTTCATAATTTCGGCTATGGCTATACCACACCCACTTGAAAAATTCACCCTGTATAGATTCGATATCGAATCTCACACATATGAAATAGAGAGCCCATTTCGCCCAAACTAAATACCAACATTTTAGAATTGACAGTATCTGTATCATTCTTTCGACTTCCGCCAAGTTCACCACCAGACAGAGTGAGGTCAAAAATGCTCTTATGAGTGGGAGTTTAAATTTTTGATATTATTTTCGTCGTCCGATCCTTATTTACCTGATAATGTCTATGAGCATCGTGTATGTAATGCTCGTAGTCGGCGCCGATGGGGTCCGACAGTATCGCGCGCGGCAGCAACAGCAGGAAGCTGCAAGAGGGAACAGCAGTGAGCGAATGAAACACGCTGTATATGCTTCAATACGTTTAATGTATCATATATGTTATGGCGTATAAATCATACAAACATCACAGATCTTATAGTGCTATAATGCCAACTGTCGTCATTTATATCTGTTCAAAATTAAGTCTCGATCAAGAAATAATGTCAATAAAAAAGAACACGATTTCTATGGAAAATGTGTTACAAGAATACTGGGCCTCGATTCTGCTAAAGTAAAACTATTTTTTTTTAATTTTAGATTTTTAAGCAAAAATCAAAAATCAAAATCAAAAATAATTTATTTTGCATAGACCATTAAATCGGCACTTACAAAACGTCAACATAAAGTAAATATTAAATACTAACTAATACTAGTAAATGGACCACCGGTTCGAAACGCGGCCCAGACCTGAGAAGACTCCGGCAAGAAACTCAGCGGGCTTTTTTTTTTTTTTTGGTCTATTTACAAAACATTTACTTAGCCTAAAACTTATGGTCTAGATACAATGTTTTGCTTGAGTAGCACAGCAGAGCGAACAGCTCATTTCCAAGCTTGTTTATCATTTAAATATTCTTGGATTTTATAATAGCCTTTCTGGCACAGTTTGCTCTTTACTGTATTTTTAAATTTATTAACAGGTAAATCTCTGATTTCATTAGGAAGCTTGTTAAAAAAGCGAATACAGTTGCCCTGGAAAGAATTACTTATTTTATGGAGTCTGCTATGACAAACTACAAGATTGCTTTTATTTCTAGTATTTATATTGTGCCTGTCACAAAGTCTTGGAAATTTTGCAATATTTTTCCTGACATACATTAAGTTTTCGAAAATGTATTGTGACACTACGGTTAGAATATTCATCTCTTTAAACTTATCTCGGAGGGAGACTCTTGGGCCCAAATTATAAATAGCTCGCACAGCCCGCTTTTGCAAGACAAATATCGTGTTTAAATCTGCGGAATTACCCCAAAGGAGAATTCCGTAGCTCATAATACTATGAAAATAGCTGAAATAAACTATTCTAGCCGTATCCACATCTGTTAAAGTCCTAATCTTTTTTACAGCATAGGAAGCTGAGCTTAATCTACTAGCTATTTTTTCTATATGTGAACCCCACTGAAGTTTAGCGTCAATACTCAAACCTAAGAACACTGTCGATTCCGCAAGGCTCAACAATTGTCCATTGAGTTGTACATTGGTTTCTACCTGTGCAACATTAGGCAGAGTAAATTTAATACATTTAGTTTTATTCTCATTAAGGCAAAGATTATTTATGTTAAACCAATGGACCACTCTTTTGATTGCACCATTCACTTCGTCATAATTATCGTGTTGCCTTTTAATTTTGAAAATTAACGAAGTATCGTCAGCAAATAAAATAATACTATTATTGTCCCTTACATAGTAGGGAAGGTCATTTATGTAAATTAGAAATAAAAATGGTCCAAGTATCGAACCCTGCGGAACGCCCAACGAAACCACAGATCCTGCTGAACATGTACCGTTAACATCGACCCTCTGAATTCTATTGTTCAAATATGAAGTCAGAAGCTCGAGAGCCTTGTTCCTTATTCCGTAATGTTCTAATTTCCTGATTAATGTGTCATGGTGAACGCAATCGAAGGCCTTGGATAGATCACAGAAGACACCTAGAGCATCATGCTTATCCTCCCAGGCTTCGTAAATACAATTTAACAGTTCTACACCAGCATCCGTAGTCGAACGTCCCTTAGTAAACCCAAACTGTTTATCATGAAACAATTTGTTTTCACCAAAATGGGTCAGCAACTGTCCTAGAATTAGTTTCTCAAATACTTTACTCAAGGTCGGCAACACAGAAACGGGTCGGAAATTCGAAGGATCTGTGGCGCTGCCGGCCTTGAACAAAGGTATGACTTTGCTATATTTCATTAAATCAGGAAATGTACCACTGTTGACACAGTCATTAAACACAGTTGCTAGATGGGGAGCAATGACATCAATTATACTTGCCACAGTTTTGACTGATAATCCCCATAGATCCGCGGTCTTTTTAACATCAATTGTTTTAAACGCTTTAACGATGTCCTTGCTATTAACAACCGTGAATACGAACGTGTTCTGACACCTGTTTGTTGATTCTACAAGCAATGCCTCAGCGGAAATGGAAGACGACTGAAGAGTTTTGGTTGTAGTGGAAGCTATATTTGCGAAGAAATGTTCAAACTCTGTCGCAACCTCCAAATCCTCCGTGACATGGCGATCTTCTATTTTTAAATGGAAATCTCTTACAGTTGATGAAGATTTCCCACATTCGGAATTTATTATATTCCAAGTAGTCTTAATTTTATTAACAGAATTGGTTATTTTCTTCCTAATGAAGTTTGATTTCGCAAAGGAACAGGCTCGCTTAAATACTTTTGAGTAATTTTTAACATAGTTCTGAAAAGCAGGGTTGAAATTGTATGACTTTTCAGAATACAGCTCATACAATCTCCTCCTGCTCCTATAAATCCCCGATGTTGCCCAGTCACTGAATACAGGGCGGCCGCCAACCGATAATGTTTTTGAGGTAAAAATTCTCCCAAACTCAGTATCGATCAGGTTGGTTAGTTCTGCGTAAGATTCTTCTACACAAGTGTACAAGGGCAAATCAGGTATTTTACTCACAATACTTGCCCTGAAAGCGTCTAAACGGTACTGGTTAATCGGTACAAATTTAATTTCTTTTTTAACATTTTTACAAATATTTCTTTCAATGGTTATTAATTGGCCACGGTGATCCGAGTGTACAGCATCCACAAGACATTTGTTGATTGGATTAATATTCGTGTAAATATTATCAATACCAGTGGCACTATGTGCAGTTATTCGAGTAGCTTCTGAAAACATATTAATAAGATTAAAGGACTTGAACAGATTTAACATTTTTTTTCTCTCTGCTGGCACTTTAGTGTTTTCTAAAATATTTACATTGAAATCTCCACAAACTATTATTGCCTTATTGGAGGAACGGCATTTAAAAAGCGCTTCTTCCATCGTTTCTTCAAATCTTGCAAAGGGCGCAGCCGGGGGACTGTATACGCTTAATACAATGAACTGCTCAAACTCAATACTAGCTATCTCAATAACTCGCTCAATAGAGAGGCTTACTAAGTCTTTACGCTCTTTAAATTTTATATTCTTATTAATAATAATTAGGGAGCCTCCACGATCCAAATTTTTTCTACTGAACGAGCTAGCCACCTGGTGATTTTTGAAGTTGAACATGACCTGATGGTCTTTCAACCAATGTTCAGTTACACAGAAAATATCAATATTATTCAGGGTCATGTGCAACTCCAATTCCAATTCTTTACCATTTATCAATCCTTCCACATTTTGATGCACCAGGTTTAATCTACTAGTTTTAGAATTTAAATTACATATAGGAGACTGAACTGTCTCAAAAGCCGTATGGCTATGGCCGCTAAAGTCGGACATAGTGTGAGAAACTTTGCTAGATTTATTATCTGTTGTCGAATGTTTTAGTTTTTTTTTTGGATAACATTATCCACTGTGTCAGTAATGTCAGAATTGTTCAACTCAATAAGAGTTTTGTTAATAGCCAGTTTGGCTAATGTATTATTTAAAAAGTTTCCTAATAGGAGCGCAACCTGTCGTTGCAAATATTTTGATAGTGAAAAACTATCTATTGTCAAAATAAAATTGTTCTGTAATACAAAATTACAGTCAAATAAATCTATGGTCCTACTGTATGTAGTCAAGGTATGTAATTTTCTATTTATATTATATCTAATGTTGTTTTCACTAGCTGTGAATGATTTACTGTAAGGTAATGCACAAAATATTACCTGTTTAATTTGTAACTTTGTTAATTGATTGTAAAAGTGTATGAAATTATTTATATTTGCATTAGCTCTTCTACCAATAAGAAACACTAGTGTAGATTGTGGACAGTGTGTACTACATAGTGCTCTATTAATTATTTGAGAATAGGAGGCCCCAGGAAATGAATGAGTTATGACCGAGTGACCCAATTCATTAATTAAATGACCCAAACCCTTACCAATTTCATCACAGTACACAAATGTTTTCCCTGAATTTAAAGCTTGCGTTACTGTTGTTACAGGGACATCATTCATGGACATACTTGGTTTTGTAAAATTATCACTGCCCACAGAGTCAACTGATAGAGGGGTCGACCCTTCCCGAGATGTTATGGACAGGGTGGAGCACGGCAAGGATGTTACCCAGTCAGAAGTACTGGTACAGCCTGAGAGAGCCGGTATGGTGTCATTGACAGGGGGGATGGAACATGGCAAGGAATTTTCACAATCTTCAAATCTTTGTCTGTATAGATTTTCAAGTGAATAGTATCTTGCCTCATTGCTATGACATGAGTCCACTAGACTATTTAATGCCTCAATGTACTCACCTATCTCCTTTTGTGATGTTTGATATTTTAATGTAACAGAATTTAAGGAGTCATTCAAACGTGAGATTTCTAACTGGAGTTCATATAGATCAGACTCATATTGGTCTGTCTGTGTTTTACCTACCTCTACTAACTTTCTCAATTCTATATTAGAGCTACAGGCTCTACGACATTTGTTAATGCCCATTTTGAGATATCTGATCTGTTTCTGTGACTTTCTAATAAATTTATTTAGTTTAACATATTTTTTAAACTTATTTCTGCCACTACTAACTAATCTTACTGAGGAATTTAATAACAATTTATCATCACAGGCTATAACCGTTGATGCAACTGGGATATCAGGTATTGTGACATCTATCAGGTCTGCAGTGATGCATGGCTCCAGACAAATCAGGTCAGGTTCCCCTGCCACCAGCTCATTATAGAGGCTGTTGGAGAAAGCAGCCTCATCTGCCAACCTGATAGATTCCATGTGAGTAATGGAATTGTGCACGTCACTCAGTTCACACTCCAGAAAGCTAATTCGTTTCAATGCCTGTTCATGGGTGTTGCTGCATTCCTCTAGGCCTGTCAGTGTTGCCTGGAGGTGATCTCGTTGGAGTGTGAGCTCCATGACCTCAGTATGTAGGCCAGCCAACTCTTTTTTGAGTTTGGTATTTTTCTCAACAACATTAAGCACCTCCTTTTCACTCTCTTCCCGCTCCTCTATCAGCTGCTTATTGAGTGTATTGCTGATTTCAAGCTCCCTTAAGGTGAGGTTTAACTTTTGTTGCAATTCACGGGATGCAGCGCTGCGGGTCATCATTGTTTGTTTCATGTTTCCTTTTATTTCAAAAATTATTTGGTGGTACTGAAATGAAAGAATGTGGTAAGTAACTGAATGTGATAATAGCTTTAAGTAATAAGGAACGATAAATTGGGAAAATGAAGTAACTTTACTCCAAATAAATTATTAACTAAGAAGGGAGGGTAAAAAACAATAAGAATTGTAGATTTTTTTAAGTAAGTTTTAAAGTAGAATTAATATTAATATTATGTAGCGTGGTTAATTTAACAAGTTAAGAAAACATACATAAGTTAGAAAAGTTGAACTACTTTAGAGAAGTAGGTAGGCAAAGAACAGAATGTATGCAAGAATTACCAAAAAACTGAGAGAAATATGTTAGTGTATGTATTGGTGAGTGTGTTAAATTTGTCTGAGGCTATTTTGCTGGCGTCTTCAAGCTGGCTTCCACAAATTGTCAAGGCAACTGAGACTAACAGAGCCTGCTGTGTGGATGGACGTTGCTCACAGTTATGTGAGCGTTTGTATAGTTTGTAGTGTGTGAGAAAAAGGTATAAGGAATAAGTGTAACACCAAATACTTCCCCTGATTTCACACGTAGCTAGCGTAGGCGCAGGTTTCAGAGACAAATCCAATCAAAATTTCGTTTCACCGGTTCTTGTTCACTTAATGGATGATTTCACAGCAATTGAGGTAGCATACACAATACATATATCGTACTTTAACTTTTGTATTACTATATATACACTGGACACTTGATTACAATGTTTTATTCAATTAATTTCTTCTAAATTGGTTAAGCTGATAGAACAAATTCTAACGCCAACATTATAGGGGCAAATTGCGTAGTTAAAGTTTGCTATGAAATGATAGCAACGTCTAGAATTAAATGTATTTTTCTAGAGTGAATGAAAAAGTGTAATGTAACTGTTTTCATTTAATTTTGGACTTTAAGTCTATTCGAATGAAATCTAAAATTGAATGCCATTTTTTGCAGTTTAGCAGAATTGAGGGCCTGTTTTTTGATATTTGGGAAGTTGATAATAGACCGAGACTGAATTTTGGACAGATATAAATTAAAAGAATTAGCGTTCAGTGTTAAGGAGCCAGCCGACAGTGTATGCTATTTACAGAAGAATGTGCATTGGAAGATTAACTTGTGAAATATCTTGAGATAATGTAGCTTTATTAATAATGTTCTGAATTTGAATCTTCGGTACATTGATTTATTAAACAGCATTATAAGTGCTACCTAACAAATGGTACGGCACAAATACACGAAAACATTTTTAACAGTAAAAAAAAATATACTTATATGAAAGACATAAGATGTCAATAATAAAGAGATTTCTCTTTTTATCACATTAAATTTTCAGTAAAACAATTTTTATTCCATTCTAGTCTATTTAGATAAAAAAATAGTAAATTATTATTTTAAGTACTTTATGGCACTCTGCGTTATAATTTATTTTTTTGTCTATAAGTTCAAAACATGCACAGCGTGTTTATGTACAATATAGCAAACAGTGGGCTAGCAGCTTCAATATATCACAAAGTATAGATCTATTTTTTTTTAATATATAAATAATCCTTTCTAACAAAGCTCAAGGCAATGATATACAATACGTTTTTTATCTATGACAACAAATGATATTTACATAATGGCAACACGGACGTGATTTAATAAAAATATATTATCTAATTTGCTTACAAATTTACTATTTACATTTTATTATGAACAACCAAAATCTATTATTAAAAATATAATATAGCACTCAATAAATCTCACTCAATACTTTAGACTTCTACTATAAAAATCCCTCCTAGGAAATAAAGGTGTTGCTATTAGTAGGTACAATTATACTGGGTGTAAGGGGAACACTCCCGAATCCAAAAACCCCTAGTAGTACTCCAGGTACATAACACATTGGCATAAAAAAGTCGATTTGGTCAAAAAAAGGTTTCGTTTTTTATTTTATTTCGCATCATTTACTCTCCACCGTGTTAGTAAAGCTAAATGAAACGGTAATTTCATAAAAAAAAACATTACTACAAAAAAAAAAACAAGTAGCACCAAGCGCGTGCCTTTTGATAGTGGTGTTTTTCTTTGAAAGGAGACAAAAAGGAGAGTAAATAATGCGAAAAAAAAAATATTAAAAAATTTAATATTTTTTTTGTCCAAATCGACTTTTTTTATGCTAATGTGTTATGTACCTGGAATACTACTAGGGGTTTTCGGCTTCGGGAGCGTTCCCTTACACGCGGTATAGTATGACTGCGACCACTATATTGCGACCTAGGTACACGCGGCATGGCGGGGAACGAGGTAAAGAAAGATAAAGAGAGAGTCGAGTCGAGTCGAGTCGAGTAGAGTCGAGTCGAGTCGAGTCGAGTCGAGTCGAATCGAGTGCGAACGAGATACTGCCGTGAGCGTAAGCGGCGAACTGACGAAATCTGACGGTCGATTGACCGATAGGGCCAGCGCTCAGTGCCGGCATCGGTAAGCTTCAAGATTTGTATTTGTCGAATAACAATAGATCGTATTGTTATAGATATAAGATTGAACTTTAATTGCTAACCATACCGCTGCAGAATGCCGATCTACAACGACGATCGTCATTGAAATTTCAATTTTATGATGATAGTGATAAGATCTATTATACTTGGCCAAAAAATACTGAAGCTCGCCGATGCCGGTAATGGGCGCCGGCCCTTAATCTCCTCGTCTCGCCGCGGACATACCCAAGGCGCGGTACAGCGGTTAGGGGGTTGGGAATCTAGTGTACACGAAGGGAATATGGTATTAAATGTCTCTCTTATTATTAAATTGGCGGATTAGTCATTTTTGGACATCTTGAGCGAATTTTTGTGACTTTGACAACGGATAGGAATGGGTAAAAATCATTCCGGACTCGGGTTGGCCGAAGCAAGGAATTCCGGGCCAGAGGGGGGTTCTCGTAGGGACGGACCTGCGATGTGAATGTGGAGTTACTCCACAGACAATGGCCCATCTGTTAACGTGTGCTAAATGCCCATACACATGTACAACGCAGGACCTTATGTGCGCCTCCGAGAACGGCATACAGGGGACGGCACACTGGGAGAAGATAATTTGAGGGCCAAAGCGCCATCACCACGATAGAAGAAGAAGATTCGTATATGCTGTCGGTTGCAGAAGGCGAGAAAGATAGACAGTTGAAAACGGAACATAGACGGGATACACTCTCGCGCGGGGAAAAGGGATCACCTATGTGCATACGGATATATGTCATAAGTCTTACATTATCCATGACATTTCAAAGTTGCTTGTACTGATCAAAGCTATACTTTGTATTAGAAACTACTTATTTAATTAAAAAAATATGAAATCTACTAATGATATTAGCCAGAGGCGCAGCCTATTAGACTTCGGAAGGCATGTAAAGTAGTATAATCTATTCTAGTAAAAAAAAAAACAATACACCTATTCTAATAATTACTTTATCTTATACAATATTTACAGCTTAAATATAAATGAGATTGATGGCTCAATTTGTATATAAAGTCAGTAATACAAGTAATACAAGTCCGTGTATTACCGGACTTGTACGCTAAAATTCAATTCCACATGAAATTCTAATAGACTTTTGACATAATTTGATATTGAAATGGCAATTATGAATCATAAAAAGTGTAAATTAAATAATATTAGTCGAATTATAACAAATTAATCGCAAAATATGGCGCTATCGTTATTTGCGGTCGGCATCTCTATATGTTCCTTAGCCATTATTTCTTCTATGGATGCTTTGAGTCGCTCTAGCCGCCTAGAAAGTTAAGCTTCAGTTAAAATGTGTTAACTGGGCAAAGCGTATGAAGAAAACAAAGCATATCACAAGCTGCCGCACACCCAATAGCATTTGAAGCAATAATATATGAAATACATTAATATAAGCGCTAGTATATAAGTTGTGATAATGTTAATATGTTATTTATTTAATTGTTATAATGTTATTGTCGTTGATTAACAAATAACAATACTACCAGATGTCTATGATATTAATATTTGATCGATCTATTAATTAATCTCAATGCACGTATTCAATATCAAATAAATAATTTACTATTGGTGGTAGGATGACCAAAAACGGGATAGTAATAATGAACGTATTTTTATCGCTTTTGTATTATGTATTTAATGAGCTTGGTTAAAGTATTCATTTTAGGTCAGAAACTACATTTACTATAATTTTATTATAGAAGAGAATGACAGAATCCGCCAGCTCTCCAAAATCAGTAGGTATGTAGAGAAATGATTCAACTTATGAATGAGTAAGTGTAAGTATGAATGATCGCGGGTATGAAAAGTACCGCATTTTTAGTCTTTATACTCCGAACATCTAGAATTGAGCAAGTTATTGAGTAATAGATAGATATTATATGAGACTTATAACTATGAGACTTTAAATGAAATGTGATATCGCCCTAACAGTAGACATAAATAGCCAATAAAATGTATCATGAAAATTAAATATAAAATGTCTAAAACCACACCATATCTACATAAAATAAAACCACAACACATAAACTAATTCCACTGTTACAATAGTGTCAAAATGGTCTGTGATCATAAGTATATGGGGTTAGCTACAAAAGACTTTTTTTAAATCATCATCATCCACATAGAGACGTTAGTCCTGATTGCATCCGAGGCCACGGTACCCTCGGAGCTCAGGGTCCGCCTTCCGGCTCTTCTTCCTCCACTTCGCACGATCTTGGGCGTCCAAGGTAGTGAGACCGTTTTCACGCATGTCACCCTCCACGACGCCAAGCCAGCACTTCTTGGGCCTACCCCTTCTACCTGGACCGGGTGGGGGCGCCATTGCCAGGCATTTGTTACCCACGTAGCTGGGCGGTTTCCGCAAGACGTGGCCGCACCAGCGGAGGCGGCTCTCTTGCATTTTATCTGCGATGTCACGGACATGAAGGCTGCCGCGGATGCGCGAGTTCCTCACGCGATCTTTACGCGTGACTCCACACATCCACCGCAGCATTTTCATCTCCGTGACACGCAGCATCTGCTTGTGTCGCTCCAACAGCGGCCACGCCTCACAGCCGTGTAAGAGGACAGGTCTAATGATTGTTTTATAGACCTGCCCCTTCAGCCTGACTGGCATTTTAGTGTCGCAAGTGACGCCAGTCATTTCCCGCCACTTAGCCCACGCGGCGGCAATACGTGCCTTGACGTCGTGGTCGATGTCACCAGTAACGTGAAGTACAGATCCCAGGTACTTAACCTGATCCGTGCGCTCGACCAAGTTCTCGCCTATGCGAACGGGTGTGGGATCTGTTGAGTTTAACGCCAAGTACTCTGTCTTCGCCACATTTAGCTTCAGACCGCCGTTCTCAAGCGCCTCCTTCCACACTTTCACACGTCGCACCAATCTGTTCCTGTCTGCGTCCATCAGCGCAATGTCATCAGCATACATAAGCAACCATGGAGGCTGCTCATGTGAGTCTCTGATACTGTCCGACAAAACGTCTAACACCAAGCTGAATAGGTAGGGACTAAGTACGGATCCTTGGTGTACCCCGACGGTGATGGGGAAGGTTTTCGTGTCGCCAACAGCGGTCCGAACCACGGAACCGGAATCTTGGTACATGTCTCGGATGGTGTCGATGTAAGCCTCTGGGACTTCTTTGGACCGCAGTGCCCACCAGATCATCGCGCGAGGCACACAGTCGAAGGCCTTCTGCATGTCTAGGAATAGACAGTACAGGGGCGTGTTCCTCGCCCTGTATCTCTCCGCGACTATCCTTAGGGCGAACGACGGATCTTTTAAAGATCTGATCTGAAAGACTTTTTTTAAATAAGCTTTCTTAATAGGTTTTTATTAGCTTCGGCTGTTTGCTTGTGCAGGAATCTTTGAATTCTATTTTTGAGCACTTCATAACGTCGGTATACAAAAGAAATTGCTTTCATCATGTTTAATTTTTTACAAATGTATACCACATGTTTTTCGATAGTTCAGTAGTGATGCAAAAATATGCGGATGAAGCCACTATACCTTTGCTACATGCGCCCCTAAAAATATATACTTAATATTATAATTACGACTGTCTGTCTCTTACACTTTTCCGCCTAAACCAATGAACCAACTTTGATGACATTTGGCACAGGGGTAGATTAGACCTTGGGTAAGGATATAGGCTATATTTGATCACCATAACTGACATCCACGCGGGCGGAGGCGTACGTAACAGCTAGTTTAACATTTGATACACCTGATATGTTGCTAAACCTCTGCCTTCCCCTCCTAAGATTTGCACGCGTGAGTGTATATTATATATGTATCAGACCATTTGTACACAATTGCCAGAGTAGACCAAGCTGTAAGGCAGTACTGACCTGTTAATGACTCGGTGTACGTTGTCTGTGCCCTCGTCATGCCTCGCCGGGTCCAGGCCCTCGTGAGACAAGATGTCGGTGATCTGTTCGTTCACGTGGTCTTCGTGTTGTAGCTGCTTCATAGCTTCCCTGAAAACAGGAGAGGAAGATAGATAATACCATGGAGAAGGAAATGATAGCGGAGTTGTTGCAAGGCAATCGAGTCGCGTGCCATCCACACGTCAAATGGACTCATTCGGTAGGAACGTTATACCTATGAAGTCCTTCGACTTTTGACACCCCGCGCGTCTCTCTTCCCACCGCATTCGGCGACGCGTTTTTATTAGGAGAAATATCAATGGGGCATCTCCGTTACTTAATAATATTCTGTCCTCCGTGGATAATACTATTGAATAAAAATCAATAGGATGTATGGGGGATGTCAAGACTTTTGGGGCAAAGTTAACTTAAGTATTTGGTCTAAATCAAGTGCTTTGGGCGTCAAGCCAATCTCACTTGTAAGCCGGTACATGACAGTCTGGTGCAAGTTTTGCTTTTGTTAACAATTAGATATTTTCTTAAGTTTGTCGTGTGATATTATTTTCTAGAATTTGTTCCATAATAGCAAATTTGTCAAATAGCGTAATAATATTGGTATTTATATTTTTTGTAAGATCAATAAATTCTATATTAGGTTACAAATATTGATTTTTTTTAATTTAAAGATGCAGTTTTAGTATTCATCAAAATCAGTCCGAAGACTCCTTTGGGCATTTTTTGATATTCTTTATAGGTGTGTAATGAAACGAGAGAAAAAAGGTAAACAAAGTTGCAGCGGTTCCAAACATTTATTACTTCAAGTGCATACCAGACAGGAATGAAATTGTTCATAAGATGGCGGATCTGACAGTTTTTAGAACCGCTGTGCTGACAGCTTTCCTGTACTACCAAACACGCTACGACAGCTGTCGCTCGGCCATTGTCACGTACGTGTGACGTGTGCGACAAGGACAGAGGAAATAATCGCAATGGTCGCTTTGTTTACCTTTTTTGTCTAGTCTCGTTGGTTTTACTTTAGTTTCAAATTTAAAACTTTTAAGAGAACTGGAATGTATGAGTGTGGAAGGTGAAGGATCGAGGTTATTGGCGCATATTAGGAGACTTCTATGTCCAGCTGGAGATTGATGGCACTTGGTGGAATCTACTACACATATTGAATAACACACTTGTACTTTTCCACTGAGTTTGTTTTAAATCTGAACCTGACCACTTACGACATTTTCAAAGATGGTAAACCTTTGAGAATGCCGTAAGACGAAAAGTACAAGTGTGTTATTCAATACTACTTGTTTGATTGATAATGAGGTCGTTTTAGTATTATACTTGTTGACCTTACGCTCGCTTCAAGAGAGCTAGTGGCCGCACCTGTCACGGCGGTGCCTCCCCATTCCGGGGGCGAGTCGGGGACACCGTTGTCCCCCCTCCCGAGGAGGGCCAGACCGTAAGGGATGGCCCTGGGTCAGTCGGGGTGCGAGGGATATGTCGATGACAACCTCACCCCCGGCTTAACACCGCGACCCATAGTCGGCGTGCGGTTTTAATCGGTTCGAGTCCGACATAACCTCTCCTCCCGGCTCCGGCAGGGGAGGTATCCGAGGGGATTTCCGCACGAAAAAAAAAAGTGGCCGTACCTGTTCCTCTCCCGCTCCCGACATATGGACAGGTCATTGAGCTGGTCGCGCTCACTGTCGTCAAGTGGCGCGGAGTGCGCGAAGTACCCGCGCCCCGCCACCCGCGCCAGCACTACTCTCTGGATACTGTGCTCTGTACCTTTCTCTATAATAGTCTGTAATACAAAAATATCCATACTAATATTATAAATGCGAAAGACAGACAGACAGACAGAGTTAAGCTTTCACGCCTAACCAACTAAACCGAACCGATTTTGAAGAAATTTGGTATAAGAGTAGATTAGACCTTGAGAAAGGACATAGGCTAAGATTGGTCGCGATAACCGACAACCACGCGGGCGGAGCCGCGGGCAAAAGCTAGTACTAGATAAGTGACGTATGGTATAATCATCATTTTCATGAAGACGTATTATCCTGATGTATCCGAGGCCAAGATGCTTTCAGAGTTCAGGGTTTCGGCTCTCCCTCCTCCATTGCGCACAATCTTTGGCGTCCAAGGTAGTGAGACCGTTTGCGCGCATGTCACCCTCCACGCCGCCAAGCCAGCACTTCTTGGGCCTACCCTTTCTACCTGGACCCGGTGGGGATGAGGGCGGTGACGTATGGTATGTACGGGGGTTCTATTAAGTTGTCCGGGACTTAAAACTACATTATCTGTATACTGGTACACCTGCTGAGTGACCAATGAGTTTCAGACGCAGGGTTCTCTCTGAAGAGTTGGGAGAAAAGAGCCAAGAAGTCTTAGCATACGCTAGGATCTCAGCAAATGGAAACATGTGGTGGATATTATCATACCAATCAAATCAATAATGTACAATATTGTTTCTACGGATTTCCATCTCCATCTCCATTTATACCTACCCCTATGGGAAACAGGCGTGATTTTATGTATGTATGTATGTATTGTTTCTACTTCATAGAGAAACAACAGGAATAATTTAGATAAAATTTGTAATCTGTATTCTAATTGGATTTACACATAGGCTACTAACCGCCGTTCCCAATACCATACTGACAGTTAAAGATAGATCGTATCTACGGATAAAGTGCTAGGCTGTTTAAATTCAAAACATAGAAACTCCTATTTCACACCAATTTCAGAAAATAAAATTATACCGCGATGCGCTTTCCCGCAAAAAAATCAGTAACCATTGAAGTTTTGAATTAAAACAGCCGATACGTCAAATTTGACTGTTGCGATCTATCTTCAACTGTAAGTATGTTATTGGGAACGGCCGTAAAACCACATGGTGGTTATCCACGTAAACTGGCGTCACCGTAAAACATTTTCAGAATTACTCACCTCAAAAAACCTCAACGTTTCTAGAGTCAAGTCGTAGTTCTCTGTGAGACAGTTGTTTATAAGGGTATGTAATAGCGGCCATTCTGACACCTCGCCATCGCCGACCAGCCAATTGGAGAACTCTAAAAAAGGAACCTTCGTTAAATCTTCTTCACATTCGAAATACATCGGGAAAAAGAAGCGCTCAAGTGGAACTGGAACCCACGACAATCATCACAACGGTCATCAAAAATCAATGTTTAAAAATGATTAAAAAACCATTTAGTGGTTCCAACAGTTCGTAAGAAAGGTCGCCCTTCAAGACGGATATAAAGAGAAGGGAAATTTGAAGTGATTCAGGTGTGGCTCAATAGCTCAGTTGGAAGAGCATTTCCGATTTATTTCGAATTTTTTTTTTTTTTATACAGGACACGTCAATTTGACTTCACCTCGCCTGATGTTAAGCTAAAGGCAAAGTCTCGGAAAGAGGGTCACCATCGTAAACATTTACCATGTTAACAGTGGTGGCACTCAGCTTGACGGCCTCATTAGATGCCTTTTCACGCCCCGCTTAAAGGACCCAAGGCAAATTTAAAAGTTAGCATAATAAACGCTATAAAAACTTAATTTAAATCTTCACATATTATTTTATGGAAGATGATCCTTATTGGTTAGTGAAAGATTTATTCAGTACATCAATTAACTGCACCCTATTGGATGGTAAGAAACTAGGATGACATCTAGAAGATACGGCCACCATTCCCGATGCTGACGGTCTCCCGACATCCACGCGGGCCTCAGCTAGTCTATACTCTTATTATAAAAGGTCAAGTTTATGACGTTGTAGGGGGTAATCTCACCTCCGGCAACCAAGGACCCAAGACGGCGTGCGTTTTAGTCGGTTCGAGTCCGACATAACCACCTTCACCGGCTCCGTGGGAGTGGTATCCGTGGGGATTTTGTGCACGATAAAAAAATGGGGTAATCTCTGTATTTACTGAACCGATTTTGAAAATTCTTTTACCAATAGAAAGCAATATTATTTGTAAGCATCTGCCATACAGGGTGATCTTATAGTCGTTTAGGATCAAATTCGATAGCAAAATGCTCTGGAAGTATTAATTTGGCGTAAATAAAAAACTTTCTTTTACAACCACCATACATTATTCCTATCATCTGAATATTACTCCCATACATTATAAAAAAAACATTTATTATTTTTGACTGAATTTTTTATAGCATTTTTAATGCTAACTTTAAAGTTCGAAAAACATCGAAAAAAAAGAAACGCTCAAGTGAGACTTGAACTCACGACTTTTCCCTTACAGGGGGAATGCTCTTCCAACTGAGCTATTGAGCGACACCTGATTCATTTCAAATTTTCCTTCTCTTTATATCCGTCTTTAAGGGCGACGGTGGTGCCATCTACCAACATTCTTACAAAGGGAAAGGTCGTGAATTCAAGTCTCACTTGAGCGTTTAATTTTTTCCGATGTTTTTCGAACATTTAATATTTAGCTAAATTAATACTTCGACTATTTTGCTATCGAAACTGTTTACAAATTCTTTCTATCAGAAATTACTATAAAATCACGGTGTATATCATCACGCTATCAGGGAGGGTCAGCAGCGGGAACATGAAAAGAAGTCCACGCTGGCGGAGCCGCAGATATCAGCTGGTAAGTAAGAAAAGATTTAAAATCGAATCATACCGTTAATAAGATCAGCCGAGTCGATGACTTTAAGGCACTTGGCGAGTATGGCGGTGACCAGGACGGCGTGGTGCACGTCGGTGATGCCGGTCTCCGCCGTGCCTTCTAGAAAGTTCTGGCGGAAGGTCCGCGACAGGTGGGACGCTATCGTTGGGTGGCATTCCTGAGGCACAGAACAACTAAAACTATTAACTTTTCTAGGGTCGAGAGGCACAGGATGGATGACACAGTTGGGACTGATTTTTTCAGAAAAGTATCACTAGTACTATTTCCCCTATTTTAATTGAATACTACTCTATTTTAAGCGGTTCGTTGCCTCGTACGCGTATTACAGTTCGTGCAAATAATTGCAAGATTTTCGCCCAAAAAACATGATATGCACAAGATTAACACACATTAGGCTTCCAGTATACAATCAAAACGTAGGATATGCATCATACTACTACTTAAAGATATGACATCGGGTTAAGAAGTCCTTCTAGCTCCTCGGTCTAGCTGCCTTTTGTGTTGGGGAAAGGATAAATCTGGCACGGTACTGACATGACATAGGTAAACTTCAAAGTTAACTCTGGATTGTTGATCTCTGAAATAAAGTAAAGGCAACGAGACGAGAGAAAAAAGGTAAAAAAAGCGACAATTACTGAGTTACGTTGCGATAACTAGCGATTATTTTCTCTGTTCTTGTCGCACATGTCACACGTACGCGACAATGGCTGAGCGACAGCTGTCGTTGCGTGTTTCGTAGTACAGAAAAGCTGTCAGCACAGCGGTTCTAAACTGTCAGATCCACCATCTTTCGCCGCTGTATGGATAATTTTCAAATAAAAATGTTTGGAACCGCTGAAACTTTGTTTACCTTTTTTCTCTCGCTTCGTTGGCTTTACTTTATATCCGACTAACCTTCATCAAAGTATCACAGTAGTCCAGCCAAGAGAAAAAACTAGTCAGTTCTCTGTAGCCGTGGAATTTGCTGTAAGACTTGTCGCCAAAGTCTTGTGCTACATACCTGAAATTCAAATTAAATAATAAATTACACTAAGCCTACGATATCGGCAATATCGAAGGTATTCCGTAGTAACCGCCAACCGACCCTTGCCCGCCCTGAATCGGGTACAAAAAAACCCCGATCCAGGTATCTGCAAACCGGTAAAGCTACTGATTGACAAATGGCCTCCCCATTCCGGGGGCGAGTTGGGGACACCGTTCTCCCCCTCCCGAGGAGGGCCAGTTCGTAAGGAATGCCCCTGGGTCAGCCGGGGTGCGAGAGGTATGTCGAGGACACCCTCACCTCCGGTCTAATACTACGACCTTCAGTCGGCGTGCGGTTTTAGTCAGTTCGAGTCCGACATAACCTCCCCTTCCGGCTTCGGCGGAGGAGGTGTCAGAGGGGATTTCCGAACGAAAAAAAAGATTAACAAATGACACTCTGGCACAGATTTTCTTCTCAGTGTTAGGAGGTCGTATGGCAGTCGTTCTTATGAAAGCTGTATAAGCTAAACCAAAAGGAGAAGGAGTAAGCGAATCCCGGGTTTGAGCGAAGCCACGGAGGAGGAAAATGATGAGGAAGCCAGATTATAAAAAGTAGGAATAGGAAAGCAGACCATAACTCGAGATACTTTTTTTTTAACTTTTCGCTATTCACTATTGACACTATTCCATATAGTTATACATACACCCACTCGAAAAATTCCTCGTGTATCAAAAGTCACTCTTACCCCAAAAAAAAAACTCTAGTATTCAAATGCGTATAATTCGACTTTGACCAAATGCGAATTGGGCAACATGCGACCATGCCATATTGCGACTTTGACCAAATGGACAAAATGCGACTAATGCGTTTTATTTGACGAATTGTGACTTGGACAAACCGCTACGAAAGGTTTTAAACTTACGCCCACGTTATATTCAAATGGTCGACATCACTGGGGTCAACGTTAGCCGGTATACACTTGTACTTGGCAGCGAGTTTGTCCACGATCGTCTCGCAGGCCGGACTGCAGCTCGTCAACAAGTTGGCTATGTCATCCTCCGGGAGAGACGACACTATCATGATACCTTCGCACGCGCGAAGAACCACTTGGTTGTCCTGAAAACGAATGAACGTTCAAAAATGGATAGCAAAATAAAAAAGTTTATATTTCGACCTTTTTTAAAAAAGATCGGCCAAGTATCAGACTCGGGCATAAGGGTTCCGTACTATACTATACTGTTTCAAGTAAATATGTTTTGTTATGGTGGCAACAGAAATATATTATCCAAATACTACTGCCTTTTTTAATCGTGCGATAAATCCCCACGGATACCACCCCCACGGAGCCGGTGGAGGTGATTATGTCGGACTCGAACCGACCAAAACGCACGCCGTCTTGGGTCCTTGGTTGCCGGAGGTGAGATTGCCGAAAGCATATCTCTCGCAGCCCGGCAGACCCAGGACCATCTCTTTCGAGATGGCCCCCTTTGGAAATTCTACTGCCTAGCTATCGCGGTACATAAGATACAGCCTGGTGATAAACAGACAGACAGAGAAGTCTTAGTAATAGGGTTATATTTTTACCCTTTGAGTTCCGTACTCTAAAAAAGAGTAGACTCTATGTAAGTTGAATTTCTTGAGGTAGCCAGTATTGTTATGTCCAGGATTTGAACTCGGGCCTCTTAATGGGAAAGCAGATTTTTAACCAGTTTCCAGCCGAGGAAATTAGCTGTAATAAAAATATAATAAAGTAGGTTCTACATACTCACAGCACTACTCAAATACGACAGCAACAAATCGATGAGCAGGAACTTATCATTGTCGTCGTACACTGTTTTGTGACTTTTACACGACACATTATCATCGGCCGAGCTGCTAGAGGTGGCGTTACAATTATCATCCCTCCCCGTGCGTATTATCGACACATTTCTCAACGGATTTGGGGGCAGCTCTACTTCAAAAAGAGGATTCTTCTTTGGCGTTTGAATTTTAGTCCTAATCGGTATTAATTTTTGTATGTCTTCAGGTATACTGAGTAAGGTGGACTTGTCTTCTACGAAGGGAGTTGTGAAGATGTTAGCTAAGCCTGGCTCTTTGCGGACTAAGCCGCACAGAGTGAGAAGGAGTTCCACTTCTTCTTTTTCTGTCGGCGATGCGGGGGACTCGTTGCATTGGATAAGCATGCGCTGGAAATAAATATGATTTTTACTACATCTGTCATGATAATAAGTGCATAAGTATTGATAATTGGACCAGGAGTTACGTAGTAGTAGGAACTCGAATCAGCATAATAGGCAATTATTTTTTTTTTGACAATATTTTTTTTTACATTTGAAAAATTACCACTTTCTTATAATATAATGAACTGTAAAAGTAAAATTGTCGTACGACAAATAGTTTTCAAGATATTTGATTTTGAAAAATTCTATTTGCGTGCCGCCCGAAAACGCTCCATAAAAAATCGTACGAAATTGTGACGTCACGCTTCGGTAGCGCGTAGTGCAAATTTATGGAGTGTAAGAGAATATTGCATTTGCCTCGGTCTACGTTGCGTTTACACGTATATAGTTGATAGTAAAAGTTATTTAAAATGTAATGAGGAATCTAAAAAGTTATATATTTGAATTGAATTTGATTGTTTATATTTTGACTTTTTTTGGGAATTTCAACTAATGAAAAGTAGTAGTTTCAGTTTAGATATGCAATCTTTTATTTTGCTAGGCATATTTTTTCAGAACAAGCTATCATATCATATTAAGCAGTATTTGGAAGAATCGACGACTTAGTCAAATAGCCTATTGGCTATTCTAGTGACTAGTCAAATTAGTTACTTTTTACTAAACGTCAAAACGATAAGTAAGGTAACTTGTTTGAATGAAAAAAGATTTGGTGACGTCATAAAATTTAATAGTCAAGTCAGTTACTATAGGTTACCATAGGTTGGGTGGATGATGACGGGCGAGCCTACCCCTCGCGCCCCGCACCCCTTATGCGTAGGTACAAAGTAGTTTTAAATAGGCTGACGTGCCTACATAAATGAACACAATAATAATTTAAATAAAGTGTCGCTTACAAAGTATTTTATCACAGTTTTATATTCCATGGGCAAATTTGCATTGGTCTCGTCCGAACTTGACCAACATTGTATCGAATTGCCAACGTTTGCGATAGATTCAATTTGACCCACATTTATCGCAAGCTTAACACGCATGTATGTTTTTTAATATACACCACAACGAACTGAATATAATTACCTGCAACGGCATTGTTCAACCGTGATAAGATTACTTGTAAAATGAGAATAAAAGAAATGGAAGTAAAAACTGCTTATCAATTATTAATTAGCCATTAAAACGGTAATGGCGTAATGGGCGAGCTGATAGAACTGCACCGGTAGAAGCTATTTAAGTATTCTGTGTTAGAAAATAGCAGCATAATAAATCCATACTAATATTATAAATCCGAAAGTAACTTTGTCTGTCTGTCTCTGTCTGTCTGTCTGTCTGTCTGTATGTTACGCTTTCACGCCAAAACCACGGAACCGATTTTAATGAAATTTGGTATAGGGGTAGATTAGACCACGAGGAAGGACATAGGCTATGTTTGGTCGCGATAACCGACATCCACGCGGGCGGAGCCGCGGGCAAAAGCTAGTACTATATAAAAAAAAGTTTTTTGTTTTTTTTTTATATAAAGAATATTAGAACCGATCTTACTAATATTCCCTCTAACCCCTCCAACTAAGCTAAATTGCTTGTATTAGGAGTGGGTTCACGTCGGTAGGGTAATGGCCAGGATTCGAACCCGGGACCTCTCGATCGTAATCATTCATTGGTTCCAACAGTTCGTAGGCTCCACCGTCGCTCTTAAAGACGGATATAAAGAGAAGGGAAATTTGAAGTGATTCAGGTGTGGTAGGAAGAGAATTCCCCCTGTAAGGGAAAGGTCGTGGGTTCAAGTCTCACTTGAGCATTTCATTTTTCCCTATGTATTCAAAATAGTTTATTTTATTTGCGTGTTTGCTTAGTCATTCTCTGAGCCTTTTCACAACTCAATTGAAGTACGGCTTTCGAGTCTTACTGTGATGCGGCGGAATTTCGATATTTTCCGTGAAGCCACTGACATTTGACCTTCACAACCAATTTGGTTATATCGAAATTTTGTAGTTTTGTCGGACTTTTGTGAGCTCCAACTACACGTAACGACTGCCATAGATGTTCGTATAGCATCCGGGACCGACGGCTTAACGTGCTATCCAAGGCAAGGAAATACCCAAACCAATGCAAAAAGACATATTCAGGCATATAAATATTTGCACTGAGCGGGAATCTAACCCGCACCCCCTGTGTAGCAGTGATATTCACTGCCGTCACGCCTTGCTTATTATTATAGCAGTCAATTCCCACACTATTACATCTCGAGGAAGTTCTGAGTGTTGTAACCTTCCCATTTCCATATGAACAAACAAACATATTATGTCACATAACACATAATATATATAACTTGCGGATTACATTATTAATCACTCTTATCATATTATTTAACATTACGAGAATGGTGGAATGTAAACAAGATATTTTTGCGAGTACATGCACTGAGAAACATTAAAAAATAATTTGAAATGTTACTGATTTTATTAACTACTAGCTTTTGCCCGCGGCATAGCCATAGCCTATGTCCTTTCTCAAAGTCAAATTTCATCAAAATCGGTTCAGCGGTTTAGGCGTGAAAACGTTACATACAGACAGACAGACAGACAGAATTACTTTCGCATTTATAATATTAGTATGGATGTCCTTTCTCAATGTCCAATATACCCCTATACCAAATTTCATCAAAATCGGTTCAGCGATTTAGGCGTGAAAGCGTAACATACAGACAGACAGACAGACACTAGACAGACAGACAGGCAGAGTTACTTTCGCATTTATAATATTAGTATGGATTTAACTTTATTCTATTTAATATATTACTTTATTTTATTCTATTAACTCAAAACTCAAATCTGAATATCCCGAAAGGGTAGGCAGAAGTGTAAAACTTCCACATATCGCCATTTAACTTTACATCATTTATTGCCCTATCTTGGTACAAATATTTAATGATGGAGTAAGTATGCAATGGTCCTCGTGACCTGTTACGTAAATTTATAACAAACATCTCTTTTTTTTCCGTGCGGAAATCCCCTCGAATACCTCCCCCGCCAGAGCCGGAAGGGGAGGTTATGTCGGACTCGAACCGACTAAAACCGCACGCCGACTGAGGGTCGTGTTGCTAGGCCGGAGATGAGGTTGTCTTCGACATATTCCTTGCACCCCCGGCTGACCCAGGGCCATCCCTTGCGGTCTGGCCCTCTTCGGGAATAATAAACATCTCAAGGTAAACGACACATCCTCCCTATTTAATACATATACTCCCGCTTGTAAATCTCTGAAGGGGTAGGCAGAGGTGTGTTAACACATACATTTCACTAATTATCGTTTTCGGTCAGCATGCAAACCGATTGACATCAAGCGGGCACTGTCGAATGGGTAACAGTCCTATCAGTCGCCTTCCACGACACCCTTGAGAAAATACAAGGTAGCCCTAATCTACTACACCGGGAACCACCACGGCTATAACACACTTTTCATCACCATTCTTTGAGAAAATATTTCTCCCGAGATTTCGTGGGTAACAAGTTTAGTACGGCGTTGTTAGTTTCTATAATAATTGTTTCAGGAGTTAATGCATTGTCACTTTCATAACTCGACGTAGAACTCATATTAGCAAAATACTACTACAGATTTATATACAGTATATATAACTCGGGAGCAAATTATATTTCCCTCGGGCGCGGTGTAGTTTAAAGTCCTAGCTGCGCTAAGGATGCTACGTTATAAAC
Organism: Eilema sororculum; assembly: GCA_914829495.1. Classification (NCBI taxonomy): domain Eukaryota; kingdom Metazoa; phylum Arthropoda; class Insecta; order Lepidoptera; family Erebidae; genus Eilema; species Eilema sororculum. Next base: position 4,306,057 of record OU618556.1, read on the forward strand.
AAAGTACTTATTATTAGGAGAAAATATCCCAGTGTGCAACATAATAGGTAATGGTCCTTTACCATTTTTTTAAAAACATTTAGGGATTTTGCCCGTATCTATACTTCTAGAATCATTCGCTCCGTTCTTGATTCAAGGTAGCGCCCTCGCCTTAAAAATACTACTTCGCTCCCTTGTAATACAATCTACTATTGTACTATCCCTATAGCAATTAAACATAACTACATTTTACCTGCAGAGGTCGGTAAACGTGTGCACTGTTCACACACGGCTGCCTCGTCCGCCTTAGCAGAGCTGTCCCTGTCGTAAGAGCCAAGGCGCGAGCCCCGGGCGGCCTATCCGCGGCCGCTAGGGCTGTCAGCGCGTCTAACAGACATATCGACCGCTGCACTATGGCTTCTAGACATGGACCCACTGTGCCTCCATGTTGCTCCTTTTCTTCGTCTACTATTAACTGGAAAGAATAAAGTTATTGAAATAGACGTCAGTAAATAAATATATGATATTAATAGGATCATTAAAGGTTTTGCCATACTCGCCACGCTAGGCAAACGGGTTGGCGAGCGCGGTATTAAGTAAGGACATATCACAAAGGACGCCGCTGCCCATCATTTGGTGTTCCCTTTGTCGCCCCTTACGACATCCACGAGAAGAGATGGAGTGGTCCTATTCTATATCGGAAACCACACGGCCTGGGCGGGACACAGCGCGCAGAACAGATGGCCGATAGAGCAAAAAAGTTCTGGAATGGCGACCGCGTGCGGGCAAGCGACCTCATCAAGGTCGGGAAAGCGCTGGTTGAGGGCTGATTTAAATAGGTCATTCTGGAAGTCTATGGGAGAGGCCTATGTTGAGTAGTGGACTATGTGTGGTTGATATGATGAATAGGATAGTGCAGTGACAATACTGAAGTGGCCAACTCTACTTCAGTTGCGTGTGGAATATTCGCGCCACTATGCTCTGGCCGTTAATTCCAATCCACAGTGCGGTGATTACTGGGTAGGTGGACTACCAAAGAAATTTTGTCTTTAGCAAAGTTTAAAGAGATTTTGCTAAGGCATTCTCAACCTTGAGAGCTTAATCGGTAGAGCGATATATTAGGGGCCCATATAATAATATTTCGATTCCGTTATCAGTAGGTAAGTAGTTATTTGATACAATTCAGGATTCAGGCCATGTTAATTTTGGATTGATATGATTGGTGATCAAGAATTAAGTGGTGTAGTGCAGTACAATTACAATATTTGATCTTAGCCGGCCTTTAACGAGACATAAATTAGTACCTACAATAATATGTACACCCATTCTCCCATGAAGCCCCTATTGCACAATAATTTCAACAGTAATATTACACAAAACAACAACGTAATATGGGAATCACATGCGTGGATTATATAGGCGTAAGGCGTTATAAAGGTCAGTGCCATATAAAGCGCGCACACCGTGAAATACATTCGTATCGCGTTCATTTGAATACCTATCGCAATGGAGAAAGTACTCTTAAACATGGTTGATGAAAGTCCGTCTAATGGCTTGATAAACTTACTAAAATGTGTTAGACATAGTTTCTAGAAAACTGTGTACCTATTGTGAAAACTACAGCAGATGATCACATACGCCAAAATTTGGTCAAGTTGGTATTATCTGTAGCGTAATTCCATTTATAGTCCAAGATCTCAAGGCCCCAAACGTAACTTATTATATGAAGCACAATATGTGTGAATGACATTTTTATAGCATTTATTATGCTAACTTTTATATTCGAAATTCATCGGGAAAAGTGAAGCGCTCAAGTGGGGCTTTGAACCCACGATCTTTCCCTTACAGGGGGAATGCTCTTCCAACTGAGCTATTGAGCCACACCTGAAGTCCCACTTGAACGCTTCATTTTTCCCGATGAATTTCGGACAATATGTACCTATAGAGTTTATTAAAGGGATTTTTAGTATTGGATATTGGCCTTGTATATTTTTATTTTCAGATATAAGTCGTGCAAATCAAGCTTAGGTTTAAGGCCAGGTAGGCCGCATTTTGAGTTTTTTAAAAGCATTTGAATCATAGGAAAAAGCGTTTTAAATCTCGAAAAAAAGATATATATTAGTTAAGGATCCAGTCTAGTCAAATTCGCATTCAGTTACCAGATCTGATGAACTTCACTCGATAGAAAAAAATCCCAAAGTTACCCCTTTTCGTTATTTTTTTTTTAATATTATGACTAAATTACTTATGCTTTCTATAAAAATTTTGTACTAAACTAAAGCCACTACATATGTCTAGACATTTTCGCAGATTTTGACTATATTATGAAATAATTTTTAAAGTTATATTTAAATACCTACTAAATTCGCGAGTGCTCGCGCCGCTGAGGCCCGAAAAGTTGCGCCAGTCGCGCGCTGGCGCTTACCGAAGTAGGACCTGTGCCAGTTTTTGCGCGACAGTTTTGTGCACCAATCAATCGGTTTTACGTATTTATAATAAATTGTTGCAAGTCATTCAATATGGGCAATAAACAACGCAAGCTAAAGAAGTCGTGCAAAGCCATAAACTAAATTTCTAACTCCGATTGGTAATTTAAAAAATTATCATACCTAAATATTACGCTCATAGCGCCATAGTATAAGAATATCAGTATTACTACTGAATATGCTACTTACGATTTTCTATAATTCATATTTTATCTATATCAGTACAGGGGTACCTAGTACCTACAATATTCGTACATTGTATATAATTTGTGTGTGTGTAAATAAATATAAATTTAGTTTTAGTTTAGGATAGAATAATTTTAATATTTAGGTAGGTTAGTTTAATTATTGGCCTTTTTTTATCGTGCGCAAAATCCTCGTGGATACCACCCCCACGGAGCCGGTGGAGGCGGTTATGTCGTACTCAAACCGACTAAAACGCACGCCGTCTTGGGTCCTTGGTTGCCGGAGGTGAGATTGCCGAAAGCATATCTCTCGCACCCCAGCAGACCCAGGAGAATTACTGGCCTTGGGTCAGCCGGGGTGCGAGGGATATTTCGATGACAACCTCACCTCAGGCCTAGCACCACGACCCCCCTTCCGGCTCCGGCAGGGGAGGTATTCGAGGGGACTTCCGCACGAAAAAAAGAAGGTACAGTGTAAATTTATATAAATACTTCATAAAAACTAGCACCACGACCCACAGTCGGCGTGCCCACAGTCGGACTCCAACCGACTAAAAAGTCGGTTCGAGTCCGACATAACCTCCCCTTCCGGCTCCGGCAGGGGAGGTATTCGAGGGGATTTCCGCACGAAAAAAAGAAGGTACAGTGTAAATTTATATAAATACCTACTTCATAAAAACTAGCACCACGACCCACAGTCAGCGTGCCCACAGTCGGACTCGAACCGACTAAAAAGTCGGTTCGAGTCCGACATAACCTCCCCTTCCGGCTCCGGCAGGGGGGTATCCGAGGGGATTCCCGCACGAAAAAAGCTGTTAATCTCGTTAACTTTAGGTATTTAACTGCCCTGTCGACGACGAACGGTGCTATTATATAAAGTAACCGTTAGCATCAATTCAAACAAATGTTTGTAAAATTACAAGCATTATTATTATTATAATGTAAGTTTTTTTCGCCCAAGCAACTAAACACATAGAACAAACAGTTCTCAAACTCATACAGTTTTTTTTAATTTCGTATTTATTATATAACCATATAATCATAATTTATTATATAACAAATAATCATATAACTAAATAAAGTTAAAAAAACTGCATTTAATTTTCTAAGTCAAATCAAGTTTTCCTACTGCATATTTCTATACTGTGACGCTGGGGGGTCATCGCCGAGTTCACCGTCACTGCGTTCGCGCGTAATATTTTACGAGCGGCTGGGATCGCTATAAATGCCTACTTTTGCAGGAATAGAGGGCCTTAATCGTAGATGCGACGAATGCAGCAGTGTTACTAAAACCGCTAATGAATATTAAATCAGTGAGAATCAATTTATTTTTCTAATCTGATGATAGTAAGTGGATCGATATTTTTACGTTCACTACTGATAAAATGTAGGTCTGTAACACAAGTTTGTTACTTTTCGTATCTTTACGGAAATACCTACTCAACTATATGTAGGTAAATAATAGTCAAAGGGGCGAGTGGGGTAAGTGCGTAATTGGATGATAGAAAATCATAAATTATTATTATATCAAATGGGGTCATAGGTGTGGGACAAATGGGAAAAATCCCCAGGATCCGGAAAGTAAGGTATCCTATGTAATCATATAAAATGCAAGATATTATAAAATGGCTGTTCCCTGGTTATGCTAAAGGAAGGAAGGGAAGGCATGGGAGGCCGCCACTGGAGTAATAAACAATAGCTCCAGTGTTCCAATAGCGTGCAGAGTATGGTACACTTCAGGGTTGATAGTCACACATAAATTCAAGAAGAATATATAGAATTCCAAAAAAAAAAAGAACAAGTAGCTCAGTTGGTCAGAGCATTCCTCTGTAAGAGGCTGGTCATGCTGCAAGTTCAAGTTCAAGTTCTTTATTTGTTGAATATGGTACAAAAGTGAAGTTTACATTATAATGTCGAATCTCATGAGTCATATATGCCATAATGTCGAATCTCATATGCCATAAGCCTCATCTATGCGAAAATATGGCAGACAAATTGCCAAAAAAATCATTAATTTAATTAGTCATATAAAATACTTTGTTTTTGCAAATGACCTAGGTATTCACTGCATATAACGTAACTTATTTTTTAAATAGCAGCCTTATCGATGGAAGTATGTATGTACAAATACTAACATACACAACTACACAAGTTTTACCATTACCCAACTACATACACAAGACTGGAGTTTATATTATATTGTCTTGCTTGCCATAAAAACTATACAAACTATTGAAGTGACAAATGACAATAAACTGTCACATGATGTTATCAATTAATAGATTAGATAATTACAAATCTCAACAGCACTGTCACCATTTTAAAGATATAAGTCACTTAATCTTTATCAGAATTTAGTTTTGCTTTTATTTATATAATACTACCTGCCGCCTAGGACCCTGCCCGGTGGGAACACTTTATTGCACAGATTTTATGTTTGAAGTATATGAGGCTGAAATTTGCGGCTAAACTCGGCAGCCGAGATGGTCAGCAAAATTATAACAGCCAAACACATATTCCCATTACGAGAAGGTCAAAGTCAAAGTCAAAGTCAAAGTTTTTTATTTGCATCCATGTGTTGTACAGATGTTACATAATATAAAATGGGTTTCAACATGAAGCCCTGTTTGGGCACAGCAAATCACATAAAATAAATTAAATTGTTAGCTAATTAAATATGAAATTTTACAACCTATTTAAAAATATTCAATCATTCCATTTAAACGGATATAATATTAATAAGGATTAGTCAGGCAATGTCAATAGAAAATGTCAAAAGTTAAATTAATTAAGTATGTCAAATAATAATATTCATGTTACAGGTAGAATCAGATGGAATTACAAATTATAGGTGCATTAAATAGAATAAAATGAAGTCGCAAATAGGTTTACAATTTTTAGGTTAATATGTCAATTAGTTATAAATCTAGCATAGCATGCAGTAGAATTATTTCTAAACTTATCTTAAACATGTTTGTCATCAAAAAATTCCTGCAGGGTATAATAACACTTTTCTAACAGATACTTTTGTAGTTGGTTTTTGAATGAGTACTCGCTTCCGGAGTCCTTTATTGTTTGCGGTATCTTATTAAATATTTTTATTGACATTACGTATGGCCCTGAGTGGTATATAGATAGGCTAGATGTTGGTAGTGCTAGCCTATCTTTGTGTCGTAAATTGCGGGGTTGGCTGTAGTGGTCTTTATTTGAAGCATATAGTGATTTATGCCTTCTAACAAAAGTGCATATTTCCAATATATATATGGAAGTCAAAGTGAGGATGTTAAGTTCTTTGAAATGTGGTCTACAGCTTTCCCTGGGGCCTATGTTTGCCAATATTCGAATGCATTTTTTTTGGAGTTTAAATAATATATCAACATCCACACTATTCCCCCACATTATGACACCATATCGGAGCCTAGAATGTGCATAGGCGTAGTAGGCGGTTTTGGCTGATCTTAGGTCCGTAGTTCTTTTTAATTCGTGTAGGGCATATGTGAAGGAAGACAATTTACTACTCACGTCGCGAATATGGGATTTCCAATCAAGACCCATATCAATATTTAGACCCAGCAACTTGAAATTATTTACGCAATCGATTTTAATATTTTGAAATTTGTAATCTATTATTAAGGGGCGTTTCTGATAGGGTTTAAATTGCATTAGCTTCGATTTTGAGAGATTCAGTTCCAGGTTGTGTTCCGCCAGCCATGTCGACATGTCCGATAGTATTTGGTGGGACCGCTCATTTAGCTCTTGGTTATTACTACATGGGAATACCACGGATATGTCGTCGGCAAACAGGACGCTTTCAGCATTTATTATTTTTGGTAAGTCGTTGATGTAAATTAAGAACAAAACACAGCCAAGAACACTGCCCTGAGGAATCGATTTTTGAACATTTACTACGCTGGACTTTGTGTTGGAAATCTGTCCTGTGTTGTGATCGTGATGGACGAGTTCTACGTATTGTGTACGGTTGTGCAGATACGAAGCGAACCATTCAAGGGCAAGGCCACGAATACCGATCCCATCCAGTTTATCTAGTAGGATATTATATTGGACCCGATCATATGCCTTACTCATGTCTAAGAGCATACCAACGGCGTATTTTCTATCGTTTATGATGTCTAATATCTGCTGAACATATTTATATACTGCGTCTGTTGTTGATCTATTTTTTCTGAACCCGTTTTGATTCTCGTGGAATATATTGTATTTTTCGCAGTAGGAGTACAATCGAGTGGTCATAGCGGTCTCAAATATTTTAGAAAAGGTTGGTAAGAATGATATAGGGCGGTAGTTTGAGCAGTCGGTTATGAGGCCCTTTTTGTAGATTGGCTTGACAACGGATATTTTTAAAAGATCTGGAACAATTCCCTCTGTAAAAGACTGATTAATCAGAAAGGTAAGTGGCAAGACTAACTCATTCACGCATTTTTTTATTATTATTGGTGGAAGTTCATCAAAGCCAAAGCTGTGTTTATTTTTTAGATTATTTATTATTCTGTAGATTTCGTAGGGATCAACGGGCTCAATGAATATTGAGTTTTCCGCGCGCGTTATAACCGGTTTTCCAGTTTGTTTACCTGGCTCGCCGCCGACTGATACAAAGAATTCATTGAATGCATTAGCGACAGCTAGTGGGTGTTCTATTTTTTTATTTTGCACTAGTAGCGATATATTATTTTTAGATTTTTGTGTAGTTTTGTTTGTTTTTTCCTTTATTATCTGCCACATCGTTTTTGTAATATTATCACTTTTTTGAATTCTCTTAATATATTGAATCTTTTTAGATTTCAGAACAGCTGCCTTAAGTAGGTTTCCGTATTTTTTGTGGTAATTAGTTAGAGTAGGGTCATTGTTTCTAGTAATGAATGTTTTGAGAATGCGTTTATGTTTGCATGATATCTTTAGTCCTTTAGTTAACCACGATTTTTCCACTTTGTTTTTTATTTTAATATGGAGTTTGGGGATACATACATTTAATACATTCTGGATTGTGTTATGAAATGATTCGTAGTTAATGCTTATATTGTTATCTTCTCTAATTACAGTGTTCCAATCTATTTTTGATAAGGTTGACTTGAAGTGATCTATGTTTTTTCCGTTGTATATTCTTTTCTCTGTGAACCATATTTTCTGTTCGTTTATTGAAGAAGTTTTAGGCAGAGTCAGTGAGGTTGCCTTGTGGTCAGAAAGTCCATAGTCCCCTACGACAGCGGCATGGGCATGTTTTGAAATTTGTGAATATCAAATCTATGCACCTAGCACTGGTTTTAGTAGTACGGGTTGGGTTCTTAATGTGTTGGTGAAAATTGTAGCTTTTCATGGTGTTGAGGAGCTTTCGACTATTAGTTGAGTTTTCTAATACATTGACATTAAAGTCTCCTCCGATGATTACGTTTTTCCTACTGTCTTTTATTGTTACCAATCTCACTAGCTTTTCGAGTGAGTCAAAAAATTTGTCAGTTTCTCTGTTTTCTTCTGGCCAGTAGATTAAAATTATTACCAGGTTTTGTTGGGGCAGTTCAGCTGCACTTACTTCAAACACGAACTCGACCGTCATTGACGCAATATCACTTCGATTTATGGTTGCGATGTCTTCCTGTGTAAATATACATACTCCACCGCATTCATAGTTCGCTCTACTGAAAGATGACGCTAAGTTGTATCCGTCCAGGTATAGAAGGTCTGTTTTTTTGGCGGTAATCCATGTTTCTGTTAGACAAATAACGTCAATGTGGCCTCTTTCTTCTATTACTGACTGGAGCAAGTGTCGTTTATTGTCAAGGCTACATATGTTTTGGTATAGTATTTCTAAGTTATTCACGAAAGGAACAGACAATTTACAGAAGTTTCACGATCAATATTTTCATATTGCTGCTACTTGTACTGATTTTGGTATCTAGACCATAAGTAATAGACTAAGGAAATGTTAGGAATAGACCAAAAAAAATGCCTGCTGAGTTTCTTGCCAGAGTCTTCTCAGGTCTGGGCCGTGTTTCAAACCGCTGGTCCATTTGCTAAACTAGTATTATATGACGTTTTGTAAGTTCTGATTTAATGGTCTATGCAGAATAAACGATTTTTGAATTTTGGCGACCAATTTCAGCCTCATGTATCTCATCTTCTTTGACAGATCTTATGTCTGAAATATCTTATGTTTATTTACATATCTCTTATCTTTTTCTTCAGGTTATAAGTTACCTATATGCACCATTTTATCAAAATTGAATTGGGTAAGAAAAGGTCATGGACATACAGTGTTTCTTCAAACCTTACAATGTTAATGTTATCGATATTTATTTTTATGTTAATTTATTGCATACTTATTTGTAATCTAGATAAAAGAGGGGATTTTGGGGTCACATTCTATTCAGCAAAGTCACTGGATGCAAATTTTGTTATAACAAATGCACTATAAAACAAAAATAATAACATATCATCAAAACCGAGTTTGTATGAAAGAGGTTGCTTAGAAAGAATCATATTCTTACCTTTTTTTTCATTGACTGTAAAGACATACTACATACAGTTATCCCTTAATTTAAAATATTTTATATCTTTCACAAACAAGCGGCCTTTGATCAGTTGATTTTTTTCTGTTCAACTGTATTATATTGAATTATCCTTATAGATACAATATCATCCGGTTTAGATTGAGGATAATGTCAACCTTTAGCAATAAAATCTGTCATATATATTACTGCTCAGTTGGGACTTAGTACTTCAGCTGTATTTGAATGCTTAATCAAATCCAAGTCAAAAAAGCGATAGCTATGTATGAAATATATCAGTCAGGTTTAAATGACTAGAAGAACCACGAAGGTTGATTAAAAACTGCAGTATAAGGTTGCATTGACCTCTAACACGACGTTTTACCATGTCAAGGTACAAATAGTGGAAAGCTAAACCAATATTGCAGTTGTTATGCTCCAAAATACCTAAATGTTACTACGCACCTGTAACATTTGGTGCAAGTGATGCGGTATCCTAGTTTCCTCAATGTGCATTTTACTACTATCGTCATAGTTCTGGTAGAAATTCAGTATCATTTTCCAGTGATACTCAAAATCCTCTAACCTTGTGGCTGGAGGAGCCAGCTGAAACAACAACAAATACGTTAATTTATTTTCGACATGCGAGTTTTTCTGATAACATTTTAATTGTTATGTTCTTACAACGTCCGCTGCGGTCTGCAGTACGTCTGAAAAGCGACTCAACATCTTCGTAAGTAACGGCTTTAAAGATGTCTACTCATTACATAGGTATTTACAATGGATCAGTGAAATTTTAGGTGGCCTAAATGAAGCATGAAATCATTTTATAGTAGTTCTGTAAAAATAAATTTTATCACAACACAGCACGAACAAAATACAGAACACAATCTGACAATTGTCAAGTCAATGTCAACTGTCAACAAAGAATGAATGAATAATGTGAATGAATGATTTATAATAAAATAGAGGGGCGAATATAAGAAAATACTGAATTAAAAATACTAAATTTCAGGCTTCCTTTAATAATAAACTTGAAGAGAAAATTATTTTGAAAAGAAAATACTATGATAATAATAAAATAATGACGAACTCTTAATAGAAAACCTCTATGAGACAGCATTAAAAGTAAATCGTAAATTAAAGACAGAACACGTTTGATTTTTAAATTAATTTTTCAATATTGGTCTGAAATTATAACAATCCGGAACGAATCTGGATCGTGTTCGTTCGGGTTGTCTTTCGTTCGTTCGAACGTTCGTTCGTTTTTCGGAGTAAGGCCCCAGACCACATCAAACTGACATTACGAATACGTCATTGTCAAAGAAGAAGAATAAGCTGTCAGCAGCTGTCAGTGCCCGATTGGTGTCATTATCTTGTCATTTGTTGTTGTTACGTCAATGTGAAATTGCGTTTCCTCGGCGTTTACAAAATTTCGAAATGTGTACAATAATTTAATTAGAATAAACACAATAATATCAGCTGTTTAGTGCGCATATTAATTAAAAATGTCTTCGTTCATGAATCACCGCGAGGATAGTGCTGTGAGCGTGGATGAGGCTTCGACAAAAGATAATGTAACATATTACAAAATAACTGTTAAAGTGGGGCCTGTGCGGTGGAACGTGTTGCATCGGTACAGCGATTTTGTGGATCTCCATGAGAAATTAGTGTCGGACCATGGAGTCGCAAAAGAGTTACTGCCGCCGAAAAAAGTTATACGAAACAAAACTCCTAAGTTTGTGGAGCAGAGGCGAGAGGCTCTATGCGAATATCTGAAAAATGTATTTAACTATTTGAAGCTCACAATGCCGTCCCAATTTGCTCAATTCTTAGATTTCCATTTGTACGATATATTTTTTTTGCTGCAAGTTTTAGCAAAAAAACTTTTTTTGGAAGGAGATAAACTTTTGGAAGTGGAAAAAACACATAAATTTACTCCTATGGAGGTAAGCCTGATTATTTGTATAGCAGTAGGGACAAAAAGTTAGTCAAATAGTAAAATAAAGGTTTCATTATTATATAATTGATAAAAATATGTAATGTAAATAAGGAAATATCAAGGTTAGTACAGTGATTGAATGAGGTGCGAGTAGTGCAAATATTTGTACTAGTTAATATGTCATTGTGTTGATCTGGCTGTTTCTTTGCTCAATATGTTTAAAAGTAGTCACAGCCACAATGCTATGAATAATCTTGCTTTTTTCATTCTTACAAGTTACACAGTAGCTGTAAGCTGTCTGATGGCCTAAAGATGCACTGATTCATACAAATTGTACTTATTCCAATAAATTTCGGCAATATTATGTGCGTGAAACAGGAGCCTGCATACATGCGAACATATAAATAAAAATATTAAAAAGAAAAAACATGAAAAATGAATTACTCAGGTGGGGTTTGAACCCACAACATTTCCCTTACAGGAGGAATGCTCTTCCAACTGAGCTACTGAGCCACACCAGAATCAATTTAAATTTCCCTTCTCTATATATCCGTCTTCAATGTGATTTTGGAGTCATATAAACTTTTGAAACCAATTAATAATCTTTCAACAGTTTTTAAACATTGATTTTTGATTACTCCACCCATAATTCATTTTTCCTGATGTAATCAAATATAAAGACATAGTACTCACATCTGATCTTACAGTTTCAATAACTAATTACTACTTTCAGCTGCACTCAATAAGTGAACGACTAAAAATTGCATGTCCACCGACGGAAAAGACAGACCAGATGTATGATTTCAGTCACATCTTGGACTTTTGTTCACAAGTCCAATCACTGAACATTGAAGGAAGCTACGAAAAACTGGGCACTAGCAATATTGTGCCCAATAATCTACATTTTGATCTTATCCCGTTTAAGTCACTGACTGATCTGAAGATTCTTGGTGTGCCAATGAATTGTATACAAAGCGTTGGTAAGTTACTTTAATATTTTTTAATTCAATTTTTTTTGTAGATTCAAATACATCGGGAAAAATGAAATGCTCAAGGGGGACTTGAACCCACGACCTTTCCCTTACAGGGGGAATTCTCTTCTAACTAAGCGATTGAGCCACACCTGAATCACTGCAAATTTCCCTTCTCTTTATATCTGTCTTTTCACCCACTTGAGCATTACATTTTTCCCGATGTATTCAATTCCACAAAAAAATATAAATGCTATAACAAATTCATTCAAATTTTTTTGGGGACTTTTTGTCTAAGTACAGATTATTATGTCAATTGTCCATTGTACTCTATAACAATAAATGTAACATTTACAGTACAGTACAACAGTATGGGTAGTGTTGAAACTAGTATAAAAAATCTTACCTTGCAAGCATTAGCTAAATATATTTCCAAGCTCCACATTCTGGAATCATTATTTGACATCCACAGGTATGGAGAACAAAACAATTTAAACTAATACACAACAATTTTAAAACATGCAGAATGCTTTCAATAAACATCATTCAGCACCCAACACTTTATAACAATTAAATATCAGATGTGTCAGCCCCATTATTTTTGTTATTTCAAATTAACGAATTATTTTTTACTTTTTAGTTTGGTTCCATTCAAGTTCCAATAAAGTATCTTTTTTTTATATAATAATTTATTAACTACTGGCATAAAAATGAATACGAGTATCATTAAAATTACAACCAATGATCTCTGCCTACCCTTATGGGAAACAGGCGTGATTTTATGTATGTATGTAAAATGACAACCACAAGCTGTAAATTCTTTTTAATTTGTGATTTATTTCTTCTATTAACTACCTACGCAAAAGGCGATGTTAGCACATAAATTATAGGCTGTGGTGTGTGTTAAAGACACATGATTGCATTTTGTAATGTTAGGTCTACATGTGCATGAACTACACTTTATTCCTTAACAGCATAGAGTTGCTATTACTTTAACGTTAAAAGAGCGAATTCTGTGTCTTATTGTTTTCCTACATTAGAAACCATGTCGTTTTCAGCTGTGTAATTCTCTAAGCGTATAGCGCCAAGCACAGCGCTGCGCTGCGATAGCCTTGATAGAAATTGTCAGGCCGTCTCGAGATTCTTGCAAAGTCACGGCGAGGAGTCTCGCCGTGACTTTGCGCGAGAAGCGAGAACGTATACACTCAGCGACCTTCTCACTTCGTTCTCGACTGTGTTCCGGAATGGAAGACGGTGCAGGGGCTTTAATATTGTTTGCGTTAGCACATTTTAATCTTATAAATATCAAGATAAAATATTACCAAAAAAAGGCTTTTATCTTCGTAATTACGACTTTTGCATACAAACATACAATCGCGCCTTTATCCCCGGAAGCTTAAGCAGACGTGAATTAACACCCACATTTTACCAATCAATGTATTCAGCCTCACGTAATTGGGGATGAGCCTATTGCCGAATTCTGAACACTATTATTGACTCGAGCCATGAATCTGAGGCTGAGTCTGGGCTGTATATATTTGGCTGATGTTAAACAGCCCATCTCTTAGTCGCCTTGTATGACACCACATGGGAAAAGATGGGGTAGCCCAAAATCTACTGGCCGGGAACCACGCGGCTTTTTTGATTACGATTTTTGGCATCCCATAAAATGGGTTCCGTCTGGAAATGTTCAATAAAAGTAATTCATTATTTCACGTAATTAAATAACATCCAAAATTTAAAAAAAAACTCCTTTACTGATCGTAAGTTGCGCACGTTGTGTTGCACTGGGAACGAACGAGAATGTGATAATTGTGATACCCTTCTCTTTTCTCGCCCGAGACACCCTTTGACTCGTGCCAAAATACCGCCACCGATCCGAGAACAGGCGAGCGAGAGCGAGACGGCATGCAACAGATCACATTCACGCTGCTCGGGTGTTCACGTGGGTTCCCGCCGTGAATCTGTATGAGCCTTCAATGGTCGAATTGGATGACGTCACTTAAGGTTGACCAGTGAGAAGTGACAATGCTCGACACTGTATGCTTAAAGAAACGCACAGCAGTTCATAACTATGGTATGGTGACGTAAACAATGGGTCAGCCGGGGTGCGAGGGATATGTCGATGACAACCTCACCTCCGGCCTAGCACTACGACCCTCATTCGGCGTGCTGTTTTAGTCGGTTCGAGTCCGACATAACCTCCCCTTCCGGCACCGGTGGGGGAGGTATCCGAGTGGATTTCCGCACGAAAGAAAAAGAGGTGACGTAAAAAAGAGATGTTGCTATCTACGCGACGTGATGTGACGCAACTCTTCTAATTTTATTGTTTAATTGAAAAGTAGTCCATTTTTATTACTTAACACATTTTTGGCCCTTCGCAGGTGGACTCCGTGACACACTCGTCAGTCTATCAGTATTCACTGCAAGTGTAGTGTCCCTAAACGAGTTCCTATTAGTCGACATCCTGCATAAAGACCCCTCCAGCATCGCTGATACTGTTGTAAGTTGATATCAGTCTTACTGTTATAATTTTAAAGTTCATTTCATTTAGCTGCCGAAACATCTTTAATGTTGTTGTGAGTTAAAATAGACTTATAGTAATAGGTGTAGAGTTTATTTTTGAGTACTTGCCTGACATATTACTTTAAAAGTATTGTGGAACTAGAACACAATAGCTTATAATGACATACTAAACACCAAAAAACAGCAGAACCATTTGGTTATTTGTGTCATCTATTGTTGAAACAAGTGGTCAGAAGAAATTCGAAGTCACGAAACTTGATGTAAAAAGAAATCTTTTTGCAACATAGCATCGATATATATACAGCGGTAATTTGATTTCTATTGCAGCCTTCTATATTTCTTCCTTACCACATTGAATCCTTATGAGCTATACTATTAACACTGTCTATCGTACGAACGAACACGGATTCGTTCTACTAGGTATGCTATTTTTCGGAATAAAGTTGTCTCTTTAATTAAAAAACAAGCACTTCATTTCTGCTTATAATTTTAGTATAATTTGTTATTCTCTACGTATAGTTTGAGATTCGGTGAAAATATAGGTAACAACCCTTTTTTTCTTTCGTGCGAAAATCCCCTCAGATACCTACCTCCCCTGCCGGAGCTGGAAGGGGAGGGTATGTCGGACTCGAACCGACTAAAACCGCACGCCGACTGTGGGTCGTGGAGCTAGGCCGGAGGTGAGGTTGTCTTCGACATATCCCTCGCACCCCGACTCGACCCAGGGCCCTTCGTTACGGTCTGGCCCTCCTCGGGAGGGGGGACAACGGTGTCCCCGACTCGCCCCCGGAATGGGGAGGCGCGCTCCTCAGCGCGCCGTCGCCGTGTAACAGGCCTACCCAGACCAATGAAAATATTAATATTCATGCATACAAATATTTGCACTGAGCGGAACGACCCCGCGATCCGCCGACGTAAAAGTTAAGCGTTCTCCCGCCACTACTCCACAAAATCCCGCCATCCTCGTAATAGCATAGCAATTCGAAATACATCGGGAAAAAGAAGCACTCAAGTGGGACTTGAACCCACGACCTTTCCCTTACAGGGGAATTCTCTTCCAACTGAGCTATTGAGCCACACCTGAATCACTTCAAATTTGCCTTCTCTTTAATATCCGTCTATAAGAGCGACGGCGGAGCCATCTACCAACTTTCTTACGAACTGTTGGTCTTTTTCCCGATGTATTTCAAAATTAAAAATTTGC
The DNA here is from genome assembly GCA_914829495.1 of Eilema sororculum. Taxonomy (NCBI): domain Eukaryota; kingdom Metazoa; phylum Arthropoda; class Insecta; order Lepidoptera; family Erebidae; genus Eilema; species Eilema sororculum. Next base: position 4,321,850 of record OU618556.1, read on the forward strand.
GTAAAACATGCTATAAAAATTTCATTCAAGCATAGCAATGTTAAAACTTAGTGTATTAACTTCTGCTATATTAGAAGTTGAGCGACAAATTGTCAATTATTTGCATATTATTATTACGTAAACTAAGTCCGTTATCGTCCGACCTCGCCACACGTGCCACTGGTGCCGGTGACTAAGTGGTTTTATCTGTTTTATTGCTCTTATGTATCGCAGTAATGTGACTAGTATGAGTGCTATGTCGCTATGATTGTAAATTATGCACCTTTTTAGTTTCTCGATCTTTTGTTAGTAAAAAGTACGCAGCCCCCTTTATGTGAGGCCTGAAGCATAGACAAAATTTTAAATAGAAAGGGATAAAATAATAATAAATAATAATTTATTTCATTAATTCAATAGTACCTGTTACATATTTCATTCTTAATCTATCTATTGCTATCTTTTATACTTAGTGCAAACTATCTTAGATATATTATGTAGTAATACATATATTCTATATGAGCTCTACATTTGTAAAATCAATCTTACGTTAACTGTAGTTATTTAGATGTGCTACAAAGCTTGTGCCTGAACTAGGTACCTAATCCTGTTTTTCAGGCTTATGGTGCAATTTTTACATTTTAAATAAACAAATAAATAATTCATAGGTATAAAAGCTACTTGCAAAGTGGATTGGTAATTAAATCTAACCTTATACATATCTTAGTTACTAAACTACTTAACAATATTCATTTTATCACCGTTATCAACTTCTCTGTCTCATCGTGTGTCAAAAGGGTAAAACTAAACCCAAAGACGTGAAATAGGCAATAGTTGCGAGTTTATAATTGGGTATTATCCTATAGTTAAAATTAATTATTTAACCGAACTTATTAAATTAAGAATGGTAAAAGAGCGGTAAAAATTGCGTCGGTTCTAATTTTATAGTTTTTATTTAATTTTAATCATCCACCCAATCTTTAATAGTAACTGAATTGACTGTTAAATTTTATGACGTCACTAAACCTTTTTTCATACATGTTCCCTTAAAACTTATCGTTTTGACGTTTACAATATTTTTCACGTAGCATGGGTACGGTGACGTTTGGGATTTGAAGTTACTAGAGATGTAGTCAAGATAAAATCGCATGAAATAAAATCGATTATATATCTTATCGAGATCATTTATTAATGAAGAAGAAATCGATTCTATTAACTAATAATTTTGAAGAAAAAAAGTAAAACAAAATTGATAACCTGTTTAATTATTTATTAAAAATCAAACATGTTCATCATCTTCATCATCATCATCATCATCATCATCGTCATCTGACTCGTCGACGTGAATAATTATTTGGGAATCAATTATGCAGTCTATTCTAATGTCTCGCTCCCAGTCATGTAAGATTAGATTTTTGGTTTTCTCCACTACTTTCTTCCAGTCATCGCCAGTGACATTTTTGCATCCCTCTTTCAATAACCCCATCATTTTTGTGGCTGTAAAAGGCGGAGCTGTATTTTTTCGTGCAGCGTATCCTGAAACAAGATAAAAAACAAATTGAGTCATAGAATTCAAGTAATAAACATAATCATATTTTTGTCAGTATGTAAATAGACTATGGTTAAACAAGTTACCTTTGATTTGGGCCCAAATTAATTCAATGGCATTGTACTGACAGTGGTACGGTGGAAGCCTCAGGACTTCGTGACCATATTCGTTTGCCATCATATCTAATTTGTATGTCGTTTGGGGCTTGTGCATTTTTACGAGTTTCACTAGCTCCACCTTTAATTTCGTCTCATCGGCTTCCACATTATTGGCTTGGAGCCACTCGATCAACTCGCTCTTCTTATTGGAAGAAGTCGGCGGTTTGTTCAATTGCACGGAGTGATATGGGGCATTGTCCATAATAATGACGCCGGGTACAAACTGACAACATGTTAAAATGTGTAAAGTATCAGATAGCACGAGTGTCAAAATGTACAATCTATTAATGACAAAATACCCTGATGTCAGAATGTACAAATGCTAAAATGTTCAATCGACAACATGTATTTATGACCAAATGAGCAATGGTCAAAATATACAGTTGCTGAAATGTTCAATTGACAGTATGTAATTTTCTTATCTTAACATTAAATTCAAATAAAATCCACAAAACTTAAAATTTTATTAATGTATTTATTGTTGTCTTAACACTAAATTCAAATTAAAATGCACTTATATAATTACATTGACATAGCAAAATCTAAGTATTCTTCTACATTGAAGTGCATGTTATTCTTCAAATAGATATGCACTAAAGAGATTTTATATCATTATCTATTCGATGTAAACATTTTATCATTTATTCATTATTACATTTTGTGCATTTTGACACTCATGCAATAGTACACTTGTAATTTCTAGCATCACTGCATTCCTACATTTGATCGTTACAACACTTTGACGATTTGAAACTATTTTACGTTTGTACATTTTGACACTCGTGCTATCCGATACTTTATACATTTTAACATGTTGTCAGTTTGTACCCGGCGTCATAATAATTGTGCTGGGTTCTTCTAAATTGCTAAGCATATTTTGAAACCACTCCGTGAATACTTCCGCATTCATATCTTCGTGATATTCTCCCGTCTTTTTCGATTTAAAAGCAAGTAGCCCATTTTCTACAAATCCTTTCGATGTGCCTGCGTGACAAATAATCAATCTCTCCCCTTTTCCTTCTGGCACTTTGGTCGAGGCATGAGGTGTATCGTCAGTCCACATTTTACCGACCGTATGATTGGCATTCAGCTAAGTTTCATCCAGGAAGACGACATTGCTCCAATCGGTAATCGCTTTAGCCTTTTTCAAAAAGGTAACCCGCGCAAGTGCTATATCGCCCCTCTCCATGACAATTTTTCTTTTGTTTACTTTTTTGAATTGGAAACCAATGTCCTTCAATACGCGCCACAAGGATGTAGGACTTCCAATAAACAAATCAGCATCTTTTAAAGACTTGACCAGCTTTAGAAGCGTCGGTAATTCTTTATTCTGGTAATAGTTATAAATGTGGCTCCGTATAGCATCGGCCGCAAAACTGTCTACATCTGTTACAGATGCCTTTTTGGTTCGCTTTTTATTAGGGGTGGACAACTTATTTTCTTCTGTATCGTGAGCACCATATTTTTCTCGAGTGATTCGAGAAACCGTGTTCCGCCTAATGTCTAACGCATCTGCCACTCGATCCAAAACGTTGGACACAGGCAATAGCGTTCCGCCATTCTCACGTTCCCGCTCAAAGTAATCCCGCAATCGAACTACAAATTCACGGGCTTGACTACCAAGCACAGTCTTTTTCGTTCTTTTTGGCATTTTGCCAAAAAAAACAACAAAACAAAAGTCAATAACAAAAAACGGTAACGAAAACAACAAAGCACAACGATAGTCAATAACAAAAACAAGTAACAAAAACACCACGCAAGCTCAAAACAAAGAAAACAGACCGCATACAAGGCAGACGCACTCGTACTGAGTTGATATAACAAGATGGCTGCCAGCTCATGCTTAAGCAGTGTTGCTATATTATAATAAAGCTCCACAAAGACAAAAATGCTTTGTTTAAAGTTTATTATTACATAATTATATTTTATAATCGTATTTTAGTTAAAAATACAACTAACGATTTATGATACTTTATTCGACAATTTATCGATTATAACGATTTTACTATGTCAATCTCTAACGCAACCTGTTCCGATTCACGCATCAAGAATTATGTATTTGGAATGTTTATATTTAAAGTTTAAATAATTACGGAGAAATAAAAATAGTTTTAAGTTAAAAATGCAAAATAAAACAGTTTTCTTTTTATCTTCGTATTAAGTGTTGTTTCCTGTATTCCGCGTTAGGTAAATTGTTTCAATGAATCATGCATGAAATGGAATTAGTCAAATGTCACCGTACCCATGCTACGTGAAAAATATTATAGTAAAGTAATTAATTTGACAGTCAGTAGAATACCCAATTTCATCGTCATCATCCTTACATTTTTGTCTCAGTATTCAAGTTTCAGCCGTCGTTCTTCAAGAAGGGCATTATAATGTGACCCGTCCAGTGTTGTACACTTCTATAAACCATGGTAACCATTTTCTATTAGGTTGGCCGTGTGCTTACCTAACTGGCTTAAAAAAGTACATGATGGGGCCTGGTTTTGTGGCTCGCCGTCTGGGGTCTTCAGATCCCGAAGTGTAAAGTGACCCGTCACCTCGGCTGAACCGTAACGCGGTACAGTCAGCGTCATAAATATTTTGACAATGAAGTCTACGGTATCCTAGTGGTATGGGTAATGGACTGCTGAGACGAGGTCTCGGGTTCGATCCCAGGGTTACCTTGGCACACACCAATGACTTTTCGATGCTTTTCGAAGTTATGTGTGTATTTATCGTAGGTTTATAAGTGCCCGGTTAATGGCAATAGGCTCGCCACCTATTACATTGGGACCTAAACATAAACTGGCGAAATGTGGGTGCTAGCACCTCTGCCTACCCCTTCGGGGAATACAGGCGTGAGTTTATGTTATGTCTCAAAATGATCTTGAAACTCTCGTATTAAAGGCAAATCATACCTGTGTGATTGATTTATATGGTACTAGCTTTTGCCCGCGGCTCCGCTCGCGTGGATATCGGTTATCGCGACCAAATAAATAGCCTATGTCCTTACTCAAGGTCTAACCTATCCCTATACCAAATTTCATCAAAATCGGTTCAGTGGTTTAGGCGTGAAAGCGTAACATACAGACAGATAGAGTTACTTTTGCATTTATAATATTAGTATGGATTATTGTCCGAACTAAAAGGTTTGTACTAAATATCAGAACAATCGGTCCACTGGAAGGGGGTCAAAAAACGAAATTAAAGTAATTTTGAGTACTCTGTTCTTCAACATCTTTTTGATGCTGACTGTACCTATATAAAAGTCATTGACTTTAGCGATAATTTCAAACAACAAACTTTAATCAATATACTCTGAGACGTTCCCATGTTTTTGTTAAGACGTACGAAGTCTCTTTCCCCTCTGTAAGTACCTTATTCCCTCTCTACAGTAGGATTGTAATGGAATATTTTCCATATCAGTTAAACTAAACAAGAGTATAAACATGAACTAAGTATTAGAACTGGTTATTGACTATTCGCAAATGTCATCTGGGCCATCAGTAATGACCTATAAACAGGAATGGATGACGTCACGTTATCTGAGTATTAATTGATTCAGTTTAAGTCACAGATTTTGTGTAGGTAGAAACCGCAGAATACATTAAATAGCATGAAAACATAGTATCGTTTCTTGCTCACCATTGGTGACGTCACGTGATTCATAACGGTGCGTCGCTTTTTGCCTAGGTATAGCATATTCATCTCTATTTTCTTTTTATTAAACGTGTAATTATTAAATATGGAATCGAGCTTCCACGCGCTTCTTAACACATAGGTGTCAAAATTCGTTACCGCATTTATAGTCTCTACGTCCCGTACCTCCATCCTGCCCCACTACTGCATCCCTCACCTAACACCCACACCCTGGAATCGTCGTACAATTTTTTGTTCTAAACCGCTTGTCAATAAACATAAAATGAGTATTTATTTTATTATTCACTGTTGAACAACTGCACGTGATATCACTGAACTTGCTATTACGCAGGTATTTACGTGCACAGTGAATTTATCCTTATAATGTCTTCTTTGTCTACAGAAATGGAAGAAACTATCACTTATAAACTTCGCCAGTAACAATATACAGAACGTCGACTGGGCCATCCGTCTCGTTCCGCGCCTTCAGCAGCTCAGCCTGTCCTCCAACAAACTAAGAGAACTGTGCGACATATCCTGCCTTCACGATCTAAGAGTGCTTAATCTATCCATGAACAGCTTCTCTGCTTGCGACAACTGGCACGCCAAAATAGGCAACATAGTTAAAATAGACCTATCGCAGAACAAAGTGGAGAGTCTGCAAGGATTCTCAAGATTATACTCTTTGGAAAGTCTGGATTTAAGCTGCAATGTTATTTCTGATGTGGAAGAAGTCCAGCATATATGTCGATTACCGTGTTTGGAGTATCTATGGTTGACGGCTAATCCTGTGGCGTCAACCATAGATTATAGGGTGAAGGTTATAGAGCAGTTTAACGCGAGAATGACGGAGATATGTTTAGATAATGAAAAAGCGTCTGAAAAGGAACTTGATACGGCGAGAGTGTTGCAAGCTCTGCGAGTAGTGAAGGAGGGGAAGACGCCCAGTTTTCTCCAAAACAATAATACAAGCCACAGCTTTAATAAAAGTTGACAGTAAGTTTTAAATAATAGAATATTGTTAATGTATTATTTAAGAAATAAGGTGTTGATTGCAACTCTGCAGGCTAGGTAGTATTGTTGCCAAATGACGGTGCGCGCTATATTTTATAGTGCACTATATTTTTAGCTTATAGGTGGGCTGTTTGGTCATGAAGAATGGTCATTCAATTGAATTGACGACCCTTCGTATTTGTTCTTATTGTACAGTGAATGACATAACTATACCAGTCTGTGGAGTTAATTTTTTTAGGCCTGTATTCTAGAATGACATTCAGCCTGAATCGCGATTTATCTGAGGACAGATTGCATAGGCAATATGTCAAACTATTACTCTGTCTGTACAATCTGTCCTCAGATAAGTCGCGATTCAGGCTGAGTGTTATTCTAGAATACGGGAAAAATTTAAAAAAGATATAAGTGTAAATGTTGACATTGTTAATAATTTAATACAGTATTGCAATATTATGTCTTAAGTACTTGTTTTTATAGATCGCAAGTTTATTGGCGCGAGCCCAACGCATTGTTTACTGAAATGGAAACGAAAAATTGACGAACTGTATAATCTATTTATTTATTTTTTATTAATGAATTTGAATCTTGCTGAAACAAATAATCGTTGAATTTTATTTTTATTTATTGAACTGACTAAATACAATAATGACCTTGTCTTAATAACATTCCTTATTTATATTTCTAAATCCATTTTTCCATTTATGTTTAATTTTGGTGCATAATATTATTATTCTCAATTCTCAGTATCGTAAAACAGGTTTCTATCAAGAGGTTTTGCAACGATACCTGATAACTTGTTTCAAGTATGTGCACTTTTTTTTAAATTCAGACTAAAGAAACTCTTGTTATCTTATGTGTGAGTTTTGTAATTTAGCAATCTGTTCTATTTTTAAAAATATGTGTTGCAGAATAATAATCCAAAATTGGAATGTTTACATTCTTCATTTAAATCTGTCAAATATAATTTAGAACTCTTACTATGACCCAAAACCTCCTTCTTATCGTCATCTAAACTATGTTTTTTTAAGAATATTAGTTACTATACCCCGTCCATTATATTATTGTATTTTAGACAGATGGAAATAGTGATTGCATAAAAAAATTAAATATCGATAAAGTTCAAATGTTCGATTAAAAAATCATTAATCGATAAATGAAATATTTGTATAATAATTGCGGGCCATAACGCACACGCTAATCCTGAAAACAAAAAAAAAGACTTCTAGAATAACAGCTGATTTCCTAGTATTTATTGAAGCGTTCCGTGGTCTGTCTCTGAAACCCATCATCAGATCTTTATGAAATTGAAATGGAATTTTGGAATAAACTTCTTTTAAACAAAAAAAGAATTTTGTAAATCCTTCTACATATAACGGAGCCATGTGCGTTCAAATATTAAAAAATTAGTTATTCACATCCGAATTGAGAATCTCCTCCTTGTTTTGAAGTCATTAAAAACCACCAGTAATATATTTTTTAATTTTATTTACTGTAATCGATATCGATTGTGACATTTTCAAATTATAAAATAAAAACACAGTCGATCGAACTTACTTCATCCCTAAATTTGATTTCTGACTTATGTGACGTTGTCAATGAAATATGACGTATTAGCGCCTAATTTTAGTTCGCATTTTTGGTTGTTGACGCTAGGACAAAGTTATATCGACCACTGTCAGTGAGCTGTCTAAAATACAATAATATAATGGACGGAGTATAAATATACAAATATTCCCTCGGTAAGTTCTTTCGGTATACCTCGATCCAAACTTGATGGCGGCTCGGAAGTTCTTACGAGTGCGGATACAGGACAATGACGTTTGAGAAAAGAAAGCGAGTCAAACGCTGATTACCCTAAATCTGCCCTCTATGAACTTCCGAGCCGCCGCATTTAGTTTGTTTCGAGGTATACCCAACTGTTTAATTCATACCATTTTTAAAGTACAGAGTTTTATTTATGCTAATAAGGCAAGAAGGCTTTGTATATTCTCTAGAGACCTAGCGCAGATTGCTTCTAAAATTAATTAATAAACATTGAATTAGTGATATTTTTATATCTCGTGCATATGTGATATTTGATAACTATATAGCTTTGTATGTTTGTATTGTAATCGTAATTATTGTAATGGAATTGACCAATTGATACTAATTATTATTAACTTATACTATATTTTATCGACTATGTAGATATGTATACTTTCATCAAATGACAAAAAAAAAAATAGGTAATAACTAGCTTTTGCCCGCGACTTCGCCCGCGTGGATGTCGGTTATCGCGACAAAACATAGCCTATGTCCTTTCTTATGGTCTAATCTACCCCTATACCAAATTTCATCAAAATCGGTTCATTGGTTTAGGCGTGAAAGCGTAACATACAGACAGACAGACAGACAGAGTTACTTTCGCATTTATAATATTAGTATGGATTTGAATGAATTTTTATAACATTAAGTATGCTAACTATACAAATCGAATACATCAGGAAAAATGAACCTTCTCGGGCGGCCCTAACCAACTTGCCCAGTTGGTTAAGGAATTTCCCCTATAAGGGAAAGAAAGATCGCGTGTTCGAGTCCCGCCCGAGAATATTCATATAATTAGTTCCAAATTACTACAGAAACCCTAAATAACCTCTTTATGTTAACATTTCTATCGACCACGCCTAGAAAAAAATACGCTGTTCCTAAATACCACCCACCACGTAAATATTTTAAATGTTAATCAGTTGATTTCTAAATATTGCTCGCCACATCAATGTTTTCCTGTTCCCCTTTCATCTACAGATAACGCGTATAGGTCACCATATCGGGCTTACCATTAGCATGTATCATGTACTCGTTTGCTACATTAGTATTTAAATATTTCTAGCAGGTCACAGAGATAAATAAATGTTATTTGTTGTTCTAAATTTGGTGTGTAACACACGATATTTATATTCTAGTTACATGCTATTGTATTATCATTGCGACAGATGTGACGTATCTACAAGCTAAATATTATTCGTATGCTTTGTTTAAATGTGTTAAGCCGAAAAATTTAAGTTATTAGTGTAACACTCACCGGGATATTTACCATATCCATACTTAATATTATAAATGCGAAAGTAACTCTGTCTGTATGTACCTATGTTACGCTTTCACGCCTAAACCACTGAACCGATTTCGGTATAAGGGTAGATTAGACAATGAGAAAGGACATAGGCTATGTTTGGTCGCGATAACAAACATCCACGTGAGCGGAGCCGCGGGCAAAAGCTAGTTGAATATATATTTTGAGTAAACGAGATCCTGGCGCTTTTAACAGCGCCGAAATATCGGTTACTCAAAATAAATACCCAACAGGTAAATATCCTGGTGAGTGTTGCACTACTAATATGAATGACCATGTAAATCTCAAATCATACACATTAAAGTTCTTCCAGTCCATGTCTCTTTTGTCTCTTTAACTAACGGAGATGCCCCATTGATGTTTCTCCTAATAAAAACGCGCGCCGAATGCGGGTGGGAAGAGAGACGCGCGGGGTGTCAAACGTCGAAGGACTTCATAGGTATAACGTTCCTACCGATTGAGTCCATTTGACGTTTGGATAGCACGCTACTCGATTGCCTTGCAATAACTCCGCTACCATTTCCTTCTCCATGGCAAGGGAGCAAATGTAACCCCGCAGTCGCATGTCGCTTGAGCCCCTTACAGCGGCCAACTTGGGCCCGTAGGCGATTTAACGATTTCCAAGTTGGCCACGGAAGATGGTGTCCAGGAGGAAGGTTTTCTTCAGATCTTGTTGCTGTCCATATTTACTCTCTTGCTCGCTGAGATAGTTTTACGTCATTTCTCGCTTCTTCTCACGTTACGACTGCGAATTTGAAATTCGATGTCATTCAAAATAATGCCCCTGTCCTATTTATACAATGATAACAATATTTTAATTTAATAAGGTCAGTCGTGTATGTGTGTTATACTAATAAATTATAATTAAGCGTGTACTGTTGATATGGTCTTCCTAATCGGCTCAAAAGTCTATAAAATTGATAAACCAAACGATTTTACGTGACATTGTACTAAGTACCAGTAATGGGCATAGTAGTGATACTAGGTATACATTAGAAAGTAAATCAAAATAAAATAGATCAGAATGAAATTATTTAAAACTTTATACGTAAGCACCCGCCGGAGCTACAGATTTCATGAAATAAAAAGCATATTGCTTTTTGCCGCGTTTGAAAAATAAAAATTTGGACCGAAAAAAGTGAATATTTAAGACTGGACTTGAAGCCACGATCGGTCAGTTACAGGGGATGCCCACACCAATTGAGCTACACGTCTTAGATATTCGATATTCTTCTATACATTCGTCTTACGTCACCCTAAGATGAGACGTACCCATCTTCCGATCGAAATATATAGAAGATTTTGCATACCTACTCTTTAAAATTTTATTAAATAGAACTCCTGTTGTCACGTCCATTACACGCTCATGCAAACGCCAATCATGAATTACGGTGACTGTTGGTTAGAACAAAAATACGTCAATCACCATCAGTCACTTTAGACGATAGGTTATTCGTCAACCACGGCCGTGACTGTGGGAAAAATGACAGCAAAACCTAGCGTGTAAAATATAATCGACAATAAAAATAAATGTTTTGGTAAATTGTAATTTTATTATAACATCAGTAAGTAGCCAAATTGTATGGCAACTGAAAAGCGTTGAATGCCGACAAATACTGATTCTTATTAAAAGCTATTTATTTCATTTATACTTGTATGTATTTGTGACACTGTTGGGACCACTGTGTAACTTTTAAATTGAGCAATATATTCATAAATTCTATCGCCTTCGGTCTGGCACCAGACTACCGAATGGAAAAACCGGTTACCCTTACCGGTGATGAATAGCCTGGTGACCGGTGATCTAATTGAATAAATAAATAAATAAAATATCTTTTACTTCGAACACATTGATTCATATTTTGTTAATAATTAAAGTGGCGCTTGCCGCTACAGAGCTTGCCGGCTCATATGGACTAGCCAGCGGGGGACAGGGCCCTTAGTCAGCTTCACTGCGACGTGACATAAGTAGATCTTAGCGTCGTTATGCCCGCCATACACCTTGAAATAATTTGATCTAATTGGCAGTTTCAAACAGTTTAATTAAATTAGCATGAGTGTGTGGCAAAATTTGAACAAATTCTATGAGGATCAAAGGGTTTGAAGAAATATAAATTTGATCAAACAGTTTGAAACTGCCAGTTAGATCAAATTATTAGGTGTGTGGCAGGCATTAGCCGAGTGTGACCCCAGGTTGACTTGGTTACACATTTTGTTAAGTTAAAATTGTTGACAATGTTTAAGCGTATTGTAATGTTTCAATTTAATATAATAGTATTACATAAAGTATTATAAATGTGATGGAATAATAATTTACTAATGTATGTATATAATAGTTGTTTTATTATGCTGAAATAATGTGTAAATAAAGTAGTTATAGTTTTAATGTTGTTTTTATTTGTATACCTATTTCTGTACGAGCCAGCACTAGAGTCCGGCCAACGTAAGCTGGCGCAACACTAAACTCTAGCCATGTAACATACATAACACGCTAGTCTTCATGCACATATAGGAAAAAAAACATAGTATCAACTCCGTTATCTCGGAGTATATTCAGTATGGCCTGTTAGTTTTTCAAATTTGGCGCCGACTATTTGCGCCATCTTTTCGTCTATCAAGGATATTATCAGATGTTAACATCTAGGAACAACACTATGAGTCGATAATGAAGATATTAGAAAAAAAAATGTTTGGTTTATTAAAATTATTTATTATTCAAGCACACTAACAATAATTTATACATTATATACATGATTTTAAGTATTTCCTTATAACTAACACTGGGGAAGTGTGGACATTCAATTGAAACAAGCTCGCTCCTCTAAACCAAGTGTTTCACACTTTTTTTGTTTTATCATGCGAAAAATCCCCACGGATACCACCCCCACGGAGCCGGTGGAGGCGGTTATGTCGGACTCGAAACGACCAAAACGCACGCCGTCTTGGGTCCTTGGTTGCCGGAGGTGAGATTGCCGAAAGCATATCTCTCGTACCCCGGCAGACCCAGGACCATCTCTTCCGAGATGGTCTCCTTCGGGTTGTGGGGACCACAATGTCCCCATCTAGCCCCGGTTACGGGGAGGCGCACTTTGCGCCGCCGCCGCGGCCTGCTTCTGCTAGGGTTACAAGCGGCTCTACCGGTCACCCCCAGGCCCGCGCAAGTGTTTCACACTTGGCGCTCGTGATGTATTCATAATTTGATTCTAAAATAACTCTTATTAGCTAACAAATTAGGTACTTATTTGTTTAACGTACACTGTACTTTATACATTCTAGGAATATTATGGTACTAAATAACTTATTGGTGTCAACCCTTACAATATTCGTCTATGACTTTAACAATATTACATTTTATTTTATAACCTATTTTATTATCATAACAATCCAATGATACGACACAGTCTTACAGACAATCTTTTGAATTACTTTGGCTGGGTAGCCGCTGCATTTTACTTACAGTTCTAGGGTTACTAACACAATTAAAACGAAGCTATTAGACTAAACTTAATATTATTGTTTCTTAACCATCAATCATTTTCAAAAAGTATTTTTTTTTAAATTATTCTACTCGAAATATTTTGACTATAACATTCATTCTCAAGCCTCGGAGAGTACGTTAAACCGTCGGTCCCAGTTGCCATACGAACATCTATAGCAGTCGTTACGGCTAGATGAAGCCCTATAAGGCTATCTTCACACTAGCGTTTATCCAGCGTAGGCGTTCGATGAACGTACGCGCAGCGCAGATGCCGCGACAACGCAACGCACGCGTCGCGTTGTCGTAACGTTTCCTCTGGAGTTAATTGAACGCCGCCATAACGCGGCGCATACGTCGCGATCGCGCGACGGCCGTGCAGCGTACTCTTATGTTCCAGCAGAGACGCCGCGACAACGCGACGCGTGCGTTGCGTTGTTGCGACGTCGTACGTTCATCGAACGCCTACGCTGGATGACCGCTAGTGTGAAGGCGCTCTTAAGTCCAACAACTGGTCTAGCTGCAACGTCTTTGGGTTTACGCAAAAATATTGAAGTTCAGCCATCAGCAGTTAGACTGGTAAAGCGGATCTGAGACTCTCCGAGATGAAAGCTTCAGTTGAGATTGAAATTAACGCTAGGATGAAGAAGAATCTATACTAATATTATAAATGCGAAAGAAACTCTGTCTGTCTGTCTGTCCTGCCTGTATGTTACGCTTTCACGCTTAACCTGTCAAGCCACGCAACAAACAGAACAATAGATAAACAATAGACTCGCGGTGCCCGGGCACCTGTTGTGTTTGATAGGTTAAACCACCAAACCGATTTTGATGAAATTTGGTATAGGGGTAAATTAGACCATGAGAAAGGACATAGATTATGTTTGGTCGCGATAACCAACATCCGCGCGGGCGGATCCGCGGGCAAAAGCTATTCATTCTCATATAATCATTTTATGTAGTGTATACCTAACGTTATACACTACTGTTGTCATATTGTAGTTTTGTGTAACTGTTTTGTCATTTTGAAGTGTCGTCGGTAGGACACATTACGTAATTTGATGTTTGTGATGAAATGAAAATATTGTGATGAAACCTATATGACTGACACTATTTAAGAATATTCTCGAAGTTTTATGAGGGATTTGAAATACATCGGAAAAAAGAAGCGCTCAAGTGGGACTTGAACCCACGACTTTTCCCACTGGAACTTAAAAAGTTAGCATAATAAATGCTATAAAAGCAGCCTCCATGGTTGCTTATGTATGCTGATGACATTGCGCTGATGGACGCAGACAGGAACAGATTGGTGCGACGTGTGAAAGTGTGGAAGGAGGCGCTTGAGAACGGCGGTCTGAAGCTAAATGTGGCGAAGACAGAGTAGTTGGCGTTAAACTCAACAGATCCCACACCTGCTCGTATAGGCGATGACTTGGTCGAGCCCACAGATCAGGTTAAGTACCTGGGATCTGTACTTCACGTTTCTGGTGACATCGACCACGACGTCAAGGCACGTATTGCCGCCGCGTGGGCTAAGTGGCGGGAAATGACTGGCGTCACTTGCGATACTAAAATGCCAGTCAGGCTGAAGCCTGCCCCTTCAGCCTGACTGTCTATAAAACGATCATTAGACCTGTCCTCTTACACGGCTGTGAGGCGTGGCCGCTGTTGGAGCGGCACAAGCAGATGCTGCGTGTCACGGAGATGAAAATGCTGCGGTGGATGTGTGGAGTCACGCGTAAAGATCGCGTGAGGAACTCTCGCATCCGCGGCAGCCTTCATGTCCGTGACATCGCAGATAAAATGCAAGAGAGCCGCCTCCGCTGGTGCGGCCACGTCTTGCGGAAACCGCCCAGCTACGTGGGTAACAAATGCCTGGCAATGGCGCCCCCACCCGGTCCAGGTAGAAGGGGTAGGCCCAAGAAGTGCGTGAAAACGGTCTCACTACCTTGGACGCCCAAGATCATGCGAAGTGGAGGAGGAAGAGACGGAAGGCGGACCCTGAGCTCAGAGGGCACCGTGGCCTCGGATGCAATCAGGACTAACGTCTTTATGTGGATGATGATGAATAAATGCTATAAAAATTTCATTCAAATTTTATGACGTATGTTTAACAGAATAAATGCTGATGGTTGAATGTGTCAAATATAAACAAAATCTATCCAGTTGTTTTTACTCGATTGACATAAATTGACATTCGGTTGCTAATTAAGAACAAATTGCGCAAGCTAGTTGATAAAATCGTCTTGTTGAAAATGATTAATCTCCATATATATATAAATAACTAACTATAATAGTCACTTATATAATATATAATATAGTTAAGCTGTGCTTACCATGGGTCTAGATAGCGCTGTGTAGAATGTTAGGGAATATTTATTTATTTACCCTAGCCTAACGACCTAAGGTAAGCCGTAAGTGTCGTACAAAATGAGCCAGTTAAGTTATATTGGCTGGTTTCGTTTAAACGCCACTAAATGCGTGAAATACATTAACAGTTAATAAAAAGAATACTGAACTCTTCTACAAGAGAGCTACAACTAATGTCTTATGAGGTACAGTTATTCAAAATGAGGTTTATTCGCCTGAACACAAGCAGGACTGTAACAGAATATGTACAGTCGACAAAGGAGATATGGTTGCACTTATTTCATATAAATTCTGAAGATACAACCGTATTTCTTTTGTCGACTGTACTATTAAGAATGAGAACAAAGTATGACTTACGCGGTAAGGTTTTGAATCGCGATAATATTATTGTCAATAACATTTTATACCTTATCCTAGGTAATAGGTAACACACTTTAATATTGGCTGTAACCAATAAACAGAAACTGTTTAAATCCTAGCCTAGACGAACTTGGAACCAAACAAGGGTATAAATATAACAATTTTTTTTAAATATTTTTGTAAAAGAAGAATGAGAATCTAAATAATTTGCTAATATTAATTCTAATTTTTTCTTCGATCGTAGTTTTATTATATCATGAATAACACTAATAAAAGGTTTTAAAATCATGATTTAAAAATATTTAATACGATCGATAAAAACCCCTTTTTCGTCCAGTAGTATCACCTGTTTTCGTGTTCAACTGACACCTTGTCTAGTATAGGTACATCAGAAGCTGATCCAGCTCTTCAGCCGCCTTGGTGTTTCGTAACCAGTTGCGATCAAAATCTTTTTTGTCCTCGACCGTAACTTGTTGGTTTCGAACTAAGAAGAAAAATCCTCGATCGCAACTGGTTACAAATAAATGACGAAAAAGATTTCGATCGTAATACGGTATAGGACCGTATAGGTTATTGCTCAGGGCATATATCTTGAACCTAAATCGTGAGGAATAAAAGGCCCTGGTGCGCGTAATTGTTTTGTAAAAATGTATATTTTTTGGTAAATTTGCACTCGTTCACCGCTATGGCACCCCGTGCTATTCTCAAAAACCACCTAAGTAATGTGTACGGCGCATATAGAGCACATTTTAGGTTCAAAATATATGCCCCGATGCATTTTAGACCCACGGTACCCCTGGCCATTCCCCTGGTGGTACCGTGGGTCTGATAAAGTTAAACAGTACCACTGAGTAAGTGACATTAGTGATGTGTTGATATACCAAAAGTAAAGCCAACGAGATAAAAGAAACAAGGTAAACAAAGCGACCATTACTGAGTTACGTTGCGATAACTAGCGATTATTTTCTCTGACCTTGTCGCACATGTCACACGTACGGGACAATGGCCGAGCGACAGCTGTCGTTGCGTGTTTCGTAGTACAGGAAAGCTGTCAGCACAGCGGTTCTAAACTGTGAGATCCGCAATCTTATGAGCAATTTGATTCCTGCCTGGAATGCGCTTGAAGTGATACGTAATAATTTTTGAAATAAAAATGTTTGGAACCGCTGAAACTTTGTTTACCTTTTTTCTCTCGCTTCCTTGGCTTTATGGGTGGCTTGGCTCGCCTTGGTGGGTATATCATGTACAGAGCTGATGGTAAAAAAGGATGGGTGTGCAGGAGTACTACGCGGCCAGTAGTGCGGGCAGCGTGAAGTGGAACTTGTGGTCGGTGTGTTGGTACAGCGGAGCACGAGCCCTTACGCCGGTGGCCGTGGGCCGAGCTGATGGCTCCTCACTCAGCATTAGTTTTAGCACCTCCGTCTGTGATACAGAGGGAATATTAAAAGCATTGAAACGAAATTTAATATACTATTCAAATAATATCTGGTAGAGACTGTGAGAAAAGACCTAGGCAATTTCAGATAAGTAAGAAGCTGGAACTCCTGGATGGTGTAACAAAAGTATAACGACACAAAACATAATCCATAAAACATAACATAACATAAACTCACGCCTGTATTCCCCGAAGGGGTAGGCAGAGGTGCTAGCACCCACATTTCGCCAGTTTATGTTTAAGTCCCAATGTCTTTGTGGCGAGCCTATTACCATTAACCGGGCACTTATAAACCTGCGATAAATACACACATAGCATCGAAAAGTCATTGGTGTGTAAAATCCATATCCATACTAATATTATAAATGTGGAAGTAACTCTGTTTGTCTGTCTGTCTGTTACGCTTTCACGCCTAAACCACAAAACGGAATTTGATCAAATTTGGTATAGGGGTAGATTAGATCATGAGATAGGACACAGGCTGTTTGGTCGCGATAACCGACATCCACGCGGGTGCAGCCGCGGGCAAAAACTAGTGTCATATAAGTAAGAAGCTGGAACTCCTAGATGTTGTAACAAAAATAAAACGACACCATAACATATAAATTAATAGACTGTTTATACTGGAGATTGATGGCGCTTGGTGGCATCTGCTACACATATTGATTAACACACTTGTACTTTTCCACTGACTTTATTTCTAGACCTGACCGGTTTCGCCTTACGACATTCTCAAACAAACATGAAAAAATGCAAATATTGTAGTGTTTCCGAATTATAATTTTGAAACATCAATGTGAACCTTTGAGAATGCCGTAAGGCGAAACCGGTCAGGTCTAGAAATAAAGTCAGTGGAAAAGTACAAGTGTGTTATTCAATATATAAATTAACAAACAAATCTATCTAAAACCTACCTCCCGCGGATATTTCTTCTGGAAATCGTGCGGATAGTCTCCATTGCGCAGCCTCTGCAGACACGTGATCCTCTCGGCCTCGGTGGCGAAGGGCTGCAGCAGCTCGAACAGGATGAGGCCGAGCGAGTAGATGTCCACCTTGTAGCTGTACGGCCGCCCGCGGAGCTGCTCCGGGGACATGTACAGGTGGGTGCCTGCCATAGCACATACATCCATGATATTCCACAATATTCCACAACATTTCACACAACGCTATCTAGACCCATGGTTAGCTTTTATAGCTTGTGTTATGGAATCTAGAATGCGGATAAACATACTTATATACTTTTTTTTTGTAAATACATACATATTATACATAGAAACACCCAGACCAATGCAAATAACCATATTCATGCATACAAATATTTGCACTGAGCGGGGATCGAACCCGCGCCTCCTGCGTGGCAGTCGCGTGCACTACCGCCACGCCACAAGGGCTGTTATATTCACTGTATATCACGCGTTTTAGGAGATTTTATAGCCGTTTCGGATAAAACGAATTTGAGCACAGTATCGATAACAAAATCATTTGGAAGTATTAATTTGGTAAAAGCAAAAAAAAAATTTACGACCCCCATACATTCTTCCTTTCACACCATCATTCCCATACATTATCAAAAAATAGTAGATTGTAAGTATTACAAGGGAGCAAAGTAGTATTTTTACGGCGAGGGCGCTACTTTGAATCAAGAGAACACTCTACTTTTCATCCCCTTTCTATGAGAAAATGTATTTCTCCCGAGATTTCGGGCGTAACAAGATTGGTACGGCGTTGTTAGCTTCTATTATTATCTAATTGTTTCAAGAGTTAACGCATTGTCACTTCCTTAACTCGAAGTAGAACTCATATTATTTTGCAAAATACAACTTAAATAGGTAATGTACTAATTACAAGAACATAGAGATAATTGGCGCTCTTTGTTTTTTTTTTAGTTAGCACAGGTCACCCCGCGCTATGCGGCCAACACGTACCAGCCAGTAATCCGTTCAATTTGAGTTCGATTTCTATGAATGATAATGTTCCAAATTCAAATCACTTTGCCGGCCCGCTGCTTGGCCTTGAACAGAAAAGAGCTATTTTGCGCCCCGCTACAGTGACAGTAAAGTGACATTTTTCGAATAGAAGGGATGAAAAAGTTTTTTCTTTCGCCAAAGTAATACTTCCAGATGATTTTACTATAGAAATTGTGCACAAATTCTTTTTTTTTTCTGAAACTACTATAAAATTACCTCGTATTTACTGTACATCAGGCATTTTTAGGGTTCTCAGGGTTCTACCAATACCTTTAGGGCCAAACCAACCTTATCTACTAAACAATAAAAGAGGTTCTGGTACAGGCTATCCTCTCGTTGTCAGGAGTCCCCAGACACCCAGACAGATAGTTTTTTTTAAGAATATTAGAACCATAGTTACTAATATTCCCTCTAACCCCTCTAACTAAGCTAAATTGCTTGTGCTAGGAGTGGGTTCACGTCGGTAGTGTAATGGCCAGGACTCGAACCCGGGACCTCTCGATCGTAAGGCCAACTTCTTAACCACTAAGCTACCGACGCGACGCTTCAAATTCAATCACATTCAAAGATTAATAAATACCATTCAAAAATAATAAACAGGATTCAGACTCCATAGCAAAACTTTGGATGCAACACTATAAAATTGCTATGTGGACAAGATGAATGGCGGTGGTTAACTCTTTGGTGCATTCCACAACTGAATAGTTTGTATAGTGAAAAACTTATCCATAAATTTTGTAGAATGCTCTCACGATTCTAATCTTGTGTTATTTTGTTTTCGTTTTTACCCTTTGGGTACGGAACCCCAATCAGTCAATCAATTATTTAGCCTATTGGAGCCCACTACTGGAGGTAAGCCTATCTCCTTATTGAGAGGCTTTGACCAGACGGGTTGGTATAGGGTTTTATTTCCGAATACGTTGCGCACCGTGCGGTATGAAAGGAACTTCATCTCACATACGCTCAAGCTGTGGAATGAACTCCCTGCCATGGTTTTCCCAAGCGACTACAATATGGGGTTCTTCAAGAGGGGCATTAGAAGGTTTCTTCAGGGTAGGCAGCACAAGTGTAACGCCCCTGGTGTTGCATACGTCCATAGGCTACGGTAGCCACTTTCCATCAGGTGGGCCGTGTGCTTGTCTGCCACCTAAGTGGTATAAAAAAAAATGGAACACTAAAAATCGTCCCAATTATCATCAATAAGGATGTCTGGTGACCACTTACCGACTCTGTACGTATGCCTCTGGTGTACATCGGGAGCATCCATCGGTTCTCCGTCCTGTGACGTATCGCTCATGTTGGTGACGAGGCCGAAGTCTCCCACCTTGACCCGTCCGTCAGGCGCGAACAGAATGTTACTGGGTTTGAGGTCGCGGTGGATCAACCCCACTAGATGAACGTACTCTACTGCCGATACTATTTGGCTGAATAGGATTTTCACCTGGAAGATATATGGACTTTTATACGCCGTGATTTCATAGTCGTATCGGATAACAAAATTTTGTATACAGTATCGATAGCAAAATCGTCTGGAAGCATTAATTCGGCAAAAGAAATGTATAGGAATAAGGTTCAGGTGAAAGGAATTATGTATGGGGGTTGTAAAAATGTCTTTTTTTTTGCCAAATGAATACTCCCAGATGATTTTGCTATTGAAACTGTGCCCAAATTCTTTATAACCGAAACGACTATAAAATCACGCAATATACACATTGTGACTTATGTTATAAGAATACTATAACGACACAATTTAAACATACTGTTGTAATCTTCTGAATAAATTATTTACTCTAAATTATTAAGTTAATTTTGTTTTTATATACTACTGCAAATCATGTCAATTTTTGCGTTAATATCTAAAGATAGGTTCCCATATTATATCTTTCGTCAGTAAATACTTTGCCTTAATACATACTCACGTAAAAAAATAATTGGGCGGCCGGCGTCTCCTTCAGCGAGCAGGTAATGGTCGTGAAGGAGACGGCGGAACGGGAGAGGCGGCGCGAGCGAGAAAGACTCGCGGATCGCGCCGCCCGCGCGCGCAGGCAACTCGGGCGTCGGAGGGCACTGACTGACCTCCGTCCCCCATGAGCGCGGGCCTGGGGGTGACGGGTGGAGCCGCCTGTCACCCCAGCAGAAGCAGGCCACGGCGGCGCCTTCCCATTCCGGGGACGAGTCGGGGACACCGTTGTCCCCCCTCCTGAGGAGGGCCAGACCGTAAGGGGTGGCCCTGGGTCAGCCGGGGTGCGAGGGATATGTCGATGACAACCTCACCTCCGGCCTAGCACCACGACCCACAGTCGGCGTGCGGTTTTAGTCGGTTCGAGTCCGACATAACCTCCCCTTCCGGCTCCGGCAGGGGGGGGGGTATCCGAGGGGACTTACGCACGAAAAAAAAAAGTTTCAAAAATTAAAGTGCGGTACCTTGTCAGCTCTATTCTCACACGTCACATTCTGCCTGAGCCAGTCGTGCAGACTGTCCCGGCGGCACAGCTGCATCTGTATGTACAGGTACATGGGAGGTTCCGGGTTCGCGGCCGGGCCGGGCACTGGCGGCGCCGACCGACTCACCACCATGTCTAACGACCAATGGCGCGTGTGGCCCTTCTGTAGTGAAATGTCTCTTGTAAACAAGCGTCGATAGCTCTGTGGTTGAAAGGTACCGGGTTCCGGGTTCTATTACACGTAGACCCACTCGTACCACAAGTAATATAGTTTAGTTGGAGGGGTAAAAGGGTAGCTACACACATAAGCGGGCCGGCATTAATCGGCAAGGCCGGGCGGTAAAATCGAATATATGTAGATGAACGTTCGAGAATCATAAACCGCTCGGCTGCCGCACATTACCACTCGGCTTGGTAGTTGCTAAACACAGCGAGCCGGCACCAATCGGTAAAGCCGGACGGTAAAATCCATATCCATACTAATATTATAAATGCGAAAATAACTCTGTCTGTCTGTTTGTCTGTCTGTATGTTACGCTTTCACGCCTAAACCACTGAACGGATTTTGATGAAATTTGGTATAGGGGTAGATTAGACTATGAGAAAGGACATAGGCTATGTTTGGTCGCGATAACCCACATCCACGCGGGCAGAGCCGCGGGCAAAAGCTAGTCGAATATATGTAGATGAATGTTCGGGTAGTAGTTGTTTTGGGTTGGCTTTTTTCATTTTGCAATACTGCCGAATGGAATGATGTGTCGACCCGAATGGACAACTCGATCGGCACTAGCCGAATGAAGTCGAACAAGTGCAGTAATTGCTTCGTGTCGGCTTTGTTGTTCGACAAATACGTGCGCTTATGTGTGTAGCTACCCTAAGAGGGAATTCTAGTAATTTAGTATTTCTCTCTCTCTTCTTTAATAATTTCTGTTACTATATTTTTTTTAAACAAACTAATATTCGAAGGTTTGCTCACCTAAAACGGCCGAGACTTACGCTAATAAACCGCAGTTTATGGAGGTCAGATGGCAGCCGCTTCACAGAAAATATCGAAGTTCAGCTGACTCTTGGTTAGACTAAAAAGTCGAAACCAATTGAGTTAATAGAAGGCTCGAAGGAAAAGAAGATTGAATAACGAATGACGAACAAATTCACAATTGTGAAATACGAAATCACCATTTTTAAAATTCAAAAACTGCGCCTTCTCTCATAGTCTACTTCGACCTAAACTCAATTATTCCATACTTCCATACTAATATTATAAATGCGAAAGTAACTCTATCTGTCTGTATGCTACGCTTTCACGCCTAAACCACTGAACCGATTTTTATGAAATTAGGTATAGTGGTCGATTAGACCATTAGAAAGGATAAAGGCTATTTTTTGTCGCGATAACCGACATCCACGCGGGCGGAGCCGCGGGCAAAAGTTAGTTCAAAATAATAAACAACGTACCTTTTTCTTCTTGCTAGCAGTAGTATCAGTCTTATAATCACACTCCTTAACTCTCTCTAATCTTTTATCGTACGAAGAATTCTCTGTGTTCTGTGCATTCTCTGATTTCTCGAACACAATGAAGGAGTCGTCGTCACTTAATGGCGGTTTAGCTATTGAGTTGGTAGTGATATTGGTCGGAGTTTTGGAGAGATCGGTCGATGTTAGGTGGTCGGGAGCGTCCTTGTCGAAAACTATGCTGATGGAGTCGTTACAGCTGTGGGATCTGAGAATATGGAATATAGTAACGTTAGACATACGCAAAAGTGAGATATTAAAAAAATAGCACGTCAATATGACCTTATCTAGCATGATGGTGAGATATAGAATAAGAGTATCCATTGCATCTACAAATAATTTTACATTTACACAATGCCACACACAATATAAACAAATATCAAATTATGACCACTGTTAACATGGTACATGTTTACGATGGTGACCCTCTTTCCGAAATTTTGCCTTTACCTTACCATTAGGCGAGGTGAAGTCAAATTGACGTGTCCTTTATAAAAAAAATGACTTAAATATGTTGGAAATGATGAATAAATATTTTATAATAACTGTGCTTCTCTTATTGTCAATGTGTTTCGAGGACCTCAAAAATATTGGGCAGAGGAAAGTATCTTGGCTTGAACCAGCAATATTCGACAACTTTTATTTCTGTGTACGTGGATTTATTAAAAAGAAATCGATAATTCAATGCAAAATCTGACAATTTATTCGTTATTGCTTGCTGGGGGACTGAAATGATTTGGAACTAGTTTTGGTTATAACATTCTAAAATTGATCATATAAGATCTTAATAGCGAAGCGGCAACAGTCAATATCTCAATATAACACGCGTTATTTCGATCAATAGTCATAGTCATAGTCATTTATTTTTCAATATAGAACAATAAAATTGTTTCTTATTGACGTCAATTTTAATTCTACTTAATCTAAGTTTAATATAATAAATACCTCAGTCTCTTCGAAGGTAGCGAGCTCTTGTTGCTCAAGTCCAATAACACGTCCTTAGGAGGTCTCTTGTACGGTACAGGCGACGTGGCCGAGTAGTCCTCCGTAGCGGCCAGGGACGTGCCGTCTAGCTCTCTACCAAACAACATAAAATTGTGATTGGAGTTTTGGCGGGAAAGCGTAGAGGACGCAACGCGGTATTATTTTATTTCCCGAAATTGGTGAGTTTTTATGAATAAAAATGGTGGATTTTTGAACATAACGTCTTGGACAACTCACACGCGTGTAGGAAAGTGGCATATTACAGTGAATTCTGAATCTACGTGTTCAATACTAATCTCCCCAGGGTGTTTTTAGAGTAAAATCCCCACAACTTTACTGAGGCAGCAACCATCTCATTCATCGTCATTATCATCATCATCATCATCATCAACATCAATAACCCATTATCATCATCGTCATCAATCATTTTAACTAAAGTTACAATATCATATACTTGACATTGGCTAAATGAGCAGCAAGAAGCCAGAAAAATAAAAAAAATAAAAAATTGTGATTGCGTGCGTTTGACATCCTCTGTAGCGTGGCGGCAGTGAACGCAACTGCCACGCAGGAGGCGCGGTTTCGATATCCGCTCAGTGCAAATATTTGTATGCATGAATATGGCTATTTGCATTGGTCTGGGTGTTTCTATGTATATATTTACAAAAAAAAAGTATCTAAGTATGTTTATCCGCATTCTAGATTCCATAACACAAGCTAGTTAAGCTATGCTAACCATGGGTCTAGATAGCGTTGTGTAGACTGTTGTGGAATATCTATTTATTTATTATTTATTTATACAAGTTTTTGTCGTACGTGCGTGCGTGTATGTACGTGTACGTTAATGCGTACACACACGAGTACGAGCATTCGTACGTAGAAGCAAACCATCATCGTCTTAGCGTGTTGCACTCCAGGCTTGCAGTATTGGTGTTCGAAGCTTACTCTTTCCTCTTTAAATTTAATTTACATTACATTATATAGAATCACGCCTCATCCCCGGAGGGTTAGGCAGAGGTGAATTAACACCCACATTTCACCAATCATTGTATTTGGTCGCACGTAATAGGGGGTGAGCCTATTGCCGTATTCCGGGCACTATTGTTCACTCGAGCCATGCATTTGAGGCTGAGTCTGGGGTGTATTATCTGTATGATGTTAAACAGCCCTATCCCTTAGTCGCCTTGTACGACACCGCATGGGATGAGGTGGGGTAGCCCAAATTCTATTCTGCCGGGATATGGCTGTTATGAGGAAGAAACCCGTCTGATTTTGTAATTCCAAAATCAAAACGCGTCGTCTTCGTACTTTCGCTATTCGTAACTATTTTTGTGTGGAATACTTACTTACAGTAACCTATTTAGCTGTCTGTAACCATTATTTGTGATAATTAGATTTGCGTAACATAGTTTGAATCCTTGAATCCTTCCAAACTGAATCTATAATCCATACTAATATTATAAATACGAAAATAACTCTTGTCTGTCTGTATGTTACGCTTTCACGCCTAAACCAGTGAACCGATTTTGATGAAATTTGGCATAAGGGTAGATTAGACCTTGAGAAAGGACATAGGCTATGTTTTGTCGCGATAACCGACATCCATGCGGGCGGAGTCGCGGGCAAAAACTAGTTGATAAATATAGTTCCTTTAGAATTTGCTTTAAGTTCATAAATTATATGAACGATTAGGATAAAGAAAGTAAGAAAAGACGATATTAAACATAATTACTGTAACAAAGATTCTAGATCTAGGTAATACAATATAAATTATTATATCGCGTCATGTAATGTATTTATCAGGCGCAGGTGCAAATACAGGAAGGGAAAGGGGGAGATTTCTCCCATGACCCTCATATATGAGGACTTGCCTGTCCTTTGAATCGCAAGCCATGTCGATGCATATGAATTGTATTATGGACTTGAAATAGGCTATGTTTGGTCGCGATAACCGACATCCACACGAGCGGAGCCGCGGGAAAAAGCTAGTAATAAATAATAGTAATAATGTTTTTATGTGGTGTACCTCATCCACATGGCGTCCTGCTGCTGCTGCCAGTCCGGCGGCGGCTGCTCCACCCACGAATTGAAGTACCGTACGATGTGCTCGTGGTCTAGTTTCGCGAGGGCTCGCACTTCGCGTAGGACACGCTCTCGCTTGGATTCCCTGCGACAAACCATATGCTATTATGGGAGTCGGTAATATTGGACCACTTTTGACTTTCACTTAGATATTTAGTTAACAAAAGGACTTATAAAGATAAATGGGCATGTAAAATGAAGTTTAATATCTTGACTATCATATTAAAGAACAACATGTTTACGATGGTCTCTTTCCAATATTTTGCCTTTAGCGTAACATCAGGCAAGGTGAAGTCAAATTGACGTGCCCTGTATAAAAAAATTGCCTCTACGTTAGGTTAGGTTAGATAAAATTCCGTTTTTGTGGAGGTCTGCCACCGGTAAAATTTAGTAGAGTAATCGTTTAAATTGCTTTTCCATTACGTACGAAACCACGTTCCGAAAGCAGTTTCGAAAAAGGAATAATATTTCTTCTTTCGGAACTGCTTTCGATAAAAGAATAATATTTCTTCTTTCGAAATTCGTTTCGATAAAAGAAAAATGTTTCTTCTATGGAAACTCGTTCCGATAAAAGAAAAA
This sequence comes from Eilema sororculum, assembly GCA_914829495.1. NCBI lineage: Eukaryota > Metazoa > Arthropoda > Insecta > Lepidoptera > Erebidae > Eilema > Eilema sororculum. Next base: position 4,348,488 of record OU618556.1, read on the forward strand.
TGTTTCTTCCTTAGTCCTTCGAAACTCTAAAAAAAAGTTTTCAGCTCTGTGGTCTGTTTATTGTTTTTGGTCAGTTTATTCACCCTCATAAGTTCAAAACCAAGGTTATACCCACTCACTTCTTCGGTAAAGTGATCCTCTTGACGGCATAGGAGCAGTGGTCGATGTTGTTGACCGCCTCGAACACGAGGCCGAAGCCGCCTTTCCCTAGGAGCCCCACCGCCTTGAAGTCGCTGTGGTAGCGGCCGCTGTACTCGGGCGAGGGCGGAGCCCCCGGCTTGTCTACGTGCCAACCGCATACTTGGACTACCACCTATAAAAAAATAATCAAATCCAAATCTGAAATGCCGGTTTTGAGTAATTTTTTTTACATAACATAAACTCACGCCTGAATTCCCCAAAGGGGTAGGCAGAGGTGCTAGCACCCACATTTCGCCGGTAGATAGATAGGTGGCGAGCCTATTACCATTAACCGGACACTTATAAACCTGTGATAAATACACACTTAACTTCGAAAAGCATCGAAAAGTCATTGGTTTGTGCCATGGTAAACCTGGGATCGAACCCGAGACCTCGTCTCAGCAGTCCATTACCCATACCACTAGGCTATCGCAGACATGATATTTTATGTCATGTATTATGACATGGTATTTTTTTTAGTTTGAATGAATTATATATAAGCTAACTTTAAAATCTAATACATCAGGAAGAATTTTATTTGGAATCAGGAAGAATTAAAATTGACGTCAATAAGAAACAATTTTATTGTTCAACATTGAAAATAAATGACTATGACTGTGAATGAAATGCTAAAGTGTGACTTGAACCCACGACCTTTCCGTAAAAGATGCATACAAAGAGAAGGGACATTTGAAGTGATTCAGGTGTGGCTCAATAGCTAAATTGGAAGAGAATCCCCCTGTAAGGGAAAAGTCGTGGGTTCAAGTCACACTTGAGCATTACATTTTTCCCGAGGTATTCGTATTTTTTTTTGTATTAATGCCCTACATCACGGTAAACTTTTACCGCAGGAATACGATAGGAAAGAAAATTTCAATTTCAAAAGGCACAAAATAGGTGGAGCCCCTGTCTCTGTAGCAGAAACAGGCCGAGACGGCGGTGAGATATAAATCTCCCCCTTACCCTCCCACCAGTTTCGGGGAAATATGGGGACACGTTTGTCCCACATCGAAACCCCCCCAGGGAGCCTTCTAAGTCTCTAGGTCAGCTAGGGTGTTGAGGGATATTGTACCGGCTACTTCACTCTTGGCAACTGGTGGCCAAAACGGCTGTGCTATTTTAACACAGTCCGTTCGGGTTTTAGTTTTCTGTACGCACGTTAAGAAAGGTACTTTGGAACGAACACAGAATTTTTTTTATAGCTTGAAATTTGTCTTCCTCCGTCCGTCTACACCTGTCTAGAAATATTGTGCGGTTTTAGTCGATCCGGGTTCCATATACTCATCTCAGAGTAACTCTAATGAGATGAAGCCGATGGTTTCAGCATGCAAAAAAGTCCTTATGACTCAGTAGTCTGTATCTATATAGACAAAAATCAATTGCTGTTCGTTAGTCTCGCTGAAACTCGAGAACGGCTAAACGGATTTATCTTATCTTGGTCTTTAAATGTTAGTGGAGGTCTAGGGAAGGTTTAAAAGGTTAGAAAAGTTCGAAAAATTGCGATAATCGACATCCACGCGAGCGAAGCCGCAATCAAAAGCCAGTAATAAATAAAAATAGTCACAAACCTGTTCTTGACTAGTCGGCAAAGGCGTCACAGCCCTGATCTTCGGCGCAAAGAACCTCGGCCATATCATGAGATTCATGAGTAACGCTGACGATACCGCGATAAGCACGACTTCCTTCCACCAGTAGGACAGCGAGGAGATGTGCACGTGGATGTGATGATGGTCGATCTCGTCATCACTCGTGTTGGGGGGGATGGAGTCGTCGAAGTCATTGTCGGCGACTTGGACGGATTGGTCGCAGGTCTCGTGTTGGTAGACGAAGTAGCCGTGGTCGCCTGCGGAAAGATGAGATTTAGATAATGTTAGTAACAGAATTGAGTATTATCCTATAGTTAAAATAAATTGTGTAACCGAGCTTATTAAATTATGAATGGTAAAAGAGCGGTAAAAATTGCGTTTAAAATTCTTATTTTATAGTTTTTATTTATTTTTAATCGTCCACCCAACCTATAATAGTAACTGATTTGGCTATTAAATTTTATGACGTCACTAAATCTTTTTTCATATACATGTTTCCTAATAACTTACCATTTTGATGTTTTTGATGTTTTTTTGACTGACTAGTAGAATAGCCAATTAAATACTTTCTTTTTACTTTGTTTCGTTTCCTGGTCAGTAGGTGTTTAATAGTAGATTGTATAACAAGGGAGCGAAGTAGTATTTTTACGGCGAAGGCGCTACTTTGAATCAAGAGCAAAGCGAAGGATTCTAACGTAGAATCCTGAGCGCAGCGAGGGGTTTTAAAGTACACCGCCCGAGGGAAAAATAATTTGCTCCCGAGTTATACACTCTACTTTTCATCCCCATTCTATGAGAAAATATTTCTCCCGAGATTTCGGGCGTAACAAGTTTCGTCCGGTGTTGTTAGCTTCTATAATATCTAATTGTTTCAGGAGTTAATGCATTGTCGCTTCCATAACTCGAAGTAAAACTCATATTATTTTGCAAAAAAATCTAGAATCTTTCGCTTTGCTCTTGATTCAAAGTAGCGCCCTCGCAGTAAAAATACTAATTCGCTCCCTTGTTATACAATCTACTATTATTTATTTTTATTACAGGGACTAACGGGATCTCTTTTGATAGGTAGAATTTGGCATTTTGAAATACTTAAGTTATGAAAGAAGAGAAAAGGGGAGGAAGGGAAAGAAAAGAGGAGAGAAAAAGAGATTTCATTGATTCTCTTCCTTATTTTTTCCATTATAATTGTCAAAAAGTGAATTCTCTAGTATTTCAAGCGCTTATAGTTTTGGCTGCCTTAGCTATCGCAAAAAAATGAATTTAAATTGACTGATGATTGAACCTGTAACATTTCAACTTATAACAGTAAACGAAATAACACTTGGGTATTATCCTATAGTTAAAATAAATTATCTAACCGAGCTTATTTAATTAAGAATGGTAAAAGGGCGGTAAAAGTTACGTGGGTTCTTGTTTTATAGTTTTTATTTATTTTTAATCATCCACCCAACCTATAATAGTCACTGATTTGGCTATTACATTTTAACTTATCGTTTTGACGTTTAGTAAAAACCCTGCTGGGGTGCAAGGGATATGTCGAAGACAACCTCACCTCCGGCCTAGCACCACGGCCCACAGTCGGCGTGCTGTTTTAGTCGGTTCGAGTCCGACATAACCTCCCCTTCCGGCTCCAGCAGGGGAGGTATCCGAGGGGATTTCCGCACGAAAAAAAAGATACCATTGTACCCTACTTAACCAAACATTAGTATCTACCAGTTGAGTTGAGCCAGTTGAGCTATTATAGTACGCCAAAACAACTACCATTCAATTCCTTCAACCATACCTAATGAATGGTCATTAGGGTTTGGATGGCCAAAGGTTGCCTGGTAGAAATCGCTTAAAGCGATAAAGCTGCCCTTGTAGTGTTTCCGTAGACATTTATTTTTATGCTGTTTTTTATGGTGTACAATAAAGTATATAATAAATAAAAACAAATAATGTTACCGTTATTCCCATTGTTCCCAAACAGCGTGATGAGCGAGAGTGCGTTAGTGTCGGTGTCGTGTCGGGCCAGCGCCGTGTCCGCGTCGGGCCCCCCGGCCAGCTGCGGAGTGGCGCGAGCCGTCACCAGCTTCCACGGCAATGGCTGCGCCGACACCGCCGTGTGTAACTTGCCCGAGTAGAGGGGACTCTCTTGGATGTAGAGCTGGGAAACAAAGATTCATTGAAAAAAAAATGTATGGTGTTAACAAGATCCAATGCAAATATGGCTCTGTGGCGTGGTAGTAGTGCACGCAACTGCCACGCAGGAGGCGCGGGTTCGATCCCCGCTCAGTGCAAATATTTGTATGCATAAATATGGCTATTTGCATTGGTCTGCGTGTTTCTATGTATAATATGTATGTATTTACAAAAAAAATATATCTAAGTATGTTTATCCGCATTCTAGATTCCATAACACCAGCTAGTTAAGCTTACCATGGGTCTAGATAGCGTTGTGTAGAATGTTGTGGAATATTTATTTATTTACATACTAAGAGACATTCTTTAGAAAATAGGTCTTTTATAACCATGCAATGGGCAGGGAAGGCAATAATGTCGTAACGTCGTAAGGAAGGAAGTGGAAGCTATGGAAGTGGACAGCTACGAGGGGAAAAAATACCTAAGAGGGAATGGATGGAATATACGAACAAAAAACGGTTACACTCGTAGCTTCCAAAAGCAGGCATGCTTTGGAAAAAAAATCTAATTTTTAGTATTAAAACTTATCAATAATAAAAAAATACACTACACACATTATCGAATATGACTGAATACAACCACAAATATCCTAAATTAAATTGATTCTGCATTAATTTTTTGGTTAGTTGTAAACAACATGGACCGATGGACAAAATTGCTAGATGGCGGTTTCCTAAATTACATTATCAACGAATTCTTTATTTATTACATTATCAACGAATTTTATATGCTTTACTACATGTTTTATGGTTCTGAAATAATTTATATGATTCTAAATGGGAAAATAAGCGTATTAACTCTTTTATTTCCTAAAATAATACTACTAGTGCCATCTCTTAGTTTTTGAGATATACTAACGATATTTTCCTAGGCGATTGGCACACTGCGACGCGCGACGCGGCGTCGAGCGTTGTTGCGTCGACGCGGCGTCGCGCTCGTCGCCTCTACGGAGCTCATTTTGTATAGAAAAACGCGGGGTCCCACACACTGACAACGCAATCACGCGCGTTGGCGCAGAATACGCGCGTACAAGCAGAAAACGCGAGGTATGGCACACTGAAATCTGCAATCACGCGCGTGATTTTCGAGGGAGTTTTAGTCCGAGAGCTGTTAGAAATTTCTGTGTAGGTATTTGAGACGAATTTTAAATTAATATTTTTGTAATGCAACATGACTATGTAACGTCAAATTAAGAGCGCTTTCACATCAACTGACGTCCGATATCCAATATCCGACATCCGAGATCGGAGGAAGTCAAATATCGATGCCCAATATCGGGTATTGGAGCCGACACCACTGTTTTGGCTCGTTATCGGAACACGCAGAGACTGCAAGCGACTTTCAACCTAAATGGCATTTTCTTAGTTACGTCTTTTTTCGCGATAAAAGATGACGCTGATCACGAATATAAGAAAAAAATTTAGTTACTATGTCATGTCAATAAGTCGAAAATAGCTTGCACTTCTAATCATTTTATCTCTAGCGTTCTTAATATAGTCTGGGCTATCGAGCTAATGGTCGGATGGCTTTACTTTACTTTTCTCAAAATTTTAGATTATTTCACACACCTACCTACCAAAAAAATTCTAATATCTCTCGGACTATACTAGCTCTCCCACGTCGACGCGCGTCGACGAACGACGCCGCGTCGACGCGCGTCGACGAACGACGCCGCGTCGAGCGTCGCAGTGTGCCAACCGCCTTAGCGTTCGTACCCCATGGAACATAAAAATTGTCGGTAACTAAAACTAAAACTAAAACAATCATAATTCAGAGTTAATAAATAATTCGTCACCTGTCTGTTATGCACTCCGATGTACAGCGAGGGTTGCTGCGTGTTCCCGTCCTCGACCAGCGTCTGCGTGGCCTCCCACAGCACGTCGATGTTCTGCAGAGTGCCCGAGTGCAGGCGCCACATGCCGGCTACTGGCGCATCTAGCTGTAAAGTACTGATTAATTAACTCATTATTCCGTGATGAGACTCAAACAGTCGTAAAAAAATCATATAATTTTTGAATGAATTTTTTAGAGCATTTGTTATGCTAACTTTAAGATTCGAATACATCGGGAAAAATGAAATGCTCAAGTGGGACTTAAATCCACGACCCTCGGATATAAAGAGAAGGGAAATTTGAAGTGATAAGTTGGAAGAGCATTCCCCCTGTAAGGGAGTCCCACTTGAGCATTTAATTTTTCCCGAAGTATTCGAACAATCATATAACTTGAATATCGCGCCATCTATTGACGCGAAATGAAAGATATGCCGGTGCAGCCTTTGGGACTGCCGGTTAGAGTCCGACATAACTCTATGTCGGATAGGGGTAGAGTTGTATCCTTGGGTAATTGACGCCCATTCTGACATGAAATGATGCGTTCGGTGACTATCCAAGTTCGGTGACACTGTGGTGCCCACAACGCGAAGGGGGCCATCTCGAAAGAGATGGTCCTGGGTCTGTCGGGGTGCGAGAGATATGCTTTCGGCAATCTCACCTCCGGCAACCAAGGACCCAAGACGGCGTGCGTTTTAGAAAAAATCTCCAAGCATGATTTTTGTTCACCAAAAGGGCTCCAAACGCCTAAATAAGTTTTAGCTTTTAATTTCAATATAAATCTTCTAAAGCCTATCTACCTTGTGCTGCCACAACAAGTTAGTTCCATCGATGTCCTTGATGGCGATGACCCCCTCCGGCAGAGCAATCGCCACCCCTATGGGCCCCGCGGCCGCGGGTGTGCCCGCACACTCTCTTCTTGTGAGGCCCACCTGGTGTTCCGCTACACTGAAGTTCCACCTGTGATATAGACATTATGGATTTGATCGCGTGGTTCCCAAATGGATCGTGTTGTGTAGAAATGTTCTAATCCAACTCACAAACCTTATCCTGACAGTATGAAAAACAAAAAGGAATTGACTAATTTGGTGCAGTCGTTCTCAAGTTACGCGCGTACTTTCGGCATTATTTTAGATAGTTTGTAGGTTAGATCGTTTCCCCCAATCAATTGGATATTATCCTATAGTTAAAACATTTAAACTTTATTTAGTTATGTGATAATATACAATTAGTTTGTTAAAAAAAAATTACAGTAGTTACATAATTCATAACTATGTCACATCAAATCAAATAGTTAAAATAAATTATCTAACCGAGCTTATTAAATTAAGAATGGTAAAAGAGCGGTAAAAGTTACGTCGCACAGTGGTCAATTTTCGAAAGTTAGGGGTACAAAATTATATTATGTAAAATACTTTGCTTAAACGTTTATTTCTTATGTTTTATAAACAATTTAGGTATGTAAAAGAAATGTTAAAGTCAATCCTCAATTATTATGGCTTCAGGTTCTTTTAACAAATTTAGAACACCTGATGGCACGGCGTTTTTATAATTAACGGATATTGATCTCATATTAGACATAATGGGATCTGATGATACAAGAAGTATGTTAATGAGATCTTCATTGGTTAGTTTCCTGGACATTTTTCTAGTGTTATGTTCTCTATAGTACCGCACATCTTTGTGGCGACTTTCTTGCGCGTCCTCTCCGAGCATGCCGATAGGTATTAAGAAATTATCTATGATGTCCTTGCCGTGTACCAGAACCTTATGTACGGTTGGTGTCATAGGCTACCAATTGTAATGCTCAACATACTTCATAGCTGTTTCCTTAGCATATTGACCAAATTTAGCGCTATTTATTTTGTATGCGGAGTTAAGAGTTTTTAAGATGATACTGAACCTCTCCATCAGATCTTTATCAATGCCAGTAATATTTGACGATATATCGGGATTTGCAAAGAAGCGTCTAGCTGTGTTACCATCATTGGTATTCCCGAAACCGGGCTTAGGTACGTCAACTAGCAAACCAAGTTGTTCCTTAAATTGAGTTTGAATCTGTGATCTTCTTTCTGCTACAATTTTCTTGTTTATTTCGCCACGAGCTTGTTTATTTTTAATTGTAATTTTGTATGAAACATGTAACAGACAGCCATAAAAGCGTATGTAGGCATGTAAAGGTGATATCCCCAGATCCAAACTATCTGGATTATAAGGACGGGATGCTAATTCTTCAATGTTATTAAATTGAGCAGGTGAAGCTTTACATATGTAACACTTTGTAGTGGCTTTATTGTCAGACAGAGTGTTGCAGATTTTTCCGTCAACCATAGTTTTTAATAGGCAATGCCGAGCTGTAATTTTTTTTCCATTGATAGTTACTGAGGTTGGTGATAAATTTGCAATTTGATTCTCGATATAAGCAAATTCATCTTTAATTGTCTGTTCAGTCTCTTTAACAAATCGCATACGAATAGGCCTACAAAATCGCACAGAGTTGGTACGTGGATTTTGCCAGTATATTTTATCTCGATTATTGACCGAACACACACGGATAGGAACTAAAGAACTCATAAATAAATGAGAATCATCGGAATCTGCTGCCTCAAACTTTTGCTTATAATTTTTTTGGCTTCCGCTACCGTCAGCACCCTACTTGTAAACCACTTCTAAATGAGTTTCTTCATTATTGAAAACTTCACTTTGGTAATGTAAAATACGTGAGGCCGTATGGTCAACGAGATCTTGAAGGGGTATTTCCGCTGAGGTCTCTGTAACATGAATGTTTTTTGGATAGCACTTGCTTTTTTAATACGGTGTAGTTTATAATACGGTGGAAATAAGTTCTTTAAACTTTTACTAATTGCCGATTCTCTCAATATTCCATACTGATGACGTGTTAATTTCATTTCTGTAAATAAATGTAAAGCTTCTCGAGGAGAATAGGAAATGTCCTTTTGCGGATTTTTTTTTGTCCCAGTATTAGCTTTATCTGGCGACACAGAGACGTCAAGTATAAGTGAAGCTGCGTTTCTGTGTCCTTCAGAGTGTAATTTCATCGAAGCGGCTAAGCATAACTCTTCTTTACTCTTTGATTGCACCTCGTTATTCAATTTCCTGCGTTTTATTTTGTCTGTTAAATCATTGAAGCCTTTTTGCGGACGTCCCGATCGTGCAGATGAAGCTGTTGAGCTAGGTGTACTTCCACTTGATATACTTATTTTGTTAAGCCATACAATGTTTTTACTTCGAACTCTTTTACTGTTTCGATCAGATTTAAGCCACATCTTCCAAATAATCGTACAAAAATTATGAATTGCCTTTCGAACACTATTTTGGTTACCTTTGTTCAATTCTGACATTCCAATAGAGTCTAATGTATAGTTGAACAATACATCTTTACTATTCTGTGTCATCGGCTTAAACGGAGGATTTTTTAACAATAATTCAAATAGTTCGTTATTTTTGATAGCAGTACCATTGCCTGAAAAAACAGATAAAATATAATAAAACCGCAAATTTCCGCAAATAAAACTTATATAACTAAATAGGTAACACTTCAAACTATAACAAAATAACAATAAAATTTATTTCTAATCAGTTCCTAGAAACGTATGTTCTTTTGTATCTATTAAATATGCCTAAAAACAGTAGTCGGGTTCCCTATTTATTTGTGACATAAAAATCTACTAAAATTTAAATTATTTATATGAAAATAAAATGTACTGACCTTCAGTTATAAACACCATTTTTTACTAATCTCACTTTTGGATAGGTATTCAGTAAATAACAAAAGAAGACACTCAGAATTTCGTGTAACACAAAATATTTGCACCGCAAGTCGCTGATAAATCGTTTTCAAATAAACAAATCTTATGGACCGATAACAGTACAGTAATAATATTTCATAAAAATGTGAATGGCTTACCCTCAAGTAAAAATAAGATATATTTTTCGAATTACCTTCACATTGATAAAGTTGAATTTCCTACCGCTAAAATTCAAAATTATACCACAGTGCGTCGGTTCTTATTTTATAGTTTTTATTTATTTTTAATCATCCACCCAACCTACAATAGCAAATGATTTGACTATTAAATTTTATGACGTCACTAAATCTTTTTTCATACAAGATACCGTATAACTTATCGTTTTGACGTTTTGTAAAAAGTAACTAATTTGATTAGTCAGTAGAATAGGTACTAATCATAGCACAGTAAAGAAATTATAGCACTTAATACAGGTGAGTTTGGCTTGGGGCCCATAGTAGGGTCCTCTACACGCCAAGTCAAATAAAACGTATTATATGTGTACTAACTTCTCATTCCCACTTCGGGGGTCGACCGCACGCACGACGTTGGAGTGTCTCCGCAGCACGATGACATCACGGCCGGCACCTGCAGTCTGCTGCTCGCTGCTGCAACCGCCAGCACCGCATTCGTAGATGATGCCTCCTGTGTGCGCGTCTAGGCCGAACCAGAGGGTTTCGCGGGCACCTGTAGATGAATACTTGCTTTAATTGGTGTGTGGTTCCCGGCAGAGTAGAATTTGGGCTACCCCATCTCTTCCCATGCGGTGTCGTACAAGGCGACTAATGGATAGGGCTGTTTAACATTAGACAAATATAGGTATACAGCCTAGACTCAGCTTCGGATGCACGGCTTTATGCGGCAATAGGCTCACCCCCTATTACGTGGGACCGAGTGCAATGATTGGTGAAATGAGGGTGTTACTTCACCTCTGCCTAACCCTCCGGGGATGAAGGCGTGATTGTATGTATGCGTGTCTGCACTAAAAATGCTTGTATTGAATTAAAATATTATTTTTAAATATAATAATGGTAATATTATAATACAACTAGCTGTCCCGGCGAACTTCGTACCGCCAATTTTTTCCCGCCCCGCGATCCGCGTCAGATCCCGTTCCCGCTGCACCATTTAGGGGTATGAAATATAGATGTTGGCCGATTCTCATAGATACCGGATAAGCACAAAAAATTTCATCAAAATCGGTCAAGCCGTTTCGGAGGAGTATGGCAACGAAAACTGTGACACGAGAATTTTATATATTAGACTAGCTGTCCCGGCGAACTTCGTACCGCCAATTTTTTCCTAACCTCGTGGCGTCAGATCCCGTTCCCGCTGCACCATTTAGGGGGATGAAAAATAGATGTTGGCCGATTCTCAGACCTACTCAATATGCTCACAAAATTTCATCAAAATCGGTCAAGCCGTTTCGGAGGAGTATGGCAACGAAAACTGTGACACGAGAATTTTATATATTAGATTGATAAATATAGTTCTTTAAGAATTTGCTTGAAGTTCATAAATTATAAGAACGATAAGGATAAGGTAGTACAGACGATTTTAAACATAATTACTGTAACAAAGGTTCTAAATCTAGGTAATACAATATAGAATATTATGTCGCGTCATGTTATTGTATTTATCAGGCGCAGGTGCAAATACAGGAAGGGAAAGGGGAGATTTCTCCCATGACTCTCATATATGAGGACTTGCCTGCCCTTTGAATCGCAAGCCATATCGTAATTTGTGAATTGAATTGTAATAAGGACTTGAATTTTAACCCCTTCCACTCCTCGTAAGCGTGGAGTTTCGCGTTTCCAAGTACTCCTCTGTTTTCCCAACTCCACCTCAACTTTTGGGGCGCATCTTTACGTTTAGTTGACACTAGTTGTCAACTAAACGTATAGAAAACTTCTCGTTTAGTTGACAACTAGTGTCAACTAAACAAGAAGTTTTCTATAAGTATTATCGTGATTAATATAAGTGACGCAAATTCTACAAATACATGAAGTATTTTTTTCACCACTAGCGAATGTTGAACGTTATTTTCAATAGTTAAATTACCTACTAAATGTAGGCATTTTTTCGCGGAATTATCTTTGGTTAACAATAATACAATTTGTGTCGATTCTTTTTCCTACACTGTAGTTAATACGTTCATAGGTATGCACAAATCTGTTAAAAAAAGTCTCCAAAAATTGTGTTAGGTAGGTACGTGATTACCGTTTTTGATATTTAGGAACTTGAGATTAGATCGAAACTGAATTTTGAGCAATATTTTATTACGAGAATTGGCTCTGATTTGTAATGTTATTATTATAATAGGACAACAGCAAAAACAACAAACATGACATGATAAATGTTTAAGCGAATAAATGGCAGCATCGCCTATGAATGAAACGCTATTAAAAGTTTGATAATAAAAATATTTTACAATCTGTATATGTATAATATACTATGTTACGCATGGCCTGATTTTATTATTTACTGATTAAAGAATTCCAACTCACACACGCAATCATTGACATCTTATTTTTGTAATAGAATAGCAAAGCAAGCAGATGGTATATTCATGATTTTCCTAGCAGACTTAACCACTGAACAATAATTTAGAAATTCAGTGATGGGGGCTCGACGGAGCTTCAGTGCCTTGATCTATGCACGTCCCGGGCAAGGCCCTGATGTGTGTGCGTAGACTTTCTATATACAGTATGTAGATAGACCTTCTTTAATTGGTAGTGACTGCTTATCATTTCGATATTATTAAAATAATTGATTGCATCTACAAGCGATAATCTCAAAACCAGAACTAATTGAAAGTAGTTTTAAAGTAGTTATTTGTAATTTAATTCTATTACACATTACTAGGAGCACAATTGATTTAAACGTGGTTTATTACTATTGACACACGTCTTCTTGTTTATACACTTTGTTTATATCTACGGCGTGAATAGAAAATGCAAGAGGAGAACTTTTTAGCATGTGTATTTTCATGCTAAAAAGTTCTCCTCTTGCATTTTGCAATACTGAGCTTCTGGGTTTTACATTTAAATGTAAACTACGAGTAAAGTTTAGCGTAAACTAATTTAAATTATCTATTTCGATTCCATTCTTACATAAGTCATGAATCATGATCTTGACCTGTATTTTGTTAACAATAGGGTCACGTTTGTGATTATCAAATATTAACTTCCGTACAGCATAGCTCTATGACGTAGTTGTATACGTAACAATATCTGTTGTTTTTATAGTAACATTGCGTGACTGCCACGCAGGAGGTGCGGGTTCGATTCCCGCTCAGTGCAAATATTTGTATGCATGAATATGGCTATTTGCATTGGTCTGGGTGTTTCTATGTATAATATGTATGTATTTACAAAAAAAAACAAAAAAAATTAAGTATGTTAAACGGCTATGTTATCGAGGAAAATTTCCGAGCAAAAGCCGGGGTGTGCGTGTTTGTTAGGGCGGATATTTGTTGTCGCCGTTTGCGCTGTCTAGAGGACCCATCCTTTTCCATCCTTTGGGTACACGTAGACCATGGCTCCACGAGTCAGATCTATGTGTGCCTTTACCGTTCCCATACAGGAGATGCGGAGATAACTCGACTATTCGAATACCTGAGTCAGGCGGCAGATGATGCGCAGGAGCGGTTTCCGAACGCCGAATTGGTGTTTTTGGGGGACTTTAACGCCCACCACAAGATCTGGTTGGGCTCCGCCATAACAAACCATGCGGGAAGAGCCACTCACGCATTTGCCCTGGCGCATGACTTGACTCAATTGGTGCACAAGGTCACGAGGATACCAAGAGAGTCCGGCCTAGAGCCCTCTCTGCTAGACCTTCTGTTGACGAGTCACCCGGACCAGTACAGTGTCTCGGTGATTGCTGCTTTAGGTAACTCCGACCACTGTCTGGTCCGCTCCACCGTGCCCATTGTAGCGCCCCACGACCCGTGCAGGGGAAGAGGCGACTATGGCACTACTCGTCAGCGGACTGGGATGGATTGCGCGATTATTATGCGTCCATCCCGTGGGTTGAACGCTGCTTTGAGGGTAAGAACCCATCTGAGAGCGCTACTGCCGTCGCCGGTGAGATCGGTTTAGGTATGGAATATTATATCCCATACACCGATGTCACCGGAGTCCGCGGAACGCGGCCGTGGTTCGGGCGCGAGTGCGCGGAGGCTGTTGAGCATAAACAGTTTGCGTACCGCGCCTGGGTGCGGGCACGCGCCACGCGCGATCCCAACGTGGGTCACTTCAAGGCGGCGTACAACAGAGCCACAAAGGTCTGCAAGAGGGCATGCATCAGGGCGGATGCCCAGCGCATAGCACGGCTGGGCCAAGAGCTAGTGGCGCATCCCACGGGTAGCCGTGGCTACTGGCAACTGGCCAAAGCCGTGCAAGCCAACTTCTGCCAGCCCTCGCTGCCCCCGCTGAGCAATCCCGATGGATCTCTGGCCCATGAGCCGCAAGAGAAAGCAAATTTGCTGGTCAATCTCTTCGCGGCCAACTCCCGAGTCGATGATTGTGGTATGCAACCACGGACAATGCCCACTGGTGACCACGCAATGCCTGATATACGTATCAGGCAACGCGATGTCCGTGCAGTACTGCAATCACTCGATGTCCGGAAAGCCAGTGGTCCTGATGGTATTCCAGCGGTTGTACTTAAAAAATGTGCAGCGGAGTTATCTCCTATGCTAACGCGGCTGTACCGACTGTCCTACAGTTCGGGTATAGTGCCCTCGGCTTGGAAGGAGGCGAATGTCCAGCCGATCCCCAAGAAGGGGGATCGCTCGGACCCAGCCAACTATCGACCCATAGCCGTCACCTCAGTGCTGTGCAAGGTGTTCGAGCACATAATTAACACACAGCTCATGCGCCACCTAGAGGATCACTCCTTGCTTAGTGACCGGCAATACGGTTTCAGACCGAAACGGTCAACGGGTGATCTTCTGGCGTACATGACCCACCTTTGGGGCGAGGCTATGGAGAAGCACGGTGAGTCACTGGCAATTAGTCTTGACATCGCCAAAGCTTTCGATAGGGTATGGCACAAATCGCTTCTTTCCAAGCTACCAGCCTTCGGCCTGCCTCCTGTAACTGGGTTGCAAGCTTCCTGCAGGGGCGCCGTATTCGCGTCCTTTGTGATGGACGAGCTTCGGAGTTCTTGCAGGTAAATGCTGGCGTGCCGCAGGGTTCCGTCTTATCTCCCACTCTCTTTCTTCTGCATATCAATGACATGCTCTGTAACGGAAACATTCACTGCTATGCAGACGACAGCACCTTACACGGGAGTTATTACGCACATCCTGCGGCCAAGCAGTCTGATATCGCGGAAAAAAGGCAGCTTCTTGTCACTGAGCTGGACCGGATCCTGGACCACATTTCTCAATGGGGCGCTAGGAACCTGGTCGAGTTCAATGCCAAGAAGACCCAGGCATGTGCGTTTACAGCAAAGGTATCTCCTTTCCTTCCCCTTCCCACTCTTCAGAGCACACCACTGCCACTGCAGGATCACCTCACTATCCTCGGTATGGATGTTCGCTGCAAACTGAATAACAAAAACTATATCGAGAGTATCATCAAATCAGCCTCGCGTAAACTCGGAGTCCTGAACAGAGTGAGACGTTTTTTCACGCCGGAGCAGCGGTGTCTTCTATACAAGACCCAAATTCGTTCCTGCGTGGAATACTGCTCACATCTCTGGGACGGCTCCGCAAAGTACTTATTAGATGCTCTCGACAGGTTGCAGCGACGTGCGGTCCGCATTATTGGGGATCCTGAGGTCACGAACACCCTCGAGCCTTTGCAGATGCGTAGAGATGTTGCGTCTTTGGCAGTTTTCTACCGTCTCTACCATGGTGAATGTTCTGACGAGCTCTTCCAATTAGTCCCACCCTCCCCTTTCCTTCACAGGACGACACGTGCAGGGCTAAGATGTCATCCATTTACGGTGAAGAGTATACCTGCTAGAACCAAGCGTTTCAGTGATTCATTCCTATGCCGCACCACTAAGACCTGGAATTCCCTGCCAGCTCACGTGTTTCCTTCTTCCTACAGTCCCGGGTCCTTTAAGCGGGGCGTGAAAAGGCATCTAATGAGGCCGTCAAGCTGAGTGCCACCACTGTTAACATGGTAAATGTTTACGATGGTGACCCTCTTTCCGAGACTTTGCCTTTAGCTTAACATCAGGCGAGGTGAAGTCAAATTGACGTGTCCTGTGTAAAAAAAAAAAAAAAAAAAGTGTTTATCCGCATTCTAGATATAACACAAGCTAGTTAAGCTATGCTTACCACGGGTCTAGGGTCTAGATAGCGTTGTGTAGATTGTTGGGAAATATTTATTTGTTATTATTATTGGGAGAGCCGTCGGTGGCTTAGTGATTAAGGAGTCAGCCTTACGATCGAGAGGTCTCGGGTTCGATCCTGGCCATTACACTACCGGCGTGAATCCACTCCTAGCACAAGCATTTAGTTTAGTTGGAGGGGTTAGAGGGCATATCAGTAACTTCGGTTCTAATATACATTTAAAAAAAGAAGTGACCAGGGAGAATCTCCTATACCTCATCCGGCCGCCAATCCAGCTTGCATCTAGGACTTGCACCCCTTGTCCATAATTTGATTTATTTTCCCTGTTTTAGGAACGCCTTATTTACTATCGAAAATAGCACCTACATTTCGCCTACAGTTTATGGTCAGGTCCCAATGTAATAGGTGGCGAGCCTATTGCCATTAACCGGGCACTTATA
Organism: Eilema sororculum; assembly: GCA_914829495.1. Lineage (NCBI taxonomy): Eukaryota > Metazoa > Arthropoda > Insecta > Lepidoptera > Erebidae > Eilema > Eilema sororculum. Next base: position 4,364,826 of record OU618556.1, read on the forward strand.
AACCTGCGATAAATACACACATAACTTCGAAAAGCATCGAAATGTCATTTGTGTGTGCCATGGTAAACCTGGGATCGAACCCGAGACCTCGTCTCAGCAGTCCATTATCCATACCACTAGTCTACCGCATTTTGAACAAATCATTTGATAACGTAAAATATTACTTATATCGAGGCCAATATAGATATAATATAGCTTTGTTATTACGTTCGGAATTCCCGTCCCCTCGGATACCTTCCCCGCCGGAGTTGGAGGGGGAGGTTATGTCGGACTGACTTCTAACCACACAATCCAGGAAAAAAACCTGAGCCAGAGTGTGGCGGGTTCCTTTATTATCAGGTATGCCGTCTCACAGATGAGATTAGACCCTGAGGATCTCAGTGGATCTCCAGACTATGACTTGCTACTTGCGACTTGCGTGCTACTGAGTAGAGGAGCTCAAATTATTACAAAAGAACCGCGCGCGCCATGTTTACATCTACGTCGGTTCAGTACAAATAACACAGTAATTTCAGTACAAAATATGTAAGCAGTGCGCTATAAATCATCCAACACTTGCTACTCTATTTACGTGTAATTAACGATTGCGTGTTAGTACGATATTCGTATATTTAACGTAAGTATATCAGTTGAGATTACACCTTACTATATTATCGAAGACGAGGACGTTGGACGTTGTACGTATCACTGTTTATTTACTGGCGCAAGTCTGCGAGATAGTATCGCTATCTATGCGGATCTGGAATACCTAATTAAGTAGTTCAATGAATCGTGGTTGAAATTTAGTGTGTTAGGCTTCACCGTCCTTACAGAAGCAGGTCCATGACGGCAGCGTGAGCCATCCCCCCCCCCCCCTTAAGAAGCGGCATAATACCCAAAAAACCCCCATAGAAGTGGGATACTACCTGAACCACCCCCGAGGCTTACCCGGAGCTCCAAACCATAGGCTGCTGGGCGTAGCATCCATGAAGGATTTTCCCCCACGGTAAAAAAAGAGCCTTTGGTGTACCGGCTAATTTAGTCATTTACTTCATATACTAATTTGTTTTTCGCGTGCTGTCTTGTCTATTACGCACCTATTGCATTACTCTCACGACCGTTCGATCAATCAATTTAAAGATATCAAACAGATATGAGCACATTGCATTTGAATAAAATGACACAAAACTGATCAATCTGACTCTTTTTTCAAATTGCATGATCTGGAAGTGACTAATCTGGATATTTTCTGCGGATAATTAATTATTCAGTTTGGTTAACAAACTTTGGTTTAAATCCAAAATGATAACATTGGGAATCGAATTCTACCACTGTACCACCGTTTGCCACCGACATGTTTCCCGAGGAGGGTCAGACCGTTAGGGATGGCCCTGGGTCAGCCGGGGTGCGAGGGATATGTCAAAGACAACCTCTCCTCCGGCCTAGCACCACGAACCTCAGTCGGCGTGCGGTTTTAGTCGGTTCGAGTCCGTCATAACCTCCCCTTCCGGCCCCGGGGGGGGGGGGGGTGGTATGGGGGGTGAAGGTTGTCTCAGGAAGCAGGGTCTTTCTGATACTACCTTCAGATTACCATCGGTATGGTAAACTCATCGTCCCGTTAGCGTCCCTTTAGTTGTATATGTGTATCCATCATAAATTGTTCCATTTATCTATGTGAATAACTAACACAATATAATGTTAATATCGTTAATTGACCACGAAAGCAACAAAATTTTCCCTCACCATTCAAAAACAGTGTACAATTTGTATAGAACGTGAATCATCTACATACTAGGCCTTGAACATAATCACATATGTTAGGTGTATCAGTTACAGCACGCCATAATCGCTGTTGTGATGTGATTTGTGGAGATTATACCGTATATCCACCTCTCGGTCATTTGCGTCAGTATTTAATTCATATTGATTAATCCTGTTACTGGCACAGTTTGAGGGGAAATACCTAACTAATATAGATTTATATTGGAAAAGCCGGCCAAGTGCGAGTCGGACTCACGCACCGAGGATTCCGTAACTTAAGCTAAATAATAACATAACATAACATAAACTCACGCCTGTATTCCCCGAAGGGGTAGGCAGAGGTGCTAGCAAATAAACCACAATATATTTTGATTGCATCGACTTAGTAGTTTGATTTTTGCACAGCTTCAAGATGTTCTACACCTGAGTAGGTGATAAGAATTTCAACGTGATACCTCCATAAATTCCTGAGAAAACGTCTTAGCAAACATACAGAGAGACAACGGAACTCTATAGAGTTCCGTTTTCCTTTTGAGGTATGGAACTCTAAAAATGAATGTTCGAAACCAATTGAGCTACATGAACATTATGTTGGACATTCGTTAGTCTTCAATACAACCATCTTGAGGCGTTTAGGTATGTTTAAGTTTCTTGTCTATATGTTTTTATTCTTATCTTCTTATATGATTTATTATGATGAAATTAACCCACCTATGCTAAACACCAAGTCAGTTATTTAGGTCCCAACATCTTTATGTACTACTACTACAAGTTGTAGTAGAGTACATAAAGACGCCCTTTGACCGGGGACGGGTGATCAGCCCTTCTATTTGGGCTCATTTCACCCAATCCCCTATAACAACTGTCATACATATTCGTATGGCAACTGGGACCGAGCTTAACGTGCTCTCTGAGGCACTACCAGATCAATGCAAATACTTATATTCATGCATACACAATATTTGCGCTAAGCGGGGAACGCTCCTTCGTAGCGGCCGCGTTCACTACCGCCTGATGAAAATAACTCACCAGCTATGACCAAGTCATCGGAGTACTTGAAGGAAGAAGACAGCAGTTGCTCAGCATCAAATGGCAGGGGTTCAATGGTTTCTCCGCTGAGGCTGTACAGTGAACCGCTGAGTGAAGGTACCAGCCTTACCCATTTTCCTCCAGATGTGAGCTAGAAAGGGAGACGATTGTTAAAAAAAAATTGAACTCAGAACCTACTTTTTGAAGTCCGTAAAAAACTAACCAGGGTGTGTTGGGCTATTTCCTATTTTTGTTCTTGTGCGAACTCAGAATATAGCACAGTTGGTTGTGCCATCTGCAATGGCCAAGGAAACAGTGGAGGAAAATGAAGTTACCAAGTTTCTAACATGCTTGGCGTTACTACCACTGGACTGGACCAATGCAAATAAATATCTATGCATACAAATATTTGCACTGAGCAGGAATGGAACCAATGCCCTAAACATCAATTGCACTACTACAAAGGCTGCCAACATGCTTGTAGTTAGTTCACAAAAAAAGTGTGCCCAGAAAATGTATTAATTCATAAATAAATAATAATAAAATAATTCATTCAAATCACTCCCTCTCCACTTAAAATACTATAATATGTGTAATAGGCCTCTACTGTACATTGACTTCTTCCAATGTTGGGAGGCTTTGCCCTACTGTTATCAAGCAGGCCAGACGGGTTGATGCAGGGTTTTATTTCAAGTTTTCCATTTGTCACTTCTCATAAAACTGTCATCTGTCATCGAAAGCAAAACTGCTCTCAAAGAATTTCTATGTTAATTATTGAAAAACAGTGATTTCGTGTGTGAAAATACAGTGACTGTGTAAATAAACACTAGTGGAATGTGTGACATTGTTATCCTCGTGTGAAACACTAAATTAATATTAAAAATAGTGCAAACAATTTCGCGAGTGACGGTTCACATAACTCCAAATCTATCACCTACCCTCAATTCAATTTATTAATTTGAAAATGAAATTTAGTTAAATAATTTAAAAAAATAAAGTCTCCAGAGAAAAGAAACCCCACAGAAGTGGCTGTCCAGGCCTGTGGGAGTGATGATGCTACTGGTGGAAAAGAAAAATCGCCTAATGTGCAAATCGGAATGAATCCCCGAACACCAACACTTAAAACATTGTCCCATGGAAATAGTTCACGCCTAGATATGCTTCAAAAAGTAAACCTAGATCCCTACAACCCAACTCCTGATGACGCGAACAACTGGCAAACAATACCAATCCTCCGCCAATACAAAAAAAGGAAACTTAGTTCCCTATCACCAGATAAAGTACTACCCACCCAAAATAGATATTCACAACTGCCAATAGAAGAGAATGTGGACCCCACAAACATAGAAAGACTCAACAGACCCCCACCCATTATGCTTTATGGCATAAAAGATGTAGCCAAATTGAAAGAAGTCATCGAAGAATCGCTAGAGATCTCAAAATACACCTTCAAAGTTGTAACAAAAAATCAGTTACGGGTAACTGCTGAATGTATAGACTCGTACAAACAACTGCTATCAATGGTACGTGAAAAAAACCTTATCGGCCACACATTTACCCCACGGAATGAACGACCAAACAGAATTGTAATTAAAAACCTCCACTACTCTACTCCTGTGGATGCCATCAAGGTAGCAATAGAGAGTACTGGTAATAAAGTGCGTGGGGAAATAATTAATGCTAGACATGGCCCAAGCAAAACACCCCTGTCAACCTGGTTTGTAAACTTAGAGCCCGGACCTAATACTGATGCTGCTAAAAAACTGAAATACATCTACCACACCAGTGTCAAAATTGAAGAACCTAGGCAAAGGAAAACTATACCCCAGTGCAAGAGGTGCCAACAATATGGTCATACAAAAAACTATTGCATGAGACCGCACCGGTGTGTGAAGTGTGCAGAAAGTCACAACACCATGGATTGCCCAAAGCAGGATAGAAAAGAGCCTGCTAAGTGTGCCCTCTGCCTAGGCGACCATGCTGCGAACTATAAAGGGTGTAAAGTGTTTCAAGAAATACAAAAAAGGAAGTTTGGTACTAGAACACAACAAAAACAAAAACCCACTAGCCATTCTGAAGCAAGAGACTCACCAAATGAGGAAGCAGTACCATCAGCAACACCCAATGCAAATACCAGGACATATGCACAGGCCACAGCAGGAACTACTCCAAACCTTGAAGCAATATTAACAAAACAAGCTGAAAAGCTAGACCGCTTACTTGACCAGATGGGCACCCTCATGGGTCTCCTAACAACAATCGTGACCAAACTAGTGCACTAAAATGACACTGAGAATAGGAACATGGAATGTCAATGGTATACTAAATAAGAAATATGATGTAGAAATTCTGCTAAAAGTTCAGAACCTTGATGTACTGTTAGTATCAGAATCACACCTAACGGAAAAAACGTCAATAACAATTGATAGGTACAGTGCCTACTCCACACCTCACCCAGACAACAAAGCCCATGCGGGTACTGCTATACTAATAAAGAGTGGCATCAAACATCAATTGCTTCCTGAATATCGGACACCAAGGATACAGGCCACTTCAGTGATGGTGTATGATAAGCAGAGCCCAATCGTGCTAGCATCAATTTACTGCCCGCCTAAGAAAAAACGAGAACGTGAAATTGATCAAAATGACTTTGATTCCTTCATTAAAACCCTTGGTAATAGGTTTATAGTTGGTGGTGACTGGAATGCTAAACACACTCAGTGGGGGTCGCGTCTCATCACAACAAGAGGGCGAAGTCTAAAGAGAAGCTTAGAAAAGAATCACCTCCAATGTCTCTCTACTGGAAAACCAACACATTGGCCAACAGATGCAAACAAATTACCAGACCTGCTGGACTTTTTCCTGTTTAAAGGAATACAGTCACACTTCCTAGAAATAGAGGACTGCCATGATACTTCCTCTGATCATTCACAAGTCATTTTAACAATGAGCACATCCATCATTAATAAAGAAAGGAGTGTATTTTTGTGTAATAAACACACAGATTGGGATTACTTTGAACACCTACTAAATGAAAAGCTAAAGCTCAAAGTTCCATTACAGACAGACGACGACATAGAGCATGCTACCATCTCACTCACACAGAGTATACAGTCTGCAGCAAGGGCTAGTACACCCAAAAGTGTAATCCAAAAAAAGGTGACACAAAATGTAACACTGGAAGTGAAACAAAGAGTGTTAGAGAAGAGGCGATTGCGAAGAGTGTGGCACCGCAGCCGAAATCCTTCTGATAAACGAGCATTTAACAAGGCCGCAGCAGAACTCAAACAATTTATAATCAAGACTGAAAACGAAACGCTACAGTTCTACTTACAAAACTTGACTCCCTCTGCCCCAGCTAAAAATGAACACTCCCTCTGGAAAGCAATCAAGTCACGTGCTAAACCGCAGAAAGTAGATCACCCTCTCAGAACCCAGGATGGAAAATGGGCAAAAAGTGACGAAGAAAGAGCAGAAGCATATGCGCAGTTTCTCAGAGATGTCTTCACTCCAAATTATGATTTGGATTCAAGTCTAGATGATGAAGTACAAAAGTATCTGAGCAGTGACCTGCAGCTCAGTCCCCCTATGAAGTGTTGCACTCCGACAGAAGTCCGGCGGCTGATCCTTGAGCTGGAGATGAGAAAAGCACCGGGCTTTGATCTAATTACTGCAGAGATACTAAAGAAACTTCCGAAAAAGGCAATAATCTACATCACAGCACTGTTCAACGCAATACTCAGGACATCATACTATCCCTGCATTTGGAAGGTCTCACAAATAACCATGGTCCCAAAACCTGGGAAACAACCCAATTTGACCTCATCGTACAGGCCAATAAGCTTGTTGCCAGTGCTATCGAAGGTTCTAGAGAGGATTATTTCTGAACGGCTAAACCGATGTCTCTATGAAAATTCGAGTATTCCGGAACACCAATTCGGTTTCCGCAGAAACCATGCCACTATTGAACAAGTGCATAGAGTCTCAGAACACGTAAGAAATGCTTTGGAAAATAAAGAATATTGCTGTGGAGTATTCCTCGATGTACAGCAAGCATTTGACAAGGTCTGGCACGATGGTTTACTGTTTAAGCTGAAGACCCTACTACCACACAATATGTACCTGCTACTTAAGTCCTACCTGGAAGATCGTATCTTCTACGTTAAAATAAACGACTCTTATTCAGGTTTCTCTGACATTAAGGCCGGAGTACCACAGGGCTCAGTCCTAGGACCGTTACTTTATCTAGTGTTTACAGCCGATGTACCAGAATCCCAAGACGTTATGACAGCTACCTTCGCAGACGACACAGCAGTCCTATCATCCAGTTCAGATCCTGTGGTTGCGTCCAAGATGGTTCAGAGACACCTGGATAAGGTCCACGCCTGGATGAAAAATTGGAGGATCAAAGCCAGCGCAAACAAATCCAACCAAATCACCTTCACGCTCCGAAAGGAGGACTGTCCTACAGTAAAATTGGGTGAGGAGGTACTACCACACCAGACAGTTGTGAAATATCTTGGCTTTTATCTCGACCGTAGGCAAACATGGAAGCCGCACATACAAAAGAAGAGAGACGAGTTAAACCATAGACTCAGATCGCTGGAATGGCTCCTTGGCAGAGGCTCACGACTGTCAGTTGAAAATAAAATTACAATTTACAAAGCTATACTGAAACCAGTATGGACATACGGAATCCAACTGTGGGGTTCCGCCAAAACTTCAAATACTGAGATTCTACAGAGATTCCAAAATGACGTGCTAAAGAAAATAGTGAATGCTCCGTGGTTCACACGAACGGAAGATATCCACGAATATTTGAAAATATCCACCATCAAAGAGGAGATAAATAAAATAACAAAAACCTATAAAGACAGGATTGCACATCATGAGAATAAGCTTGCCCAAATCCTTACTGAAGCACCCAAAATAAGACGCCTTAAGAGGCTGCACATATGGGACAATATCAATTAAAAAAATAAAAAAATAAAAAATGTAAAGGCTACCTGACAATGGAAGGGAAAGCCTAGCACGCCAATTAATCACCCATAACAACTGCTTATGGTCCAGGGACCGATCGCATGTTAGCAGAAATATATTTAAAAAAAAAAAAAAAACTTCTCATAACACCCTTCATATGATATGGGGTGGTGATACTCATATTCTTTCTACATCATCACACCAGCCAGACTCATAACATCACTCACACACACACACACATGAATAACATGACTCATAATCATAATGAGAAAATAATACGTGATTTATTACCTCAACATGATGAAGGTTTGAGGATAACAATGGTTGTGTCTCCAGGTCCCAGGCTTTAATGCCATTTTTTGTGGAGAATGCCGTTAGTCGTCCATCCAAAGTGCTTACTATCAGTAAACTGCAACCAAACAGATCTTATAATAATTCATAGTATAAGATAAATTTTCTTTTTTAGTCTGTAATTTATAATATAAAAATTAATTGCTAAATGTGTTGGTAAGTCACTCAACAACGCTTGGATCAATTTGGCTAATTCTTTTTTTGAAATGTTCTTTGAAGTTGTTTTTATGGCGAGGAAAATTCTAATAATTGCCGGGAACCAACATCCACACGGGTGGAGCCGCAGGCAAAAGCTAGTTTATCATAAAGTTATTTAATTAACCTGATAATTGATTACTTGGGTGACTCACAAAAAGAATTAATGAGTTTACTGAACCTTTTCCTTTCCTTTTCCTTTATTGAAAATATTGATGCAGAGTCAAGTGAAAGTGAAGATTTACTTATATTGGATGGATAATGCCTGTGTATCTTATATCAGTTTTCATTATAAGAATGTATGAGTACAATACTTTATATGTAATATTATGTATTAAAATGTGTAATATTTAATATTCTCAGAAATTAATTGATAAGTACAGTGGAAGTGCAAATACATTATAGGAAAAAAATTCAATTGTCTTCCAAACCTATATGAGTATTAATCAATTAATATTTTACAGAGATAATAGAGTGTATACCATCTATTTATTAGCAATTATAAAACAAGAAGTCAAATACTAACTTTCACATAGTGAATCACTTGCTAAACTCAAAGATAAGTTATCAAGGTCAGATGTAAGCAATAAGACTAGGACAGTATTCTTTTATTACAGCGAAAGTTGACAAAAAGATATCAAAACAATTAAACAGTTCTAAATTGATATGAAAACTACTTGAATGCGTGTTAACGCGTGATTTGTTTTCAGTGACACAGTGTTCTTTCTAGAAAAAAAAGAAACATATTAATTGATGAACATGTTATGACAGGTTTTGAAACTTGAAAAAGCCTGAAACTTATAGTATGTTCCCGGTCTGTGATGGTGTTTCAAACATAAACCTGCTAAATACGATAAGTAATTACAGTGAGTAGTAGATAAACCTGTTCTTTATCAGAAACACTTCCAAATATTCAATTTGTTTTGTAAACAAACATACTAGCAGTTACTGCCACCCAACTACTATAACATTTAACCATTCCTTCGGATAATCATAAAGCTATGAATTAAACACTGTTTCAGACACTCACTCGTTTAAAATATGCCCGTCTTTCACGTTATTGGGATTACAGAAAGGGAGCTGTTGCACTGTATCATCAGCACGTATATTAGAAACCAAAAAAGTTAACGCAAATGTAAATTTCAGCGCGATTACCCGCCAATACCAGTCCGACATCTTTTAACAGCTGTAATAATCTCGGACATCTCAAACCAAACACCGGCTATTTATTTTTATTATGAAATTCTCAAAAAATATTACGAGTTCCGCGCGACTGATTATAAAACTTTTAACCACAGACTAAACAAGATTCCACGTAATAGCTGTCAAAAAGAAATACGTTTCGTTATGTATGAAGTATCGTTGTGATGTAGTTTTAGTTAGATGGTGATCGTAAAAAAATACGTAATTATCGATACGCAACGATGAAATTGTATGGTCACTTTGGATCTATCATAAGATCACGGTGACAAATCACAATGATTGACATGATTGTCAATGCATGCCCTTATCTCATAGAGAATACCTTTTTCTTCTGATTTGTCAATTTGTGGTATTATTTAATCTGTGTCTATAGCTTGTTGTCAAAGACAATTTGACAAGTCTTTTATTTTCCATGCTTTGGATTTTGTGATTTTATAATATTTCATTCGTGTTTGGGATTAATAGTAGACTTGTAGTCATCATAAACGTTTTACGAGAGCGATTTACTTCTACCTACCTTTAGTTATTTTTATCTGTAGATTAAAATAATCATCATGACATTGGGAACATATAACAGGCACCAAGCTCAGAAGAAAAAGTAAGAATTCTCCAATCCTCGTATTGTTTTGTAAGATTAGTGCAGCGTTTAACATTTGTATTTTTCTTTTGTTTTAGGCAAGCTGCTTTGGCGGCTGCATTTCCTCAGGGTATCCGTTGCCAAAAATGTCTGGAATATGGACACTGGAGTTACGAGTGTACTGGGAAGCGCAAGATTCTGGTGCGCCCATCTCGTACACAGATCCTCAAGAAGAACTTGAAGTCTCGCGATGAAGGCTCATGCAGGTAGATAATATAAAACATAATTGAATGTTCTAGAACTAATTTTGTTTACTACCTCCATATTTCAGAACTTGAATGACTAATCATTCTAACTTTCTATTTATCTACCAGTATCATAAATTTAATTCTAGTGCAGAGATTGAGTGAAATTGAAATATTAGTGTTTCTTTTTTCTCACCAACCTGCATTAAGGAAAATGCAAATAAGAAAAGAAATTGTACTATTGTATCTACATATTTCCCAATTTATGAAATCCCTTCAAAAATGGCGAAATATTCTAGAAATTTCTTGCACATCTTTAAAAACTACATACAAGTAAGTAGTTGAATGTAGTCAAGCAATACAAAACTACTACTGTCACTCCTTGGCAACACCTTATAACTTCTTATTGGATTTCTTAAATTAATTCTTGTTACAGCAATGGGAGTTGCAAGATACCATCAAAAAAGAAGCGCACTGAGAAAGAATGTGTAGACTGTTCCGATAACAGCTCATCAGACAGTGGATCTGAGTCTTCATCAGACGACTCGGGCTCAGATTCTGACAGCAGTAGCGGCAGTGACTCGGAGAGTGACAGCAACAGCAACTCTAGCAGCGGCTCGGAAGATGAGTCATGTTCAGATTGTTAAATGGCACAAGGAGATTACACAACGTAACATATGGCTGATACTCATAAATGTGAGACCTTGTAAATGATAAGAATATTTTACAATGAAGATTTGAAAGTAATTTTTTTAGACTACCCACGGTTTCCCCGTTTTTGTAACAAATATTTTATAGTTATTTAACAATTTATTTCAACAATTATTGAATAATTATTTGATATTTTCAATAGTTTTCTGGCAATTATTTTTTAAAATATTGGAATTTCACGAGTCGGTCTTCTTTTTTAGAATGTGGGTATCAATCATAGTTATGTCCCCAAGGGTAAAGTTACGAATTGATGTAGGCTAAACACAGCGGATGTTCTCACATAATGCTGGACATTAAGTAAGAATTAGTATAAATATGACACTGTTTTTAAGATGTTTTTAATGTGCGGACAATGTTTTTATCTATTTATTATTTTTATGTAGTACATGATCTTTGACTCATTCAGCATTTTTAGAATATTATATTATAAAAATAACAATTTGATAAAGTTAAGAAAAGTTGTCATTAAAAAGAAAATGAAATGAAAAGTGCTAAATGGGTTTATAACCATTTTCATAGTTGTGAACTTGTTGAATGTTTTAGAGAATGTTGCACTGTGGTTTAAGAAAAAAAGTGTGAAAGGAAGTATGGATGTATATGTACTTAGATTAATATGTTTATGTTAGGCTTCATTTCCACTCATGAGATTGAAAATAAGTACTTGATATTGTAGCCAAAGTTTGTTTAAAAAGATTTGAAATACTCTATTTAACGTTACACAAGGTTTAGTAATAGGGGGTTTTTATTGGCAAAGATGTTAAACGTGAAATTAAAAGTTTCAAATATATTTGTTGATGGATACCCCCTGTATGTGGAAATTTAGTCATTAGTATATATGTTTGTGCTTTGTGAAATGCTGTGTTATCATAAAGTTAATTTTATCAATTACATGTCTAAGACTGTGTAGTAAAATGTCTCTTATATTTAGTGTCACGATTTAAATGTAAACAAATGTAAGAATTTTGATATAAAACAAAATATAATTTGAATGGAATTAATTTCTATATTGTTTTTTTTTTCCCATACCAGCTAAGTTTGATTTCATTGCTGAACATAGTGCATAGGCATTTAATTCAATTTAAATTGTCTTCATTCAACTTGACTTCATTTCATGGAGACCTCCTCCCATTATGTCCCCTCCCCTATGTCCAATATGCGTCTTGGTACCGCCTAGCGTATCTAGTCTATCACAGCCACTCTATTCTGCCTACACTAAACCTAGCCCTGGCTCTAGGCATTAGTTGCTGCCTCTGTGGCGTGGCGGTAGTGCACGCGACTGCCACGCAGGAGGCGCGGGTTCGATTCCCGCTCAGTGCAAATATTTGTATGCATGAATATGGCTATTTGCATTGATCTGGGTGTCTATGTATAATATGTATTTATTTACAACAAAAAAAAGTATATAAGTATGTTTATCCGCATTCTAGATTCCATAACACAAGCTGTAAAAGCTTACCTACCATGGGTCTAGATAGCGTTGTGTAGAATGTGGAAAATTTATTAAAAAAAAAAAATAGCAAGTAACTGACCACAATAGGGTTTTTATATTTTGTTTGGTATTAGGGGGATGTACTTCCTCTCACGCTCAAGCTCCATATAGTGTGTAGGTAGGATACCATCTCTCAAATTCATAATATATCAAATGAGTACGACGAGTAGTAATGCGACGGTTACATCCCACTTTGCTCCATAATTTCTCAATTCCTATAGCCAAGATGCAGTGTTGTACTGTAGATCTGTCTTGTGTTAACTACCGTAGATAGGTAGGTAGTAGACAGCAGTATAGTAATACAATCAAGTCCTAATTCCGGTAGAACGCAGACGCAGATACCCACATACAAGGTGGAAGATTTTCATGCCCCTTGGGCGGAAAGTACTATAAAGTAAATATTGGAGATTCTAAGATTCCATTCCATTCTTAGATTTCAGGGATTTCCTTTCAATTAATTTACCATGTTTGTTAGACGGGTTTGATCCTTATGATTGCCACAATCGATTGAAGCTATAAAAATACAGATTTTGTGATTTTTTTGGGGTTTTAGTCAGTTGGATTACCGGGTGTGTCAAGCGAGTTTTTGAAAATACAGATTTTGTGATTTTTTTGGGGTTTTAGTCAGTTGGATTACCGGGTGTGTCAAGCGAGTTTTTGAAAATCTTTGAATGCAGTTTTTTCTTTTTATAACTCTATCTCCAGTACTTTCCCTCCTGGGGGCATGAAAATCTTCCACCCTTTATATGTAAACTTTGTTCAGGTGATTTTAATTGTAGTATCCTACTACTTAATAGCAGTTAATAAATAGGTAGTTTAACATCCCCAAGCATAGACAATTAGAGACTCATCTATGTACGCTAACTTCAAAAGAATATTCTAAATTAGCAAGTAAAATTGAATAAAACAACTGCATACAATTTCAAAGATTATTTTAATGATTAATCAAAATTAAAGTAATTCCTTACAAAATTAACACACTTATTTGTAGTCAAGGCACTTATTTACCATTTACTCTTACAAAGTTACGAAAATCTGCTATTTACAATTTTATTTTTACCACACCAAGTCAAAGTATTGTGAATCGGAAACATGTGAATTTTACCGTTTTCTTTTAAACTGAACTGTGGCCCCAGCCACGGCCACACTACCCAGTCTCCCGGGCTGTTACCGTAATAATTATGGCATTGTGAATCAATCAACAATCAATATAATATCAACAAATAAGGCGGTAAATCGTAGGTGTTTTTTAAATTTTGGGCTTATTCCACTTTTCCCCGTTGGCAATCCCCGTTGAACATTTTAGTTCTAACATAATTAGTGAACTTTTCATGATGGGGATTAGTGAATTTTTTAGTTCACTAATCCCCATTAAATAATTTTTTGCCGTCAACGGGGAATAATTAACAAAAAATTCAATAATCCCCATCAACGGGGAAAAGTGGAATAAGCCAAATTTTGGCGGTAATTATTGGTACTGTTATCACGGTACTGTGGCCATAGTATTTAAAAAGTGTTATTGGAGCTTTTGATAAATCGCACATAAAAATACTTAACAGAAGTTAGTGTTAACCTGCCTTATATATAAAAAAAAACTTAATGAGATGCAAACAGAACCCCAGTGCCTGACTGGGGGCGTAGCCAGAAATTTCACATACATCTAAAAAAATCCTAACATAATTTACAACAAAAATAATCAAATATGACATGCACAATGAAGACATAATTAATAATAATAAAGACAAACAACGTATATTAGAAAATTAAAGCTATTTCTTATAATGACTGCTAGTGCTGTCACTATGATTATTAGTTATAGGTGGTGATGATTAAGAGTGCTATGTATAAAAGGTGGGTAGAAAATATAACAAGTGTGGATTGGCCCTTATTGTGATGTGTTAATTTATATGTGCTTTTCGTATTTATATAGTCGTAGATAGACTCATCCTTGGGAATATATTGTAAATAGTTTGTAGTTAGAAGCTACACAATGTTTTTAAGGCGACATGTACAGTTATTGAGTAAAGAGCCAGAAGTATTGTAGCGCCCTCCGAACAGTATTTTTTTTTGTTAGGGTTCGTCAGGAACCCACCTGACTTGACCCTCGGTTCTACTTAAATAAAACCACTGTCATGCCATACATAAAATTCCATTAAATTTTAGATTTTATTTGTATGATATGCTAGTCCAAAATTGAATGAAAAGAGTTTCAATAAACTTTTTCATTCGCTCTGCAAAAAGCCATTTAATTTTGGACTTACTGCATTGCTATAAAGTCTAAAATTTAATGCCATATTTGCAGTGACTGTGGAATGGAATGACTTTGGTTTTGCGTTAGTAGAATCGAGGCCCAGATTTTTACTAACTTTTATCTTTAGGGGTAGGTAGTTTACCTACATTTCGCTATTTGCCAAACCCATATAATGGAGTAGAGCCAGACAAACTATGATTATGATAAAATAAAAAGAGTATTTATTACCGCGATAACGGGTACGTTATCCGTATTGATACTGAGAGCTAGGTACAGTCAACATAAAATCGATTTTGACGAACAAATTACTCAAAATGATCTTAAAGCCTTGGTTACTCTCCTTCCTGTCGATTAACTGTTCTGTCTGGTATTTTTTATCCATATTTAGTTCGGACAATAGTACAATTTATATATAACTATAGTTGACCCGGCGAATTCGTACCGCCAAATTTTTCCGCCCGCGTGGTGTCACGTCCCATTCCGGTTGCGTCCTCTACTATATGTATTATACATATACAGCTTCCTCTTGAATCACTCTATCTATTAAAAAAACCGCTTCAAAATCCGTTGCATAGTTTTAAAGATTTTTAAAACAAAACAAAAAGGGACGGACAGACAGCTACGTTAGTTTTTAAAATCATTTTGAGGCTGTAGTGTAGAAGATCGTTCTGACACTATACCTATATTTCTCTAAGATTATGAAGAAAACAGATTCTTAATATTGGCTTCGCAAAAGTGCTAATCAACCTTCACAAATCTGTACACCTAGTACGTTATCGTATTGAGAGAACGGAGCATTGCGATTGGCCGGCTTCACACACACAGATTCACAGTAGGCAGGCGGCCAATCGCAATGCTCCGTTCTCTCATACGCTTACTATACGATTAAGATAGATGTTCGTGCTAGGGGTACTTAGAATCGGTAAAAAATCACCAAAATCTCAAGCCGTAGCTGTCGGAGTTTCAGGCAACACATGTATAATCACTTTCCTCTTCGCATCATAGCTGAAGCTGTTCATCTTGAATATCCTGCTATCGTAGAACGGTTTCAAGTCGTTGATGTTGATCTGTCGCGCTCTCTCCGTCAGGTCCCTCTCGGAGATCTCGATGGTGGATTGTGAATGGTTGTGTAGACCGCGCATGTAGGCGAGTTGGTCCATGGTGAGTTGACGGAGGATGTAGTACAGGAGTTCGCTGTGGTCTTTCTTGTACGAGAGGTATTTTTGGAATGTCTGTGGAAATATTAATGTAAGTTGTAGTGTAGGCACTAGTCAAAATTAAAAAATAATTTATTCTGCATAGACCATTAAATCGGAATTTATAAAACGTCAATATTACATAAATATTAAATACTAGTTTAGCAAATGGACCACCGGGTCGAAACGCGGCCCAGACCTGAGAAGATTCCGGCAAGAAACTCAGCAGGCATTTTATTTTGGTCTATTTACAAACATTTACTTAGCCTAAAACTTATGGTCTAGATACAATGCTATGCGAACAGCTCATTACCAAGCTTGTTTATCACCTAAATATTCTTGGAATTTATGATAGCCTTTATGGCACAGTTTAAGTAATAAGTTTGAAGCAATAGCCTACTTTCAGAATGATTGGACGAACTCGCGATGAACATTACTCTGTCATGATAGTCAATTAGCTTATTCCAGTCCACTGCTGGACATAAACTACCAATGTTGGGAGACTCTGGCTTTCTGTTTCAAGCTGGCCAGACAGGTCAGTACAGGGTTTTATTTGGAGTTTTCCCGCTCTCAGTGATATCGTCTGAGTATGGTTCCGTTAGTCGCCTCTTACGATATCCTTCGGATGAGATGAGGTAGTGGTACTTGTATTCTTATTCCGTCACCACACGGATACCTACCTAGCTGTTTAGATTTGCATTGATTGCTATGAATTTCCATGGGAGTCCTGTACCTGTTATATTAATCATTATTAACGCAGTCTTAAGTCACCTTGTCCCAGTCTGCCGGGGTGCGAGAGATATGCTTTCGGGGTGCGAAAGACCCAAGACCCACGATAAAAAAAATACACTTTGTCCCAAGTCAACTTCACCTGCTAGTCTGTGCATCTGTTAGATAACTGACTAGACTCTAGTTCTGGTTTCCCTGGTTGATAGGTCAAATGAAAGTAACTCTCATAGAGGTCACCAATCAAAAAAATAAACGGAGCCCTGGGATACCCATGGGAAACCAAGAAATAGTTTTTTTTTTCAAGTATTCCACAACATTCTACACAACGCTATCTAGACCCATGACAAGCTTAACTAGCTTGTGTTATGGAATCTAGAATGCGGATAAACATACTTAGATACCTTTTTTTAAAAAACATACATATTATACATAAAAACACCCAGATCAATGCAAATAGCCATATTCATCCATACAAATATTTACACTGAGCGGGGATCGAACCCGCGCCTCCTGCGTGACAGTCGCGTTCACTACCACCACGCCACAGAGGCTTTGAAATGTTGCATTCAAAGTTTGAAGGATAGTATACAGACCTGTCGCATGGCGCGCATAACGGAGTACTTCTGCGTGTCGACGAAGCTCTCCAGCATGGTGCGGATGGCCATGTTCACGTCCTCCTCCGCCACCTGGCCGCGCAGGTGCATGCGTGCATGCGCCTCGCTCATGCGGATCACTGTGGAACGGACCAGCTGGCTTAGTTACACTCAAAACACTTACACATAACGTCATAATGGTTTTTACCCAAACTGCCGAAGGAAGGAGGGTAATGTTTTTCGAGACTATGTATGTATGTATGTCCATTTATTTGGCACGGCCTACAGCCTGAACGACTTGACGGATTTGGACATGTGAGGTGTCATTTGATTCGTCGTGATTGTGCGAGTGACACCAGGTACATTAAAATTTCTAGAAATTCAAAATGGTGGACTTTTAGCACCAAAACGTATGTTGTCAAAAATACTTTTGATTCAAACTTATCGAGTCGGGTATCAAAATGAAGGGAATCAGGAGATTACAAAAAGATATACAAGTCATATTATAACTAAAAAGTATAAAATAAAACAAATGATAAAAAAAAACCCAACAGCCACTGAAAGATCGAAATAAGTTTGATAGCAGGCGGTACCCATTAATTTTCTTTCGGTTTATGATTGACAAATGGGTCAGGGTTTTTTTTTAATCACTTGTTTTTTATTAATGACCCGGCGAACTTTGTACTGTAAAACTTTTTCCACCCGCGTGGCGCAGATTCCGTTCTCGCTGTACCCTCTACTATATTAAGCATGTATATAAAAAATATTATTATTAAATTATATTATAAAAAAAAACAAACTTCAAAATCCGTTGCGTAGTTTTGAAGTTTTAAGCTTACATAGGAACGAACAGACAGCGACAGCGACTTTGTTTTATACTATGTAGTGAAGCAAATGAACTACCGGATCGAAAAGCGATCCACGTCTGAGAAGACTCTGGCAAGAAACTCAGCGGGCATTTTTTTTGGTTTATTTACAAACATTAGTCTAAATACAATAATTTGCTTGAGTAACATAGTTAAGTGAATGTTGCTCAATCAATCTATTGCAGTCTACTGCTGGACATAACTCACTCCCAATATGCGCCATAGCACCTGATTTTGTACATTTCAAATCCAGTTTTTACCAAAAATCTTTTTCAAGGTGTCCGTCCATCTTGCTGGGTGTCATCCCACATTTTGTTTACCGACTATTATTGCACCAATGACTAAACCCGTGTAGTGACAGAGAAAGAATATAAAAAAAAATAAAAAAAAAAATGCTCTAGTTTCCAAGTTACTAGCAATTTGGGTGTGCCGCATGAAGAATGTTGACTAAAAATTATCAATGAATGCTTACCAGACTCAATATGCCTAACAGTGATAGGCAAGCTTCCTGTTGCAAGTGACTCTTGTCGCAGCTGACTGTACATCTTAGCTACTTTGTCTTGATCCATGTTCTGTAATAGAATATAAAGTATGTAATTGTCTGTAGTGAAAGGGGTATACTAGGATCATAATGAGAGGAAAGATATCTCCTCCTACTATAGGAAAAAGGCGTAATGGTATGGATGTATAATAGTAATGTCTAAATTTAAACGATAAACAAGCTTGGAAATGAGCTTTCGTCCAGCTATGCTACTCAAGCAAAACATTGTATCTAGACCATAAGTTTTAGGCTAAGTAAGTAAATGTTTTGTAAATAGACCAAAAAAAAATATGCCCGCTGAGTTTCTTGCCGGAGTCTTCTCAGGTCTGGGCCGCGTATCGAACCGGTGGTCCATTTACTAGTATTAGTTAGTATTTAATATTTACTTTATGATGACGTTTTGTAAGTTCCGATTTAATGGTCTATGCAAAATAAACTATTTTTGAATTTCTCTAAGGACCAGTGATACAGTATGGCCCCGAGAACAAAAAAATATTCGTATTTGAATGAATTTTACAGCATTAAGTATGCTAACTATACAAATCGAATATATAGGGAAAAATGAATCTTCTCGCGCGGGACTCGAACCTGCGATCTTTCCCTTGGGGGTATGCCTTGACCAACTCGCCTACCGAGACACGCCCGATTTGATTCAAATTTCCCTTCTATTTTTATCCGTCCTTACGGCGACGGTTGGGTCATCTACCGATCTTCTTACGAACTTGTTGGTCAAGGCATTCCCCTGTAAGGGACAGATCGCGGGTTCGAGTCCCGCCCGAGAAGATTCATTTTTCCCTATGTATTCAGTATTCGTAATCGTAACGTAAACGTATCCAGAGAATGGAGCATTGCGATTGGCCGCCTGCCTACTGTGAACCTGTGTGTGTGTGAAGCTGGCCAATCGCAATGCACCGTTGTCTTGATATGTTTTTAGTTATTTGAATATTTTTCGTGCTGCCCTGAGCACTGTGCATGAATCACATCAGTTTTAATCCTTGGATCCCTTGTATAAATTGAATATTACATTTTTGTTCCACCATCATGCCAGAACTTGTTGATAATGCTTATAATCAGTTTTCAGTGTACGAATCGCCATTCAAAATGTATGTGAGAGATTCTTTGGTGATAGACTCTAGCCTACGAAAGATGGCGCCAAATTTGAAAAACCAACAAATTGCAACACTGCCTAAACTGACCATCTACCATAATAGGCTAGTATTCTAGTATCGACTCCGTTATTTCGGTCTATATTCAGTGCTGCAACGTGTTGATTTTTTTAATTTGGCGCTAACTTTTTGCGCCATCTTTCGTTGGCCAGAGGCTAGCGTGCGCGTGGTCATAAAAGGGGTTAAAATATAATACACACCTGTAGTTTAGGATGGACATTCTCTCTAGAGTACACAATGTATTTCTTCAATAGGTCTTGTTGTAGTACAAAGGTGGGGTCGGGCGCATTGTTGTCTTCTAACGCGTTGCCCTGCTGCGTAGGGTGGTGGCGAATGTGGGAGCTTACTACGAACCTGGACACAGAGTGGGGAAATTTAACATTATTAGATGGATTTACCTCCAACCGGATTCAGGTCAATGGCGTTTGATTCGCATTCTTTTCTTAAACGCCATTGGCCAATACAGCCTCTGTGGCGTGGCGGTAGTGCACGCGACTGTCACGCAGGAGGCGCGGGTTCGATTCCCGCTCAGTGCAAATATTTGTATGCATGAATATGGCTATTTGCATTGGTCTGGGTGTTTCTATGTATAATATGTATGTATTTACAAAAAAAAAAAAAAGTATATAAGTATGTTTATCCGCATTCTAGATTCCATAACACAAGCTATAAAAGCTTACCATGGGTCTAGATAGCGTTGTGTAGAATGTTGTGGAATATTTATTTATTAATTGACCTGAAACAGTACTCGTACGAACTTCCGAGCCGCCGTTCGAGGTATAACTCTCATATACCCATACCCGGGGCCCAGATGGGGACACAGTGGTCTCCAAACTCGAAGAGGGCCAGCTCAAAAGAGATGGCCCTGGGTCGGCCGGAGATATGGCAATCTCACGTCCAGCAACCTAGGACCCTCACACGGTGTGTGTTCTAGTCGGTTCGAGTCCGACATAACCACCGCCACCGGCTCCAGCGGGGACGGTAACCGTAGGGATTTAGCGCACGGAAAAATAGTAATCTCTTAGGGTCATCATTGAAAGAGTAGGGCCGGCAGCGTCTTTTTGAGGCCAAAAATTACAAACAATTTTGAATCTTAAAAGGTAATAGTTATTTAAAGGCGAAGGAGGCGTAGTGCAGCGCTATGAGACGTTGCATGAGCCTTCTTGCAGTTAGTTCTAGTAAAAAACTGGGCGCCATCGGTCGCTGCCGGTCACTTCTCCATCAATCGTGATTTTTTTTAAAATAAATATTCCACAACATTCTACGCATCGCTATATAGACCCATGCATGGTAAGCATAGTTTAACTTCACACTTCTCTATCATTGGTGATTCACTTCTCTATCATTAGTGATTCACTTCTCTATCATTGGTGATTCACTTCTCTATCATTGGTGATTCACTTCTCTATCATTGGTGATTTACTTCTCTATCATTAGTGATTCAGTTCTCTATCATTGGTGATTCACTTCTCTATCATTGGTGATTTACTTCTCTATCATTAGTGATTCAGTTCTCTATCATTGGTGATTCACTTCTCTATCATTGGTGATTCACTTCTCTATCATTGGTGATTCACTTCTCTATCATTGGTGATTCACTTCTCTATCATTAGTGATTCACTTCTCTATCATTGGTGATTCACTTCTCTATCATTGGTGATTTACTTCTCTATCATTAGTGATTCAGTTCTCTATCATTGGTGATTCACTTCTCTATCATTGGTGATTCACTTATCTATCATTAGTGATTCACTTCTCTATCATTAGTGATTCACTTCTCTAACATTGGTGATTTACTTCTCTATCATTGGTGATTCACTTCTCTATCATTGGTGATTCACTTCTCTATCATTGGTGATTCACTTATCTATCATTAGTGATTCACTTCTCTATCATTAGTGATTCACTTCTCTATCATTGGTGATTCACTTCTCTATCATTAGTGATTCACTTCTCTATCATTGGTGATTCACTTCTCTATCATTAGTGATTCACTTCTCTATCATTGGTGATTCACTTATCTATCATTAGTGATTCACTTCTCTATCATTAGTGATTCAGTTCTCTATCATTGGTGATTCACTTCTCTATCATTGGTGATTCACTTCTCTATCATTGGTGATTCACTTCTCTATCATTGGTGATTCACTTCTCTATCATTGGTGATTCACTGTTCTATCAGGAGTGGGGATTGACCCTTAGATGATATGTTGTCGATGAGCTGGTGGACTCACTTGGCCAGGTGCGCGTCCTGCATGGGGTCGGCCTCGTCCCGCACCACGCACAGCACGTCGAAGCGCGACAGTATGGGCTCGGACAGGTTCACGTTCTATCAGTCAGATTGTGCCTTAGATGATATGTTGTCGATGAGCTGGTGGACTCACTTGGCCAGGTGCGCGTCCTGCATGGGGTCGGCCTCGTCCCGCACCACGCACAGCACGTCGAAGCGCGACAGTATGGGCTCGGACAGGTTCACGTTCTATCAGTCAGATTGTGCCTTAGATGATATGTTGTCGATGAGCTGGTGGACTCACTTGGCCAGGTGCGCGTCCTGCATGGGGTCGGCCTCGTCCCGCACCACGCACAGCACGTCGAAGCGCGACAGTATGGGCTCGGACAGGTTCACGTTCTATCAGTCAGATTGTGCCTTAGATGATATGTTGTCGATGAGCTGGTGGACTCACTTGGCCAGGTGCGCGTCCTGCATGGGGTCGGCCTCGTCCCGCACCACGCACAGCACGTCGAAGCGCGACAGTATGGGCTCGGACAGGTTCACGTTCTATCAGTCAGATTGTGCCTTAGATGATATGTTGTCGATGAGCTGGTGGACTCACTTGGCCAGGTGCGCGTCCTGCATGGGGTCGGCCTCGTCCCGCACCACGCACAGCACGTCGAAGCGCGACAGTATGGGCTCGGACAGGTTCACGTTCTATCAGTCAGATTGTGCCTTAGATGATATGTTGTCGATGAGCTGGTGGACTCACTTGGCCAGGTGCGCGTCCTGCATGGGGTCGGCCTCGTCCCGCACCACGCACAGCACGTCGAAGCGCGACAGTATGGGCTCGGACAGGTTCACGTTCTATCAGTCAGATTGTGCCTTAGATGATATGTTGTCGATGAGCTGGTGGACTCACTTGGCCAGGTGCGCGTCCTGCATGGGGTCGGCCTCGTCCCGCACCACGCACAGCACGTCGAAGCGCGACAGTATGGGCTCGGACAGGTTCACGTTCTATCAGTCAGATTGTGCCTTAGATGATATGTTGTCGATGAGCTGGTGGACTCACTTGGCCAGGTGCGCGTCCTGCATGGGGTCGGCCTCGTCCCGCACCACGCACAGCACGTCGAAGCGCGACAGTATGGGCTCGGACAGGTTCACGTTCTATCAGTCAGATTGTGCCTTAGATGATATGTTGTCGATGAGCTGGTGGACTCACTTGGCCAGGTGCGCGTCCTGCATGGGGTCGGCCTCGTCCCGCACCACGCACAGCACGTCGAAGCGCGACAGTATGGGCTCGGACAGGTTCACGTTCTATCAGTCAGATTGTGCCTTAGATGATATGTTGTCGATGAGCTGGTGGACTCACTTGGCCAGGTGCGCGTCCTGCATGGGGTCGGCCTCGTCCCGCACCACGCACAGCACGTCGAAGCGCGACAGTATGGGCTCGGACAGGTTCACGTTCTATCAGTCAGATTGTGCCTTAGATGATATGTTGTCGATGAGCTGGTGGACTCACTTGGCCAGGTGCGCGTCCTGCATGGGGTCGGCCTCGTCCCGCACCACGCACAGCACGTCGAAGCGCGACAGTATGGGCTCGGACAGGTTCACGTTCTATCAGTCAGATTGTGCCTTAGATGATATGTTGTCGATGAGCTGGTGGACTCACTTGGCCAGGTGCGCGTCCTGCATGGGGTCGGCCTCGTCCCGCACCACGCACAGCACGTCGAAGCGCGACAGTATGGGCTCGGACAGGTTCACGTTCTATCAGTCAGATTGTGCCTTAGATGATATGTTGTCGATGAGCTGGTGGACTCACTTGGCCAGGTGCGCGTCCTGCATGGGGTCGGCCTCGTCCCGCACCACGCACAGCACGTCGAAGCGCGACAGTATGGGCTCGGACAGGTTCACGTTCTATCAGTCAGATTGTGCCTTAGATGATATGTTGTCGATGAGCTGGTGGACTCACTTGGCCAGGTGCGCGTCCTGCATGGGGTCGGCCTCGTCCCGCACCACGCACAGCACGTCGAAGCGCGACAGTATGGGCTCGGACAGGTTCACGTTCTATCAGTCAGATTGTGCCTTAGATGATATGTTGTCGATGAGCTGGTGGACTCACTTGGCCAGGTGCGCGTCCTGCATGGGGTCGGCCTCGTCCCGCACCACGCACAGCACGTCGAAGCGCGACAGTATGGGCTCGGACAGGTTCACGTTCTATCAGTCAGATTGTGCCTTAGATGATATGTTGTCGATGAGCTGGTGGACTCACTTGGCCAGGTGCGCGTCCTGCATGGGGTCGGCCTCGTCCCGCACCACGCACAGCACGTCGAAGCGCGACAGTATGGGCTCGGACAGGTTCACGTTCTATCAGTCAGATTGTGCCTTAGATGATATGTTGTCGATGAGTTGGTGGACTCACTTGGCCAGGTGCGCGTCCTGCATGGGGTCGGCCTCGTCCCGCACCACGCACAGCACGTCGAAGCGCGACAGTATGGGCTCGGACAGGTTCACGTTCTATCAGTCAGATTGTGCCTTAGATGATATGTTGTCGATGAGCTGGTGGACTCACTTGGCCAGGTGCGCGTCCTGCATGGGGTCGGCCTCGTCCCGCACCACGCACAGCACGTCGAAGCGCGACAGTATGGGCTCGGACAGGTTCACGTTCTATCAGTCAGATTGTGCCTTAGATGATATGTGGTCGATGAGCTGGTGGACTCACTTGGCCAGGTGCGCGTCCTGCATGGGGTCGGCCTCGTCCCGCACCACGCACAGCACGTCGAAGCGCGACAGTATGGGCTCGGACAGGTTCACGTTCTATCAGTCAGATTGTGCCTTAGATGATATGTTGTCGATGAGCTGGTGGACTCACTTGGCCAGGTGCGCGTCCTGCATGGGGTCGGCCTCGTCCCGCACCACGCACAGCACGTCGAAGCGCGACAGTATGGGCTCGGACAGGTTCACGTTCTATCAGTCAGATTGTGCCTTAGATGATATGTTGTCGATGAGCTGGTGGACTCACTTGGCCAGGTGCGCGTCCTGCATGGGGTCGGCCTCGTCCCGCACCACGCACAGCACGTCGAAGCGCGACAGTATGGGCTCGGACAGGTTCACGTTCTATCAGTCAGATTGTGCCTTAGATGATATGTTGTCGATGAGCTGGTGGACTCACTTGGCCAGGTGCGCGTCCTGCATGGGGTCGGCCTCGTCCCGCACCACGCACAGCACGTCGAAGCGCGACAGTATGGGCTCGGACAGGTTCACGTTCTATCAGTCAGATTGTGCCTTAGATGATATGTTGTCGATGAGCTGGTGGACTCACTTGGCCAGGTGCGCGTCCTGCATGGGGTCGGCCTCGTCCCGCACCACGCACAGCACGTCGAAGCGCGACAGTATGGGCTCGGACAGGTTCACGTTCTATCAGTCAGATTGTGCCTTAGATGATATGTGGTCGATGAGCTGGTGGACTCACTTGGCCAGGTGCGCGTCCTGCATGGGGTCGGCCTCGTCCCGCACCACGCACAGCACGTCGAAGCGCGACAGTATGGGCTCGGACAGGTTCACGTTCTATCAGTCAGATTGTGCCTTAGATGATATGTTGTCGATGAGCTGGTGGACTCACTTGGCCAGGTGCGCGTCCTGCATGGGGTCGGCCTCGTCCCGCACCACGCACAGCACGTCGAAGCGCGACAGTATGGGCTCGGACAGGTTCACGTTCTATCAGTCAGATTGTGCCTTAGATGATATGTTGTCGATGAGCTGGTGGACTCACTTGGCCAGGTGCGCGTCCTGCATGGGGTCGGCCTCGTCCCGCACCACGCACAGCACGTCGAAGCGCGACAGTATGGGCTCGGACAGGTTCACGTTCTATCAGTCAGATTGTGCCTTAGATGATATGTTGTCGATGAGCTGGTGGACTCACTTGGCCAGGTGCGCGTCCTGCATGGGGTCGGCCTCGTCCCGCACCACGCACAGCACGTCGAAGCGCGACAGTATGGGCTCGGACAGGTTCACGTTCTATCAGTCAGATTGTGCCTTAGATGATATGTTGTCGATGAGCTGGTGGACTCACTTGGCCAGGTGCGCGTCCTGCATGGGGTCGGCCTCGTCCCGCACCACGCACAGCACGTCGAAGCGCGACAGTATGGGCTCGGACAGGTTCACGTTCTATCAGTCAGATTGTGCCTTAGATGATATGTTGTCGATGAGCTGGTGGACTCACTTGGCCAGGTGCGCGTCCTGCATGGGGTCGGCCTCGTCCCGCACCACGCACAGCACGTCGAAGCGCGACAGTATGGGCTCGGACAGGTTCACGTTCTATCAGTCAGATTGTGCCTTAGATGATATGTTGTCGATGAGCTGGTGGACTCACTTGGCCAGGTGCGCGTCCTGCATGGGGTCGGCCTCGTCCCGCACCACGCACAGCACGTCGAAGCGCGACAGTATGGGCTCGGACAGGTTCACGTTCTCCGAGAACGTCAGCGACGCGTCGTAGCGCCCGCCGATTGGGTTGGCCGCCGCGATTATTGAACATCTGATGGGGAACATTAATTGTACATTAGGTTTCTATCCACACATCTGATATGATTATACACTACTGGCTTTTACCCGCCCGCGTGGATATCGGTTATCGCGAGCAAACATAGCCTATGTCCTTTCTCATGGTCTAATCTACCCCTATACAAAATTTCATTAAAATCCATTCAGTGGTTTGGGCGTGAAAGCGTAACATACATACAGACAGACAGACAGAGTTACTTTCGCATTTATAATATTAGTATTAGTATGGATATTGGATACTGGGTGATTTTATAGTGGTTTCGGATAAAAAGAATTTGGGCACCGTTTCGAAAGCAAAATCCTCTAGAAATATAAATTTAGCGAAAGAAATTATTTTTTTTAAACCCCCATATATTTTTTCTTTTACCATTATCATCAACATTATTCCCATATGATATCAAAAAAAATTTTTTTCTTTCGCCAAATTAATACTTCCAGATGATTTTGCTATCGAAACTGTGCCCAAATTATTTTTATCCGAAACGACTATAAATCACCCAGTTTAGAGCCCCTGCACACTGAAGGGAACAACGACAACCACACCTGCAAGTCGTTACACATGCTTAATGACTGGCAGCTTTCCTTCTGGAGACGTCTCATAAAAGTCAATCAGACGAAACTAAAATGGAGTAGATTCTGGACGGTTTACTAATGTTTGCCATAATTTAAAATGCCATAATTTCATATGCCATACTGGTATCTACACTAATATTATAAAGAGGAAAGATTTGTACCTATTTTTGTATGTCTGTATGTTTCAAAAAATTCTTTCACCAATAGAATGCTACATTCTTCCAATTGGACATAGGCTACATTTCATTTTGAAAAAAAATTAGGGATCCTTGGTAAAATTTGAACAATGTAACCGAAGGTGTAGAAAAATGAGTCTTAAAATGTCTTTCGTCGAATGCGCTGCCGAAACTATTAGCGTTGTCTACCCCGTGCGAAGCCGGGACGGGCTGCTAGTTTGCCATAATTTGATTAGAAATAACGCTACAGTTGCACTAATCGTAAAATGACATAAAATGACTTTCACTAATTTCATTGGTCATAATCGATCAAGTGTCATGATAATTTAAATCCATAAATGTATTTGCTATAATTTTCATTTTCAATAATGCCATTTTCCATAACTTTTATTCACTATACAATAAATAAAGATAATTTAGTACAAGCGCCTGCAATTTTTATGCTAATGAGTAAGTTAATATATTTTTTGCTATAAACATATTCACACATAAATTAATAGTATGAGGGTAAAATAAAATAAGTCTGACATAAATAGACAGTCCATATTAACATTAGTCGTCAATTCACTATTAGTCCTGTCGAGATGAGTGAAAGTTGTGAAGTGTTTAAAACTACAAAAAGTGGCATTAAATCAAATGTTTACGGACGGGAAAACTCGACGGAGCCCCGCTCAAGTTTTACAAAGTAATATAGACAATATACATTTTGTGAAAGACGAACACTACCCCTGCTTACATGGAAATTAAGGTACTATTTTAATAAGGTTTTTGGGTAAGGTGGTTTAAAAAGAAATATCCACGAAGACTAAGGCGGGAGCGAAGCGAAGCGGAGCTCCCGCCTTAGTCTTCTAACCTAACCTATCCGAGTCGGATTGCACTGAGCCGGGGTGTTAACGATAATTAATTTCGACCTTATCTTTTCATATTTATATCAAATTTTGATTATGTCAAGAGTCGATTATGAGATATGTTACTTATGGAAACTAATTATTTTGATATATGTTGCTATAGAAAGTCATTTTATGGCAAATAAAAGTTATGACTGTTGAGTTGTTATGGTAAACGTTATTAGTATAAAATGATAATAGTGCAAGTAAATATTATGATCGAGGATGATTATGGCAAACAATATTAGTGCAAATGAATTTATGGAAAACGAGAGAATACCATTCTGGACTCCACAGTGCAAGTTATGTTTTAATAATTCTATTGTTTAATTGTTACAAGTAATATGATCACTGTACAAGTTGACTATACTTCATACAACTACTATTCATAAATTAAGAAATTTTTGCATGCCTATAAGGTAGGCTGAAGAGAACATATCTACTAAGTATTTAAGTGTACTACCTAACACCTTTATATACCTTAGGTCAGCAAATAAATGATTTTATTTATTTATTTATTTATTTATGGATGTAACCCGCATTGGCGCTCGGATGAACAAGAAAATACAAAACTTTGAATATTTTCAAGAAATAAGCTAATGAGACTCATACATGACTCCAAGCAGTTACTACTATGTATAATAAATGGGCAAGTTAGGATGAATGATTTGTTGCTCTCATGAATTTTTATCACAGTAGAACGGTTGAACAGATTTTGGTACTGAGTTTTTTTATTTTGTATTTTATTTTACAGTTCAGAAAACTTACAGCTATTATTTGATTGGATACAAGTGATAGCTCATGTGATGGCCAATTACAAGTTTTTACACATAGCAAGGTTGAAATAATAAACTATGGTAGATACACTACATTGTTAAAAATATAGTGTGGAATAAACAGCAACATAGGTTATTTTTATCCCGGGAATTAGTTCCTGTGGGTTACAAGCCTCGAATCATATAATACAGTAAGTTGTAATGTGTGTAGTACGTACCTGGCGTGCAAGGAGGTGACGATGCCGGCCTTGGAGATGGAGATGGACTGCTGCTCCATGGCCTCGTGGATGGAGGTGCGGTCCTGGTCGTTCATCTTGTCGAACTCGTCGATGAGGCACACGCCGCGGTCCGCCAGCACCAGCGCACCTGCCTCCAGCGTCCAGTCTCTGCGGAATACTTGTTTGTAACTAGCGTAACTTACATACTGTTTTTTTATTTATTTATTTATTTAAATTTTTTGCACAAATACAAATTGACTGTACAAAGGCGGACTTAATACCATGGGCATTTTTTGCCAGTCAACCTTAGGGTGATGCAGAGATATTTTGGTCAAAGGTAGGTGCGCGAAGTATTCTGGTGAAAATTTTACCTAGTTTGGTATGGGGGAACTTCCCCATTCTGGGGGCGAGTCGGGGACACCGTCCGAGGAGGGCCAGACCGGAAGGGATGGCCCTGGGATAGCTGGGGTTCGAGGGATATGTTGAAGACAACCTCACCTCCAGACTAGCACTACGACCCAAAGACGGCGTGCGGTTTTGGTCGATTCGAATCCGACATAACTTCCCCCTCCGGCTCCGGCGGGGGAGGTATCCGTGGGGATTTCAGCACGAAAAAAATCTTGCTAGGTTAAGTACGTAACATGACGAATGATAATACTTAAAAACATTACCCTCCTTCCTTCGGCAGTCGGGTAATAAATGTACCTGGTGGTAGGATTCTTTCGAACATAAGCTGTGAGACCGACGGCACTGGCACCTTGACCCGTCGTGAAGATTGCGCGAGGAGCGATCTGTGTCACCAATGTTAAAAAAATGTTTAGGAAAGAAAAAAACACTTTTTATCAGTATTGATTGTTAGAAGTAGCGAAGGAAGTATCTGTAGCATGTGGAAAGATGTAACTTCCTGCAATGGGACATAATCCATACTAATATTATAAATGCGAAAGTTACTCTGTCTGTCTGTCTGTCTGTCTTTCTGTCTGTCTGTCTGTATGTTACGCTTTCACGCCTAAACCAATGAACCGATTTTGATGAAATTTGGTATAGGGATAGGTTAGACCTTGAGAAAGGACATAGGCTATGTTTGGTCACGATAACCGACATCCACGCGGGCGGAGCCGCGGGCAAAAGCTAGTTATGTAATATAGACAGTAAGCGCTACATCGCGCTTTGGGTATGTGCTCGGCGAGAGAGGGGCCATCAATCGATGAACGAAAGATGGCTCGTTCGCTGTCGAGCCTCTGTGGCGTGGCGGTAGTGAACGCGCCTGCCACGCAGGAGGTGCGGGTTCGATCCTCGCCCAGTGAAAAAATTTGTATGCATGAATATGGCTATTTGCATTGGTCTGGTCAAAAGTATCTAAGTATGTTTATTCGCATTCTAGATTCCGTAACACAAGCTAGTTAAGCTTACCACGGGTCTAGATAGCGTTGTGTAGAATTTTGTGGAAAAAAAACACACTTCTCTCACCCCCGCCACGCCGCGCGTACCCAGTGCGCAGTACAGCAGTCAGTCTGTCTATACCCTATAGTGTATTGATTCTTTCGTTACAAGGAAACGAAACTAGTTTGAGAAGACTAAAACGTATAGCCTTCTCTTTTTCTATGGAAGGCAAGACATAGATGCGGATAGAATATGTTCAACAAAATTGGCACCATTGTATGATACTATTTTTTTTTTTATTTACCTTTTCTGTATACTTGAGGAATTGAGACTTGGCTGTACCAGGGTCTCCACAAATGAGGACATTGATGTCCCCGCGCACTTTGTGTTTTTCACCTGAAAAAGATAGGAATAGTTATCAATCAGTTTTTTTTTCTATCTTAGCCTGTAACTGTATGTATGATGTATGTATAATGAATGAAAAACAATTACTCCATACATATATTCACGCCTATGAACCCCCGGAGGCGCAAGCAGAAGTGTATTAACAGAATTAACGCCTTAATTTTGCCAATTATGAATTTCAGTACCACGTAATAGGAGGAGATCCATTGCTTGAAAGCGAGCATTTTGTCAAGGACTGTATATTTACGGTAGGATGGATTTTTACTCTAAAGACATTCAAAATTCTTAAAAAAATATTTGTTAGCAGTAAACTTACCAGGATTTTTAGACTCTCCGCCAAACAGAGCTAACGCCAAGCCTCTCTTAATGTAATCATGCCCGTATATAGAGGGCGCTATGCTCTGCACGATTCGTTCTCCGATCTTGGGGTCCTTCGACAGCTTTATGATGGTAGCAACGTCCTCGTCTGTCAAGGACTCCACTATATGCTTGCAGTCTTTGACAACTATGTAGTTCGCGATGATCACTGTAGCAAACACTGGGAAACCCTAAAAGAAAAGTAGTATGTTACTAAATTATTATTTAATTACTTGATCTCTAATAATAATAATTTTTGTGAACTGGTGAAAAAACCATATAATATTTCCATAGAAATTTGCGCGGGGACGCAGGTTTGATTCCCGCTCGGTGCATATGTATGCACGAATATGTCTATCTACATTGGTCTTGGTATAATAATACTAGCTTTCGGTTATCGCGACTAAACATATCTAATGTACCCTATTCCAAATTTCATCAAAATCGGTTCAGTAGTTTAGGCGTGAAAGCGTAACATACAGACAGACAGACAGACAGAGTTACTTTTGCATTTATTATATTAGTATAAAAAGGCCGTCGCTTGGAAAATCGAAACTCACCAACTACCCAGTTAGACTGGAAAAGCGGGCTTCGTTTCACTACGAAGTCTCCTTTTCCAGCCTCGGATGCGACTAATAATGCAAGAATGATAATAATGACGACATTTGCAACTCCCGATTCAAGTTTATCACCCATACCTGTTCGCCCCGGGGACTCCTGGATCATCACCTTCTGGTAGTTGCGGTACCTGTTCAGTGTGTGAGACGTACCTGTTCCGTGTTGAGCGAGCCGTCGTAGTTGTTGGTGTAGACGCCGGTGAGGTCCACCTCGTCCCCCGGCTTGCAGCGGTCGCACAGGTCGGCCAGCAGCACGCACTCCTTGGAGCGCGGGATGCGGCCGGCCGGGATGCGCCCCGGGGACTCCTGGATCGTCACCTTCTGGTAGTTGCGGTACCTGTTCAGTGTGTGAGACGTACCTGTTCCGTGTTGAGCGAGCCGTCGTAGTTGTTGGTGTAGACGCCGGTGAGGTCCACCTCGTCCCCCGGCTTGCAGCGGTCGCACAAGTCGGCCAGCAGCACGCACTCCTTGGAGCGCGGGATGCGGCCGGCCGGGATGCGCCCCGGGGACTCCTGGATCGTCACCTTCTGGTAGTTGCGGTACCTGTTCAGTGTGTGAGACGTACCTGTTCCGTGTTGAGCGAGCCGTCGTAGTTGTTGGTGTAGACGCCGGTGAGGTCCACCTCGTCCCCCGGCTTGCAGCGGTCGCACAAGTCGGCCAGCAGCACGCACTCCTTGGAGCGCGGGATGCGGCCGGCCGGGATGCGCCCCGGGGACTCCTGGATCGTCACCTTCTGGTAGTTGCGGTACCTGTTCAGTGTGTGAGACGTACCTGTTCCGTGTTGAGCGAGCCGTCGTAGTTGTTGGTGTAGACGCCGGTGAGGTCCACCTCGTCCCCCGGCTTGCAGCGGTCGCACAGGTCGGCCAGCAGCACGCACTCCTTGGAGCGCGGGATGCGGCCGGCCGGGATGCGCCCCGGGGACTCCTGGATCGTCACCTTCTGGTAGTTGCGGTACCTGTTCAGTGTGTGAGACGTACCTGTTCCGTGTTGAGCGAGCCGTCGTAGTTGTTGGTGTAGACGCCGGTGAGGTCCACCTCGTCCCCCGGCTTGCAGCGGTCGCACAGGTCGGCCAGCAGCACGCACTCCTTGGAGCGCGGGATGCGGCCGGCCGGGATGCGCCCCGGGGACTCCTGGATCGTCACCTTCTGGTAGTTGCGGTACCTGTTCAGTGTGTGAGACGTACCTGTTCCGTGTTGAGCGAGCCGTCGTAGTTGTTGGTGTAGACGCCGGTGAGGTCCACCTCGTCCCCCGGCTTGCAGCGGTCGCACAGGTCGGCCAGCAGCACGCACTCCTTGGAGCGCGGGATGCGGCCGGCCGGGATGCGCCCCGGGGACTCCTGGATCGTCACCTTCTGGTAGTTGCGGTACACGGTTTGCTCCATATTTACCTGGACAGATAATAATATTCATTAAGGAAAAATTGCCGACTTCCTTGTCCACATTTTGGTCTTATGTAATAACGGGTGACTCGATTGCCGTCACTAACCAGAACCATTTTGTAGATAAAATGTCTACTGCTAATGACAATCAGAAGACAAAACCGAATAATACTTTGCTAAAAATTACACCCACAGTTATCTAGTAAAATATCTATAAAAATTAATCTCCGAAATGTATGAACAGGCGCAATTCTTTTCGCGTTTGTATAAAAAAAATTTGAATAAAAAACATTGGTTCAGAGTCCACGCGGGCGGAGTCGCAAACAATATCTAGTAAAAATAAAATCTTCCATAATGCCAATGATACTCACCATAAAGGGTCCCGAACTTTGACACTCAGGACAGCTTCCAGGCATGACTTCAGAATTCTGGGACTGCACAAACGGCCCCAATATATACCCACATCGGTTACAGTCATACTTGACTACGGACAACTGTGGCAACACTCCAGTGGTTGCGGTTATGACTCCAACAGTCCTCACTAACTGGTTCAAGTGGAGCTTCCGGAATGTTCTCAACTCTTCTATTAACGGTAGGTCTGAGATACGGACATGGATTTCTGAAGTCACTCGCTCATAGCTAGGGAAGATTTGGAGGACTATGTCTTTTGCAACCTGGAATAAAAAAAAGTTGGAAAATTACGTATTATTTATATATACTTGTTTTTCGTGTTTAAGTGATTTTTGAAAAGATTAAATCCGTCTATTGCCTGATATTGATGTTATATACTGAAATATTAAATAAAAAGTATTCCATATTTCATTGAATGGTTATAGCGTCGGTAGCTTAGTGGTTAAAGAGCCGGCCTTACGATCGAGAGGTCCCGGGTTCGATCCTGGCCATTACACTACCGACGTGAACCCACTCCTAGTACAAGCAATTTAGCTTAGTTGGAGGGGTTAGAGGGAATATTAGTAACTTCGGTTCTAATATTCTTTTTAATAAAAAAAAAGAGAAAAAAAAGATACCAGCAAACATTTTGAACAAAACTTACGTACGAGGAAACGTTCGCAAAAATAGTTTGACGCCAGAATATCATCCAATCAAATCGAATTTCGAACTAGTCAAATATAAAAGACTTGTTTAGCAAATGAATCACTGCGGCAGTCCATTTGCTAAACAAAGTTTGTTACGTTTTGTAAGTGCCGTTTCAATGGTGTGTACAGAATAATTAATGATTGACATTGACAGAATATTTATAAACTACAAGTTATACTATGACTTCAGAGATATTTGCAATGAAATAAACAATAATTCAGAATTACACACCTCATCGAATATCTGTAGCATTTGGAACGGTGCTTCAGGTAAGAAGTAAGCCAGTACTTGCTCGCGTCGGGCTAGCACGTCGAATTCCACGTGGAATGAGGCTTGATTGTGCTCGCACATGCGTCGGATCCGCTCTTTGTACACAAACTGGCCTTTACTGTTTGTGTATGTGCGGATGAAGTTCCTGAACCTGATATGGAAAGATAGCATTTAATTTAGGTGATATATGCGTGTTTATTTACTTCCGCTCCTTATATTTGACCCAGAACGAATGCCTATAACCTTTCTTGATAAATGGACTATAAAAACAAACCTAAATTTTTCAATTTGAACCTGTCGTTCCCAAGATCTTCAAATGTAGGATAATAAATTTTAAAAGTTCATATATTTGAATGAATTTTTTTATAGCATTTGTTATGATAACTTTTAAGTTCGAAAAACATCGGAAAAAATGAAACGCTCAAGTGAGACTTGAATTCACGGCCTTTCCCTTACCGACGTCGCCCTTAAAGACAGCTATAAAGAGAAGGAAAATCTGAAATGATTCAGGTGTGGCTAAATAGCTCAGTTGGAAGAGCATTCCCCCTGTAAGGGAAAGGTCGTGAGTTCAAGTCTCACTTGAGCGTTTCATTTTTTCCGATGTTTTTCGAGTTCATATCTAGGAAACTCAATGGTATATCGAAAAAATTGCTTCACAAGTATTTTTCATTTTCAACACAAAATGTGGAAGAATATGGAAAAAATATGGAAAATATGGAGAACATTCACTACTTTTATTCAAAAACAATTTACTATATTTAATTTTACCTGTTAGCAATCTCCGTCCTAGGTCCTAACATGGACACCCACTCCTTAGTAGTGTATCCTTTGGTATCCTCTAAGTTTTCAATGCTCTCAATTCCCTCCTCCACCTGTTCTTCAGTGCCCATGGCAGCCTTCTCTGCGGCGCGACGCCGTTTAGCGCGAGGGGCACCTGTGCTCTCTTCATCTGATTCATCTGAAGGAGAAGGATTTTGAATATTTCACAAAAATGTCATAATTTTTATATTGTAGGCAGGCCTACAGCAAAATCAGCAATAAACATTTATTATGAAAAAAAAAGGATGAAAATAGGTGATGAAAGTCTATATAAAAGACATTTTGTAAGATAACACCATAGAAAAGAAAGTAAATTACCGTATAACAAATCCCTGTCATCTCTTCTCGTCCTCCCTTCATCTCTGTCACGTCTACGTAGTTCCTGCTCAGCAGCCACACGGTCCTGGATTGACATTGGGTCATAGTCATCCTCATCCAAGTCTTCAGCATCATATCGGTCCAATGCTGGCATAGGTCGATAATCTCTGTAAAATTGAAAGACAAAATAGAAATTAGACTAGACTTTTAAAAACAAAACTAGACATACTATTATTGCAAATTTAAAAACACAAGTCCAATGATATACATGCAAATACAAATTATAATAATTCTTATAATAAGTATGAACAACTTGAAACCAATATTAATTGAACATAATAATGGAGTTCTTGCAGGTTGTAAGCCTTATGAACAAACATAGTATATCATATGCTTACGCCTCCATATTATCATTGAACAGCTCCTCTCCATCATCTTCCTCTTCCTCAGGGTTGTTTTCACCGAGAATGGCACCTTCATCTTCAAACATTTCATAATCCCGTGCTGGTGAGGTCATTCGTGATCTGGCTCCATCTCGCTCCGACGGTGTATCGGGGGCTGGAGAACTCTAAAATGATTTTAGTATGATACTGTAACTTTGTTTAACAAGTTCTGCAGAATAAAAATGTCTAATGAGTTATACTAATGTAACTGTATAATTTATAATTGTTTAATTTGAATTTAGTTTAATTTGTGACACTAAAACAAAATTTTCTAATAATGTAACTACTGGGCATTGAAATGTTAATAACGGTTAGTTACATTAATGTAACTGATATATAATACAGCTTGACTGATTGAACAGATAGATTTTTAGGTTAATTATAGAAGTAAATTTATAAAATTGTTTAAGGACAATAAACAATGAGATGTATCATCTCTCAATGTAAGGACGATGCATCATGAAACTAAAGTTAATGCAGTTTGAGACTGTAGTTTATCATTTTTAATTATTTGAATGGGTATATTTATGATGCCATAAGAAGAGGCATAACAGTTCAAAGAAAACATGCGTAAATCACACAGCAATTACTGATTTTACTTACCATTGTTAAAAAACTTTACACACACAATCACTTTTACTTTACAATTAACTTTAACTCAATTATATTAAAATTATCGGCTATCTTAACGGTTAACAATAAAGAAACAAGCAAGCTGCAACTTTCTGAAGTAATGTCAAAAATACGCGCGAAATAAATGGAAAATGTCAATGTCAGCGTTATGTCATTTCAGCAGTTTTATTGATATGGCTACAGAGTTATAGTATTTTAGTCTAATAGTATTAGTTTAGTGGTCCAGTTATATTTTTTCACGATATTCAGTTATATTTTCAGCTCAGTGCAAATATTTGTATGCATGAATAATGGATATTTGCATTGATCGGTCGTGCCTCGGAGAGCAAGTTATGACGTCGGTCCCGGTTGGGGTTGCCATACGAACATCTATAGCAGTCGTAACGGGTAGTTGGAACTCTAGTATATATAATAATCTATGGTTGGAACTCTCAAAAGACCAACTGGTCTATATCTGCAATGTGCTTCGATATAGCTTTTGGGTTGTGGAGGTCAGATGGCAGTAGCTCTACAGAAAATATTGAAGTCTAGCCAAATCCGCAGATTAACTGGTATAAGCGGACCCCAGAGCTGAAAGCTTCGGATGCGAAGGGGTTAACGCACGCTAAAGGAATTTAGAGTTGTTAGTACTTTAAAAAAATCTAGGATCAATATTTTTTAATTAGTTTTTACCGGCTTATCATAAGTAAGTGCACTATTAATATTTAAATTACCATTCATTGAAATCTATTTCTTCAAATTTTGTTAAGGATTGGGGCTTTTATGAATTCCTAAAAATACTTCTGAAAGAAAGTCCTGAACGATTTCTAACAATTCTAACCTCAAAATAAATGACATTTCACATTTATTTTGTTGCTACTGTCGTAATGTCAATAGTTATTTAACAAGTTTAGTAATGAAAATATGGCTAAATATATAGCTCAAATTATAGTTCTTGGTGCCCAAGTGGTAGGACGAGCTTTCGCGAGAGCCTTAAAACAAGAAATAGCTGCTTCTCAGGAGGCAGCGAAAAGGGCTGGTGGAGGGCCTGAAGGAACCAGAAGAGCTGCAGCGAACGCATCTACAGGTCTTACGTTAGAAGAGGCTATGCAAATTTTAAACATTGATAAATTAGAAGCAGAGAAAGCTACGAAAAATTATGAGCACCTGTTTTCTTCAAATGATAAATCTAAAGGAGGATCATTTTATTTACAATCTAAAATTGTCAGAGCAAAAGAAAGAATAGACGTCGAATTAAAAGACGATACAAAACAGACACAGGATGCACCAGGTCGACCTAAGGATACATCATGAAGTTTAGTTAAATCAATTTGGACTAGCTGTATTATTTTCATTGTTATGTAGATATTGTTTTAGTAAAAATGAAAATGGATTTTGTAAAATATTTTATTGCGTAGAAAACGGATACCACAATAGTGACTAGAATACATCAGTCTTTATAACATACATTGTTGATTAGATTACGCAATAAAAGTAATATTATAAGTCACATTCATGTGACACATTACGCTAAAGCAATGCTAAGATACATTGAATGATTATGCTAAACACTCATTTTTAACAACAAACCCATTACAATAAATGACGAATACTTTATATTATGGTAATTATGTATTGTGCTTGCATCTTCATATACACTTCGTATATTGAATTTGTGCTTGGCAATATGTAAATAATATTTTAATCACAATATAATATGTATATAGTTCCGATATGGAAGTAAGAACAATAAGATCCAATCACTTACAACTGCCTGCTGTTGAATTACAATATATAAAATTGTTATTTCGTCTTATTACTTCTAAAACACTTGCAATTCTTATTAGATATGTAAAAATATTATTTAAATAACTAAGATTACAATCACTTATACTATAAATATGTAGATATAAACCAAAATGGTTCTAAATGACTAGAAATAATTGCATAAAATGGAATGACACAATGGAAGAAATTGAGCAAAACATCTAAGATACAATAATGTACCTACTTAATAAGAGATCTAAAAGGTATACCAACAATTCTTGTTCCCATTCCATGTATTAAATATCACTTCATTACTCTTTCTCCAAATAAGGATTTTGCTAAATCCTATGTACTATTCATGTTTTACCACCTTGATCCAAAACGCTTAGCAGCATGTCAGTTTTCAAAAATTCTGACTCTTTGTATCATACATAACACATAGATAGATAAAAAAAAGCTAGAAGAGGACAAACCTTAAAACGAAAATGCTGCTATTAAATATAATGTAACATGAGTATAGGGCAAGGTATTAAAGTTACACAATAGATACACTTATTCATACCTGGCAATATCAAAAGGAGGCTTCTATGGAAGTAGGGTAAGCCAGTCAACTACATTTTTTTTCTTAGGCCAAAAAAAATAATTTCTTAAAATTACTACAGAACTATAAAAAAGTCAATTTTCTTATATGGGGTACTTTGTTCCCACAATGACCACTATTAAAAGTACAATAAAATATTACTACCTCTAGCACATATTCTTATTTTTGAATAGTTAGAAAAAAAAATACATTTTGATACTCTGACCTGACCAACTATATGGCATTTATTTTAATGGTAAAATAGAAGTAACAAGTGGTCATTTTGGGAATGGAAGAGATAATGGAAGATACAGGAAATACTTTCGTGAGGAAGGAGGAGTAATACCAGAGGTGTTACAGAGCAAATGTGAGTAGAGACAAACATCTTACTAATATTGTAAATGTAAAAGATAATGATGATTTATGGCCCTGGGTCAGCCGGGGTGCAAGTCATATACCTCACCTCCGGCCTAGCACCACGACCCTCAGTCGGCGTGCGGTTTTAGCCTGTTCGAGTCTGACATAACCTCCCCTTCCGGCCCCGGTGGAGGAGGTATCCGTGGGGATTTCCGCACGAAAAAAAAGATACAATATAAATAAATTTGTGCTAAGGGAGAGAGGGAGAGATAGTATGGCACTGTTTCACACTGAAGCAGCTGGATGCAGATCCAGATGCATGCAGTCAAAATTTGGGAGTGGAGATGATTATTATTACTGGCAACTTAATAAACCCAAAAAACTGGGTAAAACAAAAAAGATTGTCAAACTATTGATTGAACATGATTGCACCCGAATATTTTGTAATATCAATCATGTGTTTGTTAAGTTTCTGGACATTGATTTGTATAGTTACTTAAACAAATAAAGTAATATCATGACCAAGCAAGCATCTTAACAGATGCTGTTCCTTATGGCTTCACATCCACAAGGACTACCACTTCATATGGACTACACTCAGATAAACCTAACATGTTACAAAGCCAACCATAGAATCCCTTCTCAAAATCACACACATCCTTCCACCAGTTGGCAGCACTGAATGTAAGCTGCACTATACCAGCATATAGCCCAAGACCAACAGTAAAAATAACTATAAGAAATGGATAAACAAGAATTACTATTGGGGCCAAAAAAACTTTTTTAATGCAGCTCAAATTCTCAGTAACATGTGAAAACACATTATACCAAGCCAGTGTACCCATGTAAAATGAGTACAATGCAGAAATACATGTTACAAAAGGTATACAGATCAGGCTGAAGAGAAAAATGTGAGGGCCATTGTATAGAGAGCATTTTGAAATATCCATCTTGTTGTATTCTTCAGCAACAATTGCTGCCTCAATAATCTCCAGTTCTTCTCTAGATATGTTCAATTTTACATCAACATTCTGTCCTTTCTTCTTGCCTCTTTTAATAGTCCCAGTCATAGTCAAATATCCATCTTTAGAGTTATCAGTCAGAGAACATTCAGGTGATATCGAGCCTTCAGACTCAACTCGTAAGGCTGTAATTTCTGTATCAGTATTTTCTGATTCAACTATTCCTGAGACAATGTTCACTCGTTTTTTTCTTTTAGCACTGTTTTTCAGGCTGTCTGTCATAGTGCCCATCTCAAAGCTGTTTTCAGACTGTGTTTGAGACATACTGTTTGGAGTAGCTGATGAACTTTCATTTTGATCGGAATTCAGAACTTTGCAACTTTTTTGCAACTCACTTTCATTAGTGTCTCTTAAATCTCCATGGCTGGAACAAGCATCAGAAGAATTTTCGTATATCGGGGACAGATCAATAATTTCTCGGCTATTGTTGATAGTACAAAGGGCTTGGTAGCCATTCTTTTGGACACTTTTTAGAGATTCTAACTCTCCATTATTTTCATTTAGATCTTCATCATTGACATCATTGATTATTGGCAGGTTAATTTTCATATTGGACTTCAAGCCTTCCATTGTGGAATGTATTATGCCATTGACCACATGTTCAGAGACTGGAGATAGTCCATTTGAGTATTTTGATTGTGCCTCATCTGCAACTCCCTGGAAAGTAAATAAGATTTGTTTCAAGAGTGTTTTGTACTGTATAACGAGTTAGAGTGTAACAATGGATGTTCACTGTGTTGTATTTTAATTATAGTTTAAAGTCTTATGTGCGTGTATGTATGTGTATATTCAGTATGTTTATTCTTACAGGCAGTTCAAAATTATATCAGAAAAAAAAAAGTTTGTGAACTTATAATTTTGTATATCAAAATGCTGTTTACCCTGGAAACTCTAAGTAGTTCCAGCTGAGAGATGTATTAATTCTGATATTTACAAATTAATATTCCAAACAATGCCGACTTTTGTTTGTATGTAAATACGAGATTGGAAGTTGTGTGATGAACAGTAGGTAGGTAAATATAGAAGTGATAAATGTAGATACATGCAGAAGGGCGTTTGGTTTTGTACAATGGTGTAAATGCAGTGCCAATGCAGCTTTTAGATCTACATACCTGCACAGTTATTATATGATCGACATGACTGGCTATGCTGTTCTGTTTCTTTCCGTTTCGCTTCTTTGGTAATATGAATATAGGTTGTTCCACTTTAGCCATCGCAGTGCAAGATTTTCACAGTATAACAATGTAGAATAGAAAATCTGCCTTTAAATTACCAAGTATATTAAAAACTATATAGCAAACTATACTAAAAACAACAAATATCTACCGGCCATTATTAGTCGACTAATTTCAAAAGCATTTTTTATTATGACTTCTTCATTCCGAGGCTACATTTCACATTTATTCGTATTCTAAATACGGTCCAATTTACGCAAATTAAAATTTATTTGTCCCCGACGTGTATTACATCTATAAAAGTGCCTGCATTGCTATAGATAGATAGACAAAAAGTACTTTATAAATAATCTAAAAACTGGTTATTGCTTACTGCTTAGTGCTTAAATCATAGATTATTATATATACTAGAGCTTGGCTTAAATTATAGTCTTTTCTTTAGGGCAGACCAGTGATGGGAAAACTCATAGATTAAATTAAACTTTCTTAATGGGGGGGGCTAGAAAGTTGAAGTCAGAATAACCCCCAAGGAAGGTGTTATCGGACTTTTGAACCGACTGAAACATACGCCGTTTGTAGGTCGCACGTTGCTGGAGGTGAGATTAGCTCAGACACTTATCCTCCCCGAGCCCGTGCTCATTGAAGATGGAGGTACTTCCGAGCTCCTAGTAGCGTCCGCTCGTCGCGGGCTTTGCGGTTGAAAAATCTCCTCCGCTCCCACTCCGCCCGCCTAGCATTACTTACTCGCAGAAGGAGGCGGCGCGACGCGTCCACACAGCGCACCATTCGTCGTGAGCAAGGCGGTGGCGAGCGACAGAGCTCTCACTCGTAAGGCCGCCATTAGCTCTTATTAGCCGCCTGCCTTGGTGTCTCATTGAATACGCGTTCTTAAGCAGGGCGAGGTAGAGGCAGCTCTAAAGCAGTTACTGTGGTACCGAAATCTGCTTTATACTTCTGACCCATCAAAATAAATTATCACGAAGCATATACTAAACATATTGAAGGACCGGCATGCAGCGGGCCGGATTAGATACTTTTGTGGGACGGAGTTGGCCCGCGGACCCTAGTTTGTCCATTGCTGGCATAGACTTTGAATACACTTATTCTTCTCTGTCTACGATTGCTGGGGTAGCAAAGTCTAGGTATCCAGTGTAAAAAAAAACGAAATGTCAAAAGTGCAGACTCCAAAAGTTTGACGTTTTGTTTGAAGTTCCGAATGAAAACAAAACTTGGATATAAAATTATAAATTAATAAAGACCAATGAAGTATAATTCTATATAAACCAAGTACTTGAAATATATGTTATAATGTTGAAGGTGAGTACTATACTGATCTACAGTATTTCTAATCAAGATATTATTAATCTTTTCTACCCATGATTGTAAACATAACCTAAAACTTTTTAGGGTATGGTGAGCTTAGTGACTGGCGGAGCCTCAGGTCTAGGTAGGGCTACTGTGGAGAGACTCGTTAAGAATGGCGGCAAAGTAGTCGTATTAGATATTCAGGGAACAAAAGCTCAGAAGATTGCCCAAGAGCTTGGAGATCAGGTCGTCGCGTCCACCGGCTGTGTAAGTGTTCTATTAAAAAAAAAAAATGAAATAAAATAACTTATAAAATAATACTAGGTACATCCTATAGGTACATACGACATTGAACAATTAAAATAAACCTAAAACTTTAATTGTACCTATACCTAGTTGTGTATAGTGTTCAAATTAATAAATGTCACTATAACAATAACGGGAATTAACGCGATCATGGTATAGGTACGTATGTAGGTTACACCGGCCATGGTCACAGTCAGCCTGGTTGAAACGTCAGGCAAATCAAAGGTATGTACCTATACCATGATCTCGTTAATTCCCGTTATTGTTATTGTATATCATGGAATGCGAGAGTTTAAAAGTTAGTTTAATGAATGTCACTCTCATTAATGCACCTACTAATTTATCTCTGCACCACCTTTGGTTGACTGGTAGAGAATGCCTGCAGCATTAAGTCTGCCTTTGTACTTGTGCATAAAGTTGATTAAATAAATAAATAATACCTATTATACAAGTTATGCTAGGTGTAAATAAATTATATAAATGATCTTAAAAAAACCTGTTAGATTTACTTTTTGCCAATGTATTGATGTACCACTCTACATGGTGTAAGCTAAATATACCTAAAATATGAGGGCTTTAATGAGGCTTTTTTTGTAAATTCTTTTTTATTATCAATAAGTAAGAGTATAGGCTTAGCAATTGCCATGTCCATGGACACTAATATTCTTACATAAACACAATAATACTACCTAATTTGAAATACATCAGGAAAAAGAAGAACTCAAGTGGGACTTGAACCCATGACTTTCCCTTACAGGGGGAATGCTCTTCCAACTGAGCTATTGAGTCACACCTGAATCACTTCAAATTTTCCTTCTCTTTATATCCTTATTTAACGGCGACAGTGGAGCCATCTACCAGTGGGTTCCAGTCCCACTTGAGTTCTTCTTTTTCCCAATGTATTTCGAATTTAATTGTTACCAATAAATTCTATAAACATTTCATTCAAATGCTACGTAATCCATACATTTGATACACTCACTTAAGAATCCATTACTGATATCATAGATAACATCAGAGGAAGATGTAAAGAAAGCATTAGGGGTAGCGGTAGATAAGTATGGCCGCCTGGACACGCTGGTCAACTGTGCTGGCCAGTCCACCGCCTACCAGGTGTACAACTTCCACAAAGATGCTCCTTGCCAGCTGGAGCATTTTAGTCGACTAGTCAATGTGAGTAACTTCTTTTAGTTTTAGCTATTGTATTTCATCAGTAAAGTTCGGTTGTACCCTCTAACTCCTCCAACTAAACAAAATTGCTTGTATTAGGAGCGGGTCCACATCGTTATTGTAATGGTCGGGACTCAAAACTGACATCTCTCAACCATAAGGCTAACTCTGTAACCAGCTACTGACTTTTCATTTCCTATTACTTATTATGGTTTAGTTTTTGGTAACACCAAAGATAGCAGCTATTATCCAGATCACCCTCTGGTAATTAAGGTGAGACATGGAGAGAACTAGATACCTACATTGAAGATAATTTAATATGAAAAATAACC
The DNA here is from genome assembly GCA_914829495.1 of Eilema sororculum. Taxonomy (NCBI): domain Eukaryota; kingdom Metazoa; phylum Arthropoda; class Insecta; order Lepidoptera; family Erebidae; genus Eilema; species Eilema sororculum. The sequence continues at coordinate 4,409,804 of OU618556.1, forward strand.
AATTATGGTACCTTCTTTTTCGTGCGAAATTTCCCATGTTTTGTATAGCACCGCTGATGACCAACGAAAATGGAGAATCGAACCGACTAAAACCGCAAGCCGTGTACAGCCAAGCTCGTGCGGAGAATCTTTCGGAGGCTGTTGACAGGGTTAACGCCGACTTGCGATCTATAAGTAGTTGGTGTGACAGGTTTGGCCTTTCTGTCAATCCTGATAAATGCCAGGGTATCTTAATTGGCAGTAACCATATGATAAATAAGGTAGACGAAGAAACTCTACCAAAAATAGACTTCAACGGGCGAATTATTCCTGTTACGCCTGCTGTTAAAAACCTGGGATTGAGTATCGACTCCACCCTGAACTGGCAATCACAAGTTGCAAAAGTCTCTCAGAGGGTGACAGGGATGTTACGTAGTCTGTATCGCCTTAAAAACTTTCTACCTGTTAAAACTAAGGCGATGCTTATGCAGACCCTAATCTTCCCAGTCTTGGACTATGGTGATGTATGCTACCTCGACCTGAATGCAGATCTGCTCAACAAACTCGACCGCCTTCTCAACAATTGCATTCGATTCGTCTTCAACCTTAGGAAATATGATCACGTCTCAGTCTATCGTACAGAGTTAGGATGGTTACCTATACGACAGCGACGTAGCTTGCGGGCGGTGACGATGATTCATACTATTTTAAGCTCCCCCAATGCCCCCACTTATTTATCATCTCATGTACAGCTTCTTGGTTCTCATCATAACAAAAATCTACGATCAGCTGATAACCGTCTTCTCCACTGTCCTACTCATAGTTCTAGCCTAGTTCATTCTTCTTTCCTCGTGCAAGCTATTCTACTCTGGAATGCGCTTCCTCTCGAAATCAGGATGGCTAACAACCGTGCTACTTTCAAGTATAAAGTACGTCAGCTCTACAGTAATCCCTAATGGCAATAGTGGGTAAAACTACAAGGTTATTTTTCATCATTTTGATAAAAAAATATGGTTTAAGTAGTAGTATATTATATAGGTATGTATCATATATATTTATATAAAGTATAAGTATAGGAATAGGTATATATGTAATTGTATATGTATGTATTTCTTGTGTATTATAGTGTGTATGTCTATTGTAAGTATTATTACATTCTAATAAATAGTTAATCTTCTGTCTGCACCTACCTCAATGTATCTCTGCATCACCCTAAGGTTGACTGTTAGATAATGCCTTTGGCATTAAGTCCGCCTTTGTACAAATTTATGTGCATAAAGTTTAAAATAAAAAAAAATAAAAAATATGGCTCCATTACCGGGGAAAGAGGGTGTGAGCATCGCGCTGCCGCGCCGTTGAAGTGGTTGGGGTGACAGGCGGACGTCTTGCCATCCCCACCCATTTCTAATTATAGTTATTTCCACCCTATTCTCCACTGTGTCCCCTGCTAGTCAGAGGGACATTTAGAAAGACTTCAAGCAGTCCACCACAAGGCCCCACAGGTTCCCGCCGCGGCTCGTATTTGTACAGCGTCTCCCCTGCGAGTGAGAGGCCCTGCCTTCTTGGTTGTGGGGTAGATTAGGCTGATCCGCATGGAGGTTTTGAACCACACATCCCAGAAAGAAAGAAAGAAAGAAAGTTGATACTTCCTGTACCCAGGATGCATCACTTGGAGGGTTAAAGATCCGATCTTAAAACTATTAGCGATACGAAGATATGTTCCTTTTTCCAGATAAACACAGTGGGTACATTCAACGTCATTCGGTTATCAGCTGGCATAATAGGCAAGAATAAACCTGACGAAAACGGCCAAAGAGGAGTCATAGTTAATACGGCTTCCACAATCGCCTATGAAGGAGATATAGGACAAGCGGCATACGCTGCTTCGACGGCTGCTATTGTAGGGATGACGTTACCCATAGCCAGGGATTTATCGTCACAAGGGATCAGAGTTGTTACTATTGCTCCAGGTGAGTTTGTTCACTATTGTCCAGTTTGTTCTAATCATTTCCAGCATAAAGAAACCAGAAAGTCCTCATTGAAGAAGTACCACTATCTTACTTAATTACGCCGGGTTTCCACGGTGCGAGGTTTCATGGATGTGGACGCAGACACAGACGCATTTAGTATGATAAACGCGTCTGCAGTTTAACGGACGAGTATCTTTCCACGACGTATGTTCTGCCGAATCCTGAAAAGCGGTCCTTATGTAGCATTATACTGTATTCCTACTCTTATAGAAATACATTTTAGGGCCACAGCTCATTTGCGGGTGGCCGCATTGCGGGAACTCGCTTGCGGCCATCAAATAGACGGACGGCTTCCCGCGTCGCTCCCGCATTCGGTTCGTTTTCATACAGATATGTGGGCGGCCTTGTGATCCTGCAATGCGTTGTGGGCCTTAAACGTGAATTGTATAGACGAAATTAATTATTAAAACTATTGAAACAGAGTATGATTTGATACTTACATAAACTTTATACTTTTTAGGTATATTCAAAACACCTCTGGTTGAATACCTTCCAAGCAGGATGCTGGATTTTATACAACGAATGACGCCATTCCCCTCTCGGCTCGGCAAACCTGAAGAATTTGCTCATCTAGTCACCAGTATAGTGGAGAATCCAATGTTGAACGGAGAAGTGATACGGTTAGATGGCGCGCAGAGGTGGTTCCCGTTGTAGTGTAGCTTTAATTGTTAATAAATGTATAGGTTATGATTAGTCTATATTGTTTTTAATTCCATTCTCATTCCACAAAGGCCTCTATAAACTTGCGTTTCTGGAATCATCTTAGCGTTAATCCCAGTCGCATCCGAAGCTTTTAGCTTGGTCTCGGGGGTCAACTACAGATTTGGCTGAACTTCGATATTTTCTGTGAACCGACTGCCATCTGACCTCCAAAACCCAAAGGCGATAGCTAGACCAGTTGTTGGACTTTTTAGGGCTCCAACTACCCGTAACAACTGCCATAGATGTTCGTATGGCAACGGGGACCGACGGCTTAAAGTGCTCTCTGAGGCACGTCTAGACCAATGCAAGTAGGTACCCATTCATGCATACAAACATTTGCACTGAAGAACGAACTCGCGCCCTCTGCTAAGCGGCCCGCGTTCGCTACCACTACGCCACGGAGGCCATCACAAATTACAGAAAAATACTTAGACTAGATAGGTGAGTTCTTGAATTATGGCACCTATGCGTAAACATAGCAAGCATTTTTGTATAGTAACCTGTATAACAGCTATAAAAAGTTACGCGTGGTTGATGGCTGGTTTGCGGCCTTTCGCGATTCCATATTTTTTGTCCCGAACAGCCAGTATAGTAGTATAAAGAAGTCATTGATGTCAACCGTTCGAATTTATTAGTATTGAAACGAAAGAGTTATTCAAGCTTCCGTTATTTTGAAAGGGCGCTATGGACGTGTTCCGAACCGGACATCATTCGTTATCGCCTCACACGAAACAGGTTCTGCAAACAGCCAGACAATACCAGTGCGGGCAATAACTTAATAAATGATTACATATTTATTTCAATCGATTGGTTTGTTTTCTGGACGAAGCCGGTTGTTTATCATCGCATAAATTGCTTTATACGCTGTCAAAGTGACAGTTGGCGTGGCAGACCGCGCATGCGCTGTGGGGCGTCGACGCGCGGGAAATTCATGTGGCGTGGTTGTAGCAATGTAGCCGTATATTGGCCGTATAGCGCTGCCGCTGTGGGCTATGTCGCCTGCGTCCGACTGTTGGGCCACCTGAAACATGATTATAGAATAAATTAAATATTAAATATCTACTTACCTACTTACGATTTATGTGGGTACTAAAGTATCAACGCCAGATCTAAACTCGAAAGTAAACGGGTTGTATACAATGATAATATTATAAACTATAGCTCGTGCGTGCGAGTTAACATGGCACCTGCCTCGAAGACACCCTCCTCCCGCTTCCCCGCGCGCGACCCCGCTCTCGCCGTGCGAGGCTAGTAGCGTCAGCGTACACGCCTCCCGCTCCCCCGCGCAAAGCCCCGAGCCAGGTGCCATGTTAACTCGCACGAGTTGTATAGATTAATGTTGTTCACGCTCTAAAATGTCAAAAACTTGTGACCGAATGGTCATCATAATTTTTTCGATCAATCGTTTTTCGAAACGTGACAGTTCACTATCAAAAAATATTTTTTGTAAATAATATGATAATACCTATCCATACGCGAAAGTAACTCTGTCTCTCTGTCTGATATGTTACGCTTTCACGCCTAAACCACTGAACCAATTTTGATGAAATTTGATAAAGGGGTAGATCAGACCATGAGAAAGGACATAGGCTATGTTTGGTCGCGATAACTAAACTATATTTTCTTTCCATTTGTTCCCGCTATATTTTTTGCGTCGTGTCTGAGAGACTAAATATTCCTGGATAACGCGTCTAATAATATAAAACGTCATTGGTTGTACGTACCTTCCCCCTTACCCCTTCTGGGATACACAGGCGTGTGAGTGAGTGTGTCAGAGGTATATTATCGCCCACATTTCGCCAAATATAATTTTATAGTAGGTAAACCGCGTTAGAATCTTGCCTCAACGAGCCTCTCGCGGTTGTACCTATACCAGCTCGATTCTTGAAATAAGAAACGATGTATTACCATAATAATAATCTGTACCTATACACTAGCTGCACCAGCGTATCATGATCCTTCCCGAGGATATACGAATTACTCCCGGAAGCTCCCGAAGAGTCGCGTCGCGCATGCGCCCGTCCGCGCCCGCTCCGACCGCGCCCGCGCTCGCGCCGCTCGGCAGTCTTCCGCTAGCTACGCTAAGTGTAAGGTACATACGCGCGCATGCCTATCGAACCTACCTGTTCTAGTTTTAAGTGTTCATCTTAGTAATTATTCCAATTGTACTTCTGATTTGTGAACATTAAATAAGGATACCCTAGGACTTACTCGTGTTTATTCTAATATGAGAACCCGGACCTCATATATGGCGCCCAACGTGGGGCCATATATGAGGTCCGGTATTCTAATATGAGAACCCGGACCTCATAATTTTCGGTCCCACGTAATGGCGGCGAGCCTATAGCCGTCATGCGGGCACTTAGTCATGGGCTGTATATTCACTGTCGGATGAAGAACATCCCTATTCCTTAGTCGCCGTCTACGACCCCCACATGAAGAGATGTGGTGACCCTATTCTACTTCACCGGGAACCAATATAAAGTTTAAACGAAATGATGCAATAAAGGTAACACGAATATGACGCCCCTGGGGTCCACACGCCCATAGGCCACGGTAACTATTTTCCATCAAGAAGGCCGTGTACTTGTCTGCCATCTAATTGGTATAAAAAAAAAAGTAAGACGATAAATTTAAAAATGTTCACAACATATAATAATAAAAGAAGATTGTTGTACACGGTTGTACCTAGAACATCTCACTGTAAATGTCACCATGTTATAAATCTTTAGATTTGCAGGCTTCGAGTAGTTAAATCGCTCAATCAAAATATGTAAGTACCTAGGTACAGTCGGCAATTAACTTCTAATGCAACATTTATGTACAACATGAAGCCAAACTCTTTTTTTTAATTGCTGTACTTTATTTCTTAACTATTAGGTACTTAACTGCAGGTTTGGTTGACCTTCGATATTTTCAATAATGCGACTGCCATCTGACCGCAATTCATTGGCGATATCGAAGTAATGCAGTTAGACCAGTTATTGAACTTTTTTAGGGCTCGAATCGAACCCACGGCCCCTAGAAGTCGAAAGCACTACCTCTACGTCAAAAAGGCCGCATGTAGGTACAGTCAACGTCAGAAAGATATTGACGAACAAAGTGTTCAAAATGATCTTAATTTCGTTTTTTTACCCCCTTCCAGTTAACTGATTGTTCTGATATTTGGGTACACACCTTTAATTCGGACAATATTACCATATGAATCAATAAAACAGTTTGATTTGCTCTTAATACGAGAGTTTTAAGATCATTTTGAGATCGAAAAACATCGGAAAAAATGAAATGCTCAAGTGATGCATGAACTCACGACCTTTCCCTTACAGGGGGAATGCTGTTCCAACTGAGCTATTGAGCCATACCTCATTTCAAATTTCCCATCTCTTTATATCCGTCTTTAAGGGCGACGGTGGAGCCATCTACCAACATTCTTACGAACTGTTGGAGACAATGAATGATTTTACAGCCATTTTTAAACATTGAATTTTGATGACTCCGTCCAAATATTTAAATGAATTTCTAATGAATTTCGCGATGTTTTTCGAACTTAAAAGTTAGCATAATAAATGCTATTAGAAATTCATTTCAATAATTTTGAGACTTCGTAGGCAAGATATTTATGACACTGAGACTGTACCTAACCCACGTAGGTAATAGTCTCCTTGAAAGTAGACGGGTGATTGAGAGTGTTTCACTATTTTACCACCAGGTAAGCAAATTTCGCCATCCCGCCGTCGATATTTTATGCATTACAATACAAATCGAAGTACTAAGACAATAACATTTTATTATACCCGTTTATATAAATAATAATCAAATTACAGCCACTATTGTGTCGAGGCTTATAAATTGAACAAGGAATTCAAATACAGTCGTTACCAAATCGTATCTGTTTACAATTGAGGTCTTCGTACACTAGCACGTAACGCTGTAACATTATTCTTGTAAGTGACTGGTTATCTCAAATCACATTCTCTAAGTATAGGTACCTACACTCCTAAGTTGTATTTCTTTTTAAATAAGCAGATATTAAGTAAGTAAGCTATCTTGAAAATATCGAGCATATTGATAGGTCGCTATATCGTGTATATTGATAGGTAAATATAGATCTAAATCTATTTATTGTACATACAATGCAAAGAATGTAATGAACATATATTAGGTATATTGTATTGTATCGCGCCTGCATTATACACATTGCTGGTAACATATACACAAACATGCTTTAATGTATAGAAATAAGTTATCATCATTTTTATACAAAATGAAATTAACTTAGTTTGCGAAAGCGCTTTTCTAATAACTCAATAATATATGAATATCGACAGCTCAAGTCTATTGAAAGGTTAAAAATTATTGTCAATGATATTTATTTACCTTATATATATGCATTGTATACTTATAAAATATGCAAATAAGACTCGTTATCTCAATTTTAATACATGTTTAAATAATGTAAATAAGTTTCAAAGATTTCTACTTATTTCTAAGTATATTATTTCTATTTCTTGTAGGTAATTAAGTTTTTGATTACGTCCATTATAATACTATACATATATCTAATAATTGTAGATAATAATTAAAAAAATACTATTTTTACATTAATATAGGTATGCAGGTAATATCTATCCGTCTTACTAATAAAAAATCCTTAAAACACTGTTTAATAGTTGTATAGAAAAACAGTGTTTAAGCTGTGAATAACGTTACACAACCGCTACACAGCCCGGGAAGCCCGCGCAGAGCGAAGGCGAACCGGACGTGGGAGGTCGTAAAACGACCTCCATCCTTCTATACACATACAGGGAGCGCTGGCCTGGGGGTGACCGGTGGAGCCGCCTGTCACCCTAGCAGAAGCAGGCCGCCTGCGACGGCGCAAAGTGGGCCTCCCCGTAACCGGGGCTAGATGGGGACCCTGTGGTCCCCACAACCCGAAAGGGGCCATCTCGAAAGAGATGGTCCTGGGTCTGCCGGGGTGCGAGAGATATGCTTTTGGCAATCACACCTCCGGCAACCAAGGACCCAAGAGGGCGTGCGTTTTAGCCGGTTCGAGTCCGACATAACCACCTCCACCGGCTCCGTGCCGTGGGGGTGGTATTCGTGGGGATATATCGCACGATAAAAAAAAACAGCCGCTACACAACTGCTTGACTAATAATCAGTGTTGAACAACTGAAAAGTTACTCAGTAAGTACTTAAACACACTTTTTACACGTATACAAGGCTAATGTCAAAATGGTTTTTATTAGTAGACATGTTGCTATAACAGCGTTATACACCCTGCGTAGGTCTTTATTAGTCAGAGCGCTAAACTAACACGTAGCCGAGGCGTTCTAATTTTGTAACCGCTGAACGTGTCAGACGGACTACTCACCGGCTGACCCAGCAGAGAGATGCACGAGCTCTATGGGATCCCAGGGCGCCTTTTGACAGAGTAGAAAAGTGTGCGTGCGTGTGGGAGACCAGGGAGACTTCAGAGAAAACCACTATTACCTCTGTTGTACATACATATATTACTGAGAGATAAAATTATACAAAAGAGGATTACAGACAATAGAGTTACATATAGATATACAAAAATGAGTATGTCTTCACCAGCTGCACCACGGTGACCTGCTTGCAGTAGGTAGCCAGAGTGTTATGGCTAGTAGTTGTAGTACACCTCGGTCAACCCACCGTTGACACAGTTATTTCTTGCAGGGTGAAGTGATATAGATATATAGGAAAGTTACATAAATTTAATAGAGAAAAAGGGAATACGTGACCCCGGTTGTCGGCCTGCTCGGCGTCTGCGCACGTCTCTTGCCGCACTCTCGACCAGCCAAGGTGCTTCACGTCGAGGTTACAGGCTTGCGCCGACAGCGGTTGGGAACTCGACCACAGAACACGCTGAGAAGGGGTTTGAGGACCAAGGTGTCCTCTAATCCCGTACTAGGAACCCTAAGAACGAAATAACACTAAGAATCGTCTAGATTGCAGAAGGCTGTCGATAAATACAAGTAAAAACACTTACCAAAAACTGGGCAACAAAGAATTTAGTTAAGTATAAAGTATTTTCCAAGACACAGCAATACAAACGTTCCAGTCACAATTCAGAGAGTAAAAAGGATTTATATTTAGCCGGGGCCGCAGTTTTATACCCCTATCATTGGAAGGTTCTCGAACACACTTTTTTTTAAGTTAAATTAGTGCGAACGATGATCAAAAACACCAAATCACGGTCGAAATCCTAACAACTTTAATATCACCCAGCTAAGTAGGAATCAAACAAAGTACAGCAACCTTTTGACTTGGTTGGATCATACTCACATTCTTTCCTTGAATACAACGGTTCTGAGCACGCAGAATTTGAACCTGTTTAATTTAACTGAGGAAATTTAATTTTAACCTAAATGAGATAGCCTATAATTAAACAATTAATTTTCCCATTTAGGTGCTATGAGTATTTCTAATTTCATATAATTAAAACATAAAAGAAATCGAACGCCATCTAGTGCTTAGCTAGTACAAAAGTTCCTACACCGAGGCACCGACTAACTGATGTGAGTACCACTGAGACTGCCATAGGTGGCGCTAGTAGTAATCAAATTACAGTAGATAAAATCTAATGTTACACCACCCCTTCCCTCACAGTATTCCCTGCGTAGTATGCGCAGGGAATATCAGCGACAGGATCTCAACTGAGAGATATCAAAATAAATTCCAAAACTCGCGATGACCACACTAGTTGTGAAGACCACGAACTCCAAACAAACAACCACGAACCTAACAGCTAACTAAAGAAACCAAACAAAATCACATTACTAAGCCAAGCACTCTAGAAGTGTCACCCTATTAACTGCCCGGATCACTGTATGCCCTTCATATAGGTTAGTGAGTAGGCTTAGGGTGGAAAGATACCGATCGAAGCACAGTGGCACTCCCACGATCAGCCGAGTGACAGAGAGACGGCACCGACAGAAGAAGGAGAAGGATCAGAAGGCTGTTCCTCCTCACTGTACTTCAAAATATCCTTAATGTGATAAACTCCCAGATCCTTACCATCCAAATCCGACAGTTCATATACTAAAGGCGAGCGTTTGGCGGTTACAATGCATTTCATAAATTTAGGCGCCAGCTTCGCAGTAAAGTTCTTGGCCTTGTTAGACAAATAGAAGGTTCTTTTGTACACAATCTGTCCCACTTTCAGTTCCACATGCCTTTTTCTGAGGTTGTAGTATTTTTCGTTACGCCGGTGAGCAACATCTAAGTGTTTTCTCACCTGGTCGTAGATACGATGTAATTCCTTCAACCTCTCACCAAAGGACACTGGACTATCAATGGAGACAGTGTTAGGATGGCAAGGAATCTCTTCCTGCCTATAAAGAACTCCATCCCCAATGAATTCCCTACCGTGAACAAGAAAATACGGACTGAAATGAGTGGCTTCGCTCACAGCAGTGTTTAGAGCACACTGGAGTTCTACGAGGTTCTCGTCCCATTTCTTGTGGTGCGACTTCACGTAGCAAGAAATTCCCTGAACCACGTTGCGAATAGCTCGTTCTGCCTGGTTGGTCTGCGCGTGGTATCTGGGGTTATAATAAATGTTAGGCACATTGTACTTAAGTAGTAAGTCCTTAAATTGTTTACTCACAAATTGTGGGCCATTATCCATATAAATGGTTTTGCATACCCCGTGGACTAGGAAAACATTCTTTTCTAAGAATCTCGCGACTGCAACGCCTGTAGCCATCCGTATAGGACTCAACATGACAAATTTGCTAAAGTAGTCCGAGACCACAATCAAGTGAACATTTCCCTTGCTGGAAGTAGGAAATGGACCCAGTAAGTCAACAGAGATGGCCTCAAACGGTCTAGACACCCGCTTTGGATTACCCATAAGGCCAGGGCGAGATGTGTTCACAGGTTTGTACTGCTTACATGTCTCGCATTTGCCTACATATTCCTTAACGCTCTCGTACATCTTAGGCCAATAATAGTTGAGAGCGAGGCGTTTATGGGTTTTCCATACGCCACCATGGGCACTGAGTATGTCGTCATGGTACTTGGTGAGCAGGGGCAACCTGTCCTCCAACGGTACCACCAGCTTCCAATCAAAATCAGAGGTCAGAGAGTATTTATTTTTTGATAATCTGAAAAGACGGTTATCACGTATATCAAAGTTGGGAAAATGCCTAGGGTTCTTTTTCACACTGTTCAGAGTGTGGAGATACCAAGAGTCCTTAGTAACGCTGGTGTCGATTGTGTCAATCTGAATTCGTGAAAGAGCATCAGGTACCACATGGTCCTTACCCTTTCGATGTTCTATATCGAAGTCAAACTGACTCAGCCTCATGCTCCAGCGCGCAAGGCGGCCTGTCGGATTCTTCAGTTTGTGGAACCACAGGAGTGAGGCGTGGTCAGTAACCACAGTGCATTTCTGTCCTTCCACGTACTGCCTGAACTGTTCCAAAGCAAAGATCACAGCCAGGAGTTCTCGCTCAGTGGTACTGTAGTTGACTTCGTTCTTGTTGAGTGAACGACTACAATATGCGACAGGGTGCTCCACTCCCTCATGTGTCTGCGTCAGTACAGCAGCCACAGAGAAGGATGACGCGTCGCTGAGAATCCTAAAAGGTAGTGAGTAATCAGGCATTTTCAAAATAGGAGCGGTGACCAAAGCGGCTTTCAGCAGATTGAAAGACTCTTCAGCTTCACGCGACCACTCAAAGTTTATATTCTTAGAAGTTAATTTACATAAGGGTTTACTAATCTTAGAAAAATTATTCACGAAACGCCGATACCACCCAGCCATACCCAGGAATCTTTTCACCTCCTTAGCGTTGGAAGGTGTAGGATAGTTGAGAATGACATCAACTTTACCTGGGTCTGTCCGCAGGCCATGCTTGTCGACAAAATACCCGAGGTACTTCAATTCGCTACGACAGAACTGCGATTTTCGCATGTTGATCGTGAGACCCGCATCCTTAAGGCGCTGATAGACTCTATTTAAGAGGTCCACATGCTCCTCAAAGGTGCTGGCCACAACGATTATGTCGTCTTGAAAGGAGAACACTCGGTTATCGAACTCTGGGCCAAATAGACGGTCCATGAGGCGTTGCATCGAGGCGGAAGCACCTACAAGTCCGAAGCACATCACGTTGTAGTGAAAAAGGCCTCGCCTGGGGACAGTGAAGGCGGTCTTCTCGGCGGATTGGGGCGAATCAAACGGAATCTGCCAATACGCCGCACTTAAATCAATAGAAGACAAATATTTTGCATTATTGAGATGGTCTAAAATTTGGTTGATGTAAGGTAACGGATACGCATCGCTTTTAGAAACAGAATTGAGCTTCCGAGAATCAAGGCACAATCTCAGGTCTCCGTTCGCTTTCTCCACCATCACCACTGGTGAGTTCCATGCGGACTGAGACGGGGTCACTACTCCCATCTCCAACATCCGATCTAGTTCCTCTTCCAGGGCTTTCTGCTTCAGGGGAGAGAGCGGGTAATACCGTTGCTTGATTGGCTTACTATCGCCCGTATCTATAGTATGATGCGCCAGAGATGTTCGACCTAGACCCACCTTGTCCGTGTTGATGGTATCAAATTTCTCAATAATGCTGTTAATTACCCGCTTCTGATCAGCGGTTAAATTGTTGTAATCCTCTAGACCACTGTTAAGAGACAGAGATTCTACCGGATTACAGTCACTAAAGTTGGAGAGATTGATATTCTGAGAGATCAATCTATCCCCTAATTGAAATTGTTGCCAGAAGTCTACTCCAAATATCATAGCAGTAGTGATTTCTGGAACAACATAGAACTTAATAACTCTGACAGCAGAATTATATTCAATAGGCAGAGAGATACAGCCCAGACATGGCAAATGAGAGCCATCTGCTGTAGTTAAACTAAAGTTAGGGCTGATGCTTCCAAGCTCAAACCCTAATTCCAAGAAAGTGTGGTGCGCTCCCTTACCCAGTACTGAGCAAGCTGCACCCGAATCAAGTAAACCTAGAACATTTAAGTTCAGGATCCTAACAACTAAATACGGTCTTATGTCATTATCCCGTTTGGTAAACAGGACCCTATCAGAGAATGCATCAGACAGAGAAGCTCGCTCCGAACCGAATGGTGATCTTTTAATAAGGCCCTGACTTACTCGTTTTTTGGCTTGGCATTACACTTCGGACACTCAGGCGATTTGACTCCCTTCTGTCCACACCGGAAGCACACCAATTCCCTTGACTGTGTACAGCCATATGCAGTGTGGCCGACTTCACCACAGCGGAAGCATCCTCGTTCGTTTGAGGTCGTAGGACCGGCCACGGCAGAGACCTGCTGGGAAGTTTTATGAACAGTTTTATTCTTAAAATGGTGTAAGTCCGAGGTGATCCCAAACTTATCTAACGCTGGTTCCTGGAATGCCTCTGCCCTAGCACGCGCAAGTTCTAGGCGCTTCCCCAATCGCTTCAGGTCGATTATCGAGTTTACCTCGTGAAGAGCCAATTCCTTCATATAATCGGGCCTAATATTATGCATCAGAATGTCCAGTTGTTCCTCACTGGGCATTTTGCACGTTAATCTCGAGAACATGGCCTGCATCGTAGAGATGTAGATGCCTAATGTTTCAGATCGGGCCTGTGTACGCTGCCTAATTTCATTTCTGAGACGGTAATCGTAGTCGGGAAGGTCGAAAGTCTCCCTCAGCTCATCCAACATGCCCTCGTACGAGGTAAAGTTATTCTTGTTGGTGCGGAACCAAGATAAAGCCGGACCGTCCAATAGGTCAGAGAAAGCTGAGAGGATTTTATCCTTGGTGACTTCCCGAGCACACCTAAGCTCTTCCAGTCTCTCAATGAATACACGTACACACGCAGAGCCATCAAATTTTATATTAAAAGAGTTTAAATTTACGGGTCTATCCCTTATTACTAAATTACCACTAATTGTGTCGGAACTAGGCGCGTCACGTCGCCTCGAACGGTCCCCTCCCACCACAGGCGAGGTGTAACCTACGCGGTCACGATGAATAGGTTCAGTCTCTCTATCCGAACCCTCAGAGTCAGAGTCAGTATCTGATTCAGCCACAGACAGAATTTTAACCAAGCGGCCACGGATATCTAAAAGATCTGGACAGTCTATACCACACCTAGCTAACCTAGTGAGAAGGTAGTTCGCCCTCACTGCAACCTTAGTCCGACAATTACTATTTGAAACGACTTCACCTGAAGAGAGTGTCCCTTCCAGCTCGAGAACTTTAGGCTCACAGACAGCCAACTCAGAGGCGGCAACAGCAGGTACCGTGGCGATGGCCTTAATGCTGCCACGCCGGACAAGCCGCAATGCAGTGCGCAGCTCACTCCGCAGGCCAACAACCGTCGCATCCGGATCCGCTGTAACCCCCATGGCAGAGAGTTCATTAAAAAGTTCATCTTTCTTAAGGTAGTTAATACACTTCTGTAATTGGGCCATAGTGGTCCAAGATTCAGTTTTTATCAAAACAATTAACAGTAATGGAGATTCAACTCACAACAGGTTTATAAATTATAAATGTAGGTTAAATGAAGTTTCCACAGAGACAAAATCAACTAATATTAACAGATAATACAATAAATATGCTTCCTCTAGGTCACAATTTGTGCGGTAGCTACAAAAATCTAATAATTTAGAATAGAGAAACTATATTAACTAAATTTAAGAATAGCTTTGTCCAAGAAATATGACACCAGGTATACTTTCTTTAGATTAATAAATTAGGAGGTAGTTACAAAAAGTTTACTACTATTTTATATTATGTTACTTGATTTTGGGTAGATATTATAGAATCACCCAGATAAATATCTTCAGAATACTGGCTCAGCAACCCAATGAAGTGAATACCAGATGTTCAAATTATAGTTGAAGTTATAGAAATTTTCTTTATATAAATTACAAGTGATGTAGGTATTCAGCAAAATGTTAAAAAGTTAACTACAAATCTACTCAAGTCTATACAGTACAAAGCAGCTATGTATTTTTACTAACTACTTAATAATACACAGGTATAAACCCAAAACCATGAATGCTAGACACAGAAATTTCTAGACTAAAAGTTTGACACAGTACAATTACTATGTGAACAGACCACAATAAATATATATGTTTGTACAACACAGAAGCAACTAAATAGGAGGAAAAAAAAGAAAAAAAAGAAAAAAGAAAAAAAACTAGTTTGCCAAAAATATGTTTCCAAACTTACCGAAAGATGTGCAGTTTTTAAAATTGGAATTTGGAATTTTGGGGTCTCAATGGTTTTTTCTTGCCACTGGGATGATGGTACGATTGGCTGAAAAAAACACAAAGAGGGTAAGTATTACATGCGTAACTGCAGCCGCACAACCAATTAGCGTCTTGGGTAGTGTCAGACGGAGGGTAGTGTTTCCTCCAAAGCGAACTCTCCAGACACCCACACACAGCGCACCCACAGAGAAGAGAGTTAGCCCTTAGCGTTGGTCGCCAATTTGTAACCGCTGAACGTGTCAGACGGACTACTCACCGGCTGACCCAGCAGAGAGATGCACGAGCTCTATGGGATCCCAGGGCGCCTTTTGACAGAGTAGAAAAGTGTGCGTGCGTGTGGGAGACCAGGGAGACTTCAGAGAAAACCACTATTACCTCTGTTGTACATACATATATTACTGAGAGATAAAATTATACAAAAGAGGATTACAGACAATAGAGTTACATATAGATATACAAAAATGAGTATGTCTTCACCAGCTGCACCACGGTGACCTGCTTGCAGTAGGTAGCCAGAGTGTTATGGCTAGTAGTTGTAGTACACCTCGGTCAACCCACCGTTGACACAGTTATTTCTTGCAGGGTGAAGTGATATAGATATATAGGAAAGTTACATAAATTTAATAGAGAAAAAGGGAATACGTGACCCCGGTTGTCGGCCTGCTCGGCGTCTGCGCACGTCTCTTGCCGCACTCTCGACCAGCCAAGGTGCTTCACGTCGAGGTTACAGGCTTGCGCCGACAGCGGTTGGGAACTCGACCACAGAACACGCTGAGAAGGGGTTTGAGGACCAAGGTGTCCTCTAATCCCGTACTAGGAACCCTAAGAACGAAATAACACTAAGAATCGTCTAGATTGCAGAAGGCTGTCGATAAATACAAGTAAAAACACTTACCAAAAACTGGGCAACAAAGAATTTAGTTAAGTATAAAGTATTTTCCAAGACACAGCAATACAAACGTTCCAGTCACAATTCAGAGAGTAAAAAGGATTTATATTTAGCCGGGGCCGCAGTTTTATACCCCTATCATTGGAAGGTTCTCGAACACACTTTTTTTTAAGTTAAATTAGTGCGAACGATGATCAAAAACACCAAATCACGGTCGAAATCCTAACAACTTTAATATCACCCAGCTAAGTAGGAATCAAACAAAGTACAGCAACCTTTTGACTTGGTTGGATCATACTCACATTCTTTCCTTGAATACAACGGTTCTGAGCACGCAGAATTTGAACCTGTTTAATTTAACTGAGGAAATTTAATTTTAACCTAAATGAGATAGCCTATAATTAAACAATTAATTTTCCCATTTAGGTGCTATGAGTATTTCTAATTTCATATAATTAAAACATAAAAGAAATCGAACGCCATCTAGTGCTTAGCTAGTACAAAAGTTCCTACACCGAGGCACCGACTAACTGATGTGAGTACCACTGAGACTGCCATAGGTGGCGCTAGTAGTAATCAAATTACAGTAGATAAAGTCTAATGTTACAATTTTACACAACAGTTTTTCTCAATACACATGAATGAAAGTGGTCACTCTAGTGGCCAAAGACGCTAACACGCCTGCCAGCCGTCAAAACAGAAGAAAGGGACCCCAGCCATAGAAATACCTTTAGAAATATCAAAGCATTGGAACAAACACCAATAAAATGTATGTAAAACTCAAACTGGTACCGTGATCGTAAAATGTTCACTGAAATTAGATTTTATTTTGTCCTTTATTATTTTGTGGCGTATTTTATTTATTGCTCGCGTGAACATGAAACGTTTTAGTTTGTTTTACCCTTTAACATGGGCATAATTCAGAGCTTTTGAATTTAAAATTGTTTCTCATTAGGTCATATTCATATCTGTAATGCAAAGTTTGAGAGGGAACGTTTTATTTGTGCGGGTCAAGTAGGGTGACCGGATGAGGTAGATCGTGTGGCTTTTTTGGACTAAGGTGGTACCTTTAAATATGTCAAGCTAATATCGCTGACGACTGTACTCACGCCAGAAATTTCAGAAATTCATGAAACACGACCGAAAGGTAACAAGATGAAGATGATGAAGCATTTAGGTAACAGGAACTTACTTCAGATTTCTTTCAAATAAGAGAGTAAGATCATGTGCCATTCATCACTTCATCTCAGTACTTACTAGATGCTTTCGACAGGTTGCAGCGACGTGCGGTCCGCATTATTGGGGATCCTGAGGTCACGAACACCCTTGAGCCTTTGCAGATGCGTAGAGATGTTACGTCTTTGGCAGTATTCTACCGTCTCTACTATGGGGAATGTTCTGACGAGCTCTTCCAATTAGTCCCACCCTCTTCTTTCCTTCACAGGATGATACGTGCAGGGCTAAGATGCCATCCATATACGGCGCAGAGTATACCAGCTAGAACCAAGCGTTTCAGTGACTCATTCCTATGCCGCACCACTAAGACCTGGAACTCCCAGCCAGCTCACGTGATTCCTTCTTCCTACAGTCCCAAGCGTGAAAAGGCATCTGATGAGACCGTCAAGCTGAGTGCCACTACTGTTAACATTGTACATGTTTTTGACGGTGACCCTCTTTCCGAGACTTTGCCTTTGCTTAACATCAGGCGAGGTGAAGTCAAATTGACATGTCCTATAAAAAAAACATAACTATCTTCGGGAGCAAATAAGTACGGCATAAATGAAAATGTGATTGTGTAAAAGTACGAGCGCAGGTTTTCAGAGTAAACTCATTAAACCATAGTACCTATTACTAGGTACCTGAAAATGTTCCAGTACCTACATTTTGGAATAGGTATACCTACATTTTATTGTTTCTTAAGAGTAAGTCAGTAAGGTATCTAAGGGTTAAGTAGGTACCAGTTTTCTAACCGGTAACGCGGTACTTAATCTTTATTGACAGCTGCTTGTATCAGTATTTGTCATCTGTCAGCCGTGACATTTGTGACAATATTCAGTGGTCGTATCAAGATGAAGCAGCGCATTGAAAGTTTGTTAAGCTCCCTACACACATATATTATATACTTGTACATACTACAGGAAGCTTTAGTGTGACGTGCGCAGCTTTCGATTCTTGCTGCCGGCCGCCCGTCAGGATTTATACGATATTGATGACAATTCTCTTGTTACAAAACATTCAATAAGCGAGTTTGAAACAGTTAAAATGTTTGCTCATCGTTGTCTTACTTTCGATGGAAAAATAGCTGGGGATATAAAACCTGGACAGTAACGTGATTTATGTAATAAATATCTGGGAAAGTAATAAAAAAATACAAACAGTATTTAAAAAATATTCCTTCCTTGAATTGATCAACTTTTTTTTTTAATACAACAGGAACTAGAGCCGTAGGGGACAGAATTAGAAACAATATATGACGATTGTCTTTCTTTTTAAATAGGAGTTTACTTATGTAAGAGTACCTGTATGTAAGTCATATACCTTTGAAATGCCTGTTTCCATCAAGTTACATTGCTATGGAGTACATACCCGTATATTACTTAAGTAGGTACTATATATTTTTACTAGCCAAAAATCTTTATCATCTTTAACATCGTTTAAAGACCAAGGTTTTTTTTTAAATCCCCGCTGTATCCAAAGCAGGCGGCCAGTCCTTGTGCAGAGCAGGTAGCACTTAGTTTTCTATAAAGATGTAGAAAACAATTTGCATGGTATTGTTGTGGTTTTGCACCTTTTTGGGTCATACGGGTTCTTTTATTGTACACTTTACGATGTCCTTTGTTTTATTGTATTGCGGTGGCTACTGAATATTGTGTTGTTGGTACGCGAATTACGCCCATAAGTGCACGTTTTATTTTATTTAAACAAGACAATTGTTGTGCCAGCGAAGGGCCCAATAATTTAGCGTAATATAAATTCTATTATAAAGAATCTATAAAATAAAACTATTTATATCTTAGGTATGTTTAGAGCAGACTTGTATCTCTACATGTAGGTATTTAATAGTTTCTCGTGTGTTACTTTTGTGGCTTAACTTGCGATCTATATTTTTAGGACAACAAATCTAACCATGGTCCTTAAAATATTAATGTATTATACTTACAATGTGTATCGTATCTACTATAATTTAGGGAAGAGGGAGGGGGTTCTTAAGTAGGCCTGTTTCTGTTAGGTTGGCAGGAGGCCGGCTCTTGAACGACTCCGCAGAACTAGCTCGCTTCCTGCTCTGTTCTCCATCGTGACCTCCACTAATACGCCTTCAGAGTGGCGCATGTAGAACCTACGAGCAGGCCTCTACAGGACGGTATTGGCCGTAGACGGCAGCATCTCCCATGCGTGAGTGCGTGCCGTGCACCGCGTGGTACCGAACCAAGTATTCCGCAATACCTATTACTTAATACTGTACTAATCTTTGATATACTCGTGTTCTAACACGTGATATCTGATACACGTCAACTACGGCGGCGGCGCGCTAGATAGCGCGCCTCCCCATTCCGGGGGCGAGTTGGGGACACCGTTGTCCCCCCTCCTGAGGAAGGCCAGACCGTAAGAGATGGCCCTGGGTCAGCCGGGGTGCGAGGGATATGTCTATGACAACCTCACCTCCGGCCTAGCACCAAGACCCACAGTCGGCGTGCGGTTTTAGTCGGTTCGAGTCCGACATAACCTCCCCTTCCGGCTCCGGCAGGGGGGGTATCCGAGGGGATTTCCGCACGGAAAAAAAAAAAAAACAAAGATACACGTCAACTAAGTGCCTATACAGTAATAAACTTATGGTACATTCCTAGAGTTTATTCCTATAATAAACAGCCAATATGTGGGTGATATTGCCTGTTTATTCTAGGAATAAACTTTGCTCGCGTTTGGTCAAACCAGCCCTTATAATGCTTACTAACTTTGGTACAGTCAGCTTCGGAAATATCTTGACTACAAAGTCACAAAATGATCTTAAAACCAAGGTATTAAGTGAAAAATCTAACTGTTATATTGATTTAAATTGTATTATTGTCCGAACTAAAGGCGTGTACCAAATATCAGAACAGTGTGTCAACAGGAAGGCGGGAAGACCAAGGAATTAAGATCATTTTGAGCACCTGGTTCATCAAGGTCGATCTGATGCTGACTTATCAATAAACTTATTTCCGAACCAATACAACCTTCAAACCTTCAAAAAATGTGCGTACTCTGTTTTAAAAGGAAGGCAACGTACTTGGTGCTCTCTGGTGTTGCGGGCGGCGGTGATCGCTTACCATAAGGCGATCCGTCTGCTCGTTTGCCTCCCTATTCCATAAAAAAAACTTAGATAAATAAAAAAAAACTACCTTTTTTAGTTCATAAGAAAAATCAATAGAATATTGTATTCTTCAAAAGGAATAAGAAATGACAATCAATTTATTCGGCATAGTTCTACGGGGTACTCCACTGCCAAGTATGATAATGGTTGATATCAGATCTATATCTTTATCGGAGAGGAACGGAATTTTTAAAGAAATATATTCCTCAATACGTTTCACTTTGTACAGTTCAAGTTCATGCATCTAAAGTCAACTTTATCCAAACGAGTTTAAGTTCATTTTCTTCTGAAATAAAGATTGTATTTAGTATTATGTAGGGAATTAATCAATCATTATGTGACATAGGGTTTTATCCTTTGCTTCTTCCAAACAGTAAAAAAAACTCGAGGTTTATTTGCTTTTTTTAGGTAATAAATCACTTCTTACAATAGTGTACGGGTAAAAATGATAAATTTGTTAACATTCAAAGAGACGAGATAAGACATTTGTTCATCATTACTCAATACAGGTACCTACTGTTTGACAGATACTCGATGAAACATCATAAAACTTATTTGATGAAATTCATAAATGGTTAGTAACATCGATGGTTGAAAAGTCAAAGCGAAGGGTGCAAGAGACCTCTACGGGCTCTCTCCCGTAAAAACCATCTAAACCATTTTTTTATACAGGACACGTCAATTTAACTTCACCTCGCCTGATGTTAAGCTAAAGGCAAAGTCTCGGAAAGAGGGTCACCATCGTAAACATTTACCATGTTAACAGTGGTGACACTCAGCTTGACGGCCTCATTAGATGCCTTTTCACGCCCCGCTTAAAGGACCCGGGACTGTAGGAAGAAGGAAACACGTGAGCTGGCAGGGAATTCCAGGTCTTAGTGGTGCGGCATAGGAATGAATCACTGAAACGCTTGGTTCTAGCAAGTATACTCTGCACCGTAAATGGTTGGCATCTTAGCCCTGCACGTGTCGTCCTGTGAAGGAAAGGGGAGGGTGGGACTAATTGGAAGAGCTCGTCGAACATTCACCATGGTAGAGACGGTAGAATACTGCCAAAGACGCAACATCTCTACGCATCTTTTAACATATTAATACTTCCAGATGATTTTACTATCTAAACCGTGCCCAAATTCTTTTTTTCCGATACGATTTTATAATCATCTTGTATAATAGCAGTTCACTATTTTGCCCACATTCCAAAACATACAATGTATATAGGTTGCTAATAGGCTGGCCACACAAGTCGTCTCTTCTTAGAGCCGCATTTAGTTGTAATTGTAACTAATTGTTCTTGTAGTTCAATTACGACCATTCTAACATGTCACCGTAGTCTTGCGTCTGAGGTGAACTAACTCATTATATGAATAGCTGGAAGCATTCGAGACTTGTTGGTCTGTTGGCGGATTTTTTTGAGTGGCGGTCCTTTTGCGTTTCCGACTGCATGCCTTGGGATTGTGTTATGACAATGTGCTGTTGTTTGGTACCAAAAATGTTGTAAAAAATACGAATGTTCATCTTGGAAAGACGGTACTTAAATTTTAATTGGCTACTTTAGTGGCAGTTAAATCAGATTCTTTGTGTTAAACGTCGAAACGGTAAGTTCTATATAAACTTGTATGAAATACATAGGTATGACGTCACACTTCAGTATTGTCAAATCATTTATTCTTATTGATTGGGTGGATGATTTAAAATAAACAGTGACCGTTAGTTGAACAAAGTGGATTAACTCTTCTTTAACAACCTCTTTTATTAAGCTAATTTAATAGGCAACAATGAATTGTGATGTCATACATTTTTATTTTATACAGGATTCTAGAAAAAAAAAACTGTTTGATGCTATAGCAATACTTGCTCGTTACTAAGTTTATAAATAAATATTGAGCCCTCGATTCAACTAAAGCTAAACCACTGGAGTGCCGCAGTCACTGCAAAAATGACATTAAATTTTAGCCTTTATTTCTACACCACTAAAGTCCAAAATGAAATGAAAACAATTTCATCACACTTTTCAATTACTCTGCAAAAAGTAATTTAATAATGAACTTTAAACGCATCGCTTTAAAGTTTATTACCTATTTAATGCCGTTTTTTGCAGTGACTGCGGCACCACAAGCTTTTGTAGAATCGAGGGACTGATGGTAACGGTTACCCCAGGTACTTACTTACTAGGTACGTCCAGTAGAATGATAAATGGAGGCAGAGCAAAAGGGGAACAAACAATATACCGTCTAACAATCTCAGCCTCACTGTGTGTTTTCTACCGCCTATATAATGGTTTGTGCTCAGATGAATTATTTGACATTCTACTAGCTACATTCTATCACCGCACCGCTCGCCATAGACAGGGAATTCATCCCCACACATTGCATCCGAATACGGTGCGCACCGTGCGGTATGAAAGGAACTTCATCGTATGCTCAAGCTGTGGAATGAGCTCCCTGCCATGGTTTTCCCAAGCGACTACAATATGGGGTTCTTCAAGAGGGTCATTAGAAGGTTTCTTCAGGGTAGGCAGCATGAGTGTAACGCCCCTAGTGTCGTATACGTCCATAGGCCGCGGTAACCACTTTCTATCAGGTGGGCCGTGTGCATGTCTGCCACCTAAGTAGTATAAAAAAACAACTACATCTTTTACTAGACGTCGATATTAAATTCATCGATTATTATTAAATCTATTACACCTTTATTCCTTTAGAGTGGAGAGAACCGAAGAGAATGGCCATCCTTTGTATGTTGAAACAATTCATCGGTGTCATTAAACCCTCCTTGTTTGGCAGGAAGCTTGATGACTGCTTCACTGTGTCTATAACTAAATGCAATTAGAGCTTTGTTTTGTTGGACTATCAAGTTTACGAAATGTAACGTTGTCATAGTATGGATATACCTTTAAATTGCCAGACGTTGCCAGTGCTATATAATGTATACCTACCTCTTTTTTAGTGTGGCATGAATACCATGAGTACCACCTCACTGGATCCCACTTTGTACTTGGTATACAACACTCTAGTCGAATATAAGTTTTTTTTATTATTCTCGAAACCAAAACGTAAAATGAAACCATACTTTACTTATTTCGTATTGCGCGTAAAACCGTTTTGCTGCAAAACAGCTTCATGCGCACATATGCAACAGATTGAATAAGTAGATTCTAATAATGTTGTACTGTCCATTGTGGACCGTTGAACAAAACAATGCGAGTTATCTGGCCGCATATAAATAACTCCCAGTGGGTCATTGCATGGCGCCATACTGGGATAGGCGGAGCGGACACACAGCCACGAGAGACCAGCAGCTTAGAATGAGTTAGTTATCTTAATTAGTTGTTCTTTGTTGTAAAACAGCAACTGGATTAGCTTAGTACTTCTTAGTTCTTTTTTATGCGGTCGTTTGTATGTATGCTTTGACGTCTAAAACACTGAACTGATTTTGTTGAATTTTGGTATGGGGGTAAATTAGACCTTGAGAAAGAACTTGGTCGTGATCACCGACATCCACATGGGTGGAACCGCGGGCAAAACTTAGTACAAAATAAATAATATGATGTCAAGACTAATCGAATAACCCACCCCTGATTGCTCCCGATGTAAAGGTGCCCATCATTCTTGCCGTGTTTCCATCCAGAAGTATTCTTTGTGACGGCAAGCTTTTGCACCAGGAAAGTTCCGGAGTTAGAGTCACCAGTAACCTCTATGAGCCTCTCTGTTTAATTAGTTGGTAACGTTAAAGATGACAGCTGCTAAAGGCAACTTGCCACGATGCGTGATTCAGCGGGCAGATGCGAATCAATCAGCCTCGATGCACCAAGTAAAGAGTGTTGTCTGTGCACAAACAATTATGTAGCAGTAATACGTTGCGGTTTTCCAATAAATAATATTTTGTCGGCTTTGTCGTTCAAATATAGCCTTCAAACATAATTCACGTAACCTAACGGGCATCCTAACCAACCGTGTGTCCCGCCCAGTTGCATTGTTATAAACCACGCCGACCAGTTATGCAACTAAACAATTGCATAAGACAAAAGCGCAGCGGGCGAGCTTTTTTATTTGTAAAGAGAAAGTAAAACCTTCGTTTGAGATATTTATTTTATCGTTATTTGTATGAGGTTTGCTTTGACATTGATAACTGGGAACCCCCGGGATTTAATATTAGTATTTATATTCACGGGATTTACTAAACAAGCTGTGGTTGTGCCTTCTATTCTCAGGACGAATGCAGTCCATTCGTCCTGAGAATAGAAGGCTCTAGAAGGCCTGGCTGGGAGACGTCTGCTTTAAGTGCCCTCTTAGTGGTTCCATATTATCTCGTTTGAAAGTAATTGGAATAGTGGACATATTAATGTCTATCATTTTAATTACTTTCAAATTGTTAGTGAACATACCAAGGAGCATGATTTCATGGTATCCAAAGAGCATATACTATAAGCAAAGTTTTACAAGCTCGGAACCCCTTTTTTACATACATATCTACATATACATTCCCATTGGAGGTAAAGAAGACTTTTACACTTGCTATGATTCTGAGTACTTTTGATTGCGGTAGTTTTGGAGACCCCATGAGAATAATCCTACTGGGATTTAAGGTAAAGTAATAATCTTAAAATCGAACTAACTCAGACCATGGTGGAATTTATTGCCGAGAGACACAGGTATAAGAAAGCTTTGCCCAGGCGGTTTGGCAATCCTGGGCGTTTGTCGTATTCCAAACGAGTGCTCAGGGTGTTACTTGTTATTTTTCTTATCTTTATAGTTCTATCTATCTATATAGTTATCTTATCTTATCTTATCTTATCTTATCTTATCTTATCTTACTCTCTATGTTTAGAAAGGCGTACAGAACACGTCGTGCCGTCTCGATCTTGTCTGTGCTAGGGTGACGAGAAGCCTTAAGTTGGATTCCTACCTACGTATTTGTTTCTCCGACGAAATTGTTTACGCTTCCACAGACGACACTTTTTACATGGTGATTCGAAGTGGACTGATACGTGTCTGTCCGCTTAATCACGCATCGTGGCAAGCTGCCTTTATTAGCTGTCATCTTTTACTCCCAGTGATTTGGGTACGGTACTTCTGGAAGTACAAGCACGTATAGTCTCCAGTGGCATAACATCTTATATCTTACTAAAGTAGCAAATAAGTGTACGATGCATTTTATGGTAAGTGGTAAACGAGTACGAAACTTCGACTAACTATTAGTATTAATTGGATGTCCAAGCCGTACGCCACCCGAGTAGGCGCAAGTAATGTGAATATTTAATTTCTTCGCAATTTTGTTAAAACGGCAAGTAATTAACAATATGAACTGAACTCTGAAAAGTCAACATTAAGGGCGGGATTTGAATCTGAGACTTGTTCCTGGATTACTTGGACCTAGCCGACCTAGCTATTAGGAAAAGTAGCCTCCCATGGTTTACAGTATCAGAATTCCAGGCGAACGGAGCCACGGACAACAGCTAGTTAAAAATATTTTAATATATATGTATTGGTATTCTAAGAGAAAATTGAAGCGGTGTAACTCGCTACGGCCGGCATACGTGCGAATCGTTATTAGCGTATAAATAGCTAAATTGCCACAGATTTGCTATAATTAATCGATCTAATTGCTATAGTAATTATAATGAGGAATATATTTGTAAACTTGTCGTTTATATAATTTTGAAACTTTCTCTTTAAGTATGTGCATTTTTTTAATGAATCAGGAGAGTTGCCTTCGCTGGTGCGACTACGATTTGCAACAACAGCCAGAAATGAAAAATCCACCTTTACCAAGTCCCGATAGGAAGGATACACCCAACAAATCTTGTGTTACATTGTAGGTGATATGCATGCCAACGTGGATTCTTTTCAATGTCCAAGAGCGTGCGAACTGGAAGAGGAAAAGTTGGAAGGAGGACCCGGCCCTTATTATATAAGTAGTTAGAAAAATACATAAAAAGTTATGTGGTTAGGTTAGGTAAGGTTATCGTCAAGAGCTTCAGTAAGCTCTTTACTTAAACATCCAAAACGGTGTTGATAAGATCCTACCAATTTTGGATAGGTAGAGGGGGGAACACGACTGAGGGTGGAGGTGAGCGCTGATGCATCACAAGGTGGTCACCCTAAACCTACATCTGGGTCGCAAGTCCCAGGCGCCGTCACAGTGTTCTTCTCTGTACCATGCCATGGACCCGGTGACCGCACGGTGAATCCATGGAATGCTGAGAACCGGATCTCTCTATAATTACCTAGTTGTCATGTTTTATGAATCAGCTAAATATAAAGTACGTTGAAATTTTACAACAATTTGCATGCCATGCATGCAAACTAATAGAAATATAAATTTTCATGCGCATGAAACGTAGTGCAGCAGAGGTGGTCCTTGGGTAAATTACGCGTAAACATTTATGGAGGATTAATATTATGTCAAACGGTCATTAGAATAATAAATGCCATGATAAAATTATTATGGTATAAAATTTTATGGGAATCTATAGTTAACCGTTAGTTAAAGTGTGGGTCGGATTTGACAAGCTATGTAACTGCCGCCTCTAACTATGGATTTATACCTGCTATTTCTCGACTTCTAGACTCCATCAAAAGCAAGACTCTAAGTCAAAAGAAAAAAAAAATATGTTGTATTCTGACATGACCATAGAAGTTATTTACCAACTACGTAATTGCGTCAGTTCACAATGCAGCTCCGTTCTGAGAAGACTGGTTTTTTGTTGGCTATTTGCAAACATGTTTAATTATCCAAATTATGTACTAACAGTCACCGAAGGATTCAAGTATACATCTTTTCATGCGAAGTTGTAGCCTTGGTAGAAAACGTTGTATACTGAGGTACATCCTTTGTCGATTTCATTCAAAAAACGGCATTAAATAATATACTTTAAAGCGACGCAGTTAAAGTCCAAAATGAAATGACATTTTGCAGAGTAAATTGAAAAAGTGTAATGAAATTGTTTTCATTTCATTTTGAACTTTTGGGACATAGAAATAAAGTCTAAAATTTAATGTCATTTTTTGCAGTGACTGCTGCACCACAATGGTTTAGCTTCAATACAATCAAGGGCATGTTAGTAATTACAATCGCTCACTTTTCGTCATGGAATCCTGACCTGAAGAAATATAATATTTTAATTGGTAATATGACACCCTCTTAAACAGCTACCCAGTCCAGCCGCACAGTGTTTCGACTAGAACAAGCTAGCTAGACAATATTATTTATGGGGGTATATTGCCTCGTTTGGCTTTGTTATGACGTATTAATACGGTTTCAGCACAGAAAACTCTATAGCTCGTCCATTGTGTTTTTGTATTTTAGACAGATGGAAGTAGTAATTGCATAGAAATTTAAAATATCGATTAAGTTGAAAACTTCGTTTAAAAACAACGACAAATTAAAATATAGGTATCATGATTTAATGTGGAATTATTACTTATTATCTATCAATATATCTTAGTAAAGAGTTGATATTTGTCGAGAATATATTCGTATATTATTAGAAAATTCATAATCTGAAAAACAGACATAATGACAAAGTTACACTCAAGTGCGCAGGCTACAATGACTTAAATTCACTAGTTTACAGATATGGCTATAATATATACAATTTCTAGCCCGGGTACAAGAGGGTACAAGTACTTTCTAGTCCAAAGAATTCAGACAATCGTCGTTACCTAACATTATTTTTTAAACTGTAGGTATTTTAAATAGGTGCGGCTGAAGTATATCAATTTTCTTGTTACAATTAAAAAATATATACCCTTAACTTCCAGATTCATCACTAACACTTTTCAAAAAACTTGAACTCACTGTCATAAGTGGTTACTTTGATAAGCGTAAAAACGCAATGAATAAGTAAACTTCAACTCTTTCTTCGTATTACTATACTCATTATTTTATCAGTAGTTGATATTAGGGCAAAACAATTCTTAGAATTGGGACACATGGGTATCTGGCTAGAGGCTCAGGTAATACATTTCTGGATATTCGACAATGACTTTTGTCCAGCTAGCTTGTTCTAAGCGAAACACTGTGAGCCGTGCTAATAAGCATATACTTATTGAGTCCTTACGTGACGATCCTCCTTTGTTCAACGCCATATTTACTTGGGATAACCTCACATTGTTGCGAAAGGTTTTCGAGGACGGAACTTCCATCTTGATTGAATACTGCTGAGATGAAAAATATTTATGCCTGTTAACGGAGAGATAGGCAGACGCTAAAGCCTACATTTTGATTTGTGTCCGAATCTCTTTCAATGAGACACTTTTTCGTGATTAGACAGGAATATGATATCATTTTACCTGACCCAGGAATAGCATCCAGTACCTATGAGCTACCTAGAACAAAAATAAAAGCGAAAGATTTTTTTTATCATTTAAAAATTCTACATTTCTAATGATTGGGTAGTGTACTAATTAATAAATATTCCACAAAATTCTACACAACGCTATCTAGACCCATGGTAAGCTTTTATAGTATGTGTTATGGAATCTAGAATGCGGACAAACATACTTATATACTTTTTTCTGTAAATACATACTTATTATATATAAGGACACCCAGACCAATGCAAATAACTATATTCATGCATACAAATATTTGCACTGAGCGGGGATCGAACCCGCGCGCCTGCTTAGCAGTTGCGTTCACTACCGCCACGCCACAGAGGCTGTCAAACAACAAAACTCTACCAATTAAAAGTCTATTCTTAATTAATCATCTACTCGACCAATAGTTAATTAATTGACCATAACGAAGTATGACGTCATCGTCACTTCATAGCAGCTCCCACAGACCTCCATATTTGACGTGTAATAAAGTTAAACTCATTTGACATGCCAATCAACAACCCTATTCTTCAGGCCATGAGTCTTCATATACCTTAAGACACATATCATGAACCTCCATTTCCCTTGACACTACTGCGTGACACTACTAGTAGTGTCATGGGAGATTTCTATTTCGCGTGATACTACTAGTAGTGCCATGGGTAAAACTGCATTTCCCATGGCACTACTCTTTCGCAAGTAGTGCCACTGGAAATTTTATCTTCCTTGGTACTAGTAGCGCCATGTTGTACACGTCACAAAAAGTATCCCGAAATGTAACACCACACTCCGAATGGAATCTCAGTAGTTTATTAAACCTTTGACTATTTAAACACATGTTCGAAAATCTTAATAGCACCATTCAGACACACTAGTTTCAAACGCCATCTATGAGAAAATGTAGAACTTTTTTTTTTTTTAAAGAATATTAGAACCGAAGTTACTAATATTCCCTCTAACCCCTCCAACTAAGCTAAATTGCTTGTGCTAGGAGTGGGTTCACGTCGGTAGTGTAATGGCCAGGATCGAACCCGGGACCTCTCGATCGTAAGGCCGACTCCTTAACCACTAAGCTACCGACGCTTGCAACTAAAGTTACAAAATATAATATCAAACAACGTACTTAGACACACGTAGTAGTGTCAAAGGAAATGGAGGATCTTGAACCTAAGTCGCGGGACAAACGAGGCTCCGGCGCGAGCGGTTTGTTTTTTTTAATACATCTAAGTCTAATTTCCCAGTAGTAGATTTATTGAGAGGGTTCATCCACTACCCTAGCACCCCGTGCTATCTTCAAAAGATATCCAAGAATGACGTGTAATGCGCGTACAGAGCACATTTTAAGTCCTTTTTTTTCGTGCTGAAATCCGCTCGGATACCTCCCTCGCCGGAGGAGGAATAAGAGGTTATCTCGGACTCGAACCGACTAAAACCGCACGCCGACTGTGGGTCGTGGTGCTAGGCTGGAGATGAGGTTGTCTTCGACATATCCCTCACACCTCGGCTGACCCAGGGCCGCACATTTTAGGGCCAAGACATATGTTTCGAGGTATACATAGAACACACATTGGGCGGCAAGAGGACACAGATAATTGTAGAAAGCCAAATTAAGGTCGCTATTGAATTTGAATTCGGTCTGAAGGGAGTGACGAGGTCTTTTGTTACTTGTTTGTTTAGGACGCAGATAATTATACCTACGCAGTCCCTCGTGACTTCGAAATTTGACATAGACTTGTTAAAGTACAATATTTGATGTATATTTCAGTGGTAACCGGTGACTGTTTTGAAAGGATAAGCTAATCATTTTAAATTTATAAATGGAATTCTATTTTCACTTCAAGCGTCGGTAGCCAGCCTTACGATCGAGAGGTTCCAGGGTTCAAATCCTGGCCATTACACTACCGACGTGAACCCACTTCTACACAAGCAATTTAGCTTAGTTGGAGGGGTTAGAGGGAATATTAGTTACTTCGGTTCTAATATTCTAAAAAAAAAATCACTGATCAATACGCAGTTTACCGTATACGTAGTAGTGATAGTAACAGTACCTCCCTTACGAGTAAAAAATATTTATGTTCAAGTTTTTTGTCAGCGTGGCTAATATCTTTAATTAATTAGCCGACGTAGGCCGAGAGGCCTATGCGCGTCAATGTGCGTTCATAGAACTGGATTCTTCCCAACCACTTTTTATAAGTCGTCCGTCCATATTGTTCGGGGACGTCTCACCTTTTGTTTGCCAATTCGCGGTCTCCATTGTAGGACTCGTAAGCTTCAGTTTCCAAGTGTCCATCGTCGTTTTCCATGCCTATATCATAATTACTAACTCTTAAACTCTGACGTTCCATGATTTACAATAATTATAACTGGAAAGACTATAAAATATGATGGAAAGGAACTAGGAACGCGATCATGGTATGGGTATACATACCTTTGATTTGCCTGACGTTTCGACCAGGTTACATCGGACGCGGTCACAGGCTTACTGGCTCAGTAGTGCACGCCCGCCGTCCTCGAGTCCGTGAGGTAGTAGGTGAGTCAGCCTGTGACCACAGCCGGTGTAACCTGGTCGAAACATCAGGCAAATCAAAGGTTAATTCCCGTTATAATTATTCATATGCTCAATTACTGTTTCTAGGACGAATACGCCGAAACTACAAGTATTCCGTGTTGAATTTGGAACGTTAAAAATCTGTGACAGTAGTAGAATGACCTTTATTCATATCATTAGTGAGCCTAATTCAGACATATTAATATTCATCGAGTCTCATACAAACAGTGGCGCACAGTGGGGTTTCCTCATTAAGATGCCAATCAAAGTCTATCATAACGCAGCGGTTGATTAAGACCGCGGCAAAACTCGTCATAAATCACTGGGCGAACATTTTCGGCGTGCACTTCTTAAATAACCACTAATTTAAAAATTAAATGACAAATGAATTCAACCGTCCTCCAGTTTCGTATATAGTTCTTTAATCGAAATTTGTAAATTAATACGCAGTGGGTTGTCTTCTCGTATGTACGTATGTACAGTCAGCATCAAATCATTCTTGGTGAATAAAGTGATCAAAATAATCTTAATTCCTTGGCTTTTCTCCCTCCCTGTTGATGAATTGCTCTGATATTTGGTACACATCTTTAGTTCGGACAAAAAAAATCAATAAAACAGTTTGATTTGCTCTTAATATCTTAGTTTTAAGATCATTTTGGGACTTTGTAGTCAAGATATTTCTGACGCTGACTGTTTACGTATATAAGTACTATAATTATAGATGTCCATGTAACCTCACGATGGACAAATATCACAAGAAGACGCTTCTGTAAACCAAACACTTGTGCACCTACCGGCGTGTACAGTCAGTGTCACAAATATCTTGACGACGAAGTCTTAAAGTTATCTCAAAACTCTCGTATTATGAGCAAATCAAACTGTTTTATTGATTTATATGGTATTGTTGTCCGAACTAAAGGTCCGAACTAAAAAACTAAACTAAAGACCAGGGCCTCGATTCTACTAAAGCAAAACTATTGTCAAACCACAGAGATTGCAAAAAGCGGCATAAAAGTTTAGACTTTATTTCTATAAACTAAGGTCCAAAATTAAATGACAAAAGTTTCATTACACTCTTTTATTCACTCTGCTAACAGTTATTTAATATTGAACTTTAAATGCATCGCTTTAAAGTCTATAATGTATAGCCGCTTTTGCAATCTCTGTGGTTTGACAATAGTTATGCTTTAGTAGAATTGAGGCCCAGAACCATCGGTCAACTGGAAGAGGGTCAAAAAACGTAATTAAGATCATTTTGAGCACTCTGTTCGACAACATCTTTCTGATGTTGACCATACATACACTCTTAACAGTGAAGCCGTCAGTAGCAACATGGATTTGTAAAATTCTCCATAAAGTGCATCTAGACTGAGTTACTTGGCCCGGACCGGAACCTCCACGCGGTGCACTGCATGGCAACGGAGACGTTAGGGCCTTACTGCAGGGGAATAATAACGCAATGGTGGTTTTTTTTTTATCGTGCGATAAATCCCCACGGATACCACCCCCACGGAGCCGGTGGAGGTGCTTATGTCGGACTCGAACCGACTAAAACGCACGCCGTCTTGGGTCCTTGGTTGCCTGAGGTGAGATTGCCAAAAGCATATCTCTCGCACCCCGGCAGACCCAGGACCATCTCTTTCGAGATGGCCCCCTTCGGGTTGTGGGGACCACAGGGTCCCCATCTAGCCCCGGTTACGGGGGGCGCACTTGGCGCCGCACGCAATGGTGGTTGGTTTCCAATGTCATATGACAAATACATTTGTAAACATTAACATACATACATATAATCACGCCTTTATCCTCGAAGAGTTAGGTAGAGGTGAATTAACACCCACATTTCACCAATAATAGACTCACCCCTTATTACATGGCTACATGTAATAGGGAGTGAGTCTATTTGCCATAATATTCCGGACACTATTGTTAACTCGAGCCTATATGAGGCTGAGTCTGTATATATCTGTCTGATGTTAAACAGCCCTATCCCTTAGTCGCTTTGTATGACACCGCATGGAAGGAGATTGGGTAGCCCAAATTTTTCTCTGGCGGGAACCACGCAGCTACAAACATTTACAATATTCTTTTAATGAAATTTACAGTAAATACGCGAGTTTCTTATTTAAAGACAACTGGCATTACCTTCCTAAGGCCTCGTATACAAGCATACAAAGTATCACTGTTCGCGTAGAAAATACGCTTGTCTAAAGTGCACTTGTTAAACGTAAAGCCCAGGCCAATACAAATCAAGCGGCATAAGTGTTTAATTTAACATTAACCTAATTCCTTAAAGACAAAACCTAAGCAGTAAGTAACAACACGAAACTGTTTTATCGGATAAGGTTAAACTTGGTATACTATTTTCAACCTTGAACAAATGGAATAAGGTTGATATTTAATTGTCTTTTAATTAAAGCTTAAAACTGTTGGACTTTTTTATTGTTAGATTTGTATTGACCCTTAAACGTATTCTCCCCTTTAGGAGTCGCGTGGGTGGACGAACGGACAGGACATTCTTTGTTTAAATTAATTTAACATATCTACTTCATTCACCTTGTGGTGTTAATGTCAATTAAGTGTTTAATTTTATTATTTATTACAAGTTGTAAAAATTTACAACTGTGTGGTAGGGTGAATGTACTGATACTCGGCCTATACGCACTATTTAAAAAAGTTTCTCGCGATTTCACACTAGCAGCGCCGCGGGCTATACTTATAACAATAACAATTCTACAACATTCTACACAACGCTATCTAGCCCCATGGTAAGCATAGGAAGTATAGCTTGTGTTATGGAATCTAGAATGCGGATAAACATACTTAGATTTATTTTTTGTAAATACATACATAGCAACACCCAGACCAATGCAAATAGCCATATTCATGCATACAAATATTTGCACTGAGCGGGGATCGAACCCGCGCCTCCTGCGTGGCGGTCGCGTTCACTACCGCCACACCAGAGGCTGTAGTGTTAGTATAAAATGTAAGTGAATAAAAATAATGACTGATCCTGATTTTAGTGAGATCAATGTTCGAGGCGTGCAGTAATAAATATTGTATGTTTATCAGATCAATTATCATCGGTCGGTGTGATGCGCGCGCGCAGTGGTATCAACAGAGTCTGTATCAAATAATTTATTTAAGTCAGACACTGTCTTGCTACTACATTGTAACCAAATTATAAGTAACCAACCAAAAGCTTTTGGTCCTGAAAAATGAATAACATGTATATATTTCCGAATAAAAATCTTCAGACTACGTTGGAGGTGCAGCGGCACGCGAGGAATATATCGAAGACAACTTCACCTCCGGCCTAGCACCACGACCCTCAGTCGGCGTAGGGCACGCCGTAATAGCGGCGGTAAGACCCATCATGGAGGAGTGGCTAGAGAGGCCACACGGCAGCCTCTCGTACCGGCTGACGCAGGTGATTACCGGACACGGGTGTTTCGGGAGTTACCTGTGTCGGATCCGGAAGGAGCCAACGTCCGAGTGCCATCACTGTGATGCGAGCGAGGACACAGAGCTGCACACGCTGACCGAGTGCCCGGCGTGGGACACGCCGAGGCGGGTCCTAGTGGCGGCTCTAGGGGTGGGAGTCCTCACACTCGTCACATTGCTCACAGCGATGGTACGATGCGCAAACGCTTGGGGTGCGCAAACGGTTCGAGTCCGACATAACCGCCTCCACCGGCTCCGTGGGGTGGTATCCGTGGGGATTTTTCGCACGATAAAAAAAAAAACCCTCAGTCGGCGTGCGGGTTTAGTCGGTTCGAGTCCGACATAACCTCCCCTTTCGGCTCCGGCGGGGGAAGTATCCGTGAGAATTTCCGCACGAAAAAAAGGGGAGTACTTGTCGTCTGAAAGAGAGAAATGCCAGTGACACAGCATATGAAGTAGAGTAGCAATTAATTATTGTTACACACATAATCACGCCTTTATCCCCGGAGGGTTAGGCAGAGGTGAATTAACACCCACATTTCACCTGTGATTGGATTTGGTCCCACGTAATAGGGGGTGAGGATTGCCACTTTCCGGGCACTATTGTTGACTCGAGCCGTGCATCTGAGGCTGAGTCTGGGCTGTATATATCTGTCTGATGTTAAACAGCCCTATCCCTTAGTCGCCTTGTACGACACCGCATGGGAAGAGATGGGGCGGACCAAATTCTACTCTGCCCGGAACCACGCGGCTTTGTTTGTTATATTAATGTTGTTAATGTTAATCTATACTTCCATACTTAATCCATACTTAATAATAAAAATGCGAAAGTAACTCTGTCTGTCTGTCTGTATGTTACGCTTTCACGCCTAAACCACTCAATCGATTTTGATGAAATTAGGTATAGGGATAGGTTAGACCTTGAGGAAGGACATAGGCTATGATTGGTCGCGATAACCGACATCCGCGCGGGCGTAGCCGCGGGCAAAAGCTAGTAATATTATAAATGCGAAAGTAACTCTGTCTGTCTGTTTGTACGTTACGCTTTCAAGCCTAAACCACTGTACCGATTTTAATGATATTTGGTATAGGGGTAGATTAGACCATGAGAAAGGACATAGGCTATGTTTGGTCGCGATAAACAACATACACGCGGGCGGAGCCGTGGTCAAAAACTAGTATTAATATGATATTAGATAAAGTTTATGTAATTGCAATTTTGAGCCTGTAACCAGTTTCATACATTGAGCCACTGAGCTACCTGGGCCTTTTTTACATACCTACATTTTAGGATGACGAGAATTTTTTGTAATTTTTGCTATCATGTACAGAAAATTCTTTCGAATTAACGAACACTTATCCAATTGCGATTTATTTGAAAAGTTAAGGTATTAAAATTTTAATTGAACTCATTTTAGTACTCACAGCTAGTGCCTGCTCTTGTGCTAGGCGTGGCACTGAAGCACCTACCCTATATCATAAAGGTTATTTACGTCAAGCGAGTGGATATCAGCCTGCGTCCGTTTGCCGGCAGTGTGGGAACAACGGCGGCCACGCTCCATATAAAAGACATAAACGCGCTCGCCTCGTGCGTTGTTTTATTATAATTTTATGTAACTTTAAATATAATTTTTAATTATGGAAATTTATTACAATTAATGTAATGTGGGCGTAGAATTTCGTACAAATTGATTGGTGTTTTACAATTCAATTAGCTGTCGCCCGTGGCTTTGCCCGCTTTTGGAGCGAATGCGTTTACATATTCTTGCTATAAAATTACTATTTATTGCCACGAATAGGGTAAGGATGTTTTTTACTGTATTGGTGACCATGTAATAAAATAAATTTAATGAGAATTAAGATGTAGTTTAACGTGGTATTTATTTTCTCTTTCGCACTTTTATGTCATAGAAAGTTGGTTCTCATTCTCTCGTCACAAGCCTTTTCTGACCGACTTTCATCCTAAAAGCTACGAGAAGCAACTTCAAATAAAAAAGTTAATTGATAAAGATAGAAATAAAGGAAGTAACCTCACTAATATCTTCAATCTGTTAACAGGTATACTTGCTGGATGAAGGATGAGGCTCTGACTCAACCTTTCCACTCGGGGTTGGGGGGTCAGAAGGCAGTCATTCCTATAAAAGCAGAGTAAAACACCTCTGATATAAACGGGAGGAACGATAAAATAATGATGAACAATAAAATAAAACCACTGTTTAACGGATTCTATCGCGATATATTTGTTAGATATTATTTACTTTTAATCCGACGTTTCGGCTGCTTTTTAGCAGCAATGGTCGCGGAGTGACTCATGATGGTAGTTAACAGTCCAGCGATAGATTTTTATTTTTTATAAAGGACACGTTAATTTGACTTCACCTCGCCTGATGGTAAGCTAAAGGCAAAGTCTCGGAAAGAGGGTCACCATCGTAAACATGTACCATGTTAACAGTGGTGGCCTACAGCTTCACGGCCTCACCATAAGCCTTTTCACGCCCCGCTTAAAGGACCCGGGACTGTAGGAAGAAGGAAACACGTGAGCTGGCAGGGTGGGGAGGTTTCTGACAGTTTTACTTTGGTTGGTGACATTCGCGTAAGCTTTAGAAAATATAATGATGGTAAACATTAGAAAAGTAATATCGTTCTGGTTTATCAATGACAAAAAATTATACCTGTCAAATTATACCAAAGTGAAAGTAAATTAAATTCAAGAACCGGTGATTAGATCACACAGATCAATCTCCACAGATTAATCGCTGCCATTACAAACGTAAACCAAAATAATTATTTACCGATTGTAATTGGAGCTGTGCACAAAAACCGTTACTTATAAAAGCGGTGCATAAACGAATATATATAAAAGTACGGTATATAGTTAGTCCAGATAATCGTCTCCAGAGAATGTTTTAATTGGGTTAACGACTGGGACCGGCGGATGACGTCACGTTCCGCTAATGAACGAATGAGCGAATGAGCGAACGAACGATGCTATTCGGCATCGAACTCGATGTCAATATCGATATAACTTGATTTATTTCGTGTTGGTTTTTGCTGTATATTGATTTGGGCGCGGTATCTGATGGTGCTGTAACGTATTGGCTTTATAAACGCAACTCGGGACTCTCGGAACAATTAAATGTTCAAATTAGGTGATTGCTATCGAGTTTTGGTACAACACACAACGTCTGCGTTATATTTTATTGGTATACTAGTGTTTAGCCGCGACTTCACATGTATGTATGTTTATTTAGGATTTTATTAGTTTCTAGCCTACGGTAGCCTAGTGGTATGGATAATGGACTGCTGAGACGAGGTCTCGGGTTCGATCCCAGGTTTACCATGGCACACACCAATGACTTTTCGATGCTTTTCGAAGTTATGTGTGTATTTATCGTAGGTTTATAAGTGCCCGGTTAATGGCAATAGGCTCGCCATCGATTACATTGAGACCTAAACATAAATTGGCGAAATGTGGGTGCTAGCACCTCTGCCTACCCCTTCAGGGAATACAGGCGTGAATTTATGTTATGTTATGTTATTATTAGGTTCTCCTAAGATCTCTGGGGCCCAAGCTAACGGGAACCGGTTAACCTACCAGCCTACATCTGCGGAATGAAGATCGAGACTCTGGCTCAATCTTCCCTTTCAGGGTTGGGAAGACAGATGGTAAAGTCAGAGAAGATGGAGTAAGTGGACCCCGGGTTTTGATTTCGCAAGCCTGATTTGAGGTCTAAGCCTCGTATGCAACTGATAAAAATTCTGTGGCGTGGCGGTAGTGAATGCGACTGCAACGCAGGAGCCGCGAGTTCGATCCCCGCTCAGTGCAGATATTTGTATGCATGAATATGGCTATTTGCATTGGTCTGGGTGTTTCTATGTATAATATGTATGTATTCAAAAAGTATCTAAGTATATTTTATCTGCATTCTAGATTACATAACATAAGCTAGTTAAACTTACTAGATAGTGTTGTGTAGAAGTAGAACAGAGTACCAATACCTCGAGTCGTGGAGATTAGGGACCTGGGGGTGAATCTTAATGCAGAGTTGACGTATCACAACCACATCATCAAAATCTGTAAAACAGCATACAGAAACCTGGGCTTTATACTTCGTAGGGCTCATAGCTTCACAAATGTGAACGCCATCATAGCGTTATATAATGCCTTGGTTAGGAGCCAACTTGAATTTAACGCAGTTATCTGGTCTCCACATGAAACTAAATATAGGATCATGTTGGAGAGAGTACAAAACAAATTTCTTAGGTTTCTATACTTACGTATGTATGGGGTGTACCCTTTTTATCCCTTAATGTACCCCACTCTATTCGTGATGGGAATGGTGGGATACAATGAGCTTGAGGTCAGGAGAAATTTAACTCTCACAACGTATGTGGTCGAAATACTTAGAGGGCAACTGTATAATAATGAGGTTTTAGGTTTGCTGGGTTTGTGTTTTTTTTTTTTTTTTTTTTTTTGACCGTGGGGGAAATCCTTCATGGATGTTATGCCGGACTCCTACCGACTAAAACCCCCACGGTATCGCCCAGCAGCCTATAGTTGGGAGCCCCGGGTAAGCCCTCGGAAGGATGTCCCAGGGCTCCCAACAGACCCACGGCTTTAATGCGGCCTCGTCTAGGGGGTGGTTCGGATGCTATCCCGCGTCTATGGGGGGTTTTCGGGTATCATCCCGCTTCATAGGAGGGGGGAGGCGTGCGTGAGTCCGTCACGTCACGCTGCCGTCATGGGCCTGCTTCTGTAAGGACGATGAGCAGCCAACTCATCGTCCTCAGGCTCCCGGTCATGGAGGCCGATGGTCTTCGGCGAAGACACGCCGGCGGCGCCCAAGCCGCCGACTGCGGAACTCGGGTGGGAGAGTTCTCTCCCGCTCCCGCCCCGCCGCCTCCTTCACGAGCATGACCTGCTCGCAGAAAGAGGCGGCGCTGTCCCACTTACTCCCGCTGGAGACCATGGCTCCCACCATGGTCTCGAGCGAGAGAGTGTCCACGCCCAAGCCCACTACGAGGACCTGGCGCTGTTGCGCCCACGCCGTGCACTCCACCAGCGTGTGGAGCGCTGTGTCATCGCTGCGGTCCCCGCAGTGCTGACAACCGGCCGTGGTTTCCCGGTGTCTTCGCCACAGGTACCTACCGAAGCTACCGTGACCGGTAAGCATCTGTGACAACCGGTAGGAGAGAGCACCATGTCTCCTCTCCAGCCACTCGTCCATGACCGGTCTGACGGCCGCGATTGTGGCGAATCCCCCCTTTGGTTGCTCAAGTCGCACCTTCCATGTCTCCACGGTTTCCTGGTGAAGCTGGGACCGCTGGGCCTCGATTTCTCGAGACGCAGGCCATTGGCCCCGCTCCAGCGCCTCCTTGCGCCATTTAAACAGAGACGCAAGGGCTCTCGCTTCCAAGTCCCATGGAGGGGTCCCGGCTAGGAGACATGCCGCCTCACCTGAGATCGTGCGGTATCCCCTTATCATCCTGACGGCCATCGCCCTCTGTGGGCTCAGCAATCTAGCCACATTACTGGCCGTCAGGGTCTCCGCCCATACGGGGGCCCCGTATAGGGCCATACTTCGCACGATCCCCAGGTACAGTCTCCTGCAGGGAGCGTTGGGTCCCCTGATGTTGGGCATCAGCCGTGCGAGTGCAGCTGACACCCCCCTCAGTTTTGGGACCAAACTTCGGAAGTGATGTCCGAAGTTCCACCGGCCATCGAGTACGAGCCCCAGATACTTCATCGAGGACTCGATGCCGATGCTGACGCCCCCTACCTGTAGGCTGGATCCCGCAGGTGGCCCCATCCGAGGTCCGTGGAAGCATAGAGCCTCGGACTTGTGAAGGGCGACCTCGAGACCCAGCCGCCGTATCCGACCCACGACTTGAGCAACCCCTGCCGTGGCCTTTAGTGCTGCGTCTCGGTGCGTTGCTCCCCGCGCCGTAACGAGGGTGTCGTCGGCGTAACATGTTACGTCCACCCCCCTGAGCAACGGACCACGCAGCACCCAATCGTAACCGATGTTCCACAGGAGTGGCCCTAATACCGATCCCTGTGGAACACCGCACGACACATCCCGCCGACCTGGCCCTAGCCAACTCGGGTAAGTAATGGCCCTCTCGGAGAGATAGGCCCCGACAATTCGACGGAGGTAGGGAGGCACTCCATGGTAGATAAGCGCCTCCCTAACGCAGCTCCAGGGCAAGGTGTTGAAGGCGTTGGCGATGTCAAGAGACACCGCCACTATCACCTCACCCTGTGAGACTGCTTCCTCCGTCAGTCCTCTAATGCGCATGATCGCATCCACCGTGGAGCGCCCCTGGCGGAAGCCAAACTGGCTATCCGCCAGATCAGGCCCCACGCGTGTGAGATGCCTGACGAGGCGTTGTGCAATAATGCGCTCAAAGAGCTTGCACACCTCGTCAAGCAACACGATCGGCCGGTACCCTGATGGAGAATTTGCCGGCCGCCCCGCCTTTCGGATCAAGACCAGTTTTCCTGTCTTCCAGACCTTGGGAAACTGGCCTTTTTCGAGGCATGCGCTAAAGAGCCCTATAAGTCGAGGCCCAAGCTCCTCAAGAGCCAGGACCCACGCTCGGCCTGGAATGCCGTCGGGTCCAGGGGCGGTGTTTCTGCGGGATTTAAGCCGCAGTACAGCCGCCCCTAGCTCACCCTCCGTGACTACGGGCACGTTGTTCTCACTGCCTTCCGCGCTGGGCGCCTGAGACGGAGCCATGCGCGGAGGAATGTGTTCCTCCGCTCTTGATGGAAACAAGGAGTCCAGGACCACCTCCAGCTGCTCCGGCTGGAGACTCTGGGTCAGTGGGGGCGCCTTAGCGCGTAATTTGCCCCTTACCATAAGGTACGGGCGCCCCCACGGGTTGCGCTCCAGAGTCTCTATCAGCTCCTCGCGGCCCAACTTTTTGGACCGCTTGATGGCCGTCTGGAGGGCTCTCTTGGCCTCCCTGTACTCATCATAGAGCTCCGTCTCTCGGGCTACCGCATCGTCTGGGCGGCGACGCCTCCGGCGGAACCTGGTGTACCGGCGGCGCGCAGTGACGCACTCCGCGCGCAACTGCGCGATTTCCGGCGTCCACCAGTACACCTGCCTCCTCGCCGGTCTGGCACTAGCCCTGGGCATCGCCGCATCACAGATATGCGTCATGGCTCTCCCGAACCACTCCACCTCGGCATCAATATCGGCTGGCCTGTCCGCTACCGGGATCCAGGTCTGCACGATGGCCGCCTCCAGGAGAGCCTCCGGATCCAGGCGATGGAGTGCCCAACGCGGTTCCGGGGGATTCGCAATAGCTGGTGGCAGGTTAGGTGGAGGGGAGACGTTGAACCGAATATATCGGTGATCTGACGACGTCTCCTCTTCCTCCACCACACGCCATTCCTGGACACGGCAGGCGAGCTCAGGGGTCGCAAACGAAACGTCTATGACCGAGCTGAGCCCCCGCCGCGTCCAGGTTGCGACATTCCCCCGGTTCAGGATGACTAGGCCACGTGTAGTGACCCAGTCCTGAAGTATCCTCCCCCTGTCTCTGGTTTCCCGGGAGCCCCAAGCCTGCGACCAGGCATTGAAATCTCCCAGGATCAGGACAGGGCGAGGCCGGCATGCAGCGAGAACTACGTCCAGCTCAGGGAGCCATAGCTCAAACTGATGCTGGTCGAGGCTCGGCGAGATGTAAACGGCCACGACAGCCATACCCTCATATTCCGCCGCGACGCAGCCCGGGCCTCTAGCGATAAGCGCTAGGCGCGAGTCATCCGCGGCGGTCCCCCCAAAGACAGTCGCCAGTCCGTTCAGATCAACTGGGCTTCCGGGGTGAACCCAGTACGGCTCGGCGACAACCACTACGTTAATGGACCACTGCCTGATGCTCTGGTACAGAAGGTCCTGAGCACCAGCGCAGTGGTTCAGATTCACCTGCAGAATGCGGACATGGGTATCCATTAATGGACGTCCATTTCCGCACCCTGCCGCGAGAGTGCACCCTCACCTCCCCGTGCGGACGGACGGGGCTTTGGTCTTGAGGCAGTGCAGGCCTTACTGCCCACCCAGTGGTCGGCCTCCTTGCCCTCCGCCACGCATTTAAAACAGCGTGGCGGAGCGTCACAGGCAAGGGCCACGTGACCGGGCTGACTACAGCGGAAGCACCGGTCTCCCACGTTGACTTCCGCCGTACACTGTACTCCCACATGCCCCACGACCAGGCACCTAAAGCACCTGGCTTCGCGTGGCTGCAGGAGATGCACCTGTGCCCTCAGGAAGCCCCCGATAAGGAGGCTCCGTCCGTCCGCCACTTTTTGGGCCGCCGCGACGGGGCAGCTCACGACTGCCGATCCGTGACCGAACGGGCCAAAGCGGATTTCGCCTGACCTCACCTGGTCACGAGGGCAGCCGCTCGCCTCCACGACGGCGGAGATTATTTCCTCCGTCGTAGTCGCGTCATCTAGACCCGAAATGCGCAGACCCGCGCACTTGTTGGGTCTGGTGACGCGGATGTCACCCGTGTCCAGCGACTCCCTTAGCTTAGCCGCTAGGGCATCTGCTTTGGGGCCGCTGGTGGCGCCATAGACCTGGAGGAGGCGTGCTCCGGTGCGCGTCACCTTGGACCGGAGACCTCCCTCTATATCGAGGGCTTTAAGGTCCACCGAGGCTCTCGCCTGCCTCAGGACCTCAGCGTACCCCAAGCCTCTCGCCCTGCCCTCTGTAGTCACCGTAATGACGACGGCAGAGGAACGGGGAGCGCGGAGCCTCATTGGCGCCTTCACCGCGGCGGCCTTCGCGGCTTTTGCCGCCTTCTTGGCGGCCTTCGCCGCCTTTTTGGTGGCCTTAGCCGCCTTCTTCTTCGCTCCCACCACCTCCCAGACCCTCCTTCTGGAGGGATTCTGGGATGCAGCGGGAGCACTGGGTGTGCTTGGGGAGGCGGGGTTGCCACTTCCCCCAGGTGCCGTCTTCTTGGGGGCGGAGGGGGGTGTGAAGGCCTTCGGCTTGGAAGGAGCCCCAATGGGTGCAGCAGTCACGGGCGCCGCCAGCGGCGGGCGGTATGCCCGGTCCTCGAGGACCCCAAGGCGTCGCTCGATGGCCTCCAGCATCTGGACCACCGTTGGTGTCACCTTGGGTGGAGCACGAGGAACGGGGGTTTTCACACCCCGAGCCTCCCCGGCCCCCTGGACCAGCTGCTTCAGCTGGCTGATCTCCTCCCGCATCAGCTGTTGTTGCTTGCGGGAGTCGGCAAGCTCTGTCTCCAGGCTCGCAACCCGAGCCCGGAGTTTCTCCTCTTCGTTGGAGACGCTCCTTTCTAGAAGCTCCTCCAGCGCTTTGGCGGCGCCCGTGATGGCTTCCGCCACGACTCTCTTCTTTCCCGCAATATTTTTCTGGCCTTTTACGGCGCCAGAAATGCGGGAAAGAGCCGCCAAGATGTTTTGCGCCGCCGGCACCTCCGTGACCTTCCCGCTTGGCAGCGGGGACACAATCACCGGCGGTTCTGCTACCCCCCCTTTCGCTCTGCAGAGGTCGGCTTTCCGACCTCTACACGCGGTGGTAGCCACAATCAACCTCTTCCTGGGAAGGTCTTCCTCACTATTCGGTGATTCAGACCCAGGCCGACGGGGTCCGCTCGACCTGGGTCTCTTCCTACCTACGTCGGCATGGATACCGAGACCGAGGGTATCCTCGGGCCCGCCACCCACGCCGACAGCCGACTCCATTTCCGAGTCAGCACGGGTCGACACGTCTTCCGCGTCACTTTTCTGGGTGGTTTTGAGGCACACCCTTGGGCCTATGGGACTGTGGTGACCCCTCCCATATACCACCCGGGGTGAACCCGGGCGGGGGTCGCCATGGCTGGTCGCCGAATGGGTGTCCATTCGACCACCAGTCACAGCAAGGGATTCCCCGGACGGCGTCCGGGTACCCTCATGGGTAGATTTATCTTTAATTGTTTCCATAGCCATTTATTTTTTCGATTAATGTCCGTCGACGTTGAGGTGGAAGTAGGGAGGTTAGGAGTGTATGTGAGGATGGGAAGGGTGGGAAGGTGGGAGTAGGTGACGCCCTAGGCACTGAGGTCCCCCCAGCGATGCATCCCATTGCCGGGCGTCAGAGCGTGGGGTTCAGGGTGATTTTTTATAGAGGTTTTCTTCCTCGCAACTCCTAAGAGCCACCATGCCCGTCTGTTGCCAGACGGGGGTACGGCTCGGCCGATCGATGGTCCCTATGGGACCGTGTACTTCACCACTGATCGCTCAGTGGCAAAGTACTCGTCGCCCTGAGAGTTCTCCGCTAAGTACGCTCTGCAAGCAGAGCGCATGCAGAGAACTCGAAA
Organism: Eilema sororculum; assembly: GCA_914829495.1. Classification (NCBI taxonomy): domain Eukaryota; kingdom Metazoa; phylum Arthropoda; class Insecta; order Lepidoptera; family Erebidae; genus Eilema; species Eilema sororculum. The sequence continues at coordinate 4,454,670 of OU618556.1, forward strand.
CCGGCCATCAGGCCCCCCCTCCTTGGTGGACTATTTGCCATGGGCGACGACGTACGCCTCGCGCGAAGCCCACGTCGTCGCCCACGTTACCGGGGTGCACCACGCGGAGGTTGTCCTACCTAGCACCCCTTGCTGGGTTTGTGTGTGCCGGAAGAGTACGTGTGGCGCCGTAAACCACCCCTACTGGTGAAGCCTACGGGGCGAACCAACCTCCTGCAGGAGGCACCTCTGACGCGTGCGATTCGCACATTGAATCTCATAGCTGCGGAAATTGATCTGTTCCATTGTACTAAGAGTGATTTCACAAGGGTGGCATTACATATAATCTGCTATGTGAAGTTCAATGTTATCAACATTTAATGTACCTAATTAAGTATTTTATTAGATTATAAACACATAAAAATTAATATAAGATAGCTACACTATTGTATTAGGTAAAACCTGTAATGATAGTTGTAATGAGAAATAAATAAATAAATAAAATAAATCTTATGGAATCAGTATGGATAAATCACTTTAATTACAACTTTAAGAATTGAAGAATGCAGCTAAACCTAAATAGCTTCATTAAGATTTATATTAGGCACCCTACCATAAAGTGCAATGGAATGGTGCCGACCTCAATAGCATCGGAACAATAGATGATATCATCTCAATAGTATCTGGTCATGATACAGCATCATAAAGCATGTTTAGATGACGGTAAATACCAATCAACTCTTAGTGTTCTGAGGTACTGAATGCAAGCGTATTGTATGTATCCATATTTATGCTCATAAACTCGTAAGGATTTTGTATTTAGACTACTAAGAGTGGATTTCGCTTGGGTCTATGAGGTTCCAACAAGATCATCAGGATTAAGCTATCGCGCTATCAATTGACGAGGCTTTGCTCAGGTTTTTTTCGGGGGAAGTCGGGCTCGTAATAGCTGAAATTGGATTCGAAACCCTGGGTTTCGATTTGAAGTCGAACTTTAGAACCAGTGTGCAACTTTTGATAGCTGTCATATTGATGACACTAAAAAAGGCACCTTATTATTATAGACATATATATCAAAATGTAATGTTGTTGTGTAGGTGATGGCGTGGTACATGCAAGTGTTAGAATTTTAAGTTTCGAAGATTTTGGGTTTTTAAATGTTATTTGTGGCTGGTTTGCGGCCGTGCTTCACCAATTTGGGTCTGGTTAAAAATCAGTGCTAGACAGCTGTCTAGCACATGCTGAACCTGAACCTTTTCGGCTGGCGTGTGAGGTGCACAAATGACTCAATGCATGTTATCTAAGTACCTATCGATTCTTTTGTACCGTGTACCTTTAACGTCAGTGAATACATCTTGTTTCTTTCTTTCTTTTCTTTTCTTTCAAAAAAATATTAATGACTGGTGGAGAGGTACGGGTCGTAAAGTCTAGTCTAGATAAAATCTACTAAATCTGGACTTTGTGATCAATAATCCATGCTCTTCTAGAATTTTTGCTCTAGTATATTTTCTTTTTCCACACAACGCTATCTAGACCCATGGTAAGCATAGCTTGACTAGCTTGTGTTATGGAATCTAGAATGGGGATAAACAGACTTAGATACTTTTTTTTTGTAAATATATACATACTATACATAGAAACACCCAGACTAATGCAAACAGCCACATTCATGCATACAAATATTTGCACTGAGCGGGAATCGAACCCGCGCTTTCTGCGTAGCAATCACGTTCACTACCGCCACGCCACGGAGGCTGTCGTATATAGCTTATTATATTATAGCTATATTATAGATTTTCTAGTATATTTAAAAGACTATAAGGCTAAGATGATTGTAATAATGGTACAGTAGTAAACACATAAATGTCTCGTGTCGTGGGTCATATATTCTGTGACTGAGGTGAGTGGACCCGCGGCAGCTTTGAAACAATATCGAGACACCCAAACACTACTGGACGGACATTGATTTACCTCCTTGTGTTTAAAAAGTTAGAAACATCTTTTTTTATTTCTCGTTATGATAACGGAAGCATAATATATAACAGTATCACATATCATGCGCGGGTGTAGCCGGGGGCATAACTTACTCATACATGTGTACATGAGTTGTGTATGTATTTGTGTTTGTATACTATTAAGGTATGATTCCGAAGCCGACTTAATATAACAACTGCCGACGCAAGCAGCACAATATATCACATACATTACTTGTTGAACTTCGATATGGATAAGGGGGACCATTGAGCAGCCGCAATGAATAACTTACATGTGCTTGAGTGCGTTTGCAGTCGTCGTATGCGGTCACCTTCGGAATCGTCATTTATAGTCATTTATTTTTCAATATAGAACAATAAAATTGTTTCTTATTGACGTCAATTTTAATTCTACTTAATCTAAGTTTACCACCGCTTCCAAGGAGCTGGTGAAGAAGAAACGGCGCAACAAACTCCACTGCGGCATTTTTTGGACGTCAATTTACAATATTTATTTTCTTAAAGCTAAATGTGGACGAATGTACATTTCGCGTCTGGTAAATCACAAAAGTATATAAAACACTTTATAATTAAGAATTAAAAAAAAGTTACATAATGTAACAAATAAGTCACGTAACTAATACAGAACCATGCTGTAATTATAGCATTTTACGAGGGGCCTGCACCATGCTCATCAATCATTCCTTTATTGAATGTAGAGACGGGTGAATAAATGTTTGTTACGCTAGAACTTTTGAACAAATCTGAAAACTTTACCTAGGTACAGATTATTAGTAGAAAGTGGTCCCTGTATCCGATTCCTGCCGGCTTCCCCATTGGGTCGGTGCATGACAAACAGATCAAGGTACCTAAGTTCTTTTCCACTGGTTCTTTTCGCTATAGGAAATTTTAACCCTTCGCCACTGCAGAAATAATCTGGAATAGCAAATCATCAAGTATGTGGGCTATTTTTATGTTAGGAATAGGTTCCTTTGAGTTTTTTTTTATAAAGAATATTAGAACCGAAGTTACTAATACTCCCTCTAACCCTTCCAATTAAGCTAAATTGCTTGTGCTGGGAGTGGGTTTACGTCGGTAGTTGGTAATGGCCAGGATTCGAATCCGGGACCTCTCGATCGTAAGGCCCACTTCTTAACCACTAAGCTACCGACGCTTATAAATATAGTTATGGGAACGAGATAAATATTTTCGTATACGGTACCAGGTGTAACCGCTAGTCTTGTATAAAACTACACATTATAGAAAAAGCACGTACACAAAATATCTAAAATGTACACGTGTATTGTAAATATGGCTGTAAATTCTTTACAACTACATATACAAAAGCAAGTATACAAAATATTTATTACACACTTAAACCAATATCAACAAAAGTGTCTCCGTTATAAAATAATTTCGGAGAGGCAGTAAATGTCGTTCTGAAATATGTTTATTTGTATCGAAAACTTCGTTTCGGTGGGTGAAGCTTTACATATTATTTGTAATATATTTTTATCGTCTATGAACACAATAATTTATGCTTTTAAGGCGGAATCACACTTCGTTATTTGTCAAAAGACTAGGTTGTGTTCGTCTAAATATTTGACATGTGAGTGAACAATTACTTATACATTTCGGGATTGATACTGGACTAATACAGTCTGGAATAATACATAGGATACATTTTATTCCTGGAATGTTCAGAATATTACGCAGATGAGCCGCGGGCCATAGCTAGTTATAAATATACCTATGTCATAACTTATGAAGATGTGGCGGTAGTGAATGCGACTGCTACGCAGGAGGCGCGGGTTCGATCTCCACTCAGTGCAAATATTTGTATGCATGACTACGGCAATTTGCATTGATCTGGCTGTTTCTATGTATAATATGTATGTATTTACAAAAAAAAGTATCTAAGTATGTTTATCCGCATTATACACTTTAAAGCGATGCATTTAAAGTTCAATATTGAATAACTGTTAGCAGAGTGAATAAAAGAGTGTAATGAAACTTTTGTCATTTAATTTTGGACCTTAGTATATGGAAATAAAGTCTAAACTTTAATGCCGCTTTTTGCAATCTCTGTGGTTTGACAATAGTTTTGCTTTAGTAGAATCGAGGCCCTGGCCGTTGGGCGTCCTACACTACGTTTGCCCGTACGCGGTTTAACACCTAATGAAGTGTAATTCCGCCTTAAAACTTGACATTTGGTGTTGGGAGTCACGTGTTTAGGTAATAATTCAATTAAAACGCAATGAATGGTAGTCGCTGCGGAATGCTGTGTGATTTCCGTTGGAGCTTGATTCAGTTTGTGCTCTCATGGTGTCGCGGTCGCGGGGCTTTTATTATTATTATCGCTAACTAACTGTTGCCCGTGGCTCCGAACGTATGGAATTCTGACCCCGTTCCTGCAACTTATGGGCATTTTAAAGGGATAAAAAGTAACTTTTGTGTTATTTCAGTCTGTAATGTACTAGTTTTTGTCCACAGTTCCACTCTTGTGAATGTCGCATATCGAAAAACATAGCTTATTCCTTTCACAAGCTCTAGTCTTTCTCTGTACTAAATTTACTGCAAATCGGTTTAGCGGTTTAGGCATGAAAGACATACGGATAGAGTTACTTTCGCATTTAGAATATTAGTATGGGTTGTGTAAATTTTTAGACAGATCCATGACATAAATTAAAATTTAAAACACCCCCGACATTTCCTATTCCAACCACCATCAGTTTAAAACGGCTCAACCGATTTTAATCAAACATGTCTAGAAACACTCACACATAAGTCACCTTAATACAAAGAAAACTAAATTGAAATCGCTTCATCCGTTCGGGAGTTATGATGCCACAGACAGACAGACACCTCAAACTTATAACACAACACCACCCTCTCTTTGCGTCGGGGGTTAATAAAACCGACATTCATCATGGCGCTGGTTTAAGCGCCATGATCACGGTGTTTTTTTTATCGTGCTATAAATCCCCACGGAGACGATGGAGGTGGTTATGTCTTGGTCTTTGGTTGCCGGAGGTGAGATTGCCGAAAGCATATCTACTGAAACAGCGCCGAAATATCGGTTACGGAATAAAAATAATGAACATGGTATATATACCGGCGAGTGTTACACTATTAAAGTTAATGACCATTTCAAACTCAAATCGTATCTTGTTTTTATAAAGCGGACTGCAAGCTCAGAGCAAACTTTAGACCCAACTTTGAAATCGCCATGAGTTTGATACATCCTTCAATATAAACCGCGGGGAGCAACTAGTAGGTTATAAATAACATCAGAATAACCACGAGTGTTCCCGGTGGTGAACGAAGCTGATCGATCGTGCAAGGCCTCCATAAACTACAAGATATGAATTATTACGCCACAATGCATCTATAGCCGATAGATAAGCATCTACAAAGAGAATTCAACTTCGATTCTGTCCACTTGACCAGAGCCGCGGGCTAGGGATGGGTGAATAAAAAATTGAGGCAAGCGCGAGTCGCACTTGTATATGCAGAGTTCTGTACGTTACTATGTACTTTTTTTGAATACTTTTGTCTAAGAAAATAGAGAGGCGCTATGACAAAAGATTATTATTTTTATTTTTATTTAATACTTTTACTTGTTATATCTATTCACTATTATATAATTGTAAGTTGGAAATGTTTGTTCACGATGGACGCAAAAACTACTGAAAGGATTTTGATGCGGTTTTTTTATTAGAAAGGTCTTGATCAGACTTAAAATCTTACGTTTGTTTGATTGCAATCAAACAAACGTAAGATATAGGTTGCTGTGGGTCGCGGTCACGGGATCAGTATTTATGTGACCCTGGTACATTGGCATGAAGTACCAGGCTCCCAGAAATTTTAAGGAACTTTATCTGGGCCGCGGGAACAGGAGCAGTGTGTCTTAAGCCTTTCTATTTCAAACTAAACGCGGACGAAGTCGCGGGCAAAAGCTAGTAAGGTAGCATATCAATAGTTTTTTTTTCCATCACTTTGTTTGGTTTTTTGGTGTTCTTGGTATGATACTATTTGGTACGATAGTCATCTTTTGTCTTCGTTAAAAACGGTATTCTCCTATATTATTCGGTATTCTAATTTTCATTGAAAACGTGATCGGATTTGGGAGATTGAGGTAAGATATTGAGGTTGCTAGATATTTAATTTTGAACAGATTTTTATTAGAATGAAATTATAAAGCATTTAGTATGCTAATTATTCAAATTGATTTTGAACGGATATTTTTTGGATCGGTCCAGGTGGGATTTGAACCCGCCATCCTTCATTTACAGGGAGAATGCTTTGACCAATAAGCTAAAAGACCCACATCCGAACTGTGATTGCTCCACTATCACCTCAAAGACGGATATTTAAAGAGTGGAAAGACTTAGATTAGATTATTAGCATTCTACCTGTAAGAGAAGGATCACAGGTTCAAATCCTGGCTGTACCAATAAAAAATCCTTTCTAAATCGTTTTGAAAGATTTTTATTACGCAATTATTGGGCTTTCTGGCCAATTAGGCTACAGTGGGTGCGAGAGTTTCTCACACATTTTTTCTATCAAAAGTTTCATTATCTAACTGATACGTTTTATGAGATACAGCTCGCGGACAGACGGACATACAAGATAGCCTTAGTAAGGTTTCGTCAGTTACTTAAGGAACCCTGAAAATATATAACTCTACATACCGCACAACTGTATGTGTGTCTACTGTCTACAGTGCTTAAGGGTGTAATCACAAATGCTGCTTATTAAATACATTTTTCATGCCTAATTAAATTCAAATGCTACTTTGTCGACAGCAAGTGTTAGCATAAGTATAAAAGTGGGACGTGACCGGTAGACGGTAATTGGCTCGCCTTCTAATAAATCAACCTTACCATCTTTTTTATATTCCGCGAAAATTGAAAACGCCCTCACATTCTTTTGCACTATACTTTTCCTTCTCGTTTATGGATTTATCTCTAAAAGCAGGTAAAGAATACTCTAGTACCGAATGGCATCAGAAAAAAAAAAACAATTTTCTTATTTAGTTAGGTACATAATTTATACATAAAAAATCGTACATGGGTAATAATATGAGTACGCACATTATTTTTCAAAGTATCCTCACTGACTCCTCACTAGACTGATTCAGTCTGCTGTCAGCAGCGGCGCCACGGTCAGGCAGGAGAATATATCGTTGAATAAGAAAAAAATCTTCATACATTTAATTTACAAAGTAACATTTATGAATTGTTATTTACATATGTTCTTGTTATTTACATTTGCCGCCAAATTCAACTTCGAAAACAAATATCTGATGATAAAAAGTAACGCCCACTCCCAAAAAATTCCGCATATATTACATTATAGACAGACAGACAGTGGAGTCTTAGTAAAAGGTTCCGTTTTACCCTTTGGATACGGAAGCCTGAAACCATTTAGATTTTTTTTTTTTTTTTTTTTATTTATTTATTTACTAATCATACAATTGATACGTATTGCATTTACTATTGGTTCACAAAACTGTTTTGAACAGTTTGTCTGTGAACTCAGTTGAGTCTCTGTGATAGGAACATAATTATTGGTTTATTTATTTGTACAGTGGTATATATGGGCTGATATTATTTAATATTATTCAATAGAAATTTCTTTGTCAGTCTTTTAAATTTACTTTTATTTGTCTCCCACCTGATGTTCACAGGCAAACTGTTCAGCACATATGGAACCCGTTTGCTTAACGTTCGATCGCCATAATAATTGTTAACCCTAGGGATTACATATTTACCTGTAGTGACGGCCCTTGTGCCAACAGTGTGCGACACAAGTGGGAAGCTACGCTCGCGATTGCTATGTTGATTAACCGCTAATAAATATTTATGACTTAGACTAGCCGGAAGTATATTACATATTTTAAACAATTTTTTATAATTATCTTTACAATTATTTTTAGTTTTATTATTTACTAATAGTTTTAAAAATCTAATTTGAAATGCTTCTATTTTATCTATGTAGGTTTTAAATGTTAACCCATAGCAATCGAGACCGCAACTTATAATGGATTCTACTAATGTTTTGTACAGACATTTTAATATGGTAGTTGGTACTCTGAAACTTAGGTGATAAAATTTACCCAGTAGTATTCTTAGTTTCTCACAAAGGTAGTCTATATGGTGTGACCAGGAGAAATTTTGATCAACCTTCATTCCAAGATAAGTCACACAATTTACATTTTCAATAGGTGTACACATACAGTTGCGGAGATTATTGTGATGACATGAAAAGCTATGGGTGACGAGTGGAGGGGGCATTCCTGTAGGTTTCAAGTAAGGTGAATGAATTATCATGAATTTAGTCTTATCCGTATTTAAAACAATTCCGTTGTCATGGGACCATTTGACTACTGAATTAATATCGTGCTGTACTAGGCGACAGGTCTCCACTAGTTCGGTGCCGGCGCGGAGCGTACATAGGTCGTCTGCGAACATATGCGCTGTGCTGTGTTGTAACACACCACACAGGCTGTTCACGTGCATCAGGTAACACACAGGACCGCATCCGGAGCCCTGGGCCACGCCACACCGCACCTCTGTCTCGTCACTAAGGCTATCGCCGACCTTCACACGATAGGATCGCGCTCTAAGATAGTCACGGAACCAGTTGTTCAATGGTTTGCCCACTCCACACTCCTCCATAGCTCCCATAAGAGTTTCCGGCTCTAATGTATCGAATGCCTTTTTAAAGTCATAGAATATTGCTATAACAAACTTCTTTTCAGATAAGTACATATTAATTTCATTAGTAAAGTTTGATAACAATGTATTTGTGCTTTTATTCTTCTGGAACCCATGCTGACAACTATTTAGTATATTGTTTCTGTCTAGATACGATCCCAGCTGGTTCACTATTGTTTTTTCAATTATTTTATCCACACTAGATAGAATAGAAATAGGTCTATAATTTGAAAAAGATTTAGTATCATGTTTCTTATGAATGGGTCGTACTATAGCTCTTTTCAAGGGATCAGGAAACTTGTAAGTACTTACAGACAGATTGACTAGCTTAGCAATTACTGGACTCACTTTCTTTGCCACTAACTTAAGATCAGACATACGTATGAGATCCTCACCCGGTGATTTCTTACTACTCATTGTGCTAATTATTTTCATGATATTTTCAGTACTCACCGGTTGCCATCTCATACATACGTCTGTTGGTTTTGCATAGCTACTTCTATCCAACCATTTTTCAGAGCATACATGTTTAATTAAGTTAATATCGTTGGAGAAAGTAGATGCGAACTTGTTACATATGTCCTTTGTGTCCCCAGCTTTCGTCATATTTGTAATTATTACACTGTCTAAAGATTTTTTCTGATTTCCCAATAAGTTATTTATCCTATCCCATAATTTCCTAATATTTCCATTACAATCTAGTATACACTGCTTATCGTAATTATTTTTACTGTTAGAAATCGCTTTCGTACACTTATTTCTGTATCTAGTATACTCTAGTCGTTTTACCATGTTCTTAGGATCGGTACTCCATATGTCAAATAACCTGTCTCTTTTCATTATCATACTTTTTAAATTATCAGTAATCCATTTTTTGTCATTTCGGCTGTTTCCACAAATACTAACCGTCTTATAACTACTTTCGTAAATATTTAAGAACATTTGACGGAATTCCGCGTATAATTTTACAGGACATTCTATAGCTAAGAGATATTCAAAATTAGTGCTCAATAGTTTATCCCTGACACAACGATTATCTAGCACTCGTCGCGTAGGAGCGGGCTGTGAGCGCACCGGCGAGCTAGCGGGCGGCAGGCGAGCGCTCGGTCTGTGCCGTCTGTGTCTCGGTGGCGTGTGCGCCTCTGGTTGCGGCCCAGCCCCACTACTGTTTCGTATGCGCGCGCGTTTCCATTCCACTGCGACTGCTATGAAATAATGATCAGACATTTTGTGCTTTATAATTGTTGAGTATATAGTAGATTGAGTGTCTCTGATATAAATATGGTCTAGGCAGGATTCCACAACCTTTCCTGCTATTATTTCTTTTCGAGTAACATCACTAATGCATTTTTTAAAGCCATATTCCGCTAATAAATTCTCGTATATAATAACGTTATTATTCTGACTATTTAGTATATTTATGTTTATATCACCACATATCAATACTTTATTATTTATAGGTAGACAGTGTAAAAGATATTGAAGCTCTTTTAAGAACTGAGTAGTTTTATCCTGTTTATGAATTTTAGGTGGTCTGTAGATTGATACTAGATATATCTGTTCGTTGCTATGAACCAGTGTTATGGAAACGCACTCTGCACTATGCATCTTATTCGCGGGCTCACTATCAATCTCGCGTGCCATCAGCCGCTCGCGGGTGTACACTAACACACCGCCCCCACGACGACGACCCGCTCGAGTGTAATAATTAACATTGAATCCATGTAAGTTATAAAAAGACAATAGGGAGAAATTAATATTTGCTTCAGTTATTACTAGTACATCTAATTTATGCATATATACATCAATAGTAGCTAGTAGCTCGTTAAAATGTTTCCGCAATGAACGTATGTTAATATGAGCTATATGAAACATACCTGTATTAGCAATCAACGCATTCACCCAATCTTTGAAATTAGTTGCACTCACATTATTGGTGCAATTAGTACTGATTGATTCTAAGTTGTTGAAATCAGTGAATTTTCATAATAAAATTAAACACAATATACACAAGAATTAAAATAACACTATGCACCACTTACTTTCCTCGTAACAGTTCAGTAATGTCTTTTTCCGTTCTTACCCACGTAGATTTATCACTATCCGTTTTTTTGACCAGTATTTTTCCATTAGATATCCAGATGAATTTGAACGTTCCATTTAATTGCTTCTTAGTATTCCATAGTAGTGTCCTGGTAGCTTTAGTTAGATCCTCGTTAATGTAGACTTTATTCTTTGATGACCCGCCTGTAATATCGTGACTTGTTAGCTCGAGAAGCTTACGGCGCTGGGTCAGCCACATGTCTCGGGATGCTGTTCCTGAAGTCCTGAATCGTAGAATGATGGACGCTGTCCTATTACCTACTGTGCGGGTTCGCCAGGCTGACTCGATATCAGAGGTGCTAACATCAATCTTCTTGCTAATCGTAGTAACTATTTCCTTAATGTTTTCTTCTGGTAGTTGCTCGATTCCGGCAATTTCTATGTTATGTTTTCTAGATGCCTGCTCATAATCCTGAATCTTTTGCTCCAGTGCTTGGTTACATTTCTCCAGGTAAATACATTTATTGACGGTTTGTTCAGTAATTTTTTCTAGTTTGCCAATTTTGTCTTTGCTTTGCTTTTGTTCTACCATTAAAGTGTCATATTTATCGGAGAGGACACTCATGCTTTTTTCAATAGAATCCAAGCGTTTTATCAGTCCGGGTAACGCACTGACTTTCTTTTGAATATCCTTTAGTATTATATCCATTTGTCCCTCCTCCTCTATCTCCGGTTCTTCTTCGGTATCATCATCCTCGCAGTTATTGCAATATAGTCGGGTCCTACCCGCTTTCATGTCGGCCGCCAATCCTTTCACACAACTCCTGTGGAATGTTCCTTGACAAATCCCTTGACAAGTAAAGTGTAGTCCTTTTTTAGCAAGGGTTTTCTTGCATTTGACGCACTGCATTGTCACTGTTATTTGGAAAGTTAACACTCGAAGGTATATTTATATTCGTATATACATAGACGCGTTACGATAACAAGACGCATGCGCGTTCCGCTTGACACTCGCTGCGAGACTGGATAATAGAGATAACCGTTCTTCCCACAAATAAGTCGATATATTATAATGAAACAATAAACAGTAATAAACACGCGAACAATAAATATTTCCTGTTACCATTTGAAACACTACCGCGCCTCGTGGGAGTTATGCAGATTGAATTGCATCTAAATTTTCTTAGCTGATTGCGACCACAAAGTGCAATGATATATGCGGTCGGTTTAACTGTGGAGAAGACGTGCACTGAAGATGCCTTCGTGTAATATTTTCACAGAGTTTAATCGAAGTCATAATGCTTATTTGACTGCCTATGACCCATATATTCTTTTTGATTACGTACTTATTTATAATAACTTATAACAAAAAAGTTAGTGATCTTTTTGAATTTTATTCTGTAAATATGTAGTCAGAAAGAATACCTAAACATATAGATAAATACATTCATAAATATTCCACACAACGTTATCTAGTCTCCATGGTAAGCTTAACTAGCTTGTGTTATGGAATCTAGAATGCGGATAAATATACACTGACGGACTCATAAACTGCATCAAAGTAATAGACGACTTTGAAATAAATATTTTAACCAAGTATGCATACTTTCTATACAGATTTAAATTGAAACCTCTAGATTGGTTCGTGAACTTTAAAACAGCGTAGGGTCATATCTTTAAGTTTAAGTTTATGTACTGGAAAGGACCTTAAGACTTTTTTTGAAGAAAAAACAGAAATTTAAGAAAAATTGGTTTAATTAAAAAATTGGTTTTAACAATAGACACAAACTTTATGCAAGGGTTTATTTGTGTTTTAATAAGGTGTATTACCCCCACGTGCCCTTATTACGGATTCTAATCGGTTCCGCATAGATTTTATAAGGGTTTTTAAAAGATCTTGCGGAATATTGTCCCATTCTTCTGAAAGTGCTGTTCTTAGTGCTGCCACTGTCGTGGGCGAAGGGTTTCTCGCATATACAGCTCTTTTTAAATTGTCCCAAACATGCTCGATGGGATTAAGATCCGGGCTGCGTGCTGGCCAATTCATTGTACGTATCCCAACCTCTTCGCAATAATGTTGAACTTGTGCAGCTGCATGCGGCCGGGCATTATCCTGCATTAAAGTAAAATTTTCGCCTATGAATCCCATGTAAGGCACCACGTGATCTTCTAATATCTCTGTTATGTAGCGATGTGCTGTCAAACCCCCTCTATTACCGTTTTGACGGACCATGTCTATGAACACAAGTTCTGTTCGCCCGTTCATCGATATGCTACCCCAGACCATACATGAACCGCCTCCAAAAGGAACACGCTCCTCAATGCAACTTTGAGCATATCGCTCCCCACGTCGACGATAGACTCTTCTGCGACCATCTGCACCATATAAACATGTCCTACACTCGTCCGTGAACAATACAGAGGCCCACTGCTCTTCTGTCCAATTCAGGTGATGACGCGCAAATCTTAAGCGAGCTTGTCTGTGAGCTGTAGACAACTTTGGACCATTTGCTGGTCTAAAAGGGGTGATATCCGCTTCCTTTAACCTTCTTCTTATTGTTCGTGCACACACGTTTAGTCCACGCACTTCATTAAGCTCGGTTTTGATGTTAACTGACGTGAGTTATAACAATAAATCGGTCATCACGACCTGTGGTTGCTCGAGTTCTGCCTGTACCACGTCTCCTCCTGTAAGAACCTGTCTCTACAAACCTTCTGTATATTCTTGAAACCGTAGACTGGTTTAAATTTAAATTTCTACCAATCGTTCGTTGATCCAAGCCCTCCCGCACCAATGCTACAATTTGTGCCGCTTGTTCGGACGAAGTATCCATATTATGGTTCAAAAACTCTCGATGTGTTAAAAAACTAACCCAACAATTATGCTGGTAACAATAATTCAATTGACAAAACAAAAAAAATCAATGAGAATCAATTTAAAACTTTGCTATAAATAACACGCAAATCTGATACTACAAGTAAATTTTCTTTTCCCGGCTATATTCATTTGTTTTACTGCAGTTCTATTTTTAAATTTAATTTTTTTTTTAAGATTAAGAGCCAGTCTTTCCATATTTATATAATTTAATCTAAAAAGTTTGCATACTTATTATAAAAAATCCTTTTAGAGTAAACCTGAACTTTGATGCAGTTTATGAGTCCGTCAGTGTATTAAGATACTTTTTGCAATTTTTTTTTAATGCATCTTCATGCAAATATTTCGAGCGAGGATCGAACCCGCGCCTTCTGGGTGGCAGTCGCGTTCACTACCGACACGCCACAGAGGCTATATTTGATAGCCATAATATAATCAAGCCAGACATAATATAATCACACCGCCGAAGGGTTAGGCAGAGGAGAATTAACACCCACATTTCACCAATCATTGCATTTCGTCCTACGTCCTATTGCCATTTTCTGGGCACTATTATTGACTCGAGCCATGCATCTGAGGTCGAGTCTGTGCTGTATACATTGAGTTAATCAATTATTGATCTGTCCCCGATATATGAAAATTCTACTATACATACTAATATTATAAGTGCGAAAGTAACTCTGTCTGTCTGTCTGTATGTTACGCTTTCACGCCTCAACCACTGAACCGATTTTGATGCAATTTGGTATAGGGGTAAATTAGACGATGAGAAAGGACATAGGCTATGTTTGGTCGCGATAACCGACATCCCCGCGGGCGGAGCCGCGGGCAAAAGCTAGTAGAAAATAAAGTACTACCGGCGGCGTTTATTATTGGTACTGGGATACTGGTAGTTAGAGCCATTTTACATTACCACTATAGACTAAATTGAATAAATTATCCGCAAAAAATATTCAGATCAGTCAATGCCTTTGACCACAGTGCGTGTGATACCAAACAGACAGACAAAAAAATATGAGAGAATATTGCTACAAGCAATAATTACATTACAATGAGATTCAGAACATTGCGTGCCTTTAATTGGTTAAATTTTCACACAGTGGTAGTGGTTCACAGAACGAGAGCAAAGCACGGACATGTCAATTTGTGCCTCTAATAATGACATTACATCCTCTTGGGCGGTCCAATAGTATAATTATATACTATTTGACAACAACACGCTGCGATTTGACATGTTAAAATTCGCTTCCTGCTCGATTTTTGACAAGCTGTCAAAAATGCAGGCCATGGTGGTCGAGCGCTCGACTACTGTGTGGGGAGTCGATGTTGGATTCCCGCTCAATGCGAATATTTGTATGCATGAATGAGTCTTCCTCTTCCTTTTTTGAAAAAGCGGAAAGATTGTGGGTGTCTCCCACAGAAATATATTAGGATGGAACCGCCATAAGCAGTGTTCATCTGCATGTCACGCGCGTGGTGACTTTAGGTAGGTACACTTAAATGAAATTTTTACAGCATTAAGTATGCTAGCTAACTATACAAATCGAATACATAGGGAAAAAGAAGAATCATCTCGGGCGGGACTCGAACCCGCAGTCTTTCCCTTACAGGGGGAAGGAATGCCTTGACCAATTCGGCTACCGAGACGCGCCCGATGTGATTCAAATTTCCCATCTTATACGTCTTGGCAACGGTGGAGTCATCTACCGATTTTCTTACGAACTATCGGAATCAACGAATGATGTTACAATCATTTTTAAACATTGATTGTAACATCATTCATTGATTCCGATAGTTCGTAAGCCTAGCCTAGTAACTGTCTCGGTAGCCGAATTGGTCAAGGCATTCCCCCTGTAAGGGAAAGAATGCGGGTTCGAGTCCCGCCCGAGATGATTCTTCTTTTTCCTTTTAGGTACACTGTTAATAAATAATCACGTGAGATAACAAATGCATCTATTTTTCAAATTTACTTCTGCATTTTTATTCAACAGTTAGAAATAGCACTAAATGGCATATTCACTGTATTTTTAACGATTTCATTACAAGCTAGTCTTAAAAGTACTGAGTAAGCGTTCGAAAGTTCCTGTCTCATAGGGCAGGAATTGTCTAAAAAGTTGGCACGCGTTTCGCGCTCACATGGCCGTTCTATCCTAATAATATTTCTGTGGTGTCTCCCATTTCCTCAGTTGGAAAACGACGATTTACACGTGACTTCTATTCGTGAAGTAGAATTCCTTGTATTTATTTCTACTTTTATGTACATATTATACGTAATATAATAATTATTATAAATAAAAATATAAAGCAAGGTATGTGCAAAACTGTAGGTTCAGGCGTCAAAGAATTCCTCCCCATCGACGTCAACCGGGAGGGTGGCCAGTAGGCTGGCGGCATTGCCACGATGAATGGTAAGGCCAATCCTTCGCGCAAGGAATAAACCAGCCTTTGTGAAGTTGTTTTAGGGAGAGAGGAGAAGGAAAAGTAAGTAGCTCGAGACATAAAACTTTGGAGGGTTTTGGGAGAAGCCTACGCATAAGGGACGACTTCTACCATCAGTTTAATGAATATTAGAAATTGGTGTATGAGCTTGAGGCATAGGAAGAGTTATGATTTGAATAGGCATACCAATCTTATCCAGCGTATTAATGTTAAACCAGTTCTAGCAGTGATTCGAATTGAAATACACTTTATGCCATTATATTTGTAACGAAAATATGATAAAAATATGCAGAAATGTAACCAGCCATCTCAACATGGTGCACTAACAAGCTCAGCTCTCGAGATGACTAATCACTCCAGCTTGCACTCAAATTTTGACTAATGACGGACTTGTACGAAACGCGCACCACACTTTTTGCATTCCAAACGCACAACCATTCCACCATCACAATCTATGGGAAAGTTATTCCTGGAATGAACGATAAGGGAGTGCTTCCTTCGATGGTGTCGTCTCCCTCTTCCATGCGTATATGCCTGAGTGCGAGCGAGTGAGCCGTACTTAAGGAATGTCACACGGCATTTTATTATTATTCATTGAAAGTATCATCTCGAACGGATGGTTATAAAAATATTATATTTTATATCAATCTACTAATGTGTATGTTATGGTACAAGTAATTGTACCCGGGTTTTTATTTTCTTTGGTCACGAATGTCAATAGACTAGATAAATTCATTTGACTTGGCTTGAGTTAATTTAAAGTTATGAGCTTTTTACGTGAATTGTATTGTTGTTATGGGACAATATGGTGCTATAAGAAAAGAAAAGAAAAGGGTTGTTCTGAGTATTGATCCCACGAATAGCTCCCTATCACAAGAAATATGAGATAAACTACTCGTGAGGCATCCAGACACAGCAAGTGAGCCGGGGTGCGAAAGATATGTTTTCTGCAATCTCACCTCCGGCAATCAAAGACCAAAAGACGGTGTGCGTTTGAGTCGGTTCGAGTCCGACATAACCACCTCCACCGGCTCCATGGGGGGGTGGATTTTTAGCACGATAAAAAAACACCGCAAGTAAAAAAATGGTCGGCACAAAAATCGCTTGTTTTGGGTAACTCGGTTTCCCAGAAAGACTAGATATTGTTTTGCAGAGGAATGGTGTTTGAGTGCCTGGTGCCCCATGACGACCTTTGTGGCTGGAGCGGTGGAGTGTTATACTCCAATGTCGTATGTTGCGGGTTCGATTTCCGCTCAGTGTAAATATTTATGTGCAAGATAATATCTATTCGCATTAATGCACACATTAATTGCACGAGTGTTTCTATGCATAATATGTACGTATTTACAAAAGGAAATGTATCTAAGCTTGTTAATATTTATCCGTATTCTAGAATCTGCGGTAGCCTAGTATTATGGGTAATGGACTGCTGAGACGAGGTCTCGGGTTCGATCCCAGGTTTACCATGGTACACACCAATGACTTTTCGATGCTTTTCGAAGTTATGTGTGTATTTATCGCAGGTTTATAAGTGCCCGGTTAATGGCAATAGGCTCGCCACCTATTACATTGGGACCTAAACATAAACTGGCGAAATGTGGGTGCTAGCACCTCTGCCTACCCCTTCGGGGAATACAGGCGTGAGTTTATGTTATGTTACGTATTCTAGAATTCATATTATAGTAAGTAATCTATACTTACTGTTTATACCGTTGATTGATGGCACTTGATGGAATCTGCTACGCATATTGAGTAAGACACTTTGTACTTATCCACTTAATTATATTTTTCAACTGACCGGTTTCGCCTCACGGCATCCTCAAAGGTATGATGTAAATTAACTGTTTCTAAGTTTTTACAATTTTACAACTATACTTACTTTGGGTCTAGAGAGTGCCGTGTAGAAGTCCCCAGAATATATTATTAGGTATTATATTGTCCAAAAATGTGTGTAAATCGCTCTCCATACCTACCTGCTGCGTACGAAGCGAAACGAAATTAAGTTCGTTTGAATCGCTCGCAGTTTAGCTCTATAGTTCGTGGTATGATCCGTAGTTGTTATCTCCTCGATGGATGCGTATAAACCGAGTTTGTAACGAAGCGAAGCGAAACTAAGTTCGTTTCGCTTCGCTTCGTTACAGTGTGGTGTGACTTTGATAGGCCCAATTAATTGACTTTTATCCTGAATAAAACGACTTTAAGTATCACTGAAATTATACTTAACTATAAACAAACAAAAGGTTTGCACTTGACTGGTTTTTATCACAAACACTATTAGTAATGTGGATCATACAATCCCAATAAACTCTCCTTAGCAAAATATCTAATATGTATTTAAACTATCATGTTTCAATAGCTCAGTTGGAAGAGTATTCCCCCTGTAAGGAAAACTTCGTGGGTTCAAGTCCCACTTGACTGTGGACGCCCAACGGCCAGGTGGAAGGACGATCTCATCAAGGTCGCCGGGAAGCGCTGGATGCGGGCTGCTTTAGATCGGTCATTCTGGAGGTCTATGGGAGAGGCCTATGTTCAGCAGTGGACTATGTGTGGCTGATATGATGATGATACGAATTTAAACTATCATGGTCATTCACATTATTATTAGAGGTATCACCAGCACAGCATAGTACCATGATCACGGAGGAACTTTCCAGCCAAGTTCCTCTGTGATCATGGCGCTCACAACATCGTCTTATTATCTGAACCTCGAAACAATACAACATTCTAAATATCCGGGTACTTACCTCTTACAATAATATCTGATATAACGACTGGCTTTCCATCCGTATTAAACTGGGAAATGAATCCACCCCCACACATTCACAAGCCCAGTGCTTTCGTAATTAAGCCACCACCAATTTATAGTTTCTATTAAATCCTTTTCCATTTTGTTTTTCTGATTCCCATTTTATTTTTATTTTTTATTTATTCTTTATGTACACATAAATTATATTTATATGAAATAGTGAGACGAGATGTACAAAGGCGAGCTTAACTCAAAGCTGAGTTTTCTTCCAACAAACCTGGGAGTGCACAGAGGAATTGCTATATGAGTGGCAAAGTCTAGTGTACCACAAGAAGCATCGAATTTGATTTAGGAGGTATACGAGACGTATACCCCAGGTAAAAGGCATAAATATACATAGATACAACATATACATACATGCAACATGCACATATACTTACATACATACATAAACACATACATACATACATACATAAATACATACATACATAAATACATACCTACATACATACATAAGTACATACATACATACATACATACATAAATTAATACACACATACATACCTACACCAAATTAATACACACATACATACCTCTTGTTCGTTTTTTAAAAATGTTCGAAGATGGACTATCGCGTATGGTGTGAGGAAGAGAATTCCAAAGACGCACTGCAGAAACTGTAAAAGAATTGTCGTAGCAGGAAGAACTATGACAAGGAGTTCGAAGTAGAAGAGAGGAGGAAGTACGACAGGGTTTACCCCTGGGCACAAGGAATTCAAAGCGCTCACGAAGATATGAAGGAGAATGAGGATTATGAAGAATAGAGAAGAGAAGGGAAAGAATATGAACATCTTTTAGGTAGGTTTACTTCCTAAAAAGGAATGGATTTAGCAGCGTTGATAATTGCCAGGGCGTTGACTTTGAAATGAAGAGGTTGTGTGTAGATGGTGATGGATCTGTCACCTTAATTGGTCGAAGAAAATCACATTGGTCGCTCGCCTTGTCTGCGGACTGAGGAAGTAACGGGCCGTTTATTCTTAGACCAAGTGATGGGACGACGCAAAAACGGCTTCATTAACTGTCTGTGCTTTATATAGGAACTGGCAATTAATAAGCATTTTAATTGCACATCTAAAGAATCTAACCTCGATGTTCGAAATCCATTGCTCGATATGTTAGTCAAAAAGTTTGTTAACATCCGAAATATGAATGAAAACATGATGTGTATATCGAAGTTGATATCTGAAATCTAATGATCGTCTGTTAGATAGATATAATTAATTTCAACCGGATGGAAATTTAATCTTACGAATTTATTCATCAAATGTTTATTTATGCAAATATTTGAGTTATGCAAGAAAATGTACATTCATGAATACAGTTACACTATATCACCACAATCCCACAGGGGTAGACAGAGACCACCGACGACGGCGATACATTAGTCAACGCATTGTCTCACGAGTGCGACATAGCAAGATCCTGGTTCAACTTGGAACTGTGAATTTGGGAATTTTACATTTTACAGATGAATTCCATGCAAATATCTTAGAGTAGGGTACATTAGGTGTAGGTATATGGAGTACTGCTGTCACCTTTTTGTCGGAGCGTCCGCACGCCAGCTTACTTCGACTTGGTGCAAAGACGTGCGTTGAGGCTCGTCGACAGTCCTATACTCGCAGGCGATGTGGCACCTCTCAGCCTCAGGACTTTGAGACTTTGCCTCGCTGTGTGTTTTCTACCGCCTATAAAATGGTTTGTGCTCTGATGATTGTTTGACATGATGCCCAAGCTACATTCTATCATCGCACCGCTTGCCATAGGCAGGGAATTCATCCTCACATATTGCATCCGAAAACGGTACGCACCCGTGCGGTATGAAAGGAACATACCACCCACGCTCAAGCTGTGGAATGAACTCCCTGCCGTGGTTCTTCAAGAAGGGCATTAGAAGGTTTCTTCAGGGTAGGCAGCACGAGTATAACGCCCCTGGTGTTGCATACGTCCATAGTTCAGGTTCCCCAGTTTCCTTTTTGATACCACCTAATAATACCCTTAAGTAATTTTCCTTTCGATATTTTTTTCTTAACATCTACCTTGTTAAGTTATCCATAAGGATGTATTCCGATAAGGTTCTTGCTAATTAAAAATTTAAAAAACCCCCGCCACAAAAAATACCTCCAAAAAGTTGAAAATAAATGAATAAATTTAAATTCAACGGTTGCCATGTCGGGGGACCTTAACTGGTTAAGTACTCCCTTGTATCGTAAGGTCCCCCGACATGGCAACCGTTGAATTTAAATTTATTCATTTATTTTCAACTTTTTGGAGGTATTTTTTGTGGCGGGGGTTTTTTAAATTTTTAATTTAATTTTTATTTTATCCTTTTTCAATTGTTCTACTAGTCAAGCTCTTTCATTTGATACCCATGTTGAGGGAATTATAAAGAAATACGTATTCCAACATGTTGTGGTGGCGGCCATCTTGGACCGATTTTCTTCAAACCTGGCTAAGAACACTCCCGACTAATATACCTTTCAAACAAAAAAAACTACATCCAAATCGGTTCATCCGTTTGGGTGCTACGATGCCACAGACAGACACACACACACACACACAGACACACACACACACACACAGACACGTCAAACTTATAACACCCCGTCGTTTTTGCGTCGGGGGTTAAAAACGAAACAACGCGAAAGAGATGACTTGATTTGATAATCTATAATTGGCGAGCGGGAGCGTAAGTAGAATCGGTATTTTGTTTAAGGATAATACAATTAATAGTGTTAAAAGATGTTAGATCAGTCCCTCTATACAAAGGGCGATTCGTTTGTAGAATACAATAGATCAATAGAATAATCAATGTATGGAATTGACATAGGTATGTTTTAAGACTATTAAACGTGTCTCTCATTATATCAATTCCATTCAAAAAATTCAAAACCATTTATTCTGAATATACCATGAAATCGGAACGTCGTTGGTCGGTTAAAAAACGTCGATATAAAAATAAATTAAATATTATAGACTAGTTTAGAAAATGGCCCACTGGTTCAAAATGGACCCAGACCTGAGAAAACTCCGTCAAGAAACTCAGCGGGCATATTTTTGGTCTATTTATCATAAAAATCAAACATTGATCAGTCCCAGAATGATCTGGAAGTTCTGGAACATTTTAAAAATGAAATAAAAACGCAATAACTTTCGCTGATCAAAGTGATATAGATTGCAGAATGTAAAACATAAGATTGATATTCGCTTGTCAAGTGTTACCTGTCTTGACAAGTGCCAGTTTGATGTTATTCAAGTAAGTTCTTTTACTTTTGGAAATAATTGTTAATTATAAATAACTAGCTGTTGCCTGTTATCGCGGCCAAATATGGCCTATGTCCTTTCTCATGATATAATCTACCGGAAAACCAAATTTCATCAAAATCGTTTCAGTGATTTAGGCGTGAAAGTGTAACAAACAGACAGACACAGATCGAGTTACTTTCATATTTATGAAATTAGTATGGAAGTATGGATACTACAATTGGCCTATCGCTAGTACTCGTATATAGTTGTAAGGAAAAATACCAAAATCAAGTTATTTACGTATACTCTTTCTTATTTAGATTTCTACAACACTATTTATAGGTACCTCTCACCTGCAATTACTTGAAGGTCTATTAAAGCCTACATTTCACCACCTGTTTCCGTAGCACAGAATAGGGGTCAAGTCTATTACCGCCAATAGGACAGTTTCTCCAGATATTATTAAGAAAAATAATTTGCCGTATGTCGTCTAATATCTATTTACCTGTAGGTGAAAACCTTCCCAACAATACCTATTTACATTTTTAAATGCATTAGGTATACTTTTTTTGAATGAATTTTTTTAATGAACTTTAAAATTCGAATACATCGGAAAAAAATTATCGCTCAAGTGGGACTTAAACCCACGACCTTTCTCTTACAGGGGGAATGCTCTTCCAACTGAGCTATTGAGCCACACCTGAATCACTTCAAAATTTTCTTCTCTTTTTATCATTTTTCTCGATGTATAGGTATCTTTTACTTAATGTCAAATTGAATTTTACAAATATATAAATGACCCATATCCAAGAGGTCAAATAATAAATATAATATATTGAAAGTATTCCTAATAATATTTCTGCCTATAGTGTTTCATAGTTTATGACCTCCTTATTTTTAAATACCTTTTGGTGGTGTTTTGTATGCAGTTTCGATATCTATTACAGTAAGGTATTATATTATTATATTTACTGGCTGAAAAAAATAATATACTACATAAAAGAAAGAAAATACATTTTATTTTTAGTGCAACACAAACATACTTAAAAATAAATAGTATATTTAGTCCTTGTATTGGGCACATTTATGTTGCACCAAGAAAGGAAACAGTTCAGCATAATGTTGGGCACGAGTACGACGTACCCAGCGCTGGTTTTCAACTGGCCCCTATATATAAAGTGTATATCTTATTGTTATTAATTTGAGAGCAACGAAACCTAAATCTACAACCGCACTCGATGAATAATATTATAATAATTTATTAATTTTAATTTCCCATAGAAAATTATCTCGAGCGGCCAATCGCTTTAAATCTTCGTAATTACAGTCACATGCCAACATAAATTCTTGATCATACGAACTGAAGATATCGTGATATCAGCCTGCCACGCCGCCGCTGGCGAACTAGCCAACCCGATAACTGTTGTGTACGAAAACTCCACAAAAAACACGTAAAAGTACTCATTATATGTTTATTATCTAATGGCGATCGTCTCGTTAAAATAAAAAATAAACAGTTAGTATATTACGCAAGTGAATGTTTTTATTTAAATCATTATTAACAAATTACTGGGTTCTGTGGGACAGCCGCGTATTGAGTTGATGGCTGGTATTATGTAGGGCGACGACTTCGGATGGAGCCCGCTTTGTGTGTTATCTTTTGTTCGAACGTTTGTTTGTTTGTTTACTGTGTATTGTTTTATGTTTTTGTTTTTATTTCGTTTGATTTTCAATTAATTATATCACCAAAGCGATAAGTGTTTGCATTTTGTCATATTTGTCACGAATTGCCGTTTGATTTTCGAAATTTAATTTTTGTTTTCAGCTATGCGATCTGTCTAGGACTTCAGGGAGATTGTGGGACTCTAGGATTTAGATAAATGCTATATTAAGTTTTAAGGCACACGGACTGACCGACTTCTTGATAAATTTATTCACATCAGTTTTAGAAGCAAATGGTGTCTAGACAGATATATTTTATAATTTCGCCATATCAGGTTACCATTTAAATGAATGTTGATCATTTACCTATGCTCTAACTTAAAAACTGCCAAATACACTAGTCTTCGATACAATTTTTGGGATAGCCTCATTTCCTAACAGGTTTTGGTATTTAAAAACACATTAGATAACAGTATTTATTTTATAGATGGCAATGTTAAATTTCATGGGGCTAATTATTCAAGTACTGCAAAATAAATATCTCTCTTTATCCGAACGCCAGTGTTGGTTGCATCGGGAGTTTGTACTTTAGATTCCAGGGTCCACTGCCTACTCCATTCTCTTATGGGAGTGACTGCCGTTTTACCTTTCAACCCCAAGAGGAAGAGCCTTCACATGAGCAGTTGTATCGGCTTCCAGGAGAAGTAACCTTAGGTACTGAAATTTTTGGTGAGGATACCCTCAATATTATAAAAAGAATAATAGATTTAGTCAAAAAAGAGACCGATCTTATTGTTTAGCAATCAACTGATACCAAGCGAAAATTCGTGAGACTTGCATTAGGAAGTTCATTGAACTTAATCACCAAACAGATAATGTGAAAAAAAAAAGATGATCAGTGGCTTTCTTCTATAACGACATATAACTAAGTATACCTGGAAGGAACAATCTATTTACTCTAACATCACATGCTTAATATTTATAATTAGATTATGTGATAAAAAATAGAGTTGAACCGATCAAAATTGTTCAATAGACTTATATTCGAACCAATCAGCCTGGTATCCAAATAAACTAGCGAGTGGTAATATCGCCAATACGACTTCTAAAATTGGTTTGCGCTACACTTACAAAAGGGTACGATAGCATACCTTTCCAAATCAGTTGGTTGTTACCTAAACGACCGTAATTCTCTCGTCAATAATACCTTAGTAAGGCTTCTTCAAGTTCTGCAAATTTACGGCCTGTTGTAAGAACTATAGCGGTCTCTTTCTGATGTATGATAACCTAGAGGTTTAATAGAGAAAGAACATCGAAGTTCGAGTCTCGCTAGCGGGACATCGACCAGCAGCTTTCAGAAAAACTTTGGCTTAGTATAGCAGTGTTGCAACTTGAAAACTTATATGGTCGATTTTAATATTTTTTTACTTTTGAATATTTTTAATGAAGATGATTATAACGATAAAGTGAGTGATTAAGTTCTATAAATACATTAATTACAATAATCGCAATTACCTTCAAAAGTAAATGCCCATTTTAGATTCATAATTCAAACGTTTTAAATAGTTAAGGGCTATTTTTATTACTTACTATTAAAGCGATTAGAGCTTTAGTATCGTATTTTTAGATAAATCACTTCATTCAATATGTAAATTAACATTAATTAATTTAAGACTAACATATTACTTCCTAAACCCTAAAATACCTACAAGCATAACTTAGTGACATTGCAAGTTACAAAGCTATTCCACTAAGGTTACTTGCCCCGTGGACATCGACAAAAACCGTGCAGCCTGTTCGTTAGTGTGTGCGTGTCGCTATGTACGTGCACGCACGCACACACTCATACCCGCATACCGAGCGGCGCGGGCGCAGGAGAAACCGTGTGCTTTGCATTCAACACTCAGTTGTAAAGCAACTTTTAGGGTCATCATACGCTTTATAGAAACCCTATATAACTTTATACGTCAAATAAATTTGACATATCTTTTCAAACTATTAAAATATTTATGATAAAACTCTGTGTTAAGTTAGAAATGTGAGTTCAGTGGGTAAGCACACTTCGAGAGTTGTCGTGCAGTGTAATGTACATTGTCAACGAAGTTGAAACGTGTTAGTTGTAGTTGGTTTAATTAAGTTGGTGTTAAGTGAAATTGTGATAGTGAATATGTGTGAATGATGAAGCTATGAGTACAGTGCTATGGGAGGATTGC
Source organism: Eilema sororculum (assembly GCA_914829495.1). Lineage (NCBI taxonomy): Eukaryota > Metazoa > Arthropoda > Insecta > Lepidoptera > Erebidae > Eilema > Eilema sororculum. The sequence continues at coordinate 4,480,625 of OU618556.1, forward strand.
TTTTAAGTTGAAAATGTGGAAGAACCTTTTCTACGTGAAATCTGTTAGGAAAAAGGGATCCAGTGTATAGGTGAGCATTATTTACATAAACTTAGTTTTAGAATGACGAAGTTACAATTACTTTACTAAGTTAGTATTAAGTAAAAATAACTATAATTAAAACTGGTGACTGAAAATAAAAATACAACCTTCAGCAGTAGTGATCTATTGTAAGAAGTTATAGAGAATTACTCTCTGTAAGAGACCCAAAGCCTTATAACAGGGATATACACTGCGTTGAAAAGATCAGAACTCAGTATGCTACCATAAATATTGTAATATTTTCTTCACAAGATTATTTATTTATTTATAAAACTTTATGCACAAGTAAATAGGCGGGCTTAATGCCATAGGTATACTCCACCAGTCAATCAAAGATGGTGCAGAGAAAGACTAGGTGCATTATTAGAGTAACATTGTATGGAGAGAATGTATCGAATAATTTTAAGGAGTGACATTATCCATTACGGAATATTTTACTCCAATAATGAGTAATATACCGTCAAATATACAGTGTAGTACCTATAGCTGTTTTAGAAAAGATATCCAATAACGATTTAGCCCCATACACCTTTTGATTCTATGATAGAAAAAAGAATTTCCAATTACAATTTGCCCCGGTTCGCCTATTGGTGCCGTCTATTTTATGTATAGACAAGCTCTTGACAATAAACTATATATTTTAGAGCAACATTTCACTGGTCCAATCTTTGTTCAAAGATTTGATTGCCAATTAGTTTTGATAATAATATTTGATCAAATGTTTGACTATTCTGATTTGAAACATGATGTAACTGATTATTGAAATTTAGAAACTCTATAGATTAATCCAACCAGAAAATATAAAATCACTAGCTTTTGCCCGCGGCTCCGCCGGCGTGGAAGTCGGTTATCGCGACCAAACATAGCCTATGTCCTTTCTCAAGGTCTAACCTATCCCTATACCAAATTTCATGAAAATCGGTTCAGTGGTTCAGGCGTGAAAGCGTAACATACAGACAGACAGACAGACAGACAGAAAGACAGACAGACAGACAGAGTTACTTTCGCATTTATAATATTAGTTTGGATTTCATTAGACTGGCCTATGCCCGTGCCTGTACTCGTGTGAAATACTGCTCCTGTTTCTGCCACTTAAGAACTTTGCCAAGATGATCAAGATTCCGGGTATAAAGAGGCCTGTGTTAATTTTCATCTCATCATCATCCTGCCCTTATCCCAAGTTTATTTGGGGTCGGCGCAACATGTGTGTCCTCCCATTCATCTCTAGTTGCAGTGATTTCAACATTCGCGCCCTTTTTTAACTATATCATCCTTCACACAGTCCATCCACCTCCTTTTAGGTCTTCCTCTCCCCTTGTAGCCTTCCACTTCCATAGGTAATACCTTCCTAACGACATTACTTTCATCCCTATTATATATATTACTAGCTTTTGCCCGCAGCTCCACCCGCATGGATGTCGGTTCCCGGCAATTATTCGAATTATTCTCTACGTACAAACCTTCCCTGGACTTCCACGTGTTGAGTTATAACATTACAACGAAAAGTGGCATTAATTTTTATATATATAGATTTATATAAATTTTCATCTAATTTAGTAGTTTTTGCATGTGTAACAAATAAACTGTTTGCCACCTGTCATCGAAAATCCTGGAAGGAACTACAAACCACCGATAACATCTGGCAGGCGCTACAGTGAAAGATACCTAGATACATATACATGTCCATAGTTTGACAAACTCATAATCATAATACAGCAGTGCCATCTATTCCAATACTTCCAATAAGTTCAACTCAACTTTTATAGGTTTTAGATCTGTCAGTGTAACAGGATGTCATGTTTAGAGTAAAGCTCTAGAAGAATGTATCTAGGATGTAAACTAGTTCCATTCTGTCCAAATGTCACGTTTCATCCACTGTACTCCTATTACCTTAATTAAATAATGTATTTCGGAAACTTATCCATAGCGTTAGTTACATTAATTTATGGATGCATTGCCTTATAACAAAGATGCAATGTATCCACAAAACCCAAAGTAAAATAAACCTCTGTGGAGATGGGCCACAAAGTACATAGCTACAAACTTAGGATGTACCGTTATTGGTAATAGAAAGAAGAAGAAGAATATCCATTACAGTACACGGAAGTATAATATGTATAGGCTAATGGAAGCATATTATGGTTAAAAGAGATAAATCTCAAGCATAGCCCATAAAATAAACCTTATTTTGCTTTGTAATCTAGAAATCTAATCTTGCAGAACTTTATTTGGTGCTTATAGTTGCGCAAGAGAGTATTAAACCTTTAAAATATTGTTCCGTAACTAGGTCCGCTGTATTGCAGTAAATTGTGAGTATAAATATTAACTAATATAAAGTTACTAAATAAGGACAAAACGTAATAACACTTATAATATTTATCAGATAACTTAAGATTTAGAACCTTGTGTTCTATACGAGAGTTTACACAGTGTTTACGACAGTCTCTGGAAGGCTAGATTATCGTTTCCCGTAGTTGCAATATAAAAGTAATTAAATAGCTTTAATAACTGGAATTCAATCCGTACTTTGCTAGTTTGTTGGAATATCGTCAGTGCTTAATAACGGTGGTTCATAAATAGCCCTGTGAATGTCACGTACCAAAGTGATGTGCTTGAAGAATGTTTCGTTGTGTGCTAATTGAAAATAGTTTGTATCTAGTACACACTATTTTCAATTAGCACGCAAGTAATCACAATTCATGAAAAGGGCCGTGAAAAGGCATCTAATGAGGCCGTCAAGCTGAGTGTCACCACTGTTAACATGGTACATGTTTCCGATGGTGACCCTCTTTCCGTGACTTTGCCTTTGCTTAACATCAGGCGAGGTGAAGTCAAATTGACGTGTCCTATATAAAAAAAAAATATTGCAAATGCAATGCAATTGTCCTCTAGTGGCTACCTCAGCTAAAGTGCTGGAGGACGCAATATACTTTGCTTTCTTCCCATTTTACTGACCAGGCATTTTTTGATGGGGAGTCTATATACAAAGTAACATATCATTAGCGATAACATCAGTACAAAAGTTCATTAAAGGATTTACAGTATGTGACTGCAAAATTTTATTGCAAGTGAGTCTTTGTAACTCAAAATAAATAATCAATTGTATTAATACAATCACCGAAGTATCACGTCATTAATTAATAACGATTCGCTACGTAGCGATTCTACAAATGGAATAACACTTAAGCCCAGAATATTCAATAAATCTAATTCATAGATATTCGAAATACATCGGGAAAAAGAAACGCTCAATTAGGACTTGAACCCACGACCTTTCCCTTACAGGGAGTAAAGTTAGCACGATAAATGCTATAAAAAATCATTCAAATTCATAGATATTATCATTTTTATCTGACCTATCTGTGATCTGCGGTAGCCTGGTGGTATGGGTAATGGACTGCTGAGACGAGATCTCGGGTTCGATCCCAGGTTTACCATGGCACACACCAATGACTTTTCGATTCTTTTCAAAGTTATGTGTATTGTGGCTCGCCACCTATTACATTGGGACCTAAACATAAACTGGTGAAATGTGGATGCTAGCACCTCTGCCTAACCCTCTGGGAATACAAGCGTGAGTTTATGTTATGTTATGCTATCTGTGATATGTTTACGACTGTCATAAACGTGATAATATCCATACATTATCCTATTTTATTTAGCTAACGAAATACCACTTGACTAGTAGAGCAGATCGCAATCACCCATTTAACACAATGGAGAACAGCAATTCAGTTTAGGAGTTCATTCAAAAGTGAACCCATTCGTTTATATTCACTATAATTGCAAAAACCGTTTTCGTTACTGTATTCAAATTCCGATTGGGCTTTTAAGTCAGAATGTAAAGCGGACCGGAGTTATGTCAACCGATGCATGTATGTCAGATAGCTAATTTGTCAGTATCAATCGGTGGAGCCGGTTTCGCGACCAATCACGCCAAAACGATGTCGAATTTCAAAGCATTCAAATGTGAAATTTTGTGAGGAGGGATGTTTGTTACTGTCACAGTGAAACGACTGATTATATTTAGATGAAATTTTGAAATAGAGATAGTTATAGTCTGGAATAGGAATAACAAGGGAAATAATAACACATGGGCTTCTTTGTTTCCTAAGGTTTATTTTGGGTTTTAACATACGCATCAAAAATATCCTAAAATTCTTACCCTTTTTTTTTTCAAAAGAGCTGATGTTGAGTCTATACACCTGTAGGAGCACGAATCTATATATTAGGATTACTTTCTAATTTTTCTCCTTATTGGAATGGTAATTAGATTGCTAGTAATATGAATGTTACAATTAAGAGGCATTTAAAAATGAGTGGGCGAAGACTTCGGATAATAAGTCACGATTATCACGAATATCGGTGACAGCATGAAGAGTTATTGTCCTCAAACAATGAACTCGTTCCCTAATTGTGAATATCGGATGAAAATGTCTGTGTGGTTAAATCGATATTCTGTAGAACTGGTTGAATAGATGACGTCACAGCCACACTTATTAGGTATTTCAGACAAGTTTCGAATTTCAAATTTTTATGATTAACGTCTGTCATGGAACAATGGAGTCAAGATGATCAGAAATTTGAAACAATTCAAGGACGTGGGAGTCTCATTCGAAATTTAAACAATGCAGGTACCTATTCAAAGTACGACAATGTATCTTTGCTGATACTGGTTTGTGAGATGCATCACACCGAAGATGTTTTAGGCCGGACCAAACCATTATCCTTCGAACCCTTTTCTCAACTCTGTTGGGGTTCGTTTATGTATGATTGACTGTCATTTGGCCTCTACAATCCACAGGCTATATCGAATTCTAAAGTTAGACTAGTTGTCAAACTTTTCAGGGCTCCAAGTACCCGTAATGACTGCCATGTTTGTAGCAGCATCATTCCATAAATGTGCCTACCATAGCTGTGCACTGCGAATTAAATGTTTTTAATTCGAATACATCGGGGAAAAATGAAATGCTCAAGTGGGACTTGAACCCATAATCTTTCCCTTACAGGGGAATGCTCTTCCAACAGAGCTAATGAGCCACACCTGAATCACTTCAAATGTCCCTTCTCTTTATATCCGTCTTTAACGGTTGTACTAATTTTAAAAGCAAACGCAAACAGAAAACAAAGAAAAACCTATATAAAAGCCCAAATTATAAAATTTTAGGTAGGTAAAGTATATACGAAATTATGGCCAGCAATAAAATTTCCAATATCGTCTAATGAAATGGAAGAAAACGCAATCATTTAATCATGTGGGTCACAATATGACACCTACGATGGTCAGAATTTACATTTGATAAACATAACAAGCAGATCAAACATAAGAAACCTTTCAAACGACTGTGTCAAAATGGGTGCGACTTTCTACAACAATTCATTAATGAGGTTGAAGTAGTATAGATAAGTAGCAATGACAATGATCTCAAATTCTTGAAGAAACGTCATCATCATCCGCATCTTAGCGTCGATTATGAAATTATGATAGCGTCGGAGGCTTTTACCTAGGACTCAGTGTTATCTTACTACTTCACTTGCTTTGAAAACTTTTTATTCAGAGATTAATTACAAGGTTTTTTTTTAAATTAAACCAATACTAACTTAGACAGATAACTAAAATATTTACAAGAATATAAAAGGGGTTGAAAAGGGGGAGGGGGGATCCCTATCGATGTAGATAGGTAAAGTGCCCAAAACGTGCTGGCGGTATTGCCCCTTTGGATGGCAATGTTAATCCATTGTGTAAAAAAGAAGACAGCGATTTGTCACGCGAAGCATCGACCAGTCGCTTTGCTATTTCTTTGTAGAGCGATCGCGCGCTGCGCTCGGACACCACGAACCCAGCGTTTCAACCCCAAATGGCTAAAATATATAATTGTTGGATAAATTATCATATTTTCGCCGTTTGAGGGCCTCCGCGAATGCCGCAGCAGCACAAACGCAGTACGTTCTACTTAATTTTGGTTTGGTTTATACGACTTTTATGGGAGCTAGTGTCGTCTGTCTGACCTCCCAAACCCGAGAACAACGTCGTCAGAGCCTTATCCGTAAATCAAGAGGGAACCGTACATATTATTCGTAATTTTTTTGAGAAGTTTCGAATCGAACAATTAGTTTTCAAAGCAGTCACATTTCACACGCACATCATAATAATATGCAAAATTTTATAAATTAATTTGACCAACCGGGTGAACGAGCATGGTGTCACTAACTAGTTCGCTCGAGTTTCTAACATTGCAAATTTTTTATTCTGCATAAGACAAAGCATTATGATTTTCTTGCCATGGCCATGTAAATTTGCTAAAAATACGGATGGAATGAAAAAATTTCAGACGGGTGGATCACTTTGCGCAATCAGTTTATCCCAGCCATATTTTTCACATTATCCGTCCCTCTAACTGTGGGGTGTCCCACCTCCCATTTGCCCATTTGCAGTTGACTCATGTTGCTCTATCGACCATCCGTCCTTCAGCCGAGGTGCCTAGCCTATTTCCATTGCAGCTATCTGCCCATTGTCACTAAAACCATAAAATATAACTGGTCATAACGTTGAAAGATCTTCTAACTAAACGCATAAACTGATCAAGTTTGGCGGCTTGTGAAAACAACGGCTGTCGAACCAGCCATTATCAAATAAAGAGCAATTGTTCAAGTCATCTATTTATATTTCGAAGCCACGATGAACGCAGATCTATCCATTTGATCTGGCATATTCGTGAGTTTCCGTATCAGATGGTAACAATACACAGATAAATCTATCAGCTAATCATTACTGAGAGATCGGATTCTCGTTGCGTTCCCACGAAAACGATACGCCGTGATTTGCGAAATGATAGCAACGAAATGTAGGGTGGATGAAGCGTATTATAGTTTGTTCGTCGGTTGGATCTCGAACAGAAGTAAGTTACTGTATCTTGACTCAGTGGTGTACCATTAGCAATTGTTGCTTTGGTCTTAGATACATTGGGTATTATTGACTTATTCTATACTAGCTGTTGCCCGCAGCTCCACCCGCGTTGATCACGGTTATCGCGACAAAACATAGCCTATGTGTTATTGTGGCAATACAGTTTAAGTAATAGAAAGCTCATCTATACTTTGAAATTATATTAATTGGTTGATTGAATTCGTAATATGGCATTTTGATTCTGGGATTCACTGTTAGGCCGATGTGTTTGTCGGAGTTTGCTACTCATGCTCTTAGAATGACAAGGCGAAAATTGTATGGCAAGAGAGGGAGAAATTAATCCCTAAACAATCACTAAAATTGCTGCTAAAGTTGGCTGGATTCCCTGAATTTTCTCATCAAGGGTGGCCCTGGATCCTTGGTAATGTGATGCGGTTTTAGTCAGCTAGAGCTCCGGGTACACCTCACCGTTTGCTCCGGTGAGGTGTACCCGGAGGGGAAAACAAAAAGGCGAATCTGTAACAGGAAGACAGTAATGTTAGACGATGAAACAAGATCGGCGCAATAGATTCTATTACTTACTAATTATATTTTTACAATGCGTATTGATTAAATAAGAAAAAAATATATAACGCTGACAAGACTAGATAATGATGAGTACAAAAGCGTCTCAGACATGCATTTGTGAATGATTTGAAATATTTTTTGAATGAAAAGTTATATTTGAATTTTAAAATTACCTATTTAGTCAATTCCCAAGGTTTAATCCATCTCTGTACTGAATTTCATCAAAATCGGTTGAGTGGTTTAGGCGTGCAATTTTAACAGACAGACATAGACAGAGTTACTTTTGCATTTTTATAAATGCGAAAGTAATTCTGTCTGTGTCTGTCTAGTTTTAAGTTTAAAATCCACACTAATAATATTATTAGTGTGCATTTTAACTTTTATTCTAACTTACCTTGTTTCGGTTTCAAAACTATCATAAAACGCGGTGGATAACACTCTCATCTTAGATTTTTCACCTTAACTTTTCTTGTCGTGTTAACAGGAAACATTTAATCTCCTATCAGACGATTACGTGTTTAAAACACCGATTAAATGAAATGATCAGTTATCAGTAGCTAAAACATAATCGTTTTCATTAATTCCTTAATAGGTGTGGAAATTGAATTAGTTAATAGGTACAAGTAGTACTTCAAAATTGAAGTGTGGGCTATTAGTTGTGTCTCTTAGTATTTTTTTTTATCGTGCGGTAAATCCCCACGGATACCACCCCCACGGAGCCGGTGGAGGTGGTTATGTCGGACTCGAACCGACTAAAACGCACGCTGTCTTGGGTCCTTTGTTGCCAGAGGTGAGATTGCCAAAAGCATATCTCTCGCACCCCGGCAGACCCAGGACCATCTCCTTCGAGATGGCCACCTGCGGGTTGTGGGGACCATAGTGTCCCCATCTAGCCCCGGTTATCTTGCGCCGCCGCCGCGGCCTACTTCTGCTAGGCCAGCGCTCATGGAGGACGGAGGTTGTTCTGCGACCTCCGACGTCCGGTTCGCCTTCGCTCTGCGTGGGCTTTCCGGGCCCGGAGTCTAGTCCGGACCCGACCGGCCGCCTCCTTATCGAGCATTACTTGCTCGCAGAAGGAGGCGGCCGCACCCCAAGCGTTCGCGCATCGTACTGTGAGTCGTACCATCGCTGTGAGGGAGTCTCTTGGTATACTGGGCTTAGTAGGCAATCTATAATGATTTTTAATATATAGATTTAAATCTGCGGTAGCCTAGTGGTATGGGTAATGGACTGCTGAGACGAGGTCTCGGGTTCGATCCCAGGTTTACCATGGCACACACCAATGACTTTTCGATGCTTTTCGAAGTTATGTGTGTATTTATCGCAGGTTTATAAGTGCCCGGTTAATGTCAATAGGCTCGCCGCCTATTACATTGGGACCTTAACATAAACTGGCGAAATGTGGGTGCTAGCACCTCTTCCTACCCCTTGGGGGAATACAGGCGTGAGTTTATGTTATGTTATGTCTATAATGATTTTAAGTCTGTTTAAGATAATGTTAGATGTATCCTATTTTCGATTAGTTAATTGACTCGTAATAAATGAATTAACTGACTAGACTTTCAAGCAAAGTCGTAAAAGAACTTAATGTTTTATTAATATTGAGCATATAGAAACGTTTGGATAACTATGTAATTAATATAAAAATATAGATAATATTATGTTTTAAGTACATAGTTCGATATAAAATTTTATAGCAGGAGATAAGCCGCTAGGATATTAACTATGTAGTAAAGTAGCAAACAAGCAGGTTAGTTTTCATTTTTCAATTAATGGAATATTTTTATTTCTTAATTTTTCCTCACACAGACTTTTCAAACTTCAAATCCCTGCTTCAAACTCCAAGCTACATGGTCAGCCTTCTATGAGTATCTATTTTTTTTATGCGTTGCTGATAGCAATAATAAATCGGAACGTATGTGCAGAATTTTCTTTCACACATATATGACTACACTTTTAACTCCCCAGAGGGATAAAGAAGGTTTTAATAATATCCAAATTGGGCGTCATAATCGCATTTTGTCAGACATGTTTTCAGCGTGTTGTCATAGAGTTACCATGTTTGTCAGACTGTTAGAACCGAATTTATCAACAAAATTTTGCACAAACCGCAAATCGAATTCGTTATCTCTTAAACTGCAGTTGCACACTTTACCCTAGCAACTGAGATTGGCTCAAAACGTGTAGTGAATGAAAATAACAGTTTTCACCCAGAGGCACAGCAACCTTCAGCGCCTCAAGAAAATTGATCCCGATTTCAATCAAGAACATTGATTCCGATGCAAATCTACAAGATTGATTGGTCATAATAAGTATCTATGGTCGTGGGCCTGCACAGAACGTGTACTGCAATTAGTACTTTATTGGTCTACTTTATCAATCTCGTTAGGAGTAACAAGATACGAGTAGCCATTTTTAAATGTAAGTAAGTACGGATGAAGAACAAATATTAAGGCGACATTTTATGAATTAAGTATTTGCACAAATACGGTGCTGGGAATTGACACGATTATCATATAAATGTAACTGTAAAAGAAAGTATACGAACAAAACAAAAATTAAATTAAAAATTTAAAAAACCCTTTTCACAAAATACACCTCCAAAAAATTGAAAGTAAATGGAGCTTGCCTTTTAACTTTTGACATACCTAGTAATATTTTGGTTGAACGCTTGTCATGTCGGGGGATCCTAACTATTTAAGCACTCCGTTTTATTATCAGAACAATTAAAGGTCTACATGGCAACCGTTGAATCAAAATATTAGTACAATACTACAGACACACATACACGTCAAACTTATAACACCCCGTCGTTTTTGCGTCGGGGGTTAAAAACAATACGTTCAAACACTGAACTGCAAGCAGTTTTGAGCCGGGCTACATAGGCCTAGGTCGCAGGGCAATAATAGCATGATCTTCAGTTTGGCAGTCACACGTTTTTTCACGTTTGCGTGTTTTGTGGCCCCACTAAGGTCTTCAGGGTTTCTTCTTCTTGCGGGCCACGGAAACCGAGGTTGGTTTCAGTGGTCCGTTCCGTTGGTTTCTGTAGAGAGACGTAAGTAAAAACACAGCGTGCCACACCGTCCATAAGGCTAATTCTCATAATTGGACATTGGGATTAGAATTTAGATTTTAGATCGATATGGAATTTTGAACAGATTCAAAGAATGGATCTTCTGAGTATGCTTCTGCTAGAGTTATTGCTAGTTTCTCACGAACTCTTACATAGTAGTCATGCAGGTTCTTCCTCATAGTCTCTGGTATAAATAAATAAATATTCCACAACATTCTATACAACGCTATCTAGACCCATGGTAAGCTTAACTAGCTTGTGTTATGGAATCTAGAATGTGGTTTTTTTTTGTAAATACATACATATTATACACAGAAACACCCAGACCAATGCAAATAGCCATATTCATGCATACAAATATTTGCACTGAGCGGGATTCGAACCCGCGGCTCCTGCGTGGCTGTCGCGTTCACTGACGCCACGCCAAAGAGGCTGTTTGTGATTCTATATATACTGAGATCTTGTATACCCCAGCAGTATTTAAATATGAAAGAGTTCATTAGATTGTGATATCACCAAGAATTTTTGTTTGTTATACCTAAAATACACAAGTAAGAAAAACAAAGAAATTTTGTGAAACCTTGGCGAGTAGGTAAAGTAATAACATAAAAATAACAGGAATCAGCATTATCTCATTATGCGGGAGAGAACATAAAAGCGATGGAGAGGCCGGCAGTAACAACGTAATTTAATATTTTACGACGGCTTATGTAAATATAGTAGATACTCAATGTGTTTAGATAAATGGTTTAGTACCAAAATATGCTTTGGATTATATTAATACAAGTGTGGGAAATTTTTGACAGTGGGGTCGTGGGCCTAAGACCTGTGGAGCTGTTAATTATAGATACCGTTGTCTCTATAAGTGGATCGAAGAGTAGATCATTAAATATTTCGAGGTCGATTTTATTTTGCTTACGAGATTAGGAATGTTATAGTGGACAGTAGCTTAATAGCTAAGGTTAGATGTCACAGTTTAATGTAATAACTAACTTCATTGACGAAGTCATGAGAATTTAGTTTACTTACACGGGTTTTCATTACTGAAATACAGCCTAAGTAATTATTGTTTCTTTTTTTTCATAAAGGACACGTCAATTTGACTTCACCTCGCCTGATGGTAAGGTAAAGGCAAATTCTCGGAAAGTGGGTCATCATCGTAAACATGTACCATGTTAACAGTGGTGGCGCTCAGCTTGACGGCCTCATCAGATGCCTTTTCAGCCTCGCTTAAAGGACCCGGGACTGTAGGAAGAAGGAAACACGTGAGCCGGCACTCTTTCTCTTAATAATGTGTCTTAGTTTACATAGCAGTGGCGAATAGTGAAAAATTTCAAAAGGGAAATCGAAGGAAAAATATCTTAATTGGATCTAATTTATCATGCACTGTGCGATCCGCTGAGAAGCCGGCAAGAATCGCGTTATGGGCGTGTCGCCACTGTTACATAGTAAATTTATACTGGTAAATCCTTAGTGAAAGAGTTTTGTTCAAGAATGTATTACCAGGAGAAAAGACGCGGATCGCTAGCTAAACATAAATCCTCCTGAGCACTAAGAACGATTTTTCTAATGTTGCAACATTGTTTGCAAAATAGACTTTGCAAACAATGTTGGCAGAAAGCGTGTAGGCTTATTTAACAAGCTCAAGCATTCGATAAATTTCATTGAAACTATTTATTTGTGCCAGAGAGAGGTCATTATTGACCTTTAGTCACATATATTTCTGAATATAGGTACTTATGTGGACAAGTTACCACATTAAGTCTATATAACAATACTATTTTAGTGGTACCTAATGTGCCACAAAATATTATTGTAATATAAAATCATATTATAATGCGTTGGTTGGCAATAAATCTGGGCGAAGAATATTAAGGAATCATAATAAAATTTTATATTTGTCCGTTATGAGGTGACTAAACGTTGAAAAAATATTTAAGACATACTAACTGTTGCTCACGGCTCCACTCGCGTGTATGTCGGTCATCGTCACCATATCGGTACCAAATTTTATAAAAATCTGTCTAGTGGTTTAGATGTGGAAGCGTAACAGATAGCCAGATAGAGTTAATTTTGCATTTACTATAGTATGGCGTCCCCTAGCTTCTAAATTTGTTATCTATGCTAACTTTTTTACTTCGAAATATATCGGGAAAAGGAAGCGCTCAAGTGGGACTTGAACGTCTTGAACCCACGACCTTTTCCTAACAGGGGGAATGCTCTTTCAACTGAGCTATTGAGTCACACCTGAATCGCTTCAAATTTCCCTTCTCTTTCGTCTTTAAGGGGACGGTGGAGCCATATAGAACTCGGAAGAATATCCGAAAAGTCCGCAATCCACATAATCAACAGGAGTATTACAGGAATGCCTACCCTGTAATCTTCACTTCTAACATGGAATCATAATCAGAAAAGGACAGCCTGTTGAACAACTGTACTTATTATATACTTTATATCGGCATATTACTTAGCTGATGGAGTCATTCGCTGGATACAAATTAGACTGAAGTACCATCAGTATTATATCATAATACTTATAGCAGGAAACGGGTGATTTTGATGCGCTAGTCTGTGGTTTTAGATCATTATGAGTTTAAGATGCTATTTATGCACTGTTATTGCATCTTCAGTGGCTAGAGGGTTTATGTTGTGACTGAAATTGCAAGGTTAGTACTAGAATAATATATTTAAATTACACCGACGTAACTTTGTCTGTCGTTCTGCCTTTCTGTATGTTACGCTTTCATACCTAAACCCACTGAACCGATTTTGATGAACTTTGGTATAGGGGTAGATTATACCATGAGAAAGGACATAGGCTATGTTTGGTCGCGATTACCGACAATTTGCTCTGTGGTTTGGGCGTGAAAGCGTAACATACAGACAGACAGACAGACAGAGTTACTTTCGCATTTATAATATTAGTATGGATTTCCTGTAGTACGAGGATCGTTCTTGAGCAGAGATTTTTTTTAAAAAATACCAAGGTGTTCAAGACATGTCACGGGCTAAGCCGGAGCTGGTCGGCAAGTTATGATGTTTTTCAATTTTTTTATTACCATGCAAACAAGGATGAAAAGGCTAGACTAATAATTTAGCAAATGGACCACCGCCTGTGGTAAGCATGTACAGTAAGCTTCAGAGAAAAGGAACCCCCCTTGAGGATAAAACCATTATCAAGGGGGGTTCCTTTTCTCTGAAGCTTACTGTACGTACCGTCCCGAGAAGACTACAGCAAGAAACCCACCGCGATCTTTTTAGGTCTATTTACAAACACGTTTATTTATTTTAATTACAATGTTCTGTTTGAGTAACATAAATAAAAAAATTATCGCAAAAACCTAAACAATACAAAGCGAACCTACTCATACACTTCGCTGCCATTTTGATAAGAAATAGTGCCATTGTATTCATTTCGCTTTGTACTAGTTATTTATAAAATAAAATAAAGTGCAAAGATATAGAACAAAAACTCAAGAGGGGCACCATTGTTGCGATGTTGGTGGTAATCCAATTGTCCAGGTAATTGGGAATGAGCATTCAAACTTCAAAATACGTTAGATTGGCTTTAAGAAGGCTAGGCAAGACTTGAAGTTAAACTTCCGATAGGTAACAGTTACTGGATAGTTTTCTTCTTGTTAAAGAAGAGTTATGGGTACTTCAGTTTAGTTTTTCGTTTAACTGAGCTTTTTGAATTAAGAACAGTAAAAGAGCGGGAAAAATAATGTTTGTTCGCATTTTATCAGTCACTCATAGTAAATTATTTGGAAATTATGATGTGTGTCATATTAATTTATTTTATACAGGTTTTCACGGAACGTGTACCTAGCTTGGTGGTTAAGCCTTACGATCGAAAGGGCAGGGGTAAGGGTTTCAATCGTGGCAATTACACTGCCGATGTGATCCCACTCATAATATTTCGTTTCGTTCAAACCGAACCAAACTATTGAATTTAGCCGGAAGGATTAACGGGAATAGTAATTAACTAATTTACCATTGAAGGAATTTTTACAGCATTAAGTATGCTAATTATACAAATCGAATACATAGGGAAAAAGAATCTTCTCGGGCGGGACTCGAACCCGCAGTCTTTCCCTTACAGGGGGAATGCCTGACCAATTCGGCTACCGAGACACGCCCGATATGATTTACCACGCCACGTCGCCTTGAAGACGTATAAGATGGGAAATTTGAATCATATCGGGCGTGTCTCGGTAGCCGAATTGGTCAGGCATTCCCCCTGTAAGGGAAAGACTGCGGGTTCGAGTCCCGCCCGAGAAGATTCTTTTTCCCTATGTATTCGAATTAATTTACCATTCCTTTTTTAAATAACCCTTTTGACATTTTAATAAAAATAAATAAATTTGACCTGAGGTTGAAGAAGGTGAAATGTGGCGGTCAGAAAATGTTTACCATTTTTCAAATTAAATCTGTCTCACATTTTTTCACTTAAGTCTAAAATGTCATCTCAAGTTCCTTATTACCTTTCCAACGTCATTATACAAACTTACGTATGGAGAGAAAATTATTAATCACTTTTTGATAACGCGTCTTAATTTTTTTATGGCATGATGATGAATTGGATAATAATGACAATTATGCGATACGAGTCGAAACTAACGTAAAATGTTACAAAAGTTACATTTTGGGAATGATGCGATCACCTTTTCGATTATTCTGACGAGTGATTTAGGACAATCCAACCCTAGACTACAACAGAACTGTTTTAATGCACCTGTTCCTGTATGTAATTATGATCCTTAAGGGGGCAAACATTTTCTGTCCCCGATTGTACCTAATGTGGTATTGGTAGGTCTAGGTGTGTAGGTAGGTCTATAATACAAAATCAAACCTGTTTAGATAAAAGGTGTTAGAAGTGCCACGTGTGTTTACATAATTATTTCAATAAATACAAATAATTTATGGTGGTCTTATCGTAAAATATATTTAAATTTTTACCTAATTCTCTGCATAATTTAGATAAAATTTCGACTACTTATGTATCGAGAAAATATTATTGGGCATCGCTCCATAGAGTAGGTTTTTATTTTTTTATGAATAGGTGCCTACCGCACAGAATAGTCCTACGTTAAATTTTTGATTTTGCATGAATTCTGCTATCAATCAGTGGCGAATGGTGAAAATTTTCAAAAGGTAAACTGGTGGAAAGTTTGAAGAAAGTAAAAATCTCTACAACGGCATCCCTTTGCAAGCCGGCAGGAATCGTGTTGTAGGGACCTCTCAAGATATTATCTATTTCTCAATAAACCGACTTCAAACACCAAAAGGGTCACCCCTTTTGGTGTTTGAAGTCGGTTTATTATTTTTTATAAAATTTTAATATTTCAATATAAAAATTACTCTTACTTAAATCCAACTAGATTATATGTGTAGGTTTCACCACCACAGGTAGCCTGAAAATAATATACTATACTCATAGAATATTTTAAAGTTCCATTTTAGTTCATACCTAATCACTAACATATTCCTTAGGTATATATAAGGGGAAGACAAGTTTGAATGAAATTTTTATAGCATTTACTATGCTAACTTATAAATTCCAAATATATCGGGAAAAAGAAGCGTTCAAGTGGGACTTGAACCCACGACCTTTCCCTTACAGGGGGAATGCTCTTCCAGCTGAGCTATTGAGCCAAGGCCCGATGTATTTTGAAAGACAAGTTTTTCCAAAATTTGTACACAGACGAAGTACCTACTCGTTCACTTCAAGTATATAAAAATTCAAACAGTAAATCCTGTTATGCCCCACCTCTAACACTTAATAGGCGGTTACCCACACTAGAGGTGTGACACAAGTCATTAACAGGAAACAGTTTTCATCTCAAGGAAGCATTCGATAAAGAAACAAATCAATATAAAAATTTCTCGCCACTTAAGGAACGGGGCAATTAGTTTAACGTTCATTTCCTGTACGGAGTAATCAACAACACTATTATGACAGAGAAACGAGAGCGAATCACTTTCTCTGTGATATAGATACTTGGTTCACGTCTATTTACAACTCTGTCGGGAAACGTATGTACCTATTACTGGGTTTGTCTGACTCCGTGTAGTTGGCGTACTCTCTGCTAATTAGTTGAGTAACTAGTACTTGTTGTTTTGTTTTGAGTAAGGCGCTTTAGAGCCAGAACTTGTTCGTAAAATGAGAAGAGATAAAAAGGTTAATTCTTTAAATGTTTCAACTAAAATATAGATAATGTAATCGGAAATAGACTTCATGTTGAAGTAACTGCACCGTTTGTTAAGTAGTGAAAAGAAATTAAAAAATTTAATAGTAGATATTTAGCACCATTTGGCGATGAAAGACGCGACTACTTCGCACACTGATATAATACACTAGCTATTGCTCGCGGCTCTGCCCGCGTGAATGTCGGTTTTCACGACGAAACATAGCCTTTGTCCTTTCTCATGATCTAATCTACCCCTATACGAAATTTCATCATAATCGGTTCAGTGGTTTAGGCGTGAAAGCGTAACATACAGACAGAGAGACAGAGTTACTTTCGCATTGGCAATTGAACTAATCATAACCAATCCCCTTTTCTCTCTCTCCTTTCGCATTTATAATATTAGTATGGATTACTACAACTTAACACACACATAAGTTGTAGGTTTATCTTATTGTGGTTCCACCACAAGATATTTTTTTTTTCGAATGATACTTTCAGTTTTGGATAATGGATAGTTTGAGATGTTTGTTTGTCCCAAACTTGTCGGGGTTCACAATTCGACAAGTTCCACAGTCGTAAACTGAAGCCTTGGGCCGAGTTTCACAATAAACAACAAATTGCATTGTTAATGTAATCCATCACCAATGAGATTTATGACAAATTTTATTATGAAGTCGCGTCACTGTGCAGACGGCGGCTTACCTGTACATGTCGAAGAGAAGTGGTGTTTAATGGGGGTCTAAGGATCAGAAATCGTTAAAGTTGTCTGACCTTGGTGTTGCCACTCGACTATCACGTGTGAGTACGACATTATATTACATGCTTTCTTTTATGGAAAAAATAAAACGATACTTTAACATTTTGGTTTTTTTTTACTTCAAATATGTCAGAACTATAATGATTGTCAAATTTTGTTTGCGAATTGCCTATACTATACTAAATATGGCGTCTTATTATGTATCTGCAAACACAAATTCTAAAAGTTCAAATATTAGTTCCGTGGCGTGGCGGTAGTGAACGCGGCTGCCACGCAGGAGGCGCGGGTTCGATTCCCGCTCAGTGCATTTTCATTGGTCTGGGTGTTTCTATGTATTCACAATTCCACAATATTCTACATAACGCTATCTAGACCCATGGTAAGCTTATATAGCTTGTGTTACGGAATCTAGAATGCGGATAAACATACTTATATACTTTTTTTTTGTAAATACATACATATTATACATAGAAATTATTTAGGTATGTTTATCCGCATTCTAGATACCATAACACAAGTTAGTTAAGCTATGCATACCATGGGTCTAGATAGCGTTATGTAGAATAAAAAAAAACTAAATTAACACTTCCCAAAAACATTTTAAGTAACAACAGCTTTTCGGATATCTTTGAGGACTGGTTAACTCATTTTGTATGACTAGCATTGAATGTTTTCCAGAAATTTTATGTCCTATACCGCTAGCAGTTTCACGTAAAGGCATGTGAATACGAAATATACGCTGGCTAAATAAAATGGTCAGTCATTTCTTGGCATCGTGGTACACTGAGAGGTCACACCAATGTCAACTTAAATGCGACTATTAACGATTGTCAGGGAACAATGTGTTGGTTCCGTACAGACTAAATTATAATAGAAAGTGGTTTAAATAGTGTAAAAAGCTATAACCGTGACAAATATTTGTATCTTGTATGTGTTTTAATCACATATTATAACAAAGATGCTGAAGATGCTGAAAAGGCTGCTGAAAAGTACCTAGCCGAAAAATAAATGTAAATAATCGAAATGAATCAGGTGTGGCTCAATAGCTCAGTTGGAAGAGCATTCCCCCTGTAGAGGAAAGGTCGTGAGTTCAAGTCTCACTTGTGCGTTTCATTTTTTCCGATGTTTTTCGAACTTTAAAGTTAGCATTAAAAATGCTATAAAAATTCAGCAAATGTAAATAATACCAAATAAATCGCGATAGAATACATACATACATACATTCACGCCTTTATCCCCGGAGTGTTAGGCAGAGGTTAATTAACACCCTCATTTCACCAATCTTTGGATTCGGTCCCACGTAATAGGGGGTGAGCCTTTCGCCGCACTTCGGGTACTATTGTTGACTCAAGCCATGCATCCGAGGCTGAGTTTGGACTGTATATCTGTCTGATGTTGAACAGCCCTATCCCTTAGTCGCCTTGTACGACACCGCATGGCAAGAGATGGGGTGGCCCAAATTCTACTCTGCCGGAAACCACGATAGAATCCATTAAATAGTGGTTATAATTTCAAAGATTGCTATTTCTAAGATGAAATAAATACACCAAACAAGTGAAAATCAGATTTTAAGTAAGATTCGAGACTTTCTGTTACGACCGACAACGATGGTGTTATCCCAATCGTGATTTTAAGTACCCAACCGTAATCAACCAAAACGAGAAAATGCACGTTCGTATTGCTGATACTTTAAGCTCATTTAACTCGTGTATAGGACCCATTAAGATTTTCTTCTCACCTGCAAGCCGATGTGTCTATTGATTGACTAATTGACAGACGCTTCACTGGCGTAGGCTTACGTGTTTGGATCAGGGGATCATAAGGAAGTCGCTCCCTGTAAAAATTAAGATGCACCGTTAAGTGTGATGATGTAAGAAAATGGAGACTGGGCTTCAAAGCCTTTGGTTGCCACTGAGATTTGACAATCTTTGGTTTGGTTTTGTGTAGGTTCTATCTGTATTAGTCAATTGCAATCTACCGACTATTCACATTTCAACTGTCATTAAAGCTCATTTCTCATCAGAATAATTATTTAAAATTCAGTAAATATTCACTGCATAAGTTGGTTTAATGCCAAACGGGTAGTCACATACTACCTTTTTGTTTTTTTTGTTTTTTTTCGTGCGGAAATCCCCTCGGAATCCGGAGCCGGAAGGGGAGGTTATGTCGGACTCGAACCGACTAAAACCGCACGCCGACTGAGGGTCGTGGTGCTAGGCCGGAGGTGAGGTGTCATCGACATATCCCTCGCACCCCGACTGACCCAGAGTCACATACTACCGGCACAATCGGTGAAACAGTATCACAGTTAATATACCGCACTGCTACTTATTTAGGGCTCTCTTTTCTTTGCAAGAAAAGCAGTATTGTAGGTACCCTAATTACATACACCATGTAATATATTTGATGGTCCTCCAAAACATGGAACCCTATAAACAAGTTGTAAATCACAGAGCGGACGTATAAAAATGTCCACTCTATTGCTTTTACGGAACTGGATAGGTGAAGGAACTTGGGCATACAATGGCGGACACAATTTTGTGCCACTTAACATTTTATAACTTTTTGATAGGATTTGTTATTTATATTAGTCGACCGTTGGGTTTTTGCAATAAAAAAATACAATCATAATACATTGGTAATTTATACATAATGATAATGAAGAAAACATTGTGTAAATAATATAAGTATGTAAAATATCGAAAATCACAATAGCTCAGTTGGAAGAGCATTCCCCCTGTAAGGGAAAGATCGTGAGTTCAAGTCTCACTTGAGCATTTCATTTTTTCCGATGTTTTCCGAACTTTAAAGTTAGCATAACAAATGCTATAAAAAAATCATTCAAATATGTTAAATATGTTCTCAATCGACTAGAATAATATCTATACTAAATAAAGTTATTTCCAACCATAATTTCTACGGAAGGATGTCTTAATTGCAAGTAAAAAAAATAGGCATCACAACAAAAGTCATAAACAAAGACTATTACACAACAAAATCTCTATGTGGTGTATAACAGAGTTACGAGTAAATACCATTTTTCTGTAGTGAAAATAATAATAAAAAGAATATTATTAATCTGTGACACAGTACACTTAAAGTACCGCTTGCACTAAACCATTGTCGAGAAATTACTAGCAGAAATTAAAGCAAGATTTTCTCCACGACGAGTTTATGCCATTTTAACTCCGTCAAAACTTATGAGTCACAATAAATATCTACACTTTCATCAGCTTAACGTTATAATCACCAACATAAAAAATAACATATTTCTGGTATACATACATATTTTTAAAAGAAAATATTTTTATCTTAAGCTTAATGTTTAGTCGTAAAAATGGCGTGTACTTAATTTGTCTTGCAGTGCTTTACAGTTTCTGGCAGGTTTGTGCACAAAGTGCCCATTTTGATTTTATGGTACGGTTACATTCGGCGTGTTTATTTTAGTATTCTTTACGCGTCGAAGACAGTGCATAAATGTTATTAGCCATGAGACAAATTTTGATACAAGTGTTGGTACACAGACTTAAGTTTTTATTCAACAAGTCTAAGTTGCATGTGTAACGTGGTAGCCTGATATATAATACGTATGTGTGGATTAACAATTAATTTTTTGATAATAATAATAAGGTGATAAAATTCTGAGATATTGCACAGCGCTCTTTAGACCCAAGTTTAGGGTGTGCGTTGTTTTATAGACAAAAGTTTCATATAATTTCGTTTTACAGAAAATGTTTCGCATAATTTCGTTTCATAGAATAATCAATATACATAATACTTACTTTAAAGATTTTTAAATCACTGACTTTTGTTTCACATAAATTTTAATGTTAGAATAATCATTTCATAGAATAACAAATCAAATATTCTTCTTCTTTATTATATTGGTTATTTCATATAAAACTTATTTGCGCAAAGATATTTTCTGGGTGGTTTAAAAAAAAATAACCACGAAGGCTAAGGCGAGAGCTCCGCTTCGCTTCGCCCTCGCCTTAGCCTTCTAACCTAACCTATCCGAGTCGGGGTATTATCTAATTAAATTACTACAAGCAATCGGGAAAAAAAATGTATTTAAATTTTACTGTTTGAAATAGATGGTGGTTAGTGGTTGTTTTTAAGATTCCTTAAGGGTCCGTACTACCTCAAATGACATAGCATAAACGTGTATAATATCAAAAGTTCTAAAGCATGGACTTTTTAATTCATTTGTGGTAAAGTTGAGGATATATACTAATGTTTATGTGTGGCAAAAACACGATTACGTAAAATTTTCTTGATAGAAAACCATTGCAAAGTTACCTCTAAACCGTACAAATAAAACGATATTATGGATTAATTACGCAAAATAGGATCACTAAACTTACACAATAAATTGCAGTTTAGTGGTTAAGAGACATTATGTGTTTCAAATTTTACAAATATACATTGGTTTCTGCGTAACGAGCAAATATCTAAATTTTTACTCAAGCGATACCATTAAACTTAGAACCGCCCTGCCGCCCGGCCTCCTCCTCAGTGTTGCTTCGGCTATCATACGGGGAACTTGTGTCGCACGCGCTCTGCGCAGACGATTACGATAGACGATACGAAAGTATTCAAGTACCTATCTTTTGACAGGCGAAATGGGTAAGTAATAAAGTAAACTGAAAGAGGAAAAGTGTATGTTGGCGTAAAAAAATATTAAAACATATGAATGATGTATTATGTAGACAGCCTCTGTGGCGTGGTGGTAGTGCACGCGACTGCCACGCAAGAGGCGCGGGTTCGATTCCCGCTCAGTGCAAATATTTGTATGCATGAATATGGCTATTTGCATTGATCTGGGTGTTTCTATGTATAATATGTATGTATTGATGATGATTCCGTGATGGTGGTATCCGTGGGGATTTTACGCACGATAAAAAAAATAGCGTTAGTGAACGCGACTGCTACGCAGGAGGCGCGGTTTCGATCCCCGCTCAGTGCAAATATTTGTATGCATGAATATGGCTATTTGCATTGGTCTGAGTGTTTCTATGTATAATATTTATGTACATACAAAAAAGTATCTAAGTATGTTTATCCGCATTCTAGATTCCATAACACAAGCTAATTAAGCTTACCATGGGTCTAGATAGCGCTGTGTAGAATGTTGTGGAATATTTATTTATTTATTATTATAGTAAGTATCTAATCTACCTGCCTAAGTAGCTTATACTGTACATAACAATTTGCAATAGGTACTAGTAGAAAGTAATAAATAGGTCAGTAAAAACCTACCTATTTCAAAAATTTGGATTGAAATAGGCATACCTGCCTATGTATCGACAAAAATAATCTTGCAGTAGCAGCCCAAGTCTTTCAGGCAGGTCCTGCCTACTACAGGTCGCTCACTGCGACGACGCGACGGACGACGCGGTTGGGCGACTCAGAGCCGAAAGTCGAAGTGCGGTAACTCCAACTTCCGTAGGTTAGGTTAGAACTGTGACCCCAACGCATGAGCCGAGCGAGCGTAGCGAGCGTGCCGCAGCAGCGGACGGCGAAGTGCCAGATCGGGTTATGATAGGAACGAGACCGTCGGGTCAGGTTAGGAAGAGGGTTACGTTCGGAACAAATTTTTAAAGTGTCTACCTAACCCGCGACCGGGCCAAGTTTTCGGGTCAGTTTCGGAATAAACGGAATATTTCTGTAAATACATGA
Source organism: Eilema sororculum (assembly GCA_914829495.1). Taxonomy (NCBI): domain Eukaryota; kingdom Metazoa; phylum Arthropoda; class Insecta; order Lepidoptera; family Erebidae; genus Eilema; species Eilema sororculum. Next base: position 4,503,880 of record OU618556.1, read on the forward strand.
GTACCTACCAACCCGAATGATCATAATATAAATATAGCAGTAGTTAGGTACTACTACCATACGTATTCCTATATTTATTATAGACAGTACGTAATTATGAATTTCCATTCATCTGTTTCTATTGAAGGGTCTTCCCTCTGTGGGCTCAGCAATCTAGCCACATTACTGGCCGTCAGATTCTCTGCCCATACGGGGGCCCCGTATAGGGCCATACTTCGCACGATCCGCAGGTACAGTCTCCTGCAGGGAGCGTTGGGTCTCCTGATGTTGGGCATCAGCCGCGCGAGTGCGGCTGATGCCCCCCTCAGTTTTGGGACCAAACTTCGGAAGTGATGTCCGAAGTTCCACCGGCCATCGAGCCCCAGATACTTCATCGAGGGCTCGATGCCGATGCTGACACCCCCTATCTGTAGGCTGGATCCCGCAGGTGGCTCCATCCGAGGTCCGTGGAAGCACCGAGCCTCGGACTTGTGAAGAGCGACCTCGAGACCCAGCCGCCGTGTCTGACCCACGACTTGAGCAACCCCTGCCGTGGCCTTTAGTGCTGCGTCTCGGTGCGCTGCTCCCCGCGCCGTAATGATGGTGTCATGCGAACCGGACGTCGGAGGTCGCAGAACGACCTCCGTCCTCTATGAGCGCTGGCCTGAGGGTGACCGGTGGAGCCGCCTGTCACCCTAGCAGAAGCAGGCCGCGGCGGCGGCGCAAGGTGCGCCTCCCCGTAACCGGGGCTAGATGGGGACACTGTGGTCCCCCCAACTCGAAGGGGGCCATCTCGAAAGGAATGGTCCTCCTGGGTCTGCCGGGGTGCGAGAGATATGCTTTTGGCAATCTCACCTCCGGCAACCAAGGACTTGGGACGGCGTGCGTTTTAGTTCGAGTTCGACATAACCACCTCCACCGGCTCCGTGGGGATTTATCGCACGATAAAAAAACGAGGGTGTCATCGGCGGAACACGTTACGCTGACCCCTCTGAGCAACATACCACGCAGCATACAATCGTAGACGGGCACGTCGTTCTCCACCACCTCCCCTAGGTGCCGTCTTCTTAGGGGCGGAGGCCTTGGCTTGGGACCAGGAGCACCACTGGGTGCAGCCGTCGTCGCTCATGACGCGACGACGGGTGCCGCCAGGTGGGCGGTATGCCCGGTCCTCGAGGACGCCGAGGCGTCGCTCGATGACCTCCAGCAGCTGGACCACCGTTGGTATCACCTTAGATGGAGCACGGGGAGCGGGGGTGTTCACACCCCGAGCCTCCCCGGCCCCCTGGACCAGCAGCGTCAGCTGACCGATCTCCTCCCGCATCAGCCGTTGCTGCTTGTGGGAGTCAGCAATCTCCATCTCCAGGCTCGCAACCCGAGCCCGGAGTTTCACCTCCTCGCTGGAGACCCTCCTTTCCAGGAGCTCCTCCAGCGCTTTGGCGGCACCTTTTATCGCGTTCGCCACGACCCTCTTCTTTCCCGTAATTTTCTGGCCTTTTACGGCGCAAGAAATGCGGGAAAGAGCCGCCAGGATGTTCTGCACCGCCGGCACCTCCGTGTCCTCCTTTGGTAGCGGGGACACAATCGCTGGCGGCTCTGCTACTCTCTCTTTCGCTGTGTAGAGGTCGGCTTTCGACCTCTACTCGCGCCTAGCCGTCTAGCGTAGCCTTACTAGGAAGGTCCTCCTCGCTGTTTGATGATTCAGACCCACGATGAACCTGGGCGGGGGTCGCCATGGCTAGTCACCGAATGGGTGTCCATTCGATCACCAGTCACAGCTAGGGATTCCCCAGACGGAGTCCGAGTACCCTCATGGGTAGTTTTATCCGTTATCGTTTCCATAGCCATATTTTGTTCAGTCGTCTACCCAAGTGCGACCGGGCTCGGTCGGCGAGAGATGTCATGCGGTGTTCCGCAGGGATCGGTCCTGGGACCGCTACTGTGGAACATCGGTTACGACTGGGCGCTTCGCGGTGAGCTCGCGGACGGTGCCGCCGTCACGTATTATGCGGACGACACGCTGGTGACGGCGTGCGGGGCTACATACCGCGAAGCGACCCTGAAGGCCACGACCGCGGTTGCCCAAGTCGTGGAGCGGATTCGGCGGCTGGGTCTCGAGGTGGCTCTGCATAAAACCGAGGCCATGTTCTTTCATGGGCCTCGGCGCGTGCCACCGGAGGATTCCAGCCTCATAGTGGGAGACATTTCTATCGGTATCAAGGCCCAGATGAAATATCTGGGGCTCGTGATCGACAGCCGGTGGAACTTCGGGGAGCATCTCCGAAGACTGGCCCCCAAATTGAAGGACACAGCTGCCGCTTTGGGGCGGCTGCTGCCCAACATGAGGGGGCTGGATGACTCCTGCAGGAGACTCTACGCGGGAGTCGTGCGGTCCATGGCCCTATATGGGTGTCCAATATGGGCGGACACCCTGACGGTCCACAATGCGCGTCTGCTGCGTGGACCGCAGCATGCAATGGCCAGCAGGGCCATTAGGGGGTACCGCACGATATCCTTCGAGGCGGCGAGTCTCCTTGCCGGATCCCTACCGTGGAACCTTTCGATGCTATATCGGTATCGTAAGGAGGCGCGGGAGTAGGGACGGGAACCCGAGCCCGAAGAAATTCGGGCCGTGAGGTCTCAGCTCCACAGGGACATGGTAGCGGAATGGGAGCTATGACTTGGGCGACCAAGCGCAGGGCACACCGTAATAGCGGCGGTAAGACCCATCATGGAGGAATGGCTAGAGAGGCCACACGGCAGCCTCTCGTACCGGCTGACGAAGGTGATTACCGGACACGGGTGTTTCGGGAGTTACCTGTGTCGGATCCTGAAGGAGCCAACGTCCGAGTGCCATCACTGTGATGCGAGCGAGGACACAGAGCTGCACACGCTGACCGAGTGCCCGGCGTGGGACACGCCGAGGCGGGTCCTAGTGGCGGCTCTAGGGGTGGGAGTCCTCACACTCGTCACATTGCTCACAGCGATGGTACGATGCGCAAACGCTTGGGGTGCGGCCGCCTCCTTCTGCGAGCAAGTAATGCTCGAGAAGGAGGCGGCCGGTCGGGTCCGGACCAGACTCCGGGCCCGGGAAGCCCGTGCAGAGCGAAGTCGAACCGGACGTCGGAGGTCGCAGAACGACCTCCGTCCTCCATGAGCGCTGGCCTGGGGGTGACCGGTGGAGCCGCCTGTCACCCTAGCAGAAGCAGGCCGCGGCGGCGGCGCAAAGTGCGCCTCCCCGTAGCCGGGGCTAGATGGGGACATTTTGGTCCCCACAATCCGAAGGGGGCCATCTCGAAAGAGATGGTCCTGGGTCTGACGGGGTGCGAGACATATGCTTTTGGCAATCTCACCTCCGGCAACCAAGGACCCAAGATGGCGTGCGTTTTAGTCGGTTCGAGTCCGACATAACCACCTCTACTGGCTCTGTGGGGGTGGTATCCGTGGAGATTTATCGCACGACAAAAAAAAAAGCCATATTTTGTTTTACGGTTAATGTCCACCGACATTGAGGTGGAAGTAGAGAGGTTGGGAGTGTATGTGAGGATGGGAAAGGTGGGAGTGAGTGAGTGACGCCCTAGGCACTGAGTTCCCCCCAGTGATGCATCCCATTGCCAGGCGTGGGGTTCGGGGTGATTTTTTATAGAGGTTTTCTTCCTCGCAACTCCTAAGAGCTACAATGCCCTTCTGTTGCCAGACGGCGGTACGGCTCGGCCGATCGATGGTCCGGAATTGGTCCCCATGGGACCTTGTATTTCACCACTGATCGTTTAGTGGCAAAGTACTCGTCGCCCTTAGAGTTCTCCGCTAGGCTTAGCAGAGCGCGTGCGGAGAACTCGAAACCGACCATAAAGGCCCCCCCTCCTTGGTGGACTATTGGCCATGGGCGACGACGTACGCCTCGCGTGAAGCCCACGCCGTCGCCCACGTTACCAGGGTGCACCACGCGGAGGTTTTCCTACCCAGCACCTCTACCAATATGCATTGGGTTCGCGTGGTGGAGTATTTTATTGTACCTTCAGGTTAGAGAACAGTGCCCAGCAGTGAGACATTGAAAGGGCTGCTATTATTATATTATACTAGCTGCTGCCCGTAGCTTCGCCCGCGTGGAGGTTTGTTCCCGTTCCCGCAACCCATGGGAACCTTAAACCGGAATAAAAAGCAACCTATGTGTTATTCCAGGTTCTAATCTACCCCTGTATCAAATTTCAGCCAGATCCATTTAGTAGTTTTTGCGTGAAGGAGTAACAAACATCCATACATACAGCGATACATACTCACAAACTTTCGCATTTATAATATTAATAGGATAAGTATAAATATATTATAAGTTTTATGTAAATTATCATTACAATATGCACACTTTTCTCAATTTGTTTATTGCCATAACTTTCTTGATGTCTAATTACTAGCTACTTTACCCTATCGATTGATACACGCGTGAACTCTGAACGTGAACACGGACGGGGTCATCGCGGGAGTGAGATAGATGCATCTGCGCGCGAGCAGTGCCGGCGCGGGTGCGTTGATGAAGCGCGCGGGGGTAAAATTTGAATTCGAGCTGGAGTGGTACGGACTCTTAAATAATAATTCTACAGTTTGATAAGTATGTTAAACAAAAATATGTGAAAAAAAAAATCATTAAATTGTGTTTCTGTGAAAAGTGATTCATTGTGGTAAATTGTCTTTGAAACAATAATATTCGAAATAAAAATATAAGAACCAAATATTATATGAAACATTTTCTGTAAAATGAAATTCTATGAAATTTCTTTCTACGAAATAAGGCGCTCCCCCCAAGTTTAACATGGAGCAGAGCATACGAAGATTTGAAAACACAAAACGCATGAGAAGCCTATAGCCGATAATAAAATGTGTCATACATGTGGAAAGCCTGCGTGCCAAAGGTGTTTAAAGATTAAACACTTAACTGTGTTATATTGTTTAGCCATGGAGGTATTATCTTCGACAAGGCCTTTCTCAGCGAAAGCCAGCAACTATTTAATTATAATAGTTCTTAGGATTCCTACAAAATAAATTGATATTATCACTATTTTAGTTTGTCTGCAATATACCTACGTTTGGTTTTAGTGCGGCAATCCCCACGGTTACCCTGACTGCAATGTACTTCATTGTGGAATTCGGGAAGTGCTACGTATGACATGACATCAGTATTGGAAAAATAACTAGCCGCGGGCAGGACAGAGGAGTGAATACTTTATACGGTACTAGCTTTTCCCGCGGCTCTGCCCGCGTGGATGTCGGTTCCCGGCAATTATTCGAATTTTTCTCTACGTACAAACCTTCCCTGGACTTCCAGGAATAATTCAAGACCAAAATTAGCCAAATCGGTAAAGACGTTGTTGAGTTATAACATTACAACGAAAAGTGGCATTGCTTTTTATATATGTAGATAGATATATTTTACTACACGGTGTTATAACGTGGGTTTACGTACCCCGGATGTTTTTAAACCAACCGTTTAAGAACCATTTTCTTTTGAAACGAGAATCGAAATGATCCTTTGAATTCCTTACTTTCACTAATAAGCGTCATGGGATCGTTAACGATTACACGATTGACGGTCAAGTCCTTAGGAGATCCAATGTCATTAAAGATCTTGGAATTATTTTCGATAGTAAACTCAGCTTTCGCGACCATTACCATCACGTAGTGATGAAATCTAATCAACTTATCGGGTTTATTGTGAGGACTACTAGGGATTTTAGGGGTGCTCGCTCTTTTCTCTACCTGTACTACACTCTCGTGAGAAGTATATTAGAATACGGCTGCCCGATATGGTCTCCACATTACAATGTTCACATTGAAAATATAGAAAGGGTGCAGAGAAGGTGTCTGCGGATATTGTGCTACCGTCAACACCTGGGGCGCAACATTATCGATTACGATGCGCGTCTGATTAGATTTAACGTACAAAAGCTGGAAGTACGCAGGCGGTACTTTGATTTTACCTGCATTTATAAAATAATTCATTCTATACTGGATGTACCTAATTTGCTTGCTCAATTAACCTTTAATATCAGATATAGCGCTCGTAGATCCAACCAAACGGGACTCTTTGCCTTACAAGTCTATAAAAATAATACTTCGTTTTACAACCCCATAGTTCGGATGGCTCGTCAGTGCAACGAAATCGCCAGGGATTATCCAGCCTTCGATATTTTTGTTCCTAAGCTAACTTTATTTATTGGAACGGTAAAACAACTTTTAAACTTCCAAACCAACCGTAATTAGGAACTCCATCATGTTTTATATGTCAAAAATGTAAAATTAAAAATTGTAAAAAAAAAAAAAAAAAAAAAAAAAAATATTGTAAACTAGCTTAATATGTATGTATGTAGAAACTCCTTCATCTTAATTCATCTGTACACGCGTTCTTGTGGAATGCAACCTGGACTCTAATCCTATTGCATCGTAGTATTATTATATTTATTATTGGTTGTAATCTGTTACGTGTGATAAATAAATAAAAATAAAAATAAAAATAAAATGAATGCCCATTGTGTTTTCCCTTCCCACAGGTATAAAGATAAACTATTATTCCTTTAACTAATCATTTAAGTAATTCCGAAATAAACTTTAACTTCAAAGTCGTGTTGCCATACCAGCCTGCCTGGTACTTATAGTAGAATGGTCTGTTTCATGAAAAAAAAAGTATTTTGAACGTTCTTAAATCATTAATTTACCACACGCATTTTCTTCTTCGTACAGTCTCTGATTTTTGAAACAAGGAATGAAAAAACAACTACCGGGGCCGTCATGGTAGGGACTGCTAAGCATTAGTCATCAGCTTACCACCAGCCAGGATGCAGTCAATTTGATGAGGTATATATATATATATATAAAAAAATTACTATCGATACTTGCAGTAATAAACGTACTACGACAGTATTACAACCTAAAATAATAAGGCTGTTGTACTACTATGTATATTTGACTACTTGACTAAGGCACCTATTCTAGAACGACACTCAGCCTGAATCTCGATTTGTCTGAGGACAGATTGTATAGTTGATATGTCAAATCTATCAATCTGTTATCAAATAAATCGTGATTCAGGGTAAATTTCATTCTAGAATACGGGGCTAAGTTTCGATAATTTTTAAGGGTAACGTGTCATTAAAGTCCCCACAACCCGAAGGGGGCCATCTCGAAAGAGATGGTCCTGGGTCTGCCGGGGTGCAAGAGATACGCTTTTGGCAATTTCACCTCCGGCAACCAAGGACCCAAGACGGCGTGCGTTTTAGTCGGTTCGAGTCCGACATAACCGCCTCCACCGGCTCCGTGGGGGTGGTATCCGTGGGGATTTATAGCACGATAAAAAAAATGACCATAAAAGAAAACAGTATCTTCGAGAGCACATAAAGGTCAAGTAGAATATCATTAGCGACGTTCGACCGATAAATGTGTGGACTTTTATGGACTAGGTTTAACTGTAATTATATCGAAAACCAGATAACACAGCTTAGAGGCACGGAAATGTATCGATACTTTTGGGCATACACTACTTTCTTAGGAATAGAGCAAACTTTTTAGTTCATTCTTATAATTAGGACTTGTGGGAGTGTCATGTATTAAGAAATAATTTAAAATTACTTTACTAAAGGAATATACCAGGTGATTTTATAGTCGTTTCCGAAATGGTGACCCTCTTTCCGAGACTTTGCCTTTAGCTTAACATCAGGCGAGGTGAAGTCAAATTGACGTGTCCTGTATAAAAAAAAAAAAAAATCAAGAATTTCGGCAGTTTCGATAGCAAAATTTGGCGAAAGACATTTTTTTGATAATGTATGGGAATAATGTTCAGGTGAAAGGAAAAATGTATGGGGGTTTTAAAATTTTTTTTTTCTTTCACCAAATTAATACTCCCAGTTGATTTTGCTGTCGAAACTGTGCCCAAAGTCTTTTTTTTTGGAAACGTCTATAAAATCACCCTGTATAAGTAGGTAGGTACCCATTAAACGTTTGAATTTGCATTTTCAGTTTTTTTCCTTTTTTTTATACCACTTAGGTGGCAGACAAGCACACGGCTCACCTGATGGAAAGTGGTTACCGCGGCCTATGGACGTATGCAACACCAGGGGCGTTACACTCGCGCTGCCTACCCTGAAGAAACTTTCTAATGCCCCTCTTGAAGAACCCCGCTTGGGAAAACCACGGCAGGGGGTTCCTTCCACAGCTTGAGCTTCCTTCTGTTAGGTACTCAATTGTATTACCACAATGGTGGATGATGGAAGTTATTAATTGCATATCGTATTTGAATTAAATTTTAAAGCTAACTAAACAATATAAGGGAAAGGTCGCAAGTTTAAGCCCCGCCTTAGCAATTCATTTTTCTTAGTAAAAAAATAATTGAATGTTGTATTTCAATTCTTTTAAAAAGAAAAATAAAACGAAATAAAAATATCTTCAGCCGCCAATACCATAACTAAAGTATGTAATATCTATACATTAATTTATAGCGATACAAAATCTCGAGATCTATATCGATAGTTTTATACGATTTTAAATTGATATGGTCATTCAAATTACTACCAAAATCGACTTCAATATAATCGAGATGTGTGGTCCGTTTGCGTGTTTTTTGTAGATCATCAAAATATCTTTATCGGTACTTTTACGAGTACGATACTTTTAATCGAATAGTACGAGTATGGTATCGATAGTTTGGATTTGATACTGTGTCTCCTAAGCGCATGCTGAGGCGGCTATTAGTCAAACGGCACTGGTATGTGATCCTGAGGTCAAGCCGTACCATTCCAGTTCGGTTATAGTACTGTGTTCTTAGGTAGCTTGTTGACTTTGCTGGCTCCAAATTTATTTCAAATTACAATAAACTTTAGCAAACGGTAATCAAAATTAGTTACGACTGAAAGTTTATTACGAGTATTATAATAACTTCTTGAAATATATGTTTTTTGTGATTTAATACTAGTTATTGCCCGCCGAGCGTGGATGTAGGTTATCACGACCAAAAATTGCCTAAGTGTTAATCCTGGGTCTCAACTAACTCCATACCAAATTTTATAAAAAACGATCCAACCGTTTAGACGTGAAGAAGAAACAAACATACACTATAATTTTAGGGTGCTTTATTCTTTATAACGTCCTCCTTTTCTAGCACTTTCTCAAATCAGATGGGCTCGGGCGCTCGGCACTAATCAATCACCAACTTTATTTCGTTCACAATAGGTGGTACAAAGGTGTTACATTACACAATAATTATGCTCTTCCATGTTCGGCTTTCAGTCACCCTTGCTTCTTTTTAAAAATGCCACAGATTTTCGTATGGCACCTGGGATCGAAGGCCTGCTCTCAGAGACGGGTCGCGCTGTTTTAAAAATGGTCACCTATCCTGAGACTGACTTGATTTCCGCACGAAAAACGCAGCTAAGTATTGCTCAACTTTTCAATGTGCTAGGTACTCGGTTACCACTTAACCACTATTACCTAATAATACATACAATATTACCCAATAATACATAACCTCTAGGGTTATCATGTACTTATTATTGTACTTAATAACTACACGTGGTGCAGGAGCCAAGGCTGTTTACTGCTTCTCCAGTTCGTTTTAATAAAGTTATGATTATTGTTGCCCCTTCATTACTTCCCGGTTTGAGGTATATTGCTGCCAGTCGTGAAGGCACAGGCTTGTGTTCAGGAATTTTGTATCGAACACACACCTATTAAAGTGATATTAATACGGTAAATGTGGTACGTTACTGGTATTATGAACAACCTCTCTAGATTGGCTGAATAACACAATACACTACAATAATTTATTTCCAGCAAAAGCTAATCTTCTAAACCACATTTTACAAATCGTTAAGTATAATTTACAAACAAATACCATATTTGATAGAACATCTGTGTCTGAACTAGATAAGTTAATATCTGTATTTCAGACAACAGCCCATTTTATAGTAGATTATTAAATTACCATGTAAGATTATGTCAAGAGCGAAATTGAATTAGCAGTATTAGGTAATGAACTAATATATTCTAAAATTAATTAAGATCTAATATATGTATAAAATTCTCGTGCCACAGTTTTTGTTGCCATACTCCTCCGAAACGGCTTGACCGATTTTGATGAAATTTTGTGAGCATATTGAGTAGGTCTGAGAATCGCCCAACATCTATTTTTCATCCCCCTAAATGTTAGGGGTAGTCCACCCCTAAATTTTATTTTTTTATTTTTTAGACAACATTTTTAATTTCTATTTTTTTATGATACAACATACAAAAATACATACAATCCTCAATATTCACCCTTCTACGATCAACCCTTATTTTTTAATAGCCATTTTAGTAAGTTAATCATTTTTTCTTTCCGGTAGAAAAATGATCAATCGTCATTTAATTATTATCTATTTTTCATCCCCCTAAATGGTGCAGCGGGAACGGGATCTGACGCCACGAGGGTAGGAAAAAATTGGCGGTACGAAGTTCGCCGGGACAGCTAGTATTATTATAAAATTAAAATAAGATAAATAAAATTCTTCAATAATTAAAGTAAACAATTTTCCTATAATTGTTTGTCAACCAAATCTGAGCTAAGAAACAAGTATTGTTTATTGGTATTCTACTGACTAGTCAAATTAGTTACTTTTTACTAAATGTCAAAACGTTAAGTTATAAGGTGTCTCTTGATTACGGACGCCATTATTGAAAAGGAGGAGGAGAACACAAGGTAACTTATAATGTAAAAAGATTTGGTGACGTCATAAAATTTAATAGTTAAATCAGTTACTATTATAGGTGGGGTGGATGATTAAAAATAAATAAAAACTACAAAATAAGAACCGACGCAACTTTTACCGCTCTTTTACCATTCTTAATTTAATAAGCTCGGTTAGATAATTTATTTGAACTATAGGATAATACCCAATTGGGGATCTTTGTTTATGAAGGTTGAATCTTGCAAGCTCAATTAGGTCGACTTCCAGTTATCCTAGGAAGTTGAACCATATTTTAAATTCAGCCTCTGCTATGTTCTTACTCATACTCTGGTCTATACTTTTCGAATCAAGGCCGCTGGTTTCGAATTCTTTTGACATACCCTTTGCTGATCAGATCTGTGTACATTCGTCCAGGTCAACCCAAGCATGCTTACGGGACTTGCATCGGGTTACTCTCCCCACCAACCATTTGAATACACGAAGATGGATTCATAGAAACGTACTTAGTGTATTATCAAAGTCTATGTTCAAATTAAAGTTATTGCTTGAACAGACTATAAATTAGAAATGTCAGCGGCAGCCAAATTCAGTCATGTTGCTATTCGGTTATTTTGGAATTCAGTCCATTTGGGATTTGATCATTTTGGGGTTAAGTTAATTCAAAACTCAGGCAATTTGGTTCTATGACGATTTGGGCTTCACACGTTTTGGTATAAATACGATTTGAATTTCAAGCGTATTAACGTCTCAGGCATTTTGGGAATAAGTTGTACTCGACCGGACCCGGAATAGAGGTACATGGTCAATGAAGAAAAATTGACGCCCATACTCTGTGTATCTCATATTACCGGGTAAACGCAATATTTTAGGTGAATGAAATTCTGACGCTTATCCTCTGTTGAGTGTAAGTTCCCATAAAAGAAGGAGTCAATGACACGGCACGAAAATAACAGCCATATCGTCTTTGTATAAGGTTCAGGCACTTACCCGATTGGATTACGTTTCTCGTCTCTCGAATTCTTGATCAGGATATATTTTTGGTGATCATACATGAAGCATAAGCTAAGTAGAACCCTAAATAGATACTTACGACACATGTCCTGTATTGTACGGGACGTTTGGTCAGCCGTTCACACTGATTTAGACTATTTCGATATTAAATTCAAATATGATATTGGTTACCAATAAGACAGGGTGTGTTCAGAGCGCTTACAATCATACCATATTAGGTTGAAGTAATAAATTAGTTATTTTGCTCAACTTTATCTTGAGTAATAAATCGAGTAAAATGGGTCGAAACAGTGGAGAATTCTCTTGACTTAATTGGTAGATTAAATTATAGAAAAAAGTAATGATATATAAAGTTTCCACTTTTAGTGGTGGGGGAAGCGTATAGATAACATAATATTATAATAGAAATATATATCATCCATCTTAATTAAAGTTATCGAGAATATATATTACTTTGCTCTTATTTAATGTTTTTCAGTTATTCTGCTTTATTTAACTCAAAAATAAACATAAAAAGACCGCGTTCGGGTAAATACAGACATATCTTTGCAAGCTTCCCACGCCCTTAGGTTACGCTTAAATCGCGAGATTTTCAAATGTTTTATTATTTTATGGAAGGTTCTAGAGTTAAGGTGTTCGGTAACAATGTGTGAAGCTACTTTTGAAAGCAGCTGTACTTGTGAACTAAAGTGAGATATAATATAACTCGAACCTAATAATAAGTTAACATTAAGCCATATGTAGATCCATCGGTCCTGCGGATCCTGCCTATTGCTTGAGGCGATGATGAATCGGATGGGTGTATTAAAATAATATTTTTGCGTGTTTAGGTTGGTTGCGCCCCAGGAAAATTGTGCATTTAAGAGCTGTGCCGCTAAAATGGTGCAATATTCTTCTAGAGTATATTTTTTTCGAACTAGTTTACGTGTAGCAAAATAATTATTAGGTGATTCAGGTGACGTTATATTGAGTTTTTCAACATAATTAAAGACAAATGATGGGATTTTTTAATCAGAGGACAGTAGTGTTGCTCTTTGTATTTAATATTCATTAGAATATATTTATTATCAGTACATAGTATAAAGTAAAGTCGCAGTTCTACAGCTCTCCCTAGAGCTACAAAACTACGGTACAGATTTTGATGTGGTTTCTTTTAATAGATAGCGTAATTCAAGAGGAAGGTTTATATGTATAATACATGCTTAATATAGTAGAGGGTGCAGCGGGAACGGCTTAGATCGCCACGCGTGTGGAAAAAATTGGCGGTACGAAGTTCGCCGGGTTACGAAGCTAGTAAATCATATTTTTTAGTTAAAGATTTTATCTAAGTATGAATAGAATACTTATAAGGATCACTAAATCCCAAAGGTATAAAAATCGTTCCGTATTACTTATGATCTTTTATATGGACTGGAATCCACCTCGAATAGTGCAGTAAGATATCGTAAGCGCCTTTAAGGTTAATATGCCTTATCGTAAAATGTGGTATTTAGTTCATAACGTACTTTGTAACATTGTATTGAGCTGTGTATGCCATATCGCGTAAATCGGACGTAAAAGAACCTTTAATCTAAATTTACTTTCCTATCGCGAAATTATCACCCATCTTGTTGGTTGTTTGCAGTTACTATAGTTCAGTAAAATGGTAACTCTGTTGCAGTTACCATTTTACTGAACGTTAGTAACTGTTCTGCAAACTAAACAACATAACGATTTATTATTATGAGTTGCAGGATCTGATACAATGTTTGAGTAGTTAGGATAGTCGATTTTGTTGTCAGATTCTCTCGCAATAACTTGATAAACGTTAAATAACTCTGTAAATATATTCTCTTTACAAATTTGTCGTAGAATTTTATGATTATACCCGGATATTTATAGCTACTACTAGCTGTCCCGGCGAACTTCGTACCGCCAATTTTTTCCTACCCTCGGGGCGTCAGATCCCGTTCCCGCTGCACCATTTAGGGGGATGAAAAATAGATAATAATTAAATGACGATTGATCATTTTTCTACCGGAAAGAAAAAATGATTAAATTACTAAAATGGCTATTAAAAAATAAGAGTTGATCGTAGAAAGGTGAAAATTGAGGATTGTATGTATTTTTGTATGTTGTTATCATAAATAAATAGAAATTAAAAATTTTGTCTAAAAAATAAAAAAATAAAATTTAGGGGTGGACTACCCCTAGCATTTAGGGGGATGAAAAATAGATGTTGGCCGATTCTCAGACCTACTCAATATGCTCACAAAATTTCATCAAAATCGGTCAAGCCGTTTCGGAGGAGTATGGCAACAAAAACTGTGACACGAGAATTTTATATATTAGATAACGGTGATACTAGTAATTTCGATACTATTTAACCAACAATTCGTTAGAAAGTTGGTAGATGGCTCCACCGTCGCCCTTAAAAACGGATATAAAGAGAAGGGAAATTTGAAGTGATTCAGGTGTGGCTTAATAGCTGAGTTCGAAGAGCATTCCCCTGTAAGGGAAAGGTCGCGGGTTCAAGTCCCACTTGAGCGCTTCTTTTTCCCGACGTATTTCGAACTTAAAAAGTTAGCATAATAAATGCTATAAGAATTTCATTCAACTATTTATCCAATTTCATATTTTACTGATTTAAAAAACCTTGAGCATTGACACAAAGCTTTCTATTATAAATGTAACGAGCTTCGTTATATATAAACAATACTATTTGTTTTGTTTTTTAATACTACTATTTATTAACCAACAGAGTATTATTGTACTTACTCATTTATAAGGCAGCAATAGCCAGTACAGTGCTAGATAACCTCTGGAGACTAGACTCACAACAGAAATAATAACTACACAAGCTTATAATACCTGCGAATTTCACTATGCTCCACTTCTTTGTTGCTAAATGCTCTTGGCTTGCTAAAATACGTTTAAACAGAATTTATGCTAGAAACTTAAGCTCTTGGTAGAATGAGACTAATAATAATATAATTATATTGTTGTGTATTTTCTATTTAAATACATATAAATAATGCGAACTCGAACTTTAGTGCAACAATAGTGCGTCCGACAAAACAAAGTAATTCGGTTACCACCCCGCAATTAAGTGGTTGCGCCATTTTAGAGCTCTGCTCTATTAAGGAGGTCCACGATTCAGCCTTTTTGCTCCCATGCACCATGTTACTTAGATCCGTGCTATGAATGTTATTATTACGAGCAAGAAGCTTACAATATGTACATTTAGATGCCCGATATGGGTCTGCAGTCGTGTTAATGTTGCTTCGATAAATATTTAAATTGTGCCTTTTTAAATAATATGCGAATAAACACATGTAGCACTAGATAAAAAGTATGTTAATAGGATTGTTATATATGTATGGTATGTATGTAGTTGAACAATTTTTTTGGGTTGACTTCTGTCGTTAACATACGTCAAGAAAACATCATTATTACTTAGTTTTTAATTTATTTTTATTTATGTTGCGTTTATTGATACCTCATCATTAGAAAGACATTTTAAATTTATTTTTATTAATACTATTTATACTGTTGATAGATGGCACTTGGTGGAATTCTTTGTTACATTGTCTTGAACTTCTTTCACGAAATAACGTAGTTTTTAGGAATTAGAACATCCAAAACCTTTGCTAAATGTAAACCTTTGAGAATGCCGTAAGGTAATAGAATAAATACTGTGGAAGAAGTACAAGTGATCTCAATATGTGTATTTTTATTAATGTTGCACCTACTTCACAAAATATTGCTTTTGGCTATATTGGAGCCCATCAAATTCTCTAAGACAAATACATCTGCTGATTACGCTTGAGGCTCTGGCATGGGTAGCCTTTTTTTTTTTTCCGTGCGGACATCCCCTCGGATAGGGGGGTATCCGAGGGGATTTCCGCACGGACTGCCGGAGCCGGAAGGGGAGGTTATGTCGGACTCGAACCGACTTAAACCGCACGCCGACTGTGGGTCTTGGTGCTAGGCCGGAGGTGAGGTTGTCATAGACATATCCCTCGCACCCCGGCTGACCCAGGGCCATCCCTTACGGTCTGGCCCTCCTCAGTTTCTGGCCCTCCTCAGTTTCTGGCCCTCCTCAGGGCATGGGTAATGGACTGCTGAGACGAGGTCTCGGGTTCGATCCCAGGTTTAACATGGCACACACCAATGACTTTTCGATGCTTTTCGAAGTTATGTGTGTATTTATCGCAGGTTTATAAGTGCCCGGTTAATGGCAATAGGCTCGCCACCTATTACATTGGGACCTAAACATACACTGGCGAAATGTGGGTGCTAGCACCTCTGCCTACCCCTTCGGGGAATACAGGCGTGAGTTTATGTTATGTTATGTTATGTTATATATGTTTATTGATACCTCGTGGTTAGAAAACATTTTAAATTTATTTTTTTAATGTGACTCCTACTTCATGAAATATTGCTTTTGTCTGTATGGGAGCCCTTCAAATTCTTTAAGATACAAGCATCTGCTGATTACGCTTGAGGCTCGTGCACTTTGATTGTAACATTGAAATCTATCATGTGACCAAATCGACCCTTTTAATTGATTTAAAAGTCGAGCTATGCACCACCTGTGTGCTGTATTTCTTTTCCTGTCCCTACAGGTGGCGATCGGTTCGCTTCGTATTATGACATCACGTCCAATCCATTATCCCCATTATTCCTTAACTTATCCCCGACCGCAGCTGGGCACCGGTTATCTCACAGTAATCCCTGGATTATAACTCGTAATATGCCCGTAATTATACCTACTCGTATATGTATTTAGTTAGATAAGTTTTTAATTACACATCGTTATTACTATTTGAATGTGCTTAATGGTATTATTACTAATATCTGGTATGACCGACTTTTGCTCAGTATTTTTTTTTATAAATTTTCTAAAAATGAATCCTAGCTAGATCGATTTATCGCCCCAGGAACCCCCTGTATACTAAATTTCATGAAAATCTTTGGAAAAGGTATAAGATTCACTGACTGATGCCCGCGGCTCTACTCGCGTTGGATTGTGTTCCAAGACCTTTTCCAGGGATAAAAATTAGGCTATTTGCTATGCCAAGCTGTATTCATCCTTGTACCAAATTACAGCAAGATCCGTTTAGCAGTTTCAGCGTAATTGAATAACAACCCAAAAAAAATATTACAAACTTTCACAATTTTATTACAATATTAGCACAATATTGGTTAAGCGGAAATCCAAGAGCTCTCTGAGGCTTATAAAGTCAGAGTACAGTCACACAAAAACCTGGCTGTGTAACTGACAGACCCTACAAAAAAAATCTACGAAGAGATTAAAAAAAGCAGATAGCAGCAATCTAAATGCCACCTAGCACACATATTATCAATTGATGAGTTGACACATCACAGGGTGTAATAAACTCCAACTGCCAAGGAATATGAATTCACAAATCTGATAATGGCTTTCTGGCTGATGGCAGATAGATAGAAAATGAAAAAGAAAAACAATATTGGATGTAGAATATGGAAAGAGAGGCATGTGACAGAGAAGTGAATTTTTGATTAGACAGTGTTAACTGGATTTACTAAATATAACTTAGGAATGTCCTTAAAACGTATTAATTCGTCCATGGTTGATTTTAATACGAGCCCACGTGTGGTCTGCGACTATTCTAGCTTCACGGTTACGGGTAGGTACGAGCTAGCAAGACGCCGGCATAATTTGCATGGCATTTATCGAGACGGTTCAAATTACTGTTATTTATGAGTTAATAGAACCAAATAATACAGAATTGTTTTGCGAAATTGAAAGCGTTCATTATTTTCTATGGATATGAAAATGCAAGATGACTATGAATTACTTACTATTTTTTACAAAGTAGTTAGCTATTCATTCAGATATTAAATACAAGGCTTTTTAATATTAAATTAAAACTAATTTTCCTTGTAGAACGACCGTGCGCTCGGTCCCCATGAAATACATAAAATAACAAAATTAACTTCTTAGATGAAGACTCAGGAAAAAAGAATTTTTAATCTATACTAATATTATAAAGCTGAACAGTTTGTTTGTTTGTTTGTTTGTTTGTTTGAACGCGCTAATCTCAGGAACTACTGGCTCGAATTGAAAAATTATTTTTGTGTTGAATAGACCATTTATCGAAGAAGGCTTTAGGCTATATAACATCACGCTGCAACTAACAGGAGCGAAGAAACAATGAAAAATGTGGAAAAAACGGGGAAAATTATTCATATTTGAGGGCTTCCGTTGCGTGCGCTGCGAAAACGGTTCAAGATACCAAAAAAATATGTATGAAAGAATTATTCCTCTTGAAATGATCTAAAAAAATGTCCGCGACAGTATATGTCTATCTTTTAAGATTAACTCACTAGAACCGTTTTTATGGTAATCAAATTTGGTCGAAATTAATGCATTATTACCAACTATTTGTTAGAGTTGTATCAACATAATAATATTAATCTTTATCCAAACAAATATGTTGTTGATTAAGAGTATTTAATTGTTAACAAAATTGTCTTTGACATTACTTAATTTGAATGAACATCTTAGAAGATATTACAATTTAAAAATAACTCCGATATAAAATTCACACGCGCCGCATGATGTGCAAAACCTGACGCTGCGCCTGGCCGGCGGGCGAGGAGAGGCGTTGCTTGCGGGCGACGCGGAGGGGGGGTGTAGCTCTACGAGGTACCATGCCATCCCTTCTGAACGGTTGTATGCAGCGTTATTTGTTTTTGCGATATAATATCGTCGTGTAATAATACTTTTTCAATACTAATATATTTTTTTTTAAGGAATAATATTTTGGTTCTAATAATAATATCTGCGGTAGCCTAGTGGTATGGGTAAAGGACTGCTGAGACGAGGTCTCGGGTTCGATCCCAGGTTTACCATGGCACACACCAATGACTATACGATGCTTTTCGAAGTTATGTGTGTATTTATCGCAGGTTTATAAGTGCCCGGTTGATGGCAATAGGCTCGCCACCTATTACATTGGGACCTAAACATAAACTGGCGAAATGTGGGTGCTAGCACCTCTGCCTACCCCTTCGGGGAATACAGGCGTGAGTTTATGTTATGTTATGTATGTAATTTCACAATTATTAACACTTTTTTTTTAGTTTTGATGTAGATAATTAATTATAAGTAGGTGTCATAGTTTTCTTTTTAGTATTGTTTGTTTTAAGGATAGTATTTTGTTACTAATAATTTAACAAAAATTAACACTTTTTTTTGTTTTGTTGTAGATAATTAATTATAAGTAGGTGCCATAGTTTTCTTTATAGTATTGTTTGTTTTAAGGATAGTATTTTGTTTCTAATAATTTAACAAAAATTAACACTGTTTTTTGTTTTGTTGTAGATAATACCTGTAAATAGGTGTCATCTACATAATTATTCTTATTAGGTTAGGTTTTAGTTTAAGCATACAGTTAGTTTACCTTATTTTCGTTTTACGGTAATTCTTTCGACATATATTATATCCGATTAAATACAGGTAAAAATAATTAGATTCCTAATTATTAACCTTACGTTTGTTTTTTTCTTGATTACGAGTTACGGTTTGGTTAAGTTTTCATTTCCTACGTTCTTTCTTCGTCACTATAATGCCTAGAAAAAGAACTCAGCTTTCTCGGCAGACTGCTACTGCAAAGCGGCTGCGAGTTTAGCGCAGCAATGAAACAGAGGATGAAAATATGCATAGGTTGGCTACTCAACGAGCAATCAGTGAACAAAACGGTGCTAATGAATCGATCGTTGAACGTTCGCAGCGTCTAGCCTCACAAAATTTCCGAACTTCGGCAAACCGACAACGGGAACAAAGTGCTGAACGTTCTCAACGTTTATCTTTACAAAATTCCCGAACTTTGATAAACCGAGAACGGGAATCAAGCGCTGAACGTTCTCAACGTTTAGCCTCACAGAGTTCTCGAACTTTGGTGAACCGACTGCGGGAATCAAGCGCTGAACGTTCTCAACGTTTAGCTTCACAGAGTTCTCGAACTTTGGTGAACCGACTACAGGAATCAAGCGCTGAACGTTCTCAACGTTTAGCCTCACAGAATTCCCGAACTTTGGCTAACCGCGATCGGGAATCAAGCACTGAACGATCCCATCGATTAGCACAGCAAAATGTACGATCAGCAAGAAATATAACTCGCAGGCAGCTTTGAAATTGATCGCGATTTAGGAGAAAGAATGAGTAACATTGAGGACTTGATATCGAAAGTTTACCCTGAAATCAGCGAAATAGAAAATAAAGATCATCAATGGATGTGTCAAAGGGCAATATTGGCGGCGAGAAACAGTAGCGTGAACGAAATTAACGACCTAATTTTAAGTAAACTTCCAGGAGACATAGTTACCTACACATCTATTGATAATGTAATGGATCAAGAAGATGCGGTCCATTACCCACAGGAGTTTCTTAATTCTTTGAACCCAAGTGGCCTTCCCCCATATTCCCTCAAGTTAAAAATAGGTGCCCCAATAATTTTACTTAGAAATCTAAACCACCAAATTTATGTAACGGGACCCGACTTCAAATCAAATTTCTTCGCAATAACGTGATCGTTGCAATAGTTTTGACTGGTCCAGCAGTTGGTCAAACAGTGCTTATACCTCGCATCCCAATGATTCCAAATGATTTACCTTTTAATTTTAAAAGAATTCAATTTCCCGTTAAGCTATCTTTCACCGTTACAATTAATAAATCACAGGGGTAAACATTTAAACACGTAGGAATCGATTTACGTCAAGACTGCTTTTCACACGGCCACCTATATGTCGCGTTGTCAACTTCGGGTTGCGGAGAAAACCAATATGTTCTTCTGCCACAAGAAAATAAAACTAAAAATATAATTTACTCAGAAGTACTTTAAAATAATTATGTTCTTTTAAAAACTTAAAATCTAAATTGCCTAAAATAATAACAGAAATTGATGCGGACAAAGTCGTGGGTAACAGCTATAATTTATAAAGCTGAGGAGGTTGTTTGCAAAAATAAATACGATGCCCAAAATAACTATTCCACGCGGACGAGGTCGCGGGCACAGCTAGTCTGGAATAAAGGTATAGGTTAGTATTAAAATACTGCTTTACAAACAAGATACTAAGTTTTATTTATGTATCATAATAAAGACACGCATGTTATACAACTCATTCAATTTTTTATTACATAGTTGCATGTAAATGGAATTCTGTAATAGTGAAGATTACACCGTATAATTTACAGTTTACAGAATAAGAGCGCTCCATAAATGCAAAACTGGAACGATTCAAGCCATTGAGTCGGCTTGACTCGCGTAGCGTAGTTTTGCATTTATTACCTTACTAGCTGGTCCGTTCCCGCTGCACCCTCTACTATATTGAGCATGTATTATACATATAAACCTTCCTCTTGATTGACTGTAGCTATTAAAAAAAACCGCATCAAAATTCTTTGCGTAGTATTAAAGATTTCATTTTTAGATAATTTATTTATTATCAAACTAGCTTTTGCCCGCGGCTCCGCTCGCGTGGATGTTGGTTATCGCGACCAAACATAGCCTATGTCCTTTCTCATTGTCTAATCTACCCCTATACCAAATTTCATCAAAATCGGTTCAGCGGTTTAGGCGTGAAAGCGTAACAGACAGGCAGACAGAGTTAATTAAAGCTATTTTGTAACATTTCTGTGTATGTGCTGCAGCTGCGAGAAATAAATGTATTTTCTTTCTTTCTTTCTTTTTCTTTCAGTTACTTTCGCATTTATAATATTAGTATGGATGAAACTCATACATTAAAAAACAACAGTTCAAGTCAGTTGAACACAATTATTACGTGGATAACATTTCAGAAACAGGTTGCATTTATTATTTAACCCTGTCTCTTATACTAGGGGGTCCTGTATCATAAGAGACAGTGTACGTCAAAAACAATAATAAACAATGTGCCGTATATCGTTACGTAAATCCTTTTCCTTCTGTCTCAATTCCATCCAATCCAAGTGTCTGTGCGAACTTGGTATCGTGGTGTATGCGTAAAAAGATCTAGCGTTAGAGACAGACAAACGCGGAAAGCAACGTTGCTTTATAGTATAAAGCAAAAGTGAACAGTCATGTCATCACTGCATAGTATAAAGTTCCCACCCTCTCCTTTCCTACACAGGACGACACGTGCAGGGCCAAGATGCCATTCATATACGGTGCAGAGTATACCAGCTAGAACCAAGCGTTTCAGCGACTCATTCCTATGCCGCACCATTAAGACCTGGAACTCCCTGCCAGCTCACGTGTTTCCTTCTTTCTACAGTCCCGGGTCCTTTAAGCGGGGCGTGAAAAGGCATCTAACGAGGCCGTCAAGCTGAGTGCCACCACTGTTAACATGGTACATGTTTCCGATGGTGACCCTCTTTCCGAGTCCTATATAAAAAAAATACTATTTAGGGATAACATGACTGTTTAGAATTGAATGCGTGAATGTTCAGTTGGTTCGAGTCCGATATGCCTACGTCATTGTTAGCTCCGAAGGGGTGAAGCCCGAGGCTCGAGGGGGCTTCTGCACGCAAAAAACAAGTAAAGCTTTTATACGTGGACGTTGCGCATCACGAGATAAACGAGCTCCACATTAAAAATGGACAGGAATTTTCATGATAGTGAAAACGGAAAATGTTGGAGAAACGTTGGTTGAAAACGGAAACGCCCTTATATTAGAATTTTTCCGTACCAAAAGTATTACCATTGTTCTATTAGAAGAGTATGATGATAAATATTTATAATTTGACAGCCTCTGTGGCGTGATGGTAGTGAACGCGACTGCTACGCAGGAGGCGCGCGTTCGATACCCGCTCAGTGCAAATATTTGTATACATGAATATGGCTATTTGCATTGGTCTGGGTGTTTCTATGTATAATATGTATGTCTTTACAAAAAAAGTATCTAAGTATGTTTATCCGCATTCTAGATTCCATAACACAAATTATAAAAGCTTAGCATGGGACTAGACAGCGTTGTGAAGAATGTTGTGGAATATTTATTATTTATTTATAAATAAATACTACGGAATATAAATAATAATTCAATATACACTAATATTTCACATGGCTGATGAGGAAGCAAAATGGGGAGGGGCCTCATGCGAACAGTAGCGCCAATCAGGTGCGTGATACTTCTAATAACATTAGGTAGGGACTTATGATGCTATTGTTTATTGCATTTAATTATAAGAACACGGTTCTACATTAATATATTTACTGAAACCTTGCAGAATTTGTGAGGCTATTAATATCGGAAACCGGTGTGCATAATTAAAATAGAATAATTAAAATGAACGTAGAAGAGGTAAATGCCTAAATCATAGCAAGAGAAAAGATGTTGTCTACCTAACCAATGAGACAGAATATAATAAAACCTACTGGACGACGACGTTCACGAAGAATCGACGAATAAAATAATTACATCATACATTTATATTTAACAGAAACAGACAAGGCATACAAACATTCACATACACAACATTTGCTTTCGATTTTACATATCTACTGCTCAAAATTCAATAAGTACCTGTATTATTATTACTCGAATATTCTCAGTGTGTATGAAGCTTAACACTCCGGTAGTATTAAATATAAACATTACTTTACATTCTAATAACTAAGCCTGTTCTAAGTTGTAAATACATTTTAGTTTCACAAGGATTTAGTAAACAACATGATCTCTTGAGTCATACCTTTGAAAGCCACCCTGCTAGCTAGCTCTACTATGAGATGACACGGTAAAAATACTTACTACGCTAGCGTCTTAATCAAAATAGATTTCTATAATGTCTGCACTTGACTTTTAAGAGGTTTTACGGAGTCCTAGCGTGAGCTCGATAGGAATTATCGCATATGAAATGTTATGTTGGTACTTTGTAGTTAACCTCACTACATTTTTTTTTTGTGTTTGTAGAGAGATGTGTTTAGAGAAAAACTCATGGTGACATGAGTCAAGGCCGCTGACGCTAACCAGAATCACCTAAAAATGACAATGAAATTTATTGTCAATTAAAGCCTATATCATAATAACTATTCTATTGGCTAATTGGCTTCCAAGATGATCTAGCGTATTCGCTTGGAATGGATCACGTCTTTTGGAATTTAAACCAACATGATTACAATTAACATAATAAATATCAACAATCATTCCATCGTCTTTAAATATAAGAGTTACGGATACGGCCTTCGATAGCTTCTGTCAAATTAGTGATTCATCGTGCCGTTTTGTGGGCTTCTGCAACTTCTTCTTCAAAAAACGTTGTAACTATCGAATTCATTTCGGTACGCTTTACGAATCGTAAAAGTTTAATGCTTTCCTTAACCAACAGGGGCGCTGTCCAAACATACAAATAATCTACTGCAACGCTAGCGAGAGTGACAGTGTAAACTCATGGTAGAGTTGGCTGATAGTACTATCAATTTATGTAAATGTCAGAAACGACTTAGCAAATGTGTATAAGGATCACTTATCCGTAAGTGATCCTATGAGGATTATAGTTTCACTTGCAGTGATATCATTATAGCTTTGGTATTTTTATTCTACAACTGTGTGGAAAACAGACGATTTATGTTAAGGTATTTGTTACCTGCCAATATTATACGTACATCTTTAGAATTGAGTATTTTGTCCGCACATCGGATGCTCATCCACACATTTTGCAGCATCCTCGTTCGGATGCTGCAAAATGTGTTAATGAGATGTGTAGAAATACTTGGTAAAATAGTTGTACTTAAGTTAAAATTAGTCGTCAATAATGTAATTTTGTTACAATAGGACTGATGTCTCAAGATAAAAGTCTTGTAAATAAATAAAGAAAAAAAAAATGAATTCAGCATTTAAATTTGCAAGAACATTTCCAGAATTCCGTCTAAACAAGAAAACAGTTGACGAGCAGAGGCAGAGGTTAGTAATCACAAACCTGTTCCACACCGTGGGTGTTTTCAGGAGATTGCTTTTAAGGTTGACCGGTTGGTTGGTTTGTGATTGGCCTCAAGGCTCATCCTTGGACAGAAGCCCGCCTCCTGTTTATTAAGCAGGATGTTCCCGTTACTATGCATCGGAAGGCAGTTCACACTTGTTGCAAAAGCCAGCTGCTAAACGCTATAACAGCATTCTCTCTCAAGTTATCCTTTTTGTGTTAGTATACCTAAACTGCTAAATTACTAATTATAGACCATTCACTATGACTTACGGCGGTGGATCATGGTCTATTCAACACCCAAATAGGAAAAAAACAACCCTTGACTGATTGAATTCCATTTTTCTTCCATACATTCAATTATAATATGCAAGGATGTCAGTTAATGTATGCATTGGCGACTGGTTCGCGTCGTGGTGAGGATATTTGCATTCAAATTGATTATAATTGCACTGGCCTTGCAATTGACTTAAAACGAAGGTTGACACTTCTCATACTTTACGGGGATATCATTTTTTAGAGTCCCTTATGTAATGGTTTTATACCTAACTGAATAAACGTACGAGTGGGATGGGAGGTGGTTACCTGGTAACGAGTTAAATATTCAATAATCATAAATATGTAGTAGAAACGATAGACAGGCCATTAGGCAAGTGTCGTCTAGTAGCGGTTTTTAAACTTAAAAACGTAATATTTTAAATTCCAAAGCGAACGCGAGCGTTATAAGTTAAATGCGGTGTCTGTCTGTGGCTTCCAAATAATGAATTTTGTTTCTAGTATTTTTGTTTAAGAGGGCTTGATAGCTGAATATAAAGAAAATTCACCTTTTTTGGTTGGTGAAGGGAATCTAGCATCTTCCAAGTCGATATTTTGATGCTGCGTTACTTAAAGTTGTCATAAAAGTTGAACTAAGCCTGTGAGTGCATTAAACTAATATTTATTTAATAGTTATTACTAGTGAAAATACTTTTAAACAGGGTTGCATACCTGTCCATTAATCAAAACTGAATGATAACATACCTACTCGTACCAGCACCGTCATAAAATTCTTCTGCATTGCTGCCAGTAATGTTTACAAAGCTTCGCCAGTTAATTGCCTAGAAATAGCCAGCGGTCTTGTGACATGAAACGCCGATTAGTTGCCTAATTAAATAGGTACTTATAAACGGAAAACTACTAATATCTTAACTGCAAATGGCTCTGGTAGGTATATATAAGCCGTTTGGAGTTAGCACGTACTAAATGAGCATGTTTATGCCGTTTGAGGCTCCCCACGGATGGGACAGCAGTGCTGATACAACCCGCGCTTCAGATTAAATCGATACAGCGATAATATAATTATATTAGTTAATATATTCAACTTTTTATAGCTACAGAACCCCTCGCTCTTGAGCTCAATGTTCAATGCGCATTTAACTGTATTTATATTAAAGAATTTTATCTCGTTATCACCTCGAAGGACTTCATATTATGTGTTCGAAGGCCAATTATATTATGGTATGGAATATGAAGTACTTATCGTTTGAGAGTATAAATGTACTAGTTTATAAGGAACGTGGGTTGAACGTGGCACCTCCATAAGTTAGTCAGTTAATAATCTCCGCGAATTAGTAACACTGAATCATATAATATTATTAATACATGCATAGGTTCTGTCTTGGACAAGTGTTATATACATAGAAAGTTTGTATAGAATGTAATCGAATGCATGTGGATTAAAATACAGTGTTTAAGATCTCATTGTACTCAAAATATCCACCGTCAGACCCTAGTCATACAAACATCTGTGTTTGTGGTATTTATCATGGGTAGTTGATGCCCTAAAAATTCCAAAATTCTTTTTTTTGTTGTCAGGCATACAGCCAAGGAAAAAGGTTCTAAAGAAGAATACAATTGACAAAGAATATAAGTATACGCCTTTATGAACTTTGTAGACCGATTCTAATACCATTCAAAAGTTGAAAAGAAAATAGAGAGAAAAATATGGAAACATATTAAATACTAGCTTTGCCCGCGGCTCCGCTCGCGTGGATGTCGGTTATTGCGACCAAACATAGCCTATGTCCTTCCTCAAGGTCTAATCTACCTATATACAAAATTTCATCAAAATCAATTCAATGGTTTAAGCGTGAAAGCGTAACATACAGACAGACAGACAGAGTTACTTTCGCATTTATAATATTAGTATGGATTGTAAGTTGCCCAGTACGTTTTCTCTACAATACACGTAATGTTAGATCTTGTTTTTATTTCAAATGTTTTCCTTTTAGCTGACATTCCAATTAGCTAAGTGCTTTCACTAGGAGTAGCTTTGCATGAGTAATGCCACGCGTGGCTACATAGATGTCACTACATTGGATTTATAGATAGGATTATAGTTTATATACTTCATCTATTAATGATCCTGCTCTTACTAATATTATATAATAGATACGAAAGTTTGATAAGAAGTTTAGATGTTTCACGTTCAAACAGTTGAATCGGTCTGGCTGAAAGTTACAGGAATAAATTACGCTGTTTATCATGGGAATAGGTTCCTATAGATTGCGAAAACAGGACCAGAAATTCATGCGGGTAGAACCATGGCTAATAGCTAGTGAAAAATAAACTAGTCTATACTCGCTTGCTCGCCTATCCGCCGTGAAACGTAACATAAAAAAAGAATCCTTTTCGAACCCATTTTTTTCGTACGGAAATCCCCTCGGATACCTCCCCAGCCGGAGCCGGAAGGGGAGGTTATGTCGGACTCGAACCGACTAAAACCCCACGCCGACTGAGGGTCGTGGTGCTAGGCCGGCGGTGAGGTTGTCTTCGACATATCCCTCGCACCCCGGCTGACCCGGGCCATCCCTTGCGCCGACCAGACCAGACCGCAAGGGATGGGAGCCTTTTAGAACCCACGAAAACAAGCTTACTATAACCGGGAGAAAAAGTAGCATAGGTACAGTCAGCATCAGAAAGATGTGAACAAACAAAGTATTCAAAATGATCTTAATATCGATTTTTGACACGTTCCAGTTGACCGATTGTTCTTATGTTTGGTACACACCTTTAATTCGGACAATAATACCATACCCATTATAAATCCGAAAATAACTCAGTTCACGCCTAATCCAATGAACCGATTTTGATGAAATTTAGTATAAGGATAGGTTAGACCTTGAGAAAGGACATAAGCTATGTTTGGTCGCGATAACCGATGTCCACGTGGATGGAGCCGCGGGCAAAAGCTAGTATATCAATAAAAGATATGCACATGCATAACGTCGGTAGCTTAGTGGTTAAGGAGTCGGCCTCATGATCGAGAGGTCCCGGGTTCGATCCTGGCCATTACACTACCGACGTGAACCCACTCCTAGCACAAGCAATTTAGCTTAGTTGGAGGGGTTAGAGGGAATATTAGTAACTTCGGTTCTAATATTCTTTTAAAAAAATAAAAAGAAAAATAAAAGTTTGATTTGCTCTTAATACGAGAGTTTTAAGATCATTTTGAGACTTCGTCGTCAAGATATTTATGACGCTGACTCTAGATATATATATATATGGCCTATTTTAACGTAACCTGATAGCAAAATTTCAGTCAAATTCGTCGTCATCCGTTTTTTTTTGTTATTGAGTAACAAAGAAACTTAATTTGGTTCAAAGAGATATTTAGCTTACGTCTGTGCGTTCTACCGTTATGCAGTGTATAATGTCTGTCCGCTGATGAGTTGTTTGAAATGATGTACACACTTAAGCAGGTACTTCCAATGGTTTGTGGCAAGCTTGCATAAGTAACGATAGCTTTTACCGTACAGGTGGTCGGTTTACTGGTTTGAAAAAGCTATGGATGTATTGGATGTGTTAAAAGGATTTCTTCTTAACAAAATAGTTAATATTATATGGTATCCTACTAGGGGGCGAATGGGAGCCTAATATGGGGTCCAAATCAAGAAATAAATCACGAATATAGGGGACTAGTGGGTCTGATTCCGTACGAATTGTGTTCTGAAGAGATTTTATAGAATACTAGCTTTTGTCTGCGGCTCCGCCCGCGTGGATGTCGGTTATCGCGATCAAACATAGCCTATGTCCTTTCTCATGGTCTAATCTACCTCTATACCAAATTTCATCAAAATCGGTTTAGTGGTTTAGGCGTGAAAGCGTAACATACAGACATACAGACAGAGTTACTTTTGCATTTATAATATTAGTATGAAAGTATGGATAGGATTGTTTCTTTTTACCATTTATTAATTTATCTAATGAATATTACCTACACATATAATAGAACCCAAATCTTGTATTGTTCTGTAGTAGTCCCGTATTTATTTCTTTTAGCAGTAAAAGTCTCCAAAGACCTTCCTTAGTAGATGCTTACAACATAAAAAAATCACGCTCTAAAAAGTGACAAACAAGACTAATCTCATGGATAGCCGTGGTCGTATGCCACTTTTCCCTAGCATATATTATTTTGCTAGAGCAAGTGGCATACGACCACGGCTATCCATGAGATTTTCTTGTTTGTCACTTTTTAGAGCGTGATTTTTCGATGGTCGGGTTTTAGTTTTAAACTTTATTTTTTATTTAAATTATTTTGGGGCAAGGTAAAGCTAATCATTTATACATATTTGAGATGTGCTCATTAAGCACTTTCATTTGGTGACACGTCATATAGCCTATAACCATCGGACGATCAAGCCGCTTGTAACGATACCTCACTTGTCCAGTTCTAGTTTTAATAAGTAGTTGAGGAGCTACGAGGGAACAAATGAACATACATACATACATAAAAACATACATAGCCTGTCAAAATCATAACCCTCCTTTTGGCTTCGCCGTAGTCGGGTAAAAAGGCATAACGGCCAAAATTTCAAAATTCTTGCAAATTATATTCTTCGTTGATGAGTCACCACAACTACTTATACTGATATAAATAAACTATCACTCACAGCACAGGTAGCGAACTTCATAATCATATCTATAAGTTTACATCAAGATAGTATCATCTATCGCATAAAATATAGACGTAGGAAATATGAACGTGTTCCTGTAATATTTTGTGCTGCGATCTTAAGATACGGCTAAAGTGCTTAATAAAATATGTGTTTTAATTATATAGTTAATAGAATTCACGCTTGTAAGCACTTGCATGTGCTTTCATATTAGGATCGGATTTAATGGTGTCTCTAGCCTTAATTTAGTTGTTTCAAGTCAAGGACTCACTGTGAGTAAATATTTTATAGCATTTGAAACGCTTTAGGTAAACCTTACATGTATTTATTTGTTAATTTTGTATTGACTTCTCCTGACGTAGTAGGGTGTTTATAGAATACCACCAAGATCTTCAAGGTTCAAGCTAATCTTACCTTTTCATGGAGAAACAAGGTTCTGCAGAGTGCAGACTTTCCTCTCGAGTTTAGGAGGTAAGAGGGTAGTCACTTCCATAAAAGGAGGTGCAGGAAAGCGGACCTTTAATTATTATCCATACTAATATTATAAATGCGAAAGTAACTCTGTCTGTCTGTCTGTCTGTATGTTACGCTTTCACGCCTAAACCCCTGAACCGATATTGATGAAATTTGGTATAAGGGTAGATTAGGGCTTGAGAAAGGACATACGCTATGTTTGGTCGCGATAACCGACGTCCATGCCGGCGGAGCCGCGGGCAAAAGCTAGTTATATATAAATGGGAGAAAAAGGGTAATCTGAAATCTAATCTGAAGCCACCAGAACTCTTTATCATTTTTAGAAATGTGATATTTACACAGTTAAATATTAACCCTTACAAAAGAAAAGTTTCAAAATTGATTTCCTATTCTTAAAATTAATGTCTCTATACATCCCTGAAACCCCTTTCAAGACAGAAATATAATATTATACACCCCTATTTTGTACGTGATAAGGGGCGAGTCTTTTGCCATAACTATGTACTATCCCTCTGGGAGACGTCGCGTCGTTACGGTTGATCAATCGGAATAAGGGCCCAGAGCTTTAGAGAAACATTGGTGCCAATTCTGTTGAGTTTAAACTAACTAATATACACTAAAAATCTCTAAAATTTACTATACACCCAGATTGCACAGTCTTTTCGTAGAAAAAGATTATTATAGTGTGTGGCCGATTCCGGTCAGCGCAGACAGATTTTGGCCGGACAGTACATGGCCGTGAGGCAAACGGATACTCAATCAGTCGGCCGGCCGACAATGCAAGCAATTTTCGGCCTTATTGACATCACATAAAACAGAGTATTTTTTCGTATATTATTCGTGATCTGCGGTATCTATTTCTGCGAAATGATATGTAATTAAGAAAATGTTAAGGTCGAAAATCGTTTTTCTGTTCTGAGTAGTCCTTCGATTTCGTCGGAAGTCGGTTCGAGTCGCACATAACACGCAACCTAACGATTTTGGTATCGAAACTGTGTCTAAAATCTTTTCTTACGAAACGACTATACAATCTGGGTGTATAATATCATTTTAGAGATTTTTAGCATATTTTAGTTAGTTTTGACAACACAGAATTGGCATCAATGCCTAAATTTTATATTAAGTAGTTTCAGAAGAAAATACTATGTCGCGTTGACCACAAGCAGATCACATCAGGCACTCGATTACAATTAGGTCAGTAATGTGACTTTGCAGACCTTAGAAGCGAGTTCCATCTATTAGTTTTTATATAGAGACTGGCTTTCACTCATGTCAGTAGTTGAGTTAGGTGCCGGGCTGGTTTTTTTTTTTTTTTTTTATCGTGCGAAAAATCCCCACGGATACCACCTCCACGGAGCCGGTGGAGGCGGTTATGTCGGACTCGAACTGACTAAAACGCACGCCGTCTTGGGTCCCTGGTTGCCGGAGGTGAGATTGCCAAAAGCATATCTCTCGCACCCCGGCAGACCCAGGACCATCTCTTTCGAGATGGCCCCCTTCGGGTTGTGGGGACCAAAATCTCCCCATCTAGCCCCGGTTACGGGGAGGCGCACTTTGCGCCGCCGCCGCGGCCTGCTTCTGCTAGGGTGACAGGCGGCTCCACCGGTCACCCCCAGGCCAGCGCTCATGGAGGACGGAGGTCGTTCCGCGACCTCCGACGTCCGGTTCGCCTTCGCTCTGCACGGGCTTCCCGGGCCCGGAGTCTGGTCCGGACCCGACCGGCCGCCTCCTTCTCGAGCATTACTTGCTCGCAGAAGGAGGCGGCCGCACCCCAAGCGTTTGCGCATCGTACCATCGCTGTGAGCAATGTGACGAGTGTGAGGACTCCCACCCCTAGAGCCGCCACTAGGACCCGCCTCGGCGTGTCCCACGCCGGGCACTCGGTCAGCGTGTGCAGCTCTGTGTCCTCGCTCGCATCACAGTGATGGCACTCGGACGTTGGCTCCTTCCGGATCCGACACAGGTAACTCCCGAAACACCCGTGTCCGGTAATCACCTGCGTCAGCCGGTACGAGAGGCTGCCGTGTGGCCTCTCAAGCCACTCCTCCATGATGGGTCTTACCGCCGCTATTACGGCGTGCCCTGCGCTTGGTCGCCCAAGTCGTAGCTCCCATTCCGCTACCATGTCCCTGTGGAGCTGAGACCTCACGGCCCGAATTTCTTCGGGCTCGGGTTCCCGTCCCTGCTCCCGCGCCTCCTTACGATACCGATATAGCATCGAAAGGGCTCTCGCATCCAGGTTCCACGGTAGGGATCCGGCAAGGAGACTCGCCGCCTCGAAGGATATCGTGCGGTACCCCCTAATGGCCCTGCTGGCCATTGCACGCTGCGGTCCACGCAGCAGACGCGCATTGTGGACCGACAGGGTGTCCGCCCATATTGGGCACCCATATAGGGCCATGGACCGCACGACTCCCGCGTAGAGTCTCCTGCAGGAGTCATCCGGCCCCCTCATGTTGGGCAGCAGCCGCCCCAAAGCGGCAGCTGTGTCCTTCAATTTGGGGGCCAGTCTTCGGAGATGCTCCCCGAAGTTCCACCGGCCATCCAGTACGAGCCCCAGATATTTCATCTGGGCCTTGACGCCGATGGAAATGTCTCCCACTATGAGGCTGGAATCCTCCGGTGGCACGCGCCGAGGCCCATGAAAGAACATGGCCTCGGTTTTATGCAGAGCCACCTCGAGACCCAGCCGCCGAATCCGTTCCACGACTTGGGCAACCGCGGTCGTGGCCTTCAGGGTCGCTTCGCGGTATGTAGCCCCGCACGCCGTCACCAGCGTGTCATCCGCATAACACGTGACGGCGGCACCGTCCACGAGCTCACCGCGAAGCACCCAGTCGTAACCGATGTTCCACAGTAGCGGTCCCAGGACCGATCCCTGCGGAACACCGCACGACATCTCTCGCCGACCGAGCCCGGTCGCACTTGGGTTGACGACTGCTCTCTCCGACAGATACGCCCCGACTATGCGGCGAAGGTAGAGAGGCACTTCGTGATACACGAGCGCCTCCCTAATGCAGCTCCAGGGCAGGGTGTTAAATGCGTTGGCGATGTCCAGTGACACCGCCAACACCACCTCGCCCCGAGCGACGGCGTCCTTCGCCAGAGTCCTCACGCGCATGATGGCATCCACGGTGGAGCGCCTCCGGCGGAAGCCATACTGGCCATCCGCCAGGTCAGGCCCTACCCTGGATAGGTGCTCGACGAGGCGCTTTGCAATGACTCTTTCAAAGAGCTTGCACACCTCGTCGAGCAACACTATGGGCCTGTAGGCGGACGGTGAGTCCGCCGGGCGCCCCGCCTTTCGGAGGTGCCGGGCTGGTTATCGAATAGAGGAAGTCCGCGCTTTTGCGTCCTATCATATCAATAGGTGATAAGATTATGTAATGATTTTATTAGACTCAATCAACTCGCCGCTCTAAAATCTTTTGAGAAACAATAAAGACCTACGATAAAGACAAACTTGCCCTCAAAAAAATATAAATATATTTAGGTCTGTATATATAAATTATTTATTTAGTACCTACCTAATAAAAGTTGTCCACGACTACATTTTTCTATAGGAATAATATGTTCGAGGTAAAAAAGTAGTTTATGTGGTATTCCTATTTCAGGCTATTTTATTCCGCTGATCTGGCGTGATTGAGTGAGAAGTTAGATAGATAGATAGATAATTCTTCATTGTACACTATTTAAAGCGTAGTTTGGTCGGCTTTAAATGAAATAAGACTTTCTTTTTAATGATTTTTTTATAGCAATTATTAAACTAACTTTTAAACTCTCGCGTTCCATAACACGCAGCCTCGCTTTTCTGCGCAGTCGGATAAACAACGGACAGTTGGCTTACAGAATAGGGACACTGTGAGTGTGGTATGTGACAGTACATGGCGAAAGCAATATATTGAGTATTTAGAAAGTGCGGGTAGATGAAGAACCTACTACCTCACGGACTCGATGACGGCGGGCGTGAACTACTGCGCCAGTCAGCCTGTGACCACGGCCGGTGTAACCTGGTCGAAACGTTAGGCAAATCAAAGGTATGTACCGATACCATGATCGCGTTAATTCCCGTTATAATTATAGCAATTATTAAATCCCACTTGAGCGCTTCATTTTTTCCCGATGTATTTCGTATTTGGAATAAGACTTATTTAGTATTCTTTCATCCGTCTGTATACATATAAATTTTTGGTTTAGCATTAAAACATGAAATCTATGTTCACTTTTACCAATATTACCATCTGTGAGAAACTTTTACAAATATCGGATGCCGACAGTCAATCGCGGTAGGCCACAATTTGTAATTAGCGCAGGAATGTCATATCTTATGAGAATAAGCTTCATTAACTGTCAAGATCCGTAATTGATAATAGAAAATGTGTATACGGGTTTTAAAATAAACAGCTACCTTTTACTACAGTAAGTTTTCACAAGAAGGTACCTTTTACGTTAGATAATAATTAACCTTAATAGAAATCTAAATGAATTGAAATTTTACAAGCGTAGAACTAATATTAAATCAGTAATAGAAGGACTGTAGTTTGGTTTGATCAATAACAGAATATAAAAATTTAAAGATATGGCGGTAATTTTTTTTTTATATAGGACTCGTCAATTTGATTTAACCTCGCCTGATGTTAAGCTAAAGGCAAAGTCTCGGAAAGAGGGGTCACCTGGGTCACCATCGTAAACATGTACCATGTTAACAATGGTGGCTCTTAGCTTGACGGCCTTATTAGATGCCTTTTCTCACCCCGCTTAAAGGACCCGGGAGTGTAGGAAGAAGGAAACACGTGAGCTGGCAGGGAGTTCCAGGAAGTTAATCTGAAATGTCTAAGGGCCGGTTCGACCAAACAAGAGTAAAGTTTATTCCTAGAATAAACAGCCAACATGTGGGTGATATTGCCTGTTTATACTAGGAATAAACTATACTCGCGTTTGGTCGAATGTATCATAGTAGAGTAAGAGAAAGTATAGGAGTACATATATTTTGCCGTTTTTAGTATTTTTTTAAATCTATTACATGTTAAGTGCTAATTTATTGTGGTAGTATTGCTTTTCAGTAGATAGCGAGAATTTCAGCCAGGATAGGTCCAGGTAGCACTGTTGATCCACACGGAAAAAAAGGTAGCACAGTTGATCTGTGTTCCCTCAACAATGGACTGATCTAAGACTGATCACAGGTTCAAGTCCCATCCTAAATGTCGACTTCTTTGTGATCTAAATTTATAAAAAAAATTGCGTGATTTCTCCTTGAAATAAAATCACTTTTTAAGGATTCTATCGCGATATAATTGTTATTTTTTACTTTTAAACCGACGTTTCGGCTGCTTCTCAGCAGCCATGATCGCGATGTGATTCATGATGACATTCGCGTATACTTTAGAAAATATCATGTAATATCTCCTGATAAAATACTTTCAAAGGCTTTTACCACAAGGATTATTTGGTAGAAGCTCTATTCCACGTTCAAAGAGAAAATTATAACTTTTCGAACTTAACAGTTAGCATAATAAATGCTATAAAAAAATTCATTCAAAAATTATAACGATCAATGTTGGTTTTGGGTTTTGGCTGGTTGATCCTGTTTGTAGCTCAACTCCAATATTATTTTGTTTGTTGTGGTAACTTTGTAGTTTCTCTACTTTATTATACACCTGACTGACAGCGTTAATGCGAATCATATATTTACCTAGCAAAGTTAAACTAGGTAGGTTTTATTTTTTGTATTTTGATACATTTTTTTGTCCCTTTATATTCTGTTGTTGAGCTATGACTTGGTTGAAAAAAATGTAGAATTGAGCTTTTAGAAGAGTATAATATATAGAGAGACTATAATAAATATAACTATTGGACTTTAAAAAAATACATATAAACTACATAAACTCACGCCTGTATTCCCTGAAGGGGTAGGCAGAGGTACTAGCACCCACATTTCGCCAGTTTATGTTTAGGTCCCAATGTAATAGGTGGCGAGTCTATTGCACATAACTTCGAAAAGCATCGAAAAGTCATTGGTGTGTGCCATGGTAAACTTGGGATCGAACCCGAGACCTCGTCTCAGCAGTCCATTACCCATACCACTAGGCTACCGTAGGCTCACCTTTTTGGAATATAAAATATTAATTAGAAATATTTTTGTAACTCCGTCATTGTGTGTAGACGGATTGTCAAAATTCTTTTTTATTTGAAAGAGGTTTATTCCAAAATGGTCTTACATTTTTAAGATTACTATCATAAACGAATTCTAAAAACACTTATGATGTTTTTGACCCAAGAACGTTATATACCGTAAGTTCGGTCGAATATGAAGCTTTCAATATATGCTTTGACTACTGTACTTTCAAGTACTTTGGTAATAAGGTACATAATAAAAGTTTCTATGGGCAAAATAATACATGTTTTCATCTTCATTTCATCTATTTAAAGCAGTTGCATTACGATTACATAGCATTTGAAGTGATTGTTCTTTAGTTCCGTACAACGGTAAGGTACATCCTTAGTGTTTAGTTCAATCAGTAGTTAAATTGATTGCATGCTGTTTTAAGTTAATTATATTGTACAAAATTACAAGTCGTAAAACTTCTACAGTTTCTATAAGCAAGAGAGAACGTATTCCGAGAACCGTTTAAAGCATTTTCCACAGGTTTTCAATTTACTACTAACATAGCACACCCCTTTTAAATGTGTAAAAGCATTCAAAATCATTTTTGCTCATTATTCTTCAGTTTTAGAGACAACTTAACACGGTACGAAGATTTCAAACACCTAAGTTATCTGACAGAGAAGCCCTGTGTAGATTGTATAGTCCATCAAATTCCATAAGAGGGACAAGGACAGTATTATTTACAGATAGTCTAGAATCGCG
Organism: Eilema sororculum; assembly: GCA_914829495.1. Classification (NCBI taxonomy): domain Eukaryota; kingdom Metazoa; phylum Arthropoda; class Insecta; order Lepidoptera; family Erebidae; genus Eilema; species Eilema sororculum. The sequence goes on from OU618556.1 coordinate 4,540,777, forward strand.
TTTCACTTTTTATTTTTCTGGACAGTTTCAAAAATTGTTGAGTAGCTTGTAGTTGTAGTAGCTTAAAAAAAATGATAAAAAGTTAAATGAACTCGTTCACCAAGTCACAAATTTTCAATGAAACCGAAAAGATAAGAAGTGTTGCATTTTTCACATGTGAAGAATTTCAGGCTAAACTTTTTTATCTACATAGCATTCAAATCGACAAGAATTTTTTTTTATTTCTCCAACCGATAGTACATAGAAACAAGTTGTTACCGTGTACCGGCGTAAGATGACGTCCAATAACAATTTAAAAGTGACAGCGTGACAGTTATACTGTAGTGATGTTTATCGCTGTGTCAATCGCGGTTCTTATGGACGCTCGTCAAAACCGGCGCCAAGGTGTCGTGCCGTCGTGCGCAGTTCTTACCGGAAGAGAGGTACAATAGTGTGGGCAGAACTCAAGCGCTTTATTGACAAGTTTCATACGTACGTTAAGTAAAAATTGAAAAATAATTAAATCAATAATAATTATGGTCCATAAAATAACAAAGGGCACAGTTGACCTGTGCTAATCAAACAACCCGCCTCTGATCGCTCCCGGTGCAAAAGTGTCCATCACCCTTACTGCGTTGCCACGCTGAGTGGCGATGGCCAGCCTTTGCACCGGGAATTTATAAATAGAGTTATTTAACTTAAATAAGAAAGACTCATTGGGAAAGATAGTTAAATGTTAAAAAGTTGTTAAATGGAATTATCGACTACCATTTGACTCCCCAACTCCGAGAAGAAAGTAAGCACCATATCCGCTAATCAGACGGTGGTACCAGCTTGCAGGTGTGGTGAGCTTCAACCTTGAAGAATTTGATGGGGTTGTATGGTGTCTTATAAATGTTAAAATTTATGAAGTACTTTCTTACTGACAATATCATTGTGTATAGTATGTTTCATTATTTCTTTTAGTACTGACTTAGCGTAGTAAGTAAGAAAATAATTACGTTTACAAAAATATTGCTACTGCGTTGAACCGGGAAGTTAAATGATACAAGAAGAGGCATATTTATGTTGAAAGGTGATTGAATGTATGGTCTTCTGATAAAAGTAAATTCGTTATAAAAGGGTACTGTTAAGATTGAAGTGGTCCGTCTCTTTTTTTTTTAAAAAGACGCTATTAATGATTTACCTATTCGTATTCCCCCCACAACACGCAGTCTGTTTAGTAGCATCTATGATAAAAGTCTTTGTGTTATCAGCTTCATCGCGATTTATATGGTTGTCATAACACGTTAGTAACTGAAATAAACTTCTGTACAATGTATGCTCAAATTGCTAGCCGATGTCTCACAATCGCCGCAAAAGTATTCACCGTCAAACAATGTCTGTCGTTCCGTCTTGAAATACAAACGGTATGTTGTAAGTTCCAATGAGGGTAGTTCTTCGGCAACTTCACCAAACGCGTTGAACTGTAGCTTTCAAACACAATGCTATTGTAGTTTGTGTGATACGTCCTAAAAATGCATTTTTCTTTAAAAGAAAAATAATAGTAAGTGAACTCATTAGGTTTGTCTGCCACCTAAATAGCAGACAAACCTACGAAAGTGGTTTATGGCTTGTGGTGGTGGCCCATGGAAATGCGCAGTCGTGCTACTGACCTTGTAAGTAGCTTCTAATGCCCTTCTTGGAGAACCCCATATTGTAGTCGTTTGGTTAAACCACAGCAGGGAGATTATTCCACAGCTTGAGCGTGCAAAAAATGAAGGCCTTTCATACCTTACTTTCCCACGCCTTTTTTAAAACTATTTTTAGATATGCTAAGTGAGTTCACTTGTATTAGGTCCAACTTCACACTCAGCTTTCCATAAGGTGAGGAACAAAATTACGAATCATAGACCTTTTACTGTTATTTTATTACCATATTAGGTAAAAAATGTCTTTCTCAATATTGTCCTACTTTAAAACTTCCGCTTGAATAATAATAATGTTACGCAACATTCTGAGTGTAGGCGTTAATGTTTAGAAATTAATTTATTATTGACTGATTCATAAGTTTGTACTCCATATGCAAATTCATAGTTTTAATACGCTGTCATTAATAAAATAAACATACATTATGAAGACGATTTTAGAACAACGATGGCGCCTGCACATGCCGGTATCGTTTTGAAATCATTTTGAAAACGACATTTAGTAGTACAATCAGCTACTAAAGTTGCTAAAATTAAATTATTTTAACAGAGCCCACTGAGTAGTTTTGAAAATGATCATCTATTATCGACACTGACTCCGTCTAGCTTAGGCATCTACTTATATCAATGTTAACAGCCTCTGTGGCGTGGTGGTAGTGAACGCGACTGCTACGTAGGAGGCGCGGGTTCGATCCCTGCTCAGTGCAAATATTTGTATGCATGAGGCTATTTGTATTGGTCTGGGTATTTCTATGTATAATATGTATTTATTTACAAAAAAAAAACCATAACAAGCTAGTTAAGCTTACTATGGATCTAGATAGCGTTGTGTAGAATGTTGTGGAATATTTCTTTATTTATGTAATTTGAGATATTTGCCTTGAAATTTGTAAGCGCCGATATCATTATAAAGGAAATGCATCGTCATGTGAAATGGTGAAGCGTTAGAATGGAAACTTCATTATCAGAAGAAGATCAGAATAAAGTACCCAATATTAAACCCAAACACTACCCACGTAAACAGCTGTTTTAATTACTAATCATTACGGAACTCCATATTCGCGTATTGATTTCGGATCAAAAGGAGAATATTCGTCGGTTCGTCTTTTTATTTACCTTAATGATTTATGACACTTTTGAAATTTTACCATATAATTTAAATTACTTTTTATTTCACCAACCATCTGCCGTATACCGTTGTTGCATTTATTTGAGACTAGCTTTTGCCCGCGGCTCCACCCGCGTGGATATTGGTTATCGCGACCAAACATAGCCTATTTCCTTTCTAAGTGCTAATTTACCCCTATACCAAATTTCATCACAATCAGTTCAGTGGTTTGGGCGTGAGAGCGTAAGATACAGACAGACAGACAGAGTTATATTCGCATTTATAATATTAGTATGGATAAACAACATCCGATATTGCAAAAACGTTACACATTATACGTTATCGTCAACGATATTTTAGCATAGTTATCGACGATGGTAAAAAGAACGATACCATTAATATAGTTACTAAATATTTCCAGACCATTAGAATATTCCATATTATGTTGTCAATAACATCTAAATCCGCTAATTAACATTTAAACATTTCTCACAGTAAATCAACCGCCTCAACGTTTGTTATCGCCAGTTGACCGCATATCTGTCAGTATGGACACACCTTGATTCCCATAAAGGTGGGTTGATGATATTCATAACCAATGGTTGTAGATATACGTTTTTATGGCGATTTAGATAAATTACTATGGCGTTAATAGAACACCAATTACTGCGCGAAATGACCTGTCACTTATTTAGGCAGTTAGTGTTATCTGGATTAGTTTTTGTACTTATTAGTGCTGATAGACTAAAGTGTTTTTAAAGTTAGTCGGACTGAATAACGAAAGCATAGAGCTAAACATCGGGACGAATGATTTCATAGTCTTTCTAGCCCGGGCCCGGGCAGCCCGGGAGAGCGAAGGCGAATCGGGCGTCGGAGGTCACAGAACGACCTCCGTCCTCCATGAGCGCTGGCCGGGGGGTGATCGGTGGAGCCGCCTGTGCCCACTTACTGCTCCACCCTCCCACTTGCTGTGTCCATAGGCTAAACCCAAGAAACCGTCGGTATAAAGGAATAATTCTTGTATTTATTGTATACTAGCCTTTGCCCGCGGCTCCGCCCGCGTGGATGTCGGTTATCGCGACCAAACATAGCCTATGTCCTTTCTCAAGGTCTAATCTACCCCTATACCAAATTTCATCAAAATCGGTTCAGTGGTTGAGGCGTGAAAGCGTAACATACAGACAGACAGACAGACAGAGTTAATTTCGCATTTATAATATTAAGTAAGGATAAGGATTTAGGGCGGTAACTATTCCATTGTTGACGATAAGTCAAATCGCATTAGCGCCAACTGAAACTGTAGATTCTTACAATACAATTACTGTAATTTAGTATTATTAAAGAGCTAAGCAAAGATCAAAGCATAATTCACATTTACGTTTCCCATAAACATGTTTACAAGAATAACAATCTTGACAGATTTAGCACCCAATTATATTTCGAATCGCTTTGAATAAAAGTTAATATTTTCAATATGCGTATGACACAACAATACTGCAATATTGTTGTGCGAATGAATGAATGTTTGAGGCAATTAGTACTTAATTATTGGGTAGTTCTTCGAAGACAAAATTTTCTATTTCTAAGGGTATATTTCTGTAACCAACTAACATAATTGCCTGTAATTTTTTTGTTTTGGATACTTTAGCTTTGTCCCTAACTTGGTCAAATGATATTTTTGAAATAATTGCTGTCTAGGTACAAAATAAAAATATTTGAAGTATGTTCTTCTGATTCATATAACGCGTCCGTTTGCCATTTTCCGAAAGAAAATGTTTGATGTGGCGTTTTTCTTTTGATAAATGCATATAAATAAGAATTTTATTGAAAGGAAATGACTTATCCTTTTTCAAAATAATGCGTGGTAGTAATAACTACTAATACTTTTTTTATAAATAAGTAAAACTTATGTGTCCGGCGTATAATACTGATTAATATGGTGTAAGCTGCGCTTGACCATAGCTGACCGGGTAATACAGTTAAGATACTGATTTTGCGCGCGGAGGGAATCAGTCGTGCAACGAACAAGCTAGGAGGTGGACATGCAGCTGGTAGCCAGAGAACCTGGTGTTACGAAGGTAAATATATGATTCATCTGTGCTTGGTTCAGGTAGCATTCTGATTACAAAGCCTACTTTATAATATTTATTTTATTGTTTTAAAACCTCAATTTACGTTTGCTGTGATGCTTTTAGGTAATATTTTACTGTGGAAAACTTTGAATACTGAAGCCTGTATGAATATGGAGTTATGCATAATTATAGGCAAAATCATGATTCATCTGTGCCTGCTTCATATGGTCAAAACACCATATGGATTAGAAAAGAGCGGTTTTATAGCGCAAATTTGCTTTTATTTGTAACATACATTATAAAAGTAGGTATAGCTGCTACAAGTATAGCTGCTATACATACTATCATAATATGTATTTAGTTTAAATATTTAATTGCATTTTTTTACGTTGTACTATAACGTATACTATCACGCAATTGATAAAATGGCAATTTTAAGATTAATTTTCACTAATATATGTATATTTTTCATTTTCATTTCATTTATTCATGAAAAGTTATTTATCTTTAAATATCTCTATTTTTTTTAAATATTGTAGTTTACAACAATGCCACAACCTGAAGATAAAAAGAAGAAGAAAAAGACGCTGGCTGAACGCATACCTACAGATGGAAAACATAAGAAAAATCCAAAAATTCAGGAAAAACTCTTTGAGGAAATTGAAAGCAGATCGCTCCCTTGCAAAAAGTCAAGAAAATATTTCCTTTAGTAATTTTATTAACTTATACTTGACTTACTTGTGTACGTTTGTTTTGATAGTTGGAAATACGATTGGTGTCAAACATTCCATATAATTAAAGTAGTTAATTATATGGAATGTTTGACATACGTAGTATAGTACTGTGATTTTTTAATTGTAAAAGGTTTGTCTATTTGATTAAGTATTAAAGTTGTTTATTTTAAATTTTTGTTTCTGATTTATATGTCACCAATTCTGATTCATCTGGGCACAAAATATTTGAATGTCGATATCTTGAAAAGTGCTGTATAAAAATGAGTCCCTCATTCAAATATAGGTTCTTTAGAATCCATATTTTCATATGAACATGTGTTACAAAGCTGATAGTGAAATTTAATTTCGGCCAGATGAATCAGTTGAAGAATGAAATTTCGAAGAAATACCCTATTCTAACCTTTCGTATAAATTTTAATCGTAAATGATCACTTACCAGGATTCATACGAGACGGACCTACGAACAAAAATTTGGTATCATGAAAGATCAATATTTGATCAGCAATAATACGCAGGCTGAAATTTGGCACAGGAATAGATTAAAGTACTAGTAATAACACATAGGTGTTTTGTGTTTATCCCGATACTAAATTCCTATGGCAGGTGGAAACAGGATCAAAATTCCACGCTGACGAAGCCGCGAACCACAATTAAGAGGAAGTACACCGCATTTGTTGTCTCTATGAGCGACAATGCTGTGAAGTTGTGAAGCATATAATTAGCAAACCCATTGGCTAATAACTGATGTATGTTCTTTGTTCAAAATTATGACGAATCACGTCGCTGTTTACTGTGACGTGATTGGTCATAATATGTGACAGTTTGGCGACACTAGTTTTCATACTAATGAGGTATTAATGTGTTTTCTCTTGAATTTGTACCCCGTGGTTAGATATTAACGCTTGGAACTTAACGTGCTCGTACTCATTGCTCCATGTAGATGAGAAAGAATAGAGATTAGTTGTAAAAGATCAACATTACCATTTTCGCATTAGTCATGGTCGCATCCGAGGTATTCACATCGTAGTCCGGTGTCCGCTTTCCGTCTTTACTTCGTCACTTCACACGGTCGTAGGTAAGTATGGTAAGGAAGGTATAAAACATTAATTGATTGATGGTCAACTGCTGGAGGCCTGCCTTGCGTCATAGTATCCTACTGTCTGCATTTGGTGTCCAGTCTAACCCATCTAGTTGGATACGGACCGACTATATGACTTACTTGAGGCTCTTGACCGAATTAACGCTTCGGTAGGTGCGGCTTATTCTGCGCGTTACAGTGATAGAAATAATCGTTTTTCAACACCAACGTTAAGTTCGTATTTCAAATCAGTTTCGTACCGAACCCTCAATGCCTGAGTTCGGCTTGCATTTGATTGATTTACTAAATAAATGAATAAATAAATAACAAATAAATATTCCACAACATTCTACACTTACACAACGCTATCTAAACCCATGATACGCTTAACTCGCTTGTGTTATGGAATCTAGAATGCGGAGAAACATACGTAGATACTTTTTTGTAAATACATACATATTATACATAGAAACACCCAGACCAATGCAAATAGCCATATTCGAACCCGCGCCTCCTGCGTAGCAGTCGCGTTCATTACCGCCGCGCCACAGAGGCTGTCGTAATTCCGAAGACGATTGTACTAAGAAATGAGATAAGCTATCAACGATTCTACTGTTCTATTAATAATCCTATTGTATTTACAGAACACGCGAGGTTCTAGTATAGCTACTAAGATAAGTCGATAGCATTACAGGGTATTCATTCTAGATATCACAATGTCACCGCTCGCGTGCACCTTTTTGATTTATCCCCTAGATGGCGTTAGCTCCTCTTATCTACCAATGATATTACGACATATGTTTTAATGAAACTGAAATGATTTATGGACATTCTTTTATATCATTTCGTCTGGGAAAATGAAAGTTCGTGTTATGGGCTATAAATGGTAGGAGCCTTCGATATTTTATTGTTTTTTGATGCGTACAAACGTTTGCGTTGAGTTTTAGGTTTCATGTAGTTTATTTTGAGATCTTTATTAACTGAGGATTTTTTTTTGAGTTATTGGAATGGCTTAATGATTAGAGGTTTATGCCTATATGAGGCAAAAAGGTTATGGCGGCGGTAGTGTAATTATAAAGCCCAGGACCCGCCCTAAATACTCGAGATTCTAGTCTACATACTTGTGCGTTTCAAGACAATTCAGGGACCATCTGTCGAAATTTTTGGATTAGATTGTGTTACAATTATTTTTATGTTCTTTAGTTGTTTAATTTCTTTTAAAATATTTTTGTGGATATTAAATAAAAAAAGTCGAGGTACAAGGTCTTGGTGGTATTTCTGTAGCATGTAATTTGAAACAAACTTAATATATACTAATGATTTAAAATAGAGGTACTCGTCACTTCTATAATTTCGCGACTGAAAAAAGTCATTACTTTAGTTGCCTGGCACTTTTCTCAAAGGATTTGCCAATTACTTTGCGCAAAGGGATTAAGAATTTATGATGACGATACTGTGATCCAAGTATTTTAAATGCACTGTACTTAACTGCAAGAGTTGCTGCGGATTCAATTCAATTTTGTCTTAGAATAAACATTCTGCATAAAATACTGCAAATTATTCTGTAGGTATTATAATGTTTTTGTTTAAACTAGTTTACATACAGTTTACAAATCAGGTAATAACACCTTTTTAATTAATAATGGGTATTCCTTTCTGCGATGTAGGTAAGTATTATGTCTAATTATTGATTAGGTTGTCACTGTCCTATGTTTTTGAAAGTGGTTGAGTATTGGCCATGGGTACATGGAGTCAATTATGTGCCAAGGGCATGCGTGGGCTGGTGAATGTTGGCGCCAGCGGACAGCTCGACTTGAGTGCACAATGAATTCATTTAAATACCTATGTTCATGGAATTTGAATAAATGTTTAGACGAATAAACGGCTTCACCTACGCGATCAGGTTAAGATAATTATTCTTATAGGGAACGAAAATGTGATACTATTGCTTTATTTGGAGCTGATTCGGCTCTTCGTCAGTTACTTAGCCGTAATTTACGATGTGAACAATGTTTCTCAACTGGTTTTTATACAGGACAACTCAATATGACTTCACCTCTCATATTATTGAGGTATAATCACAAGAAAGAGAGCCGGCCACACATAAAAATAACAATGTCATGATGGTGGCCCTCAGCTTGAACGCCTCATCAGATACTTTTCACGCCACGCTTAAACAACCCGAGACGGTAGGAGGAAGACGATTTTTAAGAAGTTCTCAATCAGTGACTTGCAAAACTAACACAACGAATGTTGTATCAAACCTATTGCATTAACTTAAATGTTACAGCTAATATGACCGCGGGTTTTAACGTTACGGCTTTTTTTTAATGTGCGCAAATTCTCCACGGATACATCACCGGCCTCTCATGTCGGACTTGAATCGTCTAAAATATCGTCTATGGGTCGTAGGTTGCCGGAGGTGAAATTGGCATATGATATGTCTCTCGTACCCCGACCGAACGTTACGGTCAATTGGATTAAGGGGACAGGTCATACGTCTAGTATTCTCAGAAACTAATTGACAGTGCATTATTAGTAAGTGATAAAATCTGGTTAGATGGCTCTTCAACCTAATTATTGTTCCATATCGGTCTTCCTTTGCCACTTAAATATTCATTAAGGAAGGATGTTTGAGTATTCCATCCCAAAGTGGCGGCAAAAGGGTTGCGATGTCCTTGTATTGAAATTGAATAGCGGTCTTTGAAGTTAGCAGTCTTGTGTCGGTAAATTTATTGTAATGGAACTGAATTGAAATACTAAATACTTGATGGTGGATAAAATTTCGTTTATATTTTAATTCCACTCTTATTAGTGACTGTTTTTGAAGTATGCCTTAGCACCTTGATATAAAAAATGTATCTAACTAAAAATTACTGTAAGTTATTGAGGAAGCTAGTAATGTGCGTAAAAATAGATTGCCGGCTGAGCTTACCCCTGAAGGAGTAGTGTGTGAATAGATATTGCTATACCAAATGGCCTATTGATTATTCGAAAAATAAAAAAAAATGTGACCTGTTGCCCTGACTACTTACTATTCCGATAGTCCACAAGTCGATGCGATCGTTGTAATACTGTGTTAGGTTTGTTTTCCAGTGTCATCATCTCCATCTCGGTATATTTTGTTCATTAAGGGAGCAACTCTCGCCTGATTCTGATCTGATCTTCCAATTCCAAGAGTAAAGACTGCGGTAGAACCTCGTCCATTCCATCCGTGAGGTGGTCGACTTGAGGCCTTGATGATGTTAATAGCAATATACCTATTATTATTTGTCTTCCAGTGTATACGTAGCTTTATTAGTTTTATTCCGCGTAGGCGTGCAGGGCAGTTAATTTTAAATTGTTTTTTACTTGATACAGATCGAAGGACTTGTCGTTCGTTAACCAATACCAGGTTCTGGGCTTTTTATGTGCTAGCTCAAACAGTTGCTGTAATTCCGTCAATAATGTCGACCAGTCATGACGTTTTATCACTTTATTAAATTTACGACTCCATCAAAAAACTACTGGTATTGTATCTTTTTTTAATACAAATTAAAAAAAAAGACACTGCAGGACAAGGTTTTGCTCCTATCAGTAGGAACTGATAGAACGAAAACTCGCCAGTGATATTTTATCGTTCCCGAAGAATCGAATCAAACTAAATTATGGAAAGGAGGAATAAGACAGCTGACCGTGGGCTCCAAAGTGAAAGCTATGGATGTAACCAAGCGCATTATGCTACTAGACAAAGAGTTTCTAACACCGTCCTAACGTGAGTAGACTGTAGATTTCAATTGGTTAACAAAGAAGATAATAAAGTCGACTAACATGAACGCGCGTAGTTACGTTACGGTTAGTCAATCTGATTCCCAGGGCTGACACTACGATTAAGAAGAATGTTGAAATAATGTTTGAAGGAGCGTCGTAAAAGCTGGATGAACCAAATTCTCCCCAAAGGTTGCGGAAATGACTGAAATGGCCTGCAGAAGTTGCAGATGAATCATCCGTTGTCGCCACAGTGAAATAATGAGAAGAATGTTGATGATGTTAAGAGGCGTAGTTTAAAAAGACGAATACTTGTTCGCCTTCTTAGAAAAAAAAGAAATGTTTAAACCTAAGCTCCCTATAATCGCAGCTAACATATTGCTCTTTGCACGCATTACTAAGATTACAACATATCTTGTCTCTTACTCAGTGTTACTTTATTATCCTCGCCTCACTCGGATTAAGTCGGGCGAGGATTGAAACACCTCATCTAGTTTATAGTGCTTTAACGTCTGAGTGATAACACAGATGTATGATGTGCTCCTCATAGTTACTGAGCGCAGAAAAAATCATTAAATGTACGTAGATACTTTAAAAGGTAAAGAAATCGTGTCGACTGTCGAGTGAATTGCGACAAAATGCCCTCAATACTATAAAAAAAAACAAAATATTGATATTGCCATAACCCTTGCGGTTAGCTTAACGACGAACGATTTTTTTCTTTCATAATCAATTTGAATAATTAGCATACTGAATGCTGTAAAATTTCATTCAATCATTTGGGCGGAGTAATAAAAAATCAATGAATAAAATGAATGACAGATCATTCATTGGTTCCGATAGCATAGCTCGTAAGAGCGTCGGTAGATTGCTCCACCATCGCCTTAAAGACGGATACAGATTGGTTTGGGCGTGAGTCTGGTAGCTAGGTGGTCAAAGCATTCTCCCTGTAAAAGAAGGATCGCGGGTTCAAATCCCGCCTGGACTGATCATATAATTTTTCCTTGATCTATTTGAATAATTAGCATACTAGATGATGTAAAATTTAATTTATTTCGTCGGTACATACGCAATATTAAAAATATTGTCATAGAATTTAAAGTATCTGGATAGTAGTTTAGATTGTAGTGTAAATTTAAATAAAGCATGAAATTTTGACAATTATACATGCATTTCTAACTCTAAACCTTTAGACTTCGGGTTCTGTATTCATTAGAGGTTATTCTATAATTGGTTTTATTATCAACAGTTTGCCATCTGAGATCAATCTGCATGCCAATTCAAATTGGCGCCAATCACAAATCAGATCTATGATTGCGCTGTGGCAAGAAAGTCAAACGCTGAACGTTGCAGTCGGTTGTCACAAACTATTTCGCAATGAATGACTTGGTACAACACTGATTTTAATCCTAAATGTTTGCAAACTAAAGACCTTATTCATCTGGCGGACTTAAAAGGATATTTAAATCAGACTATTGTTTACCTATTGTCGTAATTTGAACCTAATTATATTTTTGAACTAACCGCAATTGAAATTGAAAGCTTTTGATAACAACAGGTCTTCGCAAGCGGTAAGGTTAAGTTTTTCCACACATGAGTGATCATGATTCAGTGCTAAATACCACCATGTTACTTCAATTAGCAGTATGATATTAATTAGTACAGCTTTTGAGAGTACTTTAAGACCTTAAGTTCTTTCTTTTCTCCAAATCTCCTGCCCCTCCAGACAAGTGGCAGCTCGCTGACCAGAGCGTATCGTAGGATAAAATGACAAATGAATGGGATTTGACGTATTTGACATTCGTTGACGACTGTCAAATCCCATATCATTTCAAATCTCATGCATTTGTCATTCGATTCCACGACACACCGGCCAGTAAATTTGGCTAGAGGCGCTGTTCTTTTCCTCTCGTTGTGTTACGTGTTAAGTAAGTGTTAAGCCATTTTTTTTATCGTGCACAAAATCCCCACGAATCCGGTGGAGGTGGTTATGTCGGACTCGAACCGACTAAAACGCACGCCCTCTTGGGCCCTTGGTTGCCGGAGGTGAGATTGCCGAAACCATATCTCTCGCACCCCGGCAGACCCGGCAGGACCATCTGTTTCGAGATGGTCCCCTTCGGGTTGTGGGGACCTCGGTGTCCCCATCTAGCCCCGGGTACGGGGAGGCGCACTTTGCGCCGCCGCCGCGGCCTGCTATTGCTAGGGTGACAGGCGGCTCCACCGGTCAACCCCAGGCCAGCGCTCATGGAGGACGGAGGTCGTTCTGCGACCTCCGATGTCCGGTTCGCCTTCGCTCTTCGCGGGTTTCCCGGGCCAGGAGTCTCTTCCCGGGCCCGGAGTCTAAGTGCTAAGCCATGGTGACCACTTACCCTGAAATGGACCATAAAGTGTTAAGTCCTGCATTTTATCAATTTTATTTTTCATGTTGAGTTATATCCAATATTCATTAAGAAACTCACTAAGGATACTGGCAGTAGCTTTTAACATTGTTGCTTACTTTGGGCCCGTAAATCGAATTTGAAATTCTGCCATAAATTCCTGTTTACTCCCCCGAGATTCTCTTATGTAGGATTAAACTAAAACTCAGTCCAGCACTGTTGTGCCTCGGGAGCTACTTTTTTTTATTACAGCACTACGAAATTGGTAATAGTTCGGGCTATTTACACGCTTTAATGTTTCGATCTTTGACGTCACATCATGACATCACGTCGTCATGGCAATTGAACTTTAGTATGTACTTAACTTAATTGACTCATCTCAATCAATTAGCCTATCGCAGTCCGCTGTTGGAGTCTCCAAATGAACACTCATTTCTCGCTATAGCACCTATATAGCGCTATAGTGCTATAACGCTATAGCACCCGATCTTTCGTCTTGCACAACACAACCGATCTGTATCGGCTACCTCATTCGGGTTGTCTGTGTAACACGCTGGGGTTGTGCACTTGAGCGAGCGGTGTTCAGCAAATGTTCCGTTTTGAAAATATACAGGAGGTTAAACCCTTCTTGACGATTTGTTGTAAAAAGAAAAAAATAACCGCGTATATACACAGGACAATAAATGTGATTCGATTCGTTTCTCTGAATATATCGCGCGACGTAGTGCAATACCCAAGACATGTCGGGAGAAGTTTGGCGATGTAGTGCACTGTTGCTTGACGGCTTCAAGAAGCCCTCTCCATTCGGGGGCGAGTCGAGGACACCGTTGTCCATATACCGTAAGGGATGCCTGGGTCAGCCGGGGTGCGAGGGATATGTCGATGACAACCTCACCTCTGGCCTAGCACCAAGACCCACAGTCGGCGTGCGGTTTTAGTCGGTTCGAGTTCGACATAACCTCCCCTTCCGGCTCCGGCAGGAGGGTATCCGTGGGGATTTCCGCACGAAAAAAAAAGCTTGACGGCTTCAGGACTGCCATGCTCCAAGACTACTAACCGTAATTGTTATTTTTTTATAGCATTCATTATGCTAACTTTAAAAATCGAATACAAACCGTCGCTCTTAAAGACGGATATAAAGAGAAGGAAAACTTGAAGCGATTCAGGTGTGGCTCAATAGCTCAGTTGGAAGAGCATTCCCCCTGTAAGGAAAAGGTCGTGGGTTGAAATCCCACTTGAGCATAATTGATATGTCTTTTTCCCAATGTAGTTATGGTCGGTCCAGATTTTCATAAGATTTTCTTAAACTATAATCCTTTAAACTCATACGCATAAAACATATCTACCGACACTCAGTATGATTACACCATATACCGACAAACATATTGAGTAACTTTTATCACCCAGCAATATATTCTATCGAACCAAATTTATGAGCGTATGTGTCTGAATATAATTAAAACAAAACGGGTTCCTATTGCTATTTGTGCTAGCCCGGACTGCATCGTAAAGTTTTTTGCTTGTATTACGAAGCACTTATGTTACCACGTTTGAATTAAAATTATCCACAATACAACATCACATAATTCCAGGCTTTTGGCATAAAGTTAGTTTACACTTAGCGTTAACGATATTAAGTCAAACCTTAATTTATTTACCGGGCAATAGGCTCGCCACCTATTACATTGGGACCTAAACATAAACTGGCGAAATGTGGGTGCTAGCACCTCTGCCTACCCCTTCGGTGAATACAGGCGTGAGTTTCTGTTATGTTATGTTTTAATTTATTTACTGACTAGTGTTCTGATCTAGGTATAGGTACTGGGGTTTAAGATTCCTTTTTTAATGTACAGTACATACTTTAGTTATCCATACCAATATTATAAATGCGAAAGTAACTGTCTGTCTGTCTGTATGTTATACTTTCACGCCTAAACCACTGAATCGATTTTGATGACATTTGGTGCAGGGGTGGATTAGACCATAAGAAAGAACATAGTTCGAAAGGACATATTTCGAACTTTAAAAAGTTAGCATTAAAAATGCTATAAAAAATTCAGTATGCTATGTGTAATAGGCTATGTTTGGTGGGTATCCACGCGGGTGGAGCCGCGGGCAAAAGCTAGTTTGTCTCTAAAGAATAACGTATCATTTAAATGATGAAAGAAGTTCTCAAATATAAAAATCTTAAAAAATATCGCATACGTTCTCCAAATTATTAGATAAGGTAGGTAACATTATTTTAAAATACGGTTTTTAACACCTTAAAATGCCAGGTGCAATCAAAACCAAGCAGTAATCTAACTCAGGACAAAATTTCAGCGTAGGCTGCCTTAATACCATGCTGTAGTCAGGGTGGTGGTGAACTACACTCCATGAGAGGCAGGGATTTTCAGTTCGACCCTGTTCGCTATATCAATCGAAGTCTTAGTGTTCTTCCTACAGTCCCGGGTCCAGAAAAGGCATCTAATGAGTCCGTCAAGCTGAGTGCCACCACTGTTAACATGGTACATGTTTACGATGGTGACCCTCTTTCTGAGACTTTGCCTTTAGCTTAACATCAGGCGATGTGAAGTCAAATTGACGTGTCCTGTATAAAAAAAAGTAGGGGAGGTATCCGAGGGGATTTCCGCACGGAAAAAAAATGGAAAAAAAAAGTACCGCACTGTCAACTCATATGGTCGACTCGACGCACTAACGTAGCATCGGTTGAGTGTGAACGGTCAAGTGTTTTTCTATACATTTGTCTGTTCTGGCGTTACGCGACCGATAATACGCGACGCATGTTCCGTCAGATATGAACCTTCCCTTATACTCGCCAAGCGTCTGTCAAGAAGCTGTCAGCGGTACTCAGGTTACCTGATTAGATGAGGAGACCAGAAGATGTCGATATTATAAAACTACGTTGATAGGTAGCCTCCATTACATGCATTAATCCATTAGTTACTAATCGAATTAATAGGAATGTTACAAAAAGCCAGTGAGTTATGAACTGATATGTTCTATACCAATTAAGTCTTCAGAATAATTTTAATATGACTCATTTTAATAGGTATCGTAAGAATTTGATTGCTTTTCGACGTCAGTAGCCTTTACATGTCTTTATTTTAATTAATGGATTTTGTTATATACGAAAGTGCGATTATTTCATGATAGCGCCTTATTTAAAAAAAATGCAATAAATGTACATTTTTGGCTTAAACGTGATTCAATCATTTTTGTTTCCATACCATAAGGTAACAATTAGCCTATAGTTTAACGCTAAGGGTTTCTTAGATTTATTTGTTTACATCTAATGTTATTATACGACCATTTGTATAATTTGTATTTCAGTCGTATTTTAATCTTATCATTTCTGTATTTTTTCAATAAAAAGCTCATTTTTTATTCTTAATTATAGCAATTATTACAATATTCTATGTACAATATACCTATTAGACTAATTTTATACTGTTGATTAATGGCAGGTACTTGGTGGAACTTACTTACTTAATACTTAATACATTAAACCTATATTCTCATCTTGTAAGTTATTGAGGTATTATCATTACCATTATTTCTTATAAGTTATTGAGGTATTATCATTACTAATATCTATTATCATTATCATTATTGCTATTGATGTTAGCATACTAGTATCTCAAAACTTTAAAGAGATAATACCAAAACAAAGAAAAACTCGAGCGGAAATTGTCGCTCAGATGCAGTACATTAGGTAACTATCAAATCTCATGAATCAGTTTAAGTTCCAAACCCCTGCGGGTACCAATTATTTTATTATTGTTTATAACTTTATACTATCGCCGTGTAAGACTCAATTATGAGTTGTCTAGAATAAGTTTCGTTTAGCTCAACAGACGAATACGCCTCGGGCAGTTAGTAAAATATTTGTTATCTTTCTGTTTGTCGGAATTAGTTGGAATATTGAAGACTTGTTATGAGTGGTCGTTCTGTATCAAAGGATGTTTTTCTGTTTGTAGGTATTTCTTATCCCATCTGTCAAAATTGTGACGTCGCACTTCGGTAACGCGTAGGTAGTGCAAATGAGTGGACTGTGAAAAAATATCCCATTTATTTAATACGTTGCGTTTACACGTATATATGATAAAAGTTATTTCAAATTTAATGATGCTTATGTTTTCACTTTTTTGGGTATTTCAAATAAAGAAAAGTCTTAGGTTTCAGTTTTGTTAAGAATTTTTTTTGCAAGGCATGTTTTTTCAGAACATGTTAACCGACGATGTACCATAAGTACATTCGACTAAACGCGAGTAAAGTTTATTCCTAGAATACACAGGCAATATCATGCACATATTGGCGGTTTACTCTAGGATTAAATTTTACTGGCGTTTGGTCGAACCGGCCGGCTCTTAGTCAAACAGCCTATTCCCAGAATTAGTTCCATTCATTTACACAGGCATAGCTTCATGAGGAAACCTAATTAGGACCTGAAATCAACGAATATCCCGAAAAAGGCTATATAATAATGTTTCTTAGATCGTTAACTCAAGAATCTATAAAATACTCATCTGCGTGATGTGAAATCTCATTTACTGGTAAATTGTAATTCTCTCGCAATAAACTTCGATATCTCTATGTTCGTAAGCCTATTAAAGGGCAAGGCATCTTAACTGCGTCTACACCGGCCCATTGTTTCATTTAGTACAGGAGTGGGCTGATCACCACTTACTGCTCAAACACCAAGGCTATTTTTACTCAACTGTGGTGGAGTCAAAGTGGGATTATGTATTTTAATTATACGTATGTACGTTTCTATGTTTTCTAATAACTAATATACTGGAAATTCTACGTCATTTGCAAGCTTCTGATTGACGGAAAAGACTTTGTCGTACATTGTCCTGGCCAGGGTTGGGCGATTAGATAATAGTCGCTGCCATAAAAATGGTATAAGTCAATTCAAAAGAGGGAGAAGGAATCAACGGCCCCGAGCTTCGAGGAGGAAGCCACGGGTGCAACCGGAACAACGCTAAGATGATAATAAGGAAAGGAAAACATGTTCATATTGATTTAATCGTCAAAACCAAACAGTCCATTCAGAATTTCCAAGATCTGTACTGGACACTTGAGTTTTCTTCGCGCCATTACTCCAGGAGGTGTCTGTGTACACATAATTACTGGCAGTACCGTTCCAATGCTGCTGGTTATTGAAATAACACCAAGCTTAAGCAAATAGTGTTTGTGTATGCTAATGGACAGCGACGTGATCATGTTAGATAGGGTTGGCACCTACAGTTCTATTCTAAGCTGCTTGAATTAAAAAAATACAATGTTAATAAAATTCATTTACTCTTTATTACTGGTAGAATATGATACAATATGCGTGAAGTGATAATATCGGAAGCTTATTAGATAAGGTCGCCCTTACAATCGAGAGGACTTGAATTGAACTTACCCTTACAATGAGGGTTGTGGCCAACACACTACCAAAGTGAACTCCTGACACAAGCAATTTAGCTGTGTGTCTGATCTGATAACTATTAAGTTGTTATACACGTAAATCATATTTATAAACTAGTACATGACAACCCTGAGTCCACTCGACGGTGCGAAGGTACTGATCAATCGTCAGCCATGTTAAGGGTCTGTACAGTTAGTATTGTAATATAGTGTCTGTGCATGTAATGTGAATAAATTTAGACAACACTTTATGCAGCTCGGGTTGCGTGACGAAAATTAAAAGAATGAAATAATGAGTACTAAATAGCCGACTTGCCCGCGGCTCCGCCCGCGCTGATGTTGGTTTTTGCGACCAAACATTGCCTATGTCCTTTTTCAAGGTCTAATTTACCCGTATGCCAAATTTCATCAAAATCAGTTCGGGGTTTGGGCCTGAAAGCGTAACATACAGACAGATAGACAGACAGAGTTACTTTCGCATTTATAATATTAGCATAGATTTTTACTTACATGTTTTACCCTTGTGAATCTGAAATATTTATAAATACAGAATAGTTTGTGTGCGAGGTATTTGAGTTCTATAACTCATTTCATTTTCAGGTTATTTTAAAACAAGATAAACAAATAGGCTTAAACATAAGTCTATTTTGCCTGTTTTGCCGTAGACATACTCAAAGGTCTAAAAGCTATAGATTTAGATCGCAAAAGGTCAAAATTCAGGACGGGATTAACCAGCGACATATTGTCGGTACCTACCTATCGACCTAATGTCGGTGTCTGTGAAAGATCATTAAAATAGTACATCTCGATACATGTCGTTTGATTGACGCGTCCCTAAACATGACATGGAGCAGCCGGTAGAATCATTAAGCACCTACTTATAGCGAAAAAGTGTATCTACATAACACGAAATGCATGTTGTTCTGAGTATGTTTGTATAATTTTGTTATTTATAATTTTGTTATTAATTTCTATCAAATTACTGAAATAAAAATGTTATTGCATGCTTTTCATTATTTAGCACATAATAATGAATAAGATAAGAAATTTAAGTTAAGAATGAGTGAGTAAAATTTGTTTTTCCAGGGAGATGTCTGTACCTACCTATCGACCTAATGTTGGTGTCTGTGAAAGATCATTAAAATAGTACATCTCAATACATGTCGTTTGATTGACGCGTCCCTAAACATGACACATATCTCTTACAAGAGGGTCAAGAAAAAGGTCTACAATCTGCCATAATTGATGTGACAACAGTATGAAATTATAAGCATTTATTTAGTACTAGCTTTTGCCCGCGGCTCCGCCCGCGTGGATGTCGGTTATCGCGACCAAACATAGCCTATGTAATTCCTCTAGGTCTAATCTACCCCTATACCAAATTTCATCAAAATTGGTTCAGTGGTTTAGGCGTGAAAGCGTAACATACAGACAGACAGACAGACAGAGTTACTTTCGCATTTATAATATTAGTATGGATGCTATTCCAATTCAAACAGATTGAAACAATCATTCATTGCTTTCGATAGTCCGTAAGAGTGTCGGTAAACAGCTCCACAGTCGCCTTAAAGACGGATATATAAGGAAGAAGATTTGGATTAGTCCAGGCGAGGTTCAGTAACTTAGTAGTCAAAGCATTCTCTCATTAGCGAAGAATTGTGTTTTCGAATCCCGCCTGGACAGATCAAAACTTTTTCCTAACTTATTCAAATTGACAACAGCAGTAGCAAAATGTATGCCCACTTTATACCTTCTTTGAATTCTTCGTGGTACAGTTGACAACCCTGTGTAGTTTGTAATGCAACCGATCACTTGAAAGCCATCTCAATAGTGTCTACAAGTGTAAGTACAGTTAGAACCGTAAAGTTTCTGTGACACCTATACTTTTGCCTCTTGCTAAGAATGAACAAATTTGATTTTTAAATTCTTGGACAGATTTTTATTATTGTCAGAATGTCAGTTATTGCAACTTTTGGTCGAACATACATTACATAAATAATGAGTGCCTCTGTGGCGTGGCAGTAGTTAACGCGACTGCCGTGTATCAGGCGCGGGTTCGATCCCCGCTCAGTATATTTGTATGCATGAATATGGCTCTATGTTTCTATGTATAATATGTATGTATTTACAAAAAAAGTATCTAAGTATGTTTATCCGCATACTAGATCTCATAACACAAGCTATAAAAGTTTACCATGGGTCTAGATAGCGTTGTGTAGAATGTTGTGGAATATTTATTTATTTGACCAATACGTTTATAACAAAATGCCCTTTAGGATTTTTGCATCCACTGCGAACAAACAAGTAAACAGACCAGAATTAAAAAATAATTATTATATTCAGTCCGAGAATTGACTACGTCCTACAGTATAGGCTTGTTTTTCCGTGCGGAAATCCCCTCGGATACCCCCCCTGCCGGAGCCGGAAGGAGGGGTTATGTCGGACTCGAACCGACTAAAACCGCACGCCGACTGTGGGTCTTGGTGCTAGGCCGGAGGTGAGGTCGTCATAGACATATCCCTCGCACCCCGGCTGACCCAGGGCCATCCCTTACGGTCTGGCCCTCCTCAGGAGGGGGGACACGCCGCCGGAATGGGGAGGCGCGCTATTCAGCGCGCCGCCGCCGTGGCCTGCTTCTGCTGGGGTGACAGGCCCTACAGTATGGCAAGAAGCTAGGGTACAGAACCTAAATCATGTTTTTTTATTAACATATCTACTTGACTACTTTTCAAAAGATGGATAGAAGATTACTGTCCCTCGTGTGAAATAATGATCCAGTAAACACAAACAAAAAGTTTTGCACATTTTCCCTTCTCAAATGCGAAGCTGGCAATTAAATCGTTATTATTACTTCTCAATTGCCATTAATTATAGTGTATATGATCATGAAAGGGATAAGGATACCACGAAGTTTATGAGGATACCATAGCAATGAATAGATCCTATTTAGGAGTAACATTCCATACGAAATAACTTAGGTGTTTATGACAGGTAATAAAAAATAACTAAATATAAAATACTAGCTTTTGCCCGCCGCTCCACCCGCGTGGATGTCGGTTATCGCGTTCAAACATAGCCTATGTCCTTTCTCAAGATCTAATCTACCCTTATACCAAATTTCATCAAAATCGTTTCAGTGGTTTAAGCGTGAAAGCGTAACATACATACAAACAGACAGAGTTACTTTCGCATTTATAATATTAGTATGGAAGTATGGAAGTATGGATCTGTTGTAAGTTGAGAATTTCCAATACCCCATCAAGGTATTCTTGACATTGCAGCATTTGCAGTGGCATGGTGGTAATGCATTCGACTACTATGTGTGGGAGTGCAGGTCAGATTCCCGCTCAGTGCAAATATGTGTATGCGTGAATATGTCTAGTCGTATTGGTCTGGTTGTTTCTATATATATTACTAGCTGTTGCCCGTGGCTCCGTCGTGGATGTCACTTATCGCGAAATTAAGATGTAAGCTATCCTATCTTTAAAGTTGAATCAAACTGCACACGGTGTGCAAATTTGATTAAATCGGTTAATTAGTTTAGGGGTCCACGCGGTCAAACAACGTGACACGTAATTTATAGATATTAAGATGTTTGTATTTACAAAAAAAAAAAACGTATTGTAGAACCCTTAACACAAGCTCGTTATGCTATGCTTACTTCAGCATCCAGACAGTACTGTGCAGCATATCCTAAAATAATTATATTATATATATTTATTTAATGCTTTGGCATTTGAATGTGACTTCTGTTAGTGAGATTTCTTCATTAACAAGGAAAGAGGTCATATTATATCTTTAAACGCCTGACAACATCTTCATAAATTATGGCTGAGGACCATTTCACTCGGGTTTCAAACAATAAAAACTGCATTAAAATTGACGCATCCTTTTGAGGCATATAATGCCACAGACAGATAAACAAGTTAAATTTATAACACCTCTCGTGTGGCGTCGGGCTTTGAAAGTTCGCTTTCGTATTATATTATTGACTGGGATTCAGTCTCAATACCATCGCGTGCCACAGCGACAGAGCGCTTAAAACGGTTTCTACTGCACAATGGTATAATTAAAAAGGTAGGTCGGAGATTTGTTACACTTAGTGCCAACTGATGCCAGTGGCTCCACCTGCGGGAAACTCAAATCCCGTTAACGCTACCCATGGAAATAACCGGGATAAGTAGTAACCTATATGTTATTCCAGACTGCAATTTATCACTGTACGAATATAGTCAGATCCGTTGAGCCGTTAGAGTGAGATTTAATAAAAAACATTTAAACATCCCAACATCTTCATAAACTTTCCTATTAATAATATTAGTACGAAGTAGGTATAGTAAGATGAATTTAAAATTCAACAGCATATGTATGAGTCAACACACTAAATGACGAAAATAGTATCGCAATGTAAGTATAAATTGAGCAATCCTGTCAATGAATTGGGGGTTAGACTTGATTCCCCCCGTTCTCAACTCCTCTCAAATTTGTTGGTATTAAAAAAGCATTTCATAACGCTAATATTCAACAAAAAAAAACGGGGGTAGTGTTAAGGCAGGCTAGTGACAATTTCTGTATTTATAATATTATGTCTTTTAAAACGTTGATAGTCAACCGTAGCTATTGACTGTCACTTGTAAAAATCTGAACTGTTATTGAAGTGTTTTCATTACACAAATCTATTAACCTCATACCCTATTTATTAATTTAGCACCGCAAAACTGAACTGTCTGAAAGATAGCGAATCTTTATTTTAAATAACCGCAAAACGATAAAAAAACTGTACATAAACCTGACATAACCAGCCCTTTGTTACAAGTTGAATAATAAAAAGCATAACTTTTCGAACTTAAGTCCAACTTAAGAAGCCAAGGAATTTAAATACTTAAGTTCCACAAGCAGTTTGCAAAGAACAATTTATTTTCTTTATTTTAATTCTATTTCTGAATGACTCCTAAGGGCACTAACCGAATCACATCAACTTCAAAGAAATACTTTTAGTTTAAAAAACAACAACGCATCTTTAGCCGACCCACATGAAATATCTGCAATTGCACAACATTCAATTGAAATAATGATTGGTTATAAATAGAACCTGAGTGCCTCAGATGACAGAATTGCTTGATACATGCCTCCATTGTATAGACACGCCATTAAAAACATCCACCAGTATTATTAATAAGTAGTAAAGTTGACTTGTGTGTGCATTTTTCTTTGTGATTTAACGAAAGATGATTCCAATTCGATCAAACATTTAAGGATGGGAGGTTTAATGGATTTTATTTTACTCTAAAATTATTGGATAAGTATAAAAAAAACGTATGAAGTTTTTACGACTTTAAGTTAAGTACGCTCTTGGTGCATCGCATCAGTTTTATTTTATAAAAAACTAGCTTTTGCCCGCGGCTCCGCCCGCGTGGATGTCGGTTCCCGGCAATTATTCGAAATTTTCGCTACGTACAAACCTTCCCTGGACTTCCACGAATAATTCAAGACCAAAATTAGCCAATACGGTAAAGGGGTTGTTGAGTTAGAACATTACAACGAAAAGTGGCATTGATTTTTATATATATAGATGAGAATGGTACGAATACTATTAAATCCTTGTAATTTTGCGTGATGCAACTAAAGAACTAAAGAACCACCAAATTACTGTAACCATATCAGTAGGGGGAAAATAATTCCATGTTTTTTAAAATCGAACTAACGCAGCTGAAGAGTCGCAGTAGTCCGATCAATCGTACTACTCACCGGACTATTACCACAGAAAACCAGCATCAATCGTACTTGGAATAGCAACCGGACTACTGCTAATAAAGGAAATATTACTATCTGAATGTGTATATTCTTAACTTTACGAAGAAATTCTAGGCTATGAGATTGTACAGCTGAGGACGAGATAATTTTTTGTCATTAATTCATTTTAACATTCAACTTTAACTTTTTTTTAATTTTTTTTACATTTACAGCGTCGGTAGCTTAGTGGTTAAGGAATCGACCTTACGATCGAGAGGTCCCGGGTTCGATCCTGGCCATTACAATACCGGCGTGAACCCACTCCTAGCACAAGCATTTTGGTTGGAGGGGTTAGAGGGAATATTAGTAACATCGGTATTCTTTTAAAAAAAAATTACATACAAAAATATCTCTTTCTAGTTTTTTTTAGATAGTTTTACAACAGGATTAGATTCTTCATGGTTTACTAACCTACAAAATGCAACGTCCCGTTTTTGTAGTCGGTGTCCATTACTAGAAAATGCACAGTCGAGCTATCTAAAATCTTTCGATGCCCTAAACAGGCAGATCCGCAAGAAGGAGCTAGTACTCAATGGCACAGATGACAAACTCGCTTGATGCATGAGTCCATTGTGGGACGTGTTTAATTGTACAATAAGGTCAAGAGAACCAGTTAGTGCTGAAGATGTATAGACGCTCGTAGATCGTGTAGAAACTTTGATGTTTTAAAGTCATGTTTAAAAGTAAATAACGCATGTAGTACCTAATATTATTTTAATACCTTTCTTTATACCACTTAGGTGGCAGAAAATCAAACGGCCCACCTGTTGGAAAGTGGTTAACGCGACTTATGGACGTATGCGTTCTCTGTTATTTGACAACCGGTATTGTAATATAACTTTACCGGTGCGCAAGCCGCCTTTTTGGTCCTTCGAGCCTTCGACTTTGTTGTTTAAGATTTATATTATTAATTTAATTATTCAATTTGGCACACAGATGGTTTGTTGTTTAGAATAGGGCATAGGATTTCTTCATCTTGGGGGTAGGTTCCTATATATCAAGGGAACGGGATAAATATAAACAGGGTGGAAGATTTTGATCTTACCTGAAGGAATCCTGGAAATCAGTCAGTCAGTGGGAAAACCAAATGCTTGTCCTGCATTGTCTTCTGCACTGACGGCACAGACACTTTCTATGATTACAGGGACGGCAGCACGAGCTTGAAACCCCTGGTTTTGCACACGTCCAAAGAAATATTCCATTATTTTTAATCATAAACAAAACTACATTCAACATTTTTCGAAAACTCGCTAGCCACACCCGACTATTCCGACTTCCACCCTGTATAGTATTCGGTATACAAATTTAGTAGACCTATATAATACGTATCAAAGATAGATTTAGTAT
The DNA here is from genome assembly GCA_914829495.1 of Eilema sororculum. Taxonomy (NCBI): domain Eukaryota; kingdom Metazoa; phylum Arthropoda; class Insecta; order Lepidoptera; family Erebidae; genus Eilema; species Eilema sororculum. The sequence continues at coordinate 4,566,122 of OU618556.1, forward strand.
TGAATGATATACATCGAAACTGTATTATTAGTTCTATTATTCACTTTAATTGTTTACCATTTCACAATTCAATACGTTGGGGCTTTGTAGCAGTTAAAAGATATCAATCAATATATCAATAAACCTGTTCCATTCAGCTGTTAGATAGAAGCCTCTTCTAACAACGCCGTTCACATTCGTTCTTTCCCAACTGTCTACGTTTTTCAGGTCATCGATCCATCTGCAACGCATATTTTATTCAAATAGGAAGCATGCATATAAACTTAATATGACTAAATTTGTAAATAGCTGCGTGGTTCCCGGCAGAGAAGAATATGGGCCACCCAATCTCTTCCCTTGCGGTGTTGTACAAGGCGACTAAGGGATAGGGCTGTTTAACGTCAGACAGATATATACAGCTCAGACTCAGCGTCAGATATAGGCTCGAGTCAACAATAGTGCCCGGAATATTATGGCAATAGGCTCACCCCCTATTACATGGGACCGACTACAATTATTGGTGGGTTTTAATTCACCTCTGCCTAACCCACTGGCGATAAAAGCGTGTATGTATGTAGTAAAAAACCATAGGCAATAATAATATATCAAAAACTTTACTGAAGCAACCGCCGGTTTTTTGGTCTTTCGAGCCTGCGGGTGGGATTAGTGCCGTAAAAGTACCTAAACATATTGTTAATAGTTTCGGTAAATTCGAAACTTCGGGCACGCAATCAGCAGTTTGACTGCTTGTCTAAGAATTAGTTTGTCGGTACCCGTCTGTACCTCAAACACACGCATTAATTATAGCAATAACAACCTTTATCAACCTTCATTAGTGCTGTAATAACACCTTTTTGTATGTAAATGTTGGTAATAAATTGTTTGCCCAGACAAGTGATTGCAAATGACTTTGATAGTTATAGACGATGTGGGATTGTATTGAGGTTTAATGGACTATTGATTAGTGTATTGATGCGGACCAACGATTGATGTTAGGATTATAGCAATCCATACATGTAAACTTCTAAAGCGTGATTCAGAATTAGTTTGTTTGAGTAACAACAGTACAGTGGAGTAGGAAAAGAATGAGCCAGCTCAAACGGGGAGATTGTTTTTGTTTTTTGTTACATATTGTACCTCTGTGGCGAGGCGGTAGTGCACGCGACTGCCACGCAGGAGGCGCGGGTTCGATTTCCGCTCAGTGCAAATATTTGTATGCATGAATATGGATATTTGCATTGGTCTGGGTGTTCTATGTATAATATGTATATATTTACAAAAAAAAGTATCTAAGTATGTTTATCCGCATTCTAGATTCCATAAAACAAGCTTAATTAAGTTTACCATGGGTCTGGATAGCGTTGTGTAGAATGTTGTGGAATATTTATATTTATATTATCTATATGACAGGAAAGGTGCATATAAATAGGCAAAGGAATAAATAGAAGGTCTTTCTTTTTTCATTTTTTCTTTATATCCTCACCCCAGTCCCTAGACAGGTGCCAACTCACAAGTGGCATCTTTAATGAACTGAATATTGTATAACAGGAATGAAAATAAAAGAAGAAAAATAAAATTGTTACATATTCACCCCACTGCGAAAATGATTGCGGCAAATTGACTATGAATATATACTACAATATACTAAATACAAGCATTCTTACACTTGTATGTATTCGATACAAATGTATTCGATTTGTATAGTTAGCATACTTAATGCTGTAAAAATTCCTTCAATTGTTTGGGCGCAGTTATCAAAAATCAATGTTTAAAAATGATTGAAACATCATTCATTGATTCCGATAGTTCGTAAGAAAATCGGTAGATGACGCCACGTTGCCTTTAAGACGTATAAGATGGGAAATTTGAATCATATTGGGCATGTCTCGGTAGCCGAATTGGTCAGGCATTCCCCCTGTAAGGGAAAGACTGCGGGTTCGAGTCCCGCCCGAGAAGATTCTTTCTCCCTATGTATTCGATTTGTATAGTTAGAATACTTAAGGCTGTAAAAAAAAAAATCCTTCAATTCTTACAATGTGTACACGCCTTAAACCACTGGGGGTTTAATTGGTGCGCCATTAAACATGCTGATCAATATTTCGCTGCTGCTTTAGGTTATAACAAAATACAAAAAACATTCCTATCTTAATCTATTCGAACACCCAGTATACCTAATGCTTTAATATGCATACATACAATAACGCCTTTATCCCCGGGTTAGGCAGAGGTGACTCAGCACCCATATTTCACAAATTTTTGTATACGGTTCCACGTAGAAGGGGGCGAGCCTATTGCCGTATTCCGGGCATTTGTTGACATGAACATTTGAGGCTGATTCTAGGCTGTATATATCTGTCTGATGTAAAACTTTAACATTGCATTCAAATATAAAAAAAGCTAAGTTAAAGTAGCGAGCGGGCCTTAGTTTAAGTGACTGGAGCATAAATGATTTATTCGTAGAGATTCTCTAGAGTAATTTTGTACTAAATTCTGTTTTTTATTAATTTTCATTTGTCTATTAAATTTCATCAGATGTGTAGCTCTTACCTGCAAGCTGTGGATTACACAGACATTCATACATACCTAAATGTTTAAATCGTAGAATAAGCACAATATACATTTCCCAAGAGATTAAAGAGACAGCACACCTGGACGCATCTTCAGCTAGTTAACTAGATAATGATCAAAAAACAAATAAAGCAATAACACATAAAATAACAAAATTGACAACCGAACGAAGCAGAGGGTTTTATTGCCACGTATAAACTTGCATCGCTAATTAAACCACATCATTATTCCGAAGAATAGACATAATATTATTGCAAAACATATTTCAAGCCAGTCTAACCTTTATAAAGACTATATTGGCTGAGTGTCGAAACTGAGATTAAGTGGAACTGGACATAACAAAGAACGCCATAGTTCATAAAAGACATTAACACGTAACCGATACTTGTCATTCCGCTATAAATTATACTGTTAGAAAAGCAATTTGTATCTTGCCCTTATTGCTGATGTGCTGTGAGAAATAGCGCACGAAGTCTATAGCCAGTCCATTATTATATTTATAGCTTATTTTTTATGAATGATAGCGTAGTCAGATTTATTTACTGCAGGATATATTCCTACATGGCAAAGGGAATCTATATGTATACATACACGCGACATGTTATTATATCCTCGAAAGTACCTATAGGTATTATACGCGCTCGGACTTCGCCAACTATTTTTATTGCTGAAAGAGCAGAGTCCATTTGCGCTGGCAAATAGCATACGACGGACAATCTGCTGCCTTTCTTCTCAACTTCAGATTTTCATGAAATATTGACTGTCTTCCAGGATCTCGAGATGTCAAGCGGGAGCTGCTCAGGGCCGGGGGTGTGTGGAGGGGCACGGCGGCGCCCTCCTCCTCCACCTGAGCCCGCGCTGTCGCTCGCCGCAGACCTCAGCGAGCTGAGCCTCGACCAGGGCTACCATACCCTGGCTGACTGCGGCCCACCTAGAAGAAGAAGGGATAATAACCTCAATGATGCGTTGTGGTTGAAGATTTTATCTTATCTAGAGGTTTGTAATTGCATAAATTCTGGATTGACTGGATTCTATTATAGTCCTTTGTAAATGGTTTAATTTCAATATTTGCGCAAAGTTCCGATAGTGTTCCTTGACTTATGGATGACTAGCTTTTGCCCTCGGCAAAATTCATCAAAATCGGTTCAGTGGTTTAGGCGTGAAAGCGTAACATACAACAAACAGACAGACAGAGTTACTTTCGCATTTATAATATTAGTATGGATATTCTTAATGGGGTAGCAAGGGGCTGAAATGTATTTGACCTAAGTTAAAGGGAGCTAGGACCGACTGGATGCAGAAGATGAATGATCGGTATAAATGGCACACAATGGGCGCATATATGTCCAGCAATGGCTAGCAGTAGGCTGATTGATTGATTGATAGGAAGCGAGTTCAATGAGCCAATTTTTGGTCAATATGCAGTTTTCTATAGCTTAACATCGCCTTTGATTCCCTAAGAATATTTATTTTAAATCGATTACTCAGCACGATTCACAGAACCTGTAAGAATAAGAAAATTATCCTCACATCTTCAAAATTCTTTTCAAAAAATAGTATTTAATTCTTCCACAGTTTATATTGTCTAAAATTGCATATGTTTTAATACGTTATGGTAACCGTATATATTACGATTATTTGTACTTTTCTCTCTCTTTCATAATGCTTCAATACATTTTGAAATCCAGTTCATATGATAACTACATTGTAAATTATTTTGTCACATTACAGTAGATGCCAAGGTTGCTTGGAAGAAATCGCAATCGCAAACTGCTACATGTCGCGAGAGATATGCTTTTGGCAATCTCACCTCCGGCAGCCAAGGACCCAAGACGGCGTGCGTTTTAGTCGGTTCGAGTCCGACATAACCGCCTCCACCGGCTCCGTGGCGGTGGTATCCGTGGGGAATTTTGGCACGATAAAAAAAGAAAAAAAAAACTGCTACATGTCTCTACTGTTAATCTAATAGTCTACAATAAAGTATTAGTTATCTATCTATCTACATAATATTCTTGTTTATTTTGCCAGGTGTCAGACCTCTGCCGAATGTCCCGTGTCTGCCGTCGCTGGGCGAGGCTCACGACGCGGCTGATCACCAGACCTGAGGCGTGGAAAAGGGTCAGAGCAGCAGGTCCTTTGGATATCGCTGCTAGGTGTGCCGGTGCCAGGGCGGGTCCTTGCGTGAGTTCGGTTCGAGAGTGGCGGTCGAAAAACTGTGTGGTAAGAGCTTTGTAATTTTTATTTCATATAACATAACATAACATAAACTCACGCCTGTATTCCCCGAAGGGGTAGGCAGAGGTGCTAGCACCCACATTTCGCCAGTTTATGTTTCCCTATTGCCTATTGCCTACTTATAAACCTGCGATAAATATACACATAACTTCGAAAAGCATCGAACAGTCATTGGTGTGTGCCATGGTAAACAAAAAAAAAATGGAAAAAAAAAATCATATATTCGTAGGTCCTGTATCTAGCAGTGAATTGCGATATGATTGATTGATCTTACTAAAGTGAACAGTCACAGCAGTGTAATGAAAGAAGATCAAGTTAGAAGTACTAGAAATCCGCGCGCTTGTATGTGTGGCCTTTTTTACCATTTACTTCCATATGATATTTTTTATAAAGGACACATCAATTTGACTTCACCTCGCCTGATGGTAAAGCAAAGTCTCCATTGTAAACATGTACCATGTTAACAGTGGTGGCACTCAGCTTGACGGCCTCATCAGATGCCTTTTCACGCCCCGCTTAAAGGACCCGGGACTGTAGGAAGAAGGAAATACGTGAGCTGGCAGGGAGTTCCAGGTCTTAATTGTGCGGCTGGTATCCCCGTTCGCTCTTGACTAATCCTCTTTCTGTGCCTCTTTTGCTGTGCGCTCCTGGGAGCCGATAAACTAGTCGCAGTCGGTCTATAGTTATATAGGCGAGCTGTTCCAAGGCCTACAAAAGATTTTAATAAATGACTCTACTTTTTCATTAGGTGACAGTAGCAAGTGCACAGCTACTTGTCGCTACATTCAGAAGCCTGACGCATCTAGCCGTGACAAGTTGCAGCAGTATGGACGCTAGAGCGTTAGCACCACTCGTCACGGATCTAACGGACTTGAGGCATATAGACCTCACTGGTGAGTCACTAGCTTAAAAGTTTCTCAATTCGAGGAGCTCCTCTGGACTTGATCAAGGATTACTTGACAAACAGGAAACAAAAAATTAAGATCCCTGATGTCACCAGCTCTGAAGAGACGGTAACATATGGTGTGGGTCAGGGCAGTGTTCTTGGTCCAACTTTGTTCCTTCTGTACATAAACAGTCTCACCAATATGAAAATTACAGGAGCTAACATTTACTCATACGCAGATGATACCGCTATAGTTTTTGCCGGTCGAACCTGGAAAAATGTCCAGCAAAATGCAGAAGCTGGCCTTTCAAAGATAGCAGCTTGGCTTGACCTAAATCTACTAAGTCTAAACACTGCCAAGACCAAATACATCTGCTTTACCAAGTATGAAAGTTCTCAGCCTCCCAACTTTAACATTACCATACACAAATGCGAACCTGTTCCTGACTCCAACGTGTGCTCTTGTACTAAAATCGAAAAAGTTAAATATATTAAATATCTTGGCATAATGATTGACCAGCGCCTATCATGGTACAACCACACTGAACTAATGTTGACAAGAGTCAGAAAATTGATATGGATATTCAAATCTTTACGACACATAACATCAGGCTTTCTATTACAGCAAATTTACATCTCGCTTGCGCAATCGGTGATAGCATATTGTTTGCCTGTATGGGGAGGCGCCACTAAAACCAAGTTTCTGGAATTAGAAAGAGCACAAAGGTCTCTGCTCAAGGTCATGTCTTTTAGACCCTTTAGGTTCCCAACAGAAAACCTTTACTCAAGCACATCCCTTCTGTCTGTCAGGAAACTATATGTACTTCAAATAGTCTTGAAAAAACACAAGTCACTGACCTTCAATCCAGGAAGCCAAACTGCCAGAAGGAAAAACTTTGTGGTCTCCACAGTCATGGTAAAGTCAACTTTCGCTGATCGGCAATACGCGAGACAATCCACCCGTTTGTACAGCGCCGAGGAGGCTCCGCGTTCCTCAATCGACGGCCGTCGTCATCACACTGACGGCGGAGGCGTCGGAGAGGGGTGTGGAGTACGCACAGGTGGTGAGGCAGGCAAGGGCCTGCATCGACCTGGAAGCCCTCGAGATTCCAGATCTGGTGTGCAAGCCCACGCGCACCGGAGCTCGGATCTTCGAGGTCCCCGGCGCTACCAGCGGCCCTAAAGCCGACGCCCTAGCGGATAGGCTTAGGGAGACGCTGGACGCGGCTGATGTCCGGGTGTCCAGGCCCAACAAGTGCGCAGAAGTGCGCATATCGGGTTTGGACGACTCCATCACGGCCGAGGAGCTTAAGCTCGCCGTGGTGGAGGCCGGAGGCTGTCCTCAAGACACAGTAAAGGTCGGAGCTATACGCTTCGGCCGGCGTGGATTGGGGGCAGCAGTTGTCGGCTGCCCCATCGCGGCAGCCCAAAAGGTTGCCGATGGGCGGAGCCTCCTCATCGGGGGCTTCCAGAAGGTGCAGGTGCGGCTACTGCAGGCCCGACCGGCACGGTGCTTCCGGTGCCTGTCGGTGGGCCACGTAGGGGTGCAGTGCACGGCGGAGGTAACAGTCGGTGACCGTTGCTTCCGCTGTGGCCAACCCGGTCATAAGGCCGGTAGTTGCGAAGCTCCGTTGCACTGCATCAGGTGTGCAGCGGAGGGCAAGCCGGCCGACCATAGGGTTGGTGCCAAGGCCTGCACCGCGGGGAGGCCGAAGCCGGGAGGCAGGCACTCCGTCTCTGATTCGCGGCGGGGCGCGGAGATGGGGGTTCCATAATGTATCCTCAGCTCCGCGTCCTGCAGGCGAATGCGAACCACTGTGTCGATGCTCAGGCACTTCTGCTCCAGAGCATGGCACAGTGGGGCATTAATGTCGCCGCTGTCGCCGAGCCGTACATTCACCGGTTTCTCGGGCCTGCCTGGGAAGCCGACTTGTGCGGATCGGTGGCACTGGTGCACAACGCCGCTGCCGGCAGTCCCCCCCTTGTTGTCGTGACAAGGGGGAATGGCTGCGTAGCGGCACTTGTGGGGGGAATAGCGGTCGTGGCAGTCTACTTCTCGCCGAGCCGAGTCATAGATGAGTACCAGCAGTGGCTGAATCATCTGACCGTCGTCGTCAATACCTGTTACCCTCACCCGGTTCTGGTGCTCGGGGACTTTAACGCCTGGTCTATGAACTGGGGTTCCCGGCGCACGAATCCGAGGGGCAGGGCAGTGGAGAGCTGGGCTGATAGTCTCAGCCTAGTTATCCTGAATCGCGGGGCCGTCGCCACGTGCGTGAAGAGCTGGGGTGACTCAATTGTGGACCTTTCGTTCGCGAGCGCCCCGCTCTCAGGCCGTGTGCAGGGCTGGCGTGTCCTTGAGGAGGTGGGGACAGCGTCGGATCACCGATACATTCGGTTCGACGTCTCCCCTCCTGCGGGCGCCGCGCCGTTTACACCGGCCCCACGCGAGCCACGTTGGGTGCTTAAGCGAATGGATCGGGAGGTCCTCCTGGAGGCCGCCATCGTACAGGCCTGGGCCTCTGCGCCGGACAGGCCTGTCGACATAGACGATGAGGCGGCGTGGTTCCGGGAGGCCATGACGCGTGTCTGCGACGCGGCTATGCCTAGGGCTCCGCCCTATAATCCGAGGCGTCAGGTCTACTGGTGGTCGGCGAACATCGCGAGGCTCCGACAGGCCTCTGTGATCGCTTTCCGCCGGTGGACCAGACTCCGAAGGAGGCGTAGCCGCCCCGCAGATACGGAGCCCCGAGAGGCGGAGCTTCATGCGGGGTACAGGGAGGCCAGAAAGGCCCTTCGAGTAGCGATAAAGCGGTCGAAGGCTGCAGCTCACAAGGAGCTGCTGGAGACGCTGGAGCGGGACCCATGGGGGCGGCCTTACCTTATGGTAAGGGGCAAGCTGCGCCCCCGGGCCCCGCCGTTAACCCGGTGTCTCCAGCCGGAGCTGCTCGGAGGAGTTGTTGGCTCCCTGTTCCCAGCGCGGGCGGTGGAACATATTCCACCGCAGATGACTCCGCCACCTAGGTCGCCTATGGCACCCAGCGTGGATGACGACGACGTGCCCGAGGTCACTTGGGTAGAGCTAGAGCTGGCGGTGTTAAGGCTTAAGGCCAAGAACACCGCCCCGGGACCAGACGGCATTCCAGGCCGAGCGTGGGTCCTAGCTCTAGGCGAAGAAGACGCTCTCGAGCCCCGACTGAGAGGGTTTCTCAGCGCATGTTTGGAGCGAGGCCAGTTTCCGAAGATGTGGAAGACGGGGAAACTGGTCCTCATCCGAAAGGCGGGGCGCCCGGCGGACTCACCGTCCGCCTACAGGCCCATAGTGTTGCTCGACGAGGTGTGCAAGCTCTTTGAAAGAGTCATTGCAAAGCGCCTCGTCGAGCACCTATCCAGGGTAGGGCCTGACCTGGCGGATGGCCAGTATGGCTTCCGCCGGAGGCGCTCCACCGTGGATGCCATCATGCGCGTGAGGACTCTGGCGAAGGACGCCGTCGCTCGGGGCGAGGTGGTGTTGGCGGTGTCACTGGACATCGCCAACGCATTTAACACCCTGCCCTGGAGCTGCATTGGGGAGGCGCTCGTGTATCACGAAGTGCCTCTCTACCTTCGCCGCATAGTCGGGGCGTATCTGTCGGAGAGAGCAGTCGTCTACCCAAGTGCGACCGGGCTCGGTCGGCGAGAGATGTCGTGCGGTGTTCCGCAGGGATCGGTCCTGGGACCGCTACTGTGGAACATCGGTTACGACTGGGTGCTTCGCGGTGAGCTCGTGGACGGTGCCGCCGTCACGTGTTATGCGGATGACACGCTGGTGACGGCGTGCGGGGCTACATACCGCGAAGCGACCCTGAAGGCCACGACCGCGGTTGCCCAAGTCGTGGAACGGATTCGGCGGCTGGGTCTCGAGGTGGCTCTGCATAAAACCGAGGCCATGTTCTTTCATGGGCCTCGGCGCGTGCCACCGGAGGATTCCAGCCTCATAGTGGGAGACATTTCCATCGGCGTCAAGGCCCAGATGAAATATCTGGGGCTCGTACTGGATGGCCGGTGGAACTTCGGGGAGCATCTCCGAAGACTGGCCCCCAAATTGAAGGACACAGCTGCCGCTTTGGGGCGGCTGCTGCCCAACATGAGGGGGCCGGATGACTCCTGCAGGAGACTCTACGCGGGAGTCGTGCGGTCCATGGCCCTATATGGGTGCCCAATATGGGCGGACACCCTGACGGTCCACAATGCGCGTCTGCTGCGTGGACCGCAGCGTGCAATGGCCAGCAGGGCCATTAGGGGGTACCGCACGATATCCTTCGAGGCGGCGAGTCTCCTTGCCGGATCCCTACCGTGGAACCTGGATGCGAGAGCCCTTTCGATGCTATATCGGTATCGTAAGGAGGCGCGGGAGCAGGGACGGGAACCCGAGCCCGAAGAAATTCGGGCCGTGAGGTCTCAGCTCCACAGGGATATGGTAGCGGAATGGGAGCTACGACTTGGGCGACCAAGCGCAGGGCACGCTGTAATAGCGGCGGTAAGACCCATCATGGAGGAGTGGCTAGAGAGGCCACACGGCAGCCTCTCGTACCGGCTGACGCAGGTGATTACCGGACACGGGTGTTTCGGGAGTTACCTGTGTCGGATCCGGAAGGAGCCAACGTCCGAGTGCCATCACTGTGATGCGAGCGAGGACACAGAGCTGCACACGCTGACCGAGTGCCCGGCGTGGGACACGCCGAGGCGGGTCCTAGTGGCGGCTCTAGGGGTGGGAGTCCTCACACTCGTCACATTGCTCACAGCGATGGTACGATGCGCAAACGCTTGGGGTGCGGCCGCCTCCTTCTGCGAGCAAGTAATGCTCGAGAAGGAGGCGGCCGGTCGGGTCCGGACCAGACTCCGGGCCCGGGAAGCCCGTGCAGAGCGAAGGCGAACCGGACGTCGGAGGTCGCAGAACGACCTCCGTCCTCCATGAGCGCTGGCCTGGGGGTGACCGGTGGAGCCGCCTGTCACCCTAGCAGAAGCAGGCCGCGGCGGCGGCGCAAAGTGCGCCTCCCCGTAACCGGGGCTAGATGGGGACATTTTGGTCCCCACAACCCGAAGGGGGCCATCTCGAAAGAGATGGTCCTGGGTCTGCCGGGGTGCGAGAGATATGCTTTTGGCAATCTCACCTCCGGCAACCAAGGACCCAAGACGGCGTGCGTTTTAGTCGGTTCGAGTCCGACATAACCGCCTCCACCGGCTCCGTGGAGGTGGTATCCGTGGGGATTTTTCGCACGATAAAAAAAAAAAAAAAAAAATCCACCCGTTTGTATAATATGATTAGCAAAGAAGCAGAAATATACCCCCTTACACTACACGATTGTAAAGATGCTGTAGTAGAGTGGCTTAGGTCCAAATCTTATGATGAATTAGAAGACATAATACAGACAATGAATCTTTAGAACTTTCCAAACCTCCTAAAATTATCTATCTATCTATGATCACACACACACACACACACACACACACATACACACACACACACACACACACACACACACACACACACACACACACACACACACACACACACACACACACACACACTCACACACACACACACTCACACACACACGCGCACTTTCGACTTCTCTATCCTAATTTTGCATGGATAATCCTAATATGGATTTAGTTTAGTCAACTATTTATTACATAGTAATAAAAAATAAAACCCTGCCTTGTAAAACTAAAACTACGAACGATTATACTGGAAGAGCGGAATTTCCAAACACAAGCATTATTTTAGCTTATATGGAAATTCCTACTGAAATAATTTGTACCAATATTGTGATATAAAATAAACATTTTTTATTTTTTTTATTTATTTATTTTTATTTATTTATATTCATTGCTTAGTAAATTATTTGTAAAAGGTGTCCCTTGAATATTATGAGACTAGCTTTTGCCCGCAGCTCCGTCCGCGTGGATGTCGGTTATCGCGGCCAAACATAGCCTATGTCCTTTTTCAAGGTCTAATATACCCCTATACCAAATTTCATCAAATTCGGATCAGTGGTTTAAGCGTGAAAGCGTAACATACAGACAGACAGACAGATAGACGTTGGTTCGCTGCAGGAATATTCCTAAACAATCGAAATAGTAGATTTTAAGTTGAATTGGTCATATAGTTTTTTTATGTGTAATTAGAAGTAAGAGTAAATTAAAAAAGATTAATTAAATATTACACATAAGTGGATTAATTGTCGATTTCACCCACCCACGGAACATGTAATAAAATTCTCAAATAGCAATGGTAGGTACTATACATATATTTGTGTATGGTAAAATGCAGAAAATCAGATATCTGGCGTCAGGTTTCGCAGGAAGTTGATAACGACCTATTCAAGAAAGTTTGCACTCAGTAGGAACCTACTTAATTTATTTATAAATGCACTTTCAGAACTTTTAAGTGTCAGGACGTACTTAGAATGTGAGAATAGGTATTGAATCTCTCTAAAAGTCTTCTTTGCGTTAGCGGCTTATTAACTTTACGACTCATTGTGCGTTCCAGTTGATTTATTTGCATTGTGAGATTAGTTAAAATTCATAAATAATTTATTTTGTATCAAACGTTAACCATAAGTCTCAAAGTCTTGCAAGTTAATATAATAAGCTTCTACTAAAGCCGTGTTGTACTTGTAAGGTTCATAATTAGCAGTGTGAACGTAATTTACATGATGCAGGTTAAATAAGCTCAATTTAAATGAAAATTACGGTCTAAATACTAGACCTTGTAAGGATAGTGGTACGTTTTAAATTTTCGTTATGATAGGCTATAATCATATTTTACAGACAAACCTCGTTTAACTTTAAGGTATAGTTTTTAACAATTAATAAAGTCTATTGAGCACAACTATTCATTTTCATTTTTTTTCCCAGGTTGTCCAAACGTTGACTGGCCAGAATGGTCGTGGTTAGAAACCCGGCTATCGACCAGGAGACCCCCTGTGGAGTACATCGACCTGACGGACTGTGGGTCTGTCACGGATGCAGGGCTCTACGCCCTACTCCACACCTGCCCTTCGTTGCAGTATTTATATCTTCGGCGATGTACTCTAGTCACAGGTAAGTGAAATGAACTTGCTTGCGACACTCTAATCTATTTTTTTTTGGATAGGATAACCCAAAAATCGTATGCCAGTTACATATACTTACGGAGTCGTACTTACATACTTTGTAAGTGTAAGGAGAAAATTATATTATCGATGTAGAAAACAGAAAATATGGGTGGTTCGTAAACTCGCTCGGAGGGATATCGCTCGGTCGAGCGAGTTAGCAACTTCTGATTGTACCTACTTTTCTTGTCGTCAACACGCTCGATATTATATAAATTTAAGTACAGTTGGCTTCAAAAGTTTTAATACATTTATTTATTAAATATAAAATATTTAAAAAAAATGCAAATGTTACGACATAAACATTCATAGTCATAGTTACCCATTGCATATTTTATGGCATCATGCCTTAAAATATGCAATGGGATTTGATAATCAAACTAATGCTGAAGTGATTACGTGTCTTCATTTTAGTGTTAACTAGATAAGCTTATTCTTTCACTATCCTCATATCGTATAGAAGCTACTATGTATTTAGAATCGGTGGAATATTTTTTTTTCTTAAATCCCTCTCTTGTGAATATCACTTGCACTTTCATTTTTGCATTGTCATCTTCCATAGTATTGGACGGATTGTGTCTTGGATCTTTCTTCCTCGTTAATGTTAAGAATTCTCTTCACAACGTGACCTCATTTCATGATACATTCAAGTTATTTGAAAAATATCAACTTTAGCAACGTATATTTTGTTATGGAAGCTTTTAAAAAGCATTAATATTATAATCTGACCCAAGCCAATTCCACTCAATATTGTCTCTTACTATTATTCATTCCATTACATAATATTTGTTTGAAAGAGTTAATTGATCTATCTAGATAAAATTCTTACTAAATTACATACTTTAGCTGCACGTACATGAACATTAATTGACATTCAGGCTTGCACAAATAAAATTTTCTTATTCTTCATTGTATCACCCTCGATAAATCATATTTTTGTGCTCCACCTCATAAATCATACACACAAAAGATTACACTTTCTTATGAGCATTACACTTGCTTGTACTATACTTGCGACTCTAATCAATGTAAGTCGTGCCGCACACTAGGCAACTAGCCGCACCCACAGTTTAGCAACTAATCGTAGTAACAAGTTCTCACCAACAAGAATATGACAGCTTCTGGTATTGTCAAATCGGTGCTGGTGATGTTGAAGAGTGGAAATGTATTTCTGGAGCACATCATTAAGAACACTAATTCAAATTGTCCCAACTATTATATAACTACTAGCTTTTGCCCGCGGCTCCGCCCGCGTGAATGTCAAACATAGCCTATGTCCTTTCTCATGGTCTAATCTACTTCTATACCAAATTTCATCAAAATCAGTTCAGTAATTTAGGCGTGAAAGTGTAACATGCAGACAGATAGACAGAGTTATTTTAGCATTTATAATATTACTAGCTTTTGCCCGCGGCTCCGCCCGCGTGGATGTCGGTTATCGCGACCAAACATAGCCTATGTCCTTTCTCATAGTCTAATCTACCCCTATGCCAAATTTCATCGAAATCGGTTCAGTGGTTGAGGCGTGATAGCGTAACATACAGACAGACAGACAGACAGAGTTACTTTTGCATTTATAATATTAGTATGGATTAGTATAGACGGAATAATTTTGACGTGAATTGGTGCGCTATTCGGCATGCACCGTTTTTCCAGTAAACGAGATATTGTCCCAATTTTCGAAGTATGAAGTTCGTAATGTATGCTTACGCGAATTCCATAATTAGTCGCCAAGTTTGCAACAGTTCTTATGTTCTTTGTGAGTGTAATGACTATAAATAATAGATTTTGCATGTTTAATAAGCGTATTGTGTTATAAGCTGTGGCTCATAAAGCTTGAGCTCTTTTGTTAATAGAACTGTTTTATTGTTTGTTAAATGGCTTTCTAATATATTATAGTTTCCATATAATAAAGTACCTATATGACATATGTTTATTTTTCCTATTTTTTTTGCTTTCGTCTTTGTTTTATGCGACCACGTTATAAATGAGTATAATGTTCCTCGCCAGATATTTAGCGTATAATTATACTTTCGTAAAATTTCACCGTATTAACTTTACCAAATATCGTTAAGGGAACGCCTTTGTGGGATACGAGTTTTAGTATTTTTTATATAAATTAACCAAAAGATATATTATAGAGTACCTAGTATAAGGTTAGATATTTTTACAATAAAAAACCATTTGCATGTTTTTGTATGTTTCGTAAAGATCATAAGGTTTTATAATCTACTTTGTAAATAAATCCAGTATTTTCTCTGTCTAATGTTCTGTATTTCAATCCAATTCAATAAGAATAAAATACAAATATGAATATTACGAACAAAAACACGTTCCAGTTAATTTCACAATTCCATGAACAATGGTCACTTCATGTTACGGAAGTGGGTCACTTTCCAACGTGACTTCGCAACGCAACGTGAAAAATAGCGTGTGGAAACTGCGTCGCAACGCACCACTTGTGTTTCAAAAATATAAGTTTTAGACTAGGATAAAATATTTGCTAGGATTTAAGTAGTTGTTCAGTATTTTTTAATAGAAGTATACCAAGTACGTTTATACGACAGAGAACCTAGGCTACATTTATCATTTAATTTAATCATAAAATCAATTACAAATCTCAAAAGCAGGGTTTCTTCTTCATAATGAATTTCTGCGGTAGCCTAGTGGTATGGGTAATGGACTGCTGAGACGAGGTCTCGGGTTCGATCCCAGGTTTACCATGGCACACACCAATTACTTTTCGATGCTTCTCGAAGTTATGTGTGTATTTATCGCAGGTTTATAAGTTAATGGCAATAGCCTCGCCACCTATTACATTGGGACCTAAACATAAACTGGCGAAATGTGGGTGCTAGCACCTCTGCCTACCCCTTCGGGGAATACAGGCGTGAGTTTATGTTATGTTATGAATTTCGCAACAGTATTGCCGCAATTTTGTCAATGTTAAGTAAAATGTATCGCTAATGTTAATGTATCGCTAATTCCTTGCCCGAAAGCAGATTTTAAAATATATATTATGAAACGATATGAAAATGTAGAGTTATATCGAGAGTATAGTGCTTAACTTAAAAAAACAAACCAGTGACTGCTTTCTCTCTCAACAATAACAGACATAAATATGCATTTAAGTATATATATGTTTGTATATAATTATGTATATTCTTTATTATTTATACCTATGAATATCTTATTTATGTGTATGTAGGTCTAAGTAAGTATATATTTTTATTTTTTATTAAAAGAATTTTAGAACCGAAGTTACTAATATTCCCTCTAACCCCTCCAACTAAGCTAAATCGCTTGTGCTAGGAGTGGGTTTACGTCGGTAGTGTAATGGCCAGGATCGAACCCGGGACCTCTCTATTATTATTATTATTTATTATTATGAAGCCTTTTGTCAGGAGTATACCTTTTGTATACCCCTTCATTATAAAATCTTGACATGAAGGTACACCTGACTTTGCCTCTCATTGGATTGCTATTCCTCTGTGCACTCCTGGGTTTGCTAGAACCTGGAGTTAAGCTCGCCTTTGTACATTCTTTTCTTCGTTTAAATGCCTTGTATGTGTACAATAAAGTATAAATAAACTAGCTTTTGCCCGCGGCTCCACCCGCGTGGATGCCGGTTATCGCGACCAAACATGGCCTAGGTCCTTTCCCATGGTTTAATTTACCCCTATACTAAATTTCATCAATATCGGTTCAGTGGTATAGGCATAAAAGCGTAACATACAGACAGACAGAGTTACTTTCGAATTACTTTGACCTGACCAACGAGTTAACCAATAAAGTTTAAACTAAAACCCGACTACCGAAAAATCACGCTTTAAAAAGTGACAAACAAGAAAATATCAACGATAGCCGTGGTCGTATGCCACTTGCTCTAACAAAACAATAATATTCTAGGGAAAAGTGGCATACGACCACGGCTATCGTTGATATTTTCTTGTTTGTCACTTTTTAAAGCGTGATTTTTCGGTAGTCGGGTTTTAGTTTAAACTTTATTTTTTATTTAAATTATTTTGAGGCAAGGTAAAGCTAATAATTTATACATATTTGAAATGTACTCATTAAGCACTTTCATTTGATACCAAACACGGCATATTTATCTCAAATTTATTTTTTAATACAGTACCTTATGAGCGCTAGAGGGCGCCACACAAGATTGGGTGACACGTCATATAGCCTGTAACCATCGGACGATCAAGCCGCTTGTAACGATACCTCCTTTGTCCAGTTCTAATAAGTATTTGAGGAGCTATGAGGGAACAAATGAACATACATACATACATACATAGCCTGTCAAAATCATAACCCTCCTTTTGGCTTCGCCGTAGTCGGGTAAAAATGGCTATGTGGTTAAACTCTACGCCGTGGAAGTAGGAGCAAGGGGAATTCCAGCCAAATCCCTGTATAACTTATTTAGAGACCTCGGATTGCCAAGAGCTTCAGTAAGCTCTTTACTCAAACGAATATCTAAAACGGCGTTGATAGGATCTTACCAAATGTGGATGGGTAGAGGGGGGAACACGACTGACGGTGGAGGTGAGCGCTGATGCATCACAAGGTGGCCACCCTAAACCTACACCTGGGTCGCAGGTCCCAGGCGCCGTCAGTGTTCCTCTCTGTACCACGCCATGGACCCGGCGACCGCACGGTGAATCCATGGAATGCTAAGAACCGGATCTCTCTGGATATGGATAAATAAACATAAAAGACTTAATAAGTATTTGCTGATGCAAGGTGCGAATGAACTATCCAAGTAATGAGTATGACTTTATTAGTCGGACTCAATACCCGTACTGGTCGATCGAGTACTTAAATGCATGTTATCGCCAGCTCTAAGATTTCACACCAGGATTTTCTTGATTAAACGCGGTTGGTGGTTTGTAAAAGTGGTCTGGAAAAGTGTACGTACTTGTTATTGAAATATTGGGTCAGTGCTTTCTTACGGCGATTAATATTCATATAGTCGTCGATTAACTCTACGTGGGCCCCCGAGTTCGACAACTTGGATTTAAATACTACAAAAGTCTTTTAAAAAAAATGTCACAGCTAACTCACCAATTTTCTAGGTACTCTGTGGCGTGGCGGTAGTGAACGCGACTGCTGCGCAGGAGGCGCGGTTTCGATCCTCGCTCAGTGCAAATATTTGTATGCATGAATATGGCTATTTGCATTGGTCTGGATGTTTCTATGTATAATATGTATGTATTTAGAAAAATAAAGTACCTATGTATGTTTATCCGCATTCTAGATTCCGTAACACAACCTAGTTAAGCTTACCATGGGTCTAGATAGCGTCGTGTAGAATCTTGTCGAATATTATTTATTTTTATTTATTTATTATTAATTACGAATTTAAAATGTGATTATAAAAAAGTAAATTTTTAGAGGAATACTAAAATATGAGAAAATATGAATAATCTTTTCACTTCGAGAAGTGATTCATAGTTAGGTATCAAGATGATACCTAATTTGTACCACGTGAAAGTCTCAATCACGTCCGTTCCAGTAGGAGGAGTTTACTAGATCAATTTATCGACGTCGATAAGTGGCAAGCACACTTTCCCTTACTGGTCAGAAGTGCACATTTCTAATATTAGACAAAAATAGTAACTAATGTTGGGGTTGCCACGCAACATAATCTGTGACATTAGTCATGCTTCTAATTTCTATTGGAAACCGTTCCCCTTTTAAAATTTGTAGGTTATTTTAATACTTGCAGTGAAATTATCGATTAGGGTAATTTAAGGAAAGTTGGGCAGCCAAGCGGAGAGTGTTAAATAAAACGTAGACATTTATTTAATGTTAGGTAATATCTTTACTAAGCAATCAGAGAGCAAATCTATATATAAATCAATTGCTGTTCGTTAGTCTCGCTAAAACTCGAGAACGGCTGAACAGATTTATCTTATCTTGGTCTTGAAATGTTCGTGGAGGTCTAGGGAAGGTTTAAAAGGTGAGAAAAATTCGAATAAACCCGGGAACCGACATCCACGCGGGCGGAGCCGTAGGCAAAAGCTAGTATACAATAATTATAATAATAAAATTATAAATTCTATCCTAAAACTAGTAGGTACAGCATATTCTGCTACATAGAACGTGCAAATATTATAGATTAATATAGATATTCAGTCTAATATAATCCTTCATAATAAAACTGTTATGATACAAGTAGAAATAGATTCATCATCTAATGTTCATCCTATAAAACTTCTTCTTAATAACGTTATAAGTACATAGCTTCCCAAGAGAACAAAGGAGCAGTGTAGATAACCTATTGCACAAAAAGTTTTTTGTACGATCGGCCCGAATAACATAAACCTGCTCAGGCATGTATATTCCCAAAAGGCTACCACCCCACAAAGGTGTATTACATTTTACTATCTATATTTTTAGTGTATAATTATTTATTACTAGCTTTTGCCCGCGGCTCTGCCAGCGTGGATGTCGGTTAACGCGACCAAACATAGCCTATGTCCTTCCTCAAGGTCTAATCTAACCTTATACCAAATTTCATCAAAATAGGTTATGTGGTTTAGGCGTGAAAGCGTAACATACAGACAGACAGACAGACAGACAGAGTTACTTTCGCATTTATAATATAGTATGGAAGTATGGATGTGGTGCTCTTGTTGTGGTCAACCGGGTACTTCAGGATTGAATGCCAACTTTGCCCTGTGCCTTTCAACTCCAAACGTTACTTTATTCAATAATCCGAATTAATACAGCAGTTGAATTTCATTATGGTATCTGTAACAGTGTCCAAATTGATTTTCTAAGCTCAGCTAGAAACTGGCAATGGTATAAAAATAAAAAATGGCTCCACCGTCGCCTCAAAAGACGGGTATATAAAAAGAGGAAAGATTTGAATTCATTTAGGCGTGGCTCTGGTAGCTTAGTGGTCAAAGCATCCTTCCTGTAAGAGAAGGATCGCGGATTCAAAACCAGCCTGGACCGATAAAAAAAATCCTTTCTAAATCGAATTCTTTGTTGTTCTGAAGTGCTGTAGAAAACATTTCTCATTCTTCTTAAAAACCAAATTGAAATCGGTTCGTAACAATAGATGGTAATTTAGAAAACAATTTGTGACAAATACCTAATACATTTCAAAATACGCAGTTATTCTGAAGGTTTCGGCAAAATTGATGTTTATTTTTTTAATCCCTTAATAGACTTTAAATATTTGCTTACAGATGCAGGAGTGCGGTGGATACCATCGTACTGCGCACTAAAGGAACTCAGCGTGTCTGATTGCACAGGGGTCACGGACTTCGGCCTATACGAGCTGGCAAAGCTGGGCCAGGCGCTGAGGTATCTCTCGGTAGCCAAATGTACGCAGGTGAGTCAGCAAACGCCAACTCTCTTCCCTTCTCTCTTCATGCAGTAGAAGTATTTAAACTATCATAGTCACTCACATTATTATTAGAGACATCGGGATATTTGCTATGTTGTATTGTTTTGAGTTTTCGACATTTCGGCGCTGTTATAATATATCGGAATATCGAACACTCAAAACGATACTTACAACATGGTAAATTTCCCTTTTTCGTGCGGAAATCCCCACGGATACCTCCGGAAAGGGAGGTTATGTCGGGCTCGAACCGACTAAAACCGCACGCCGACTGAGGGTCGCGGAGCTAGGCCGGAAATGAGGTTGTCTTCTACATATCCCTCGCACCCCGGCTGACCCAAGGCCATCCCTTACGGTCTGGCCCTCCTCGGGATGGTAAATATCCCCATACCTCTAATAATAAAAGTAGTATAATATGTTGTTGTTTAAACGGCATGACGTCGTAATTCTTACAATGTCCTACGAATGCCTCACTGAAAAGAGATACAGGCGGTTATAGTACATTACAAACTAAAGTCGCATAATGCGGTAAACTGCTGGAGTTACCATTTGCGAGGCAGAGTAACCATTTTACTTTAATTGAAGTAGCACGTCAGGGAATAATTTGGTAATTTATAAAAAGTGTTTTAAGGAAGCCTGAGAGCTTTTATTTTAACTTTATTACCTTAAATAAAGAAAGGACTAATACCTTCTTATGTGAAATGTTTTGTACTTATTCCAGGGGCGTCCTAACTTTCCCGAAAAAGTTTTTATTTGTTTTTCAAATGGTGGAAAATAGCTTTTGTTATTCTGGCACTTTTCAAATTTGCACTTGAGCTTTAACTTTGGGTCTTCCAGACAAAAAGTAATAAATGGTACTGAACTGAACCGGCAAATATTTTTGTGTGGATGGAATTTTTAGGGTTCTATAGTCAATACAGGCCCCTATAGTTTTGGTACATCCGTTCATCAGTCTGCGGCTTAGTTCTAGAAAGCAGTACTTTGACATTGATATAATTTTGTACCCTAATATAATGGTGACCCTCTCTCCTGAGACTTTGCCTTCAGCTCACCACCAGGCAAAGTCAAATTAACGTGTCCTTTGTAAATAAAACCTGCATAAAACGGTCAAAGTTCTAGAATAAAGTACGGAAAGTGAAGATGATTGGGTAATGACTTTCAACGAACGTGTCTATGGCTAATATGAACGGTCGAGTGTATCATGGTGATAGTCTCGCCATCCCATCGGACTTTGCGAGAGATATGCTTGGCGTGCGTTTTAGTCGGTTCGAGTCCGACATAACCGCCTTCACCGGCTCCGTGGGGGTGGTATCCGTGGAGATTTTGCGCACGATAAAAAAAGCCATCGGAATTTATCCATTAAAATAGAATACTTAACAAGTTAACAAGAAAAACTAACAGATTGTCCACAATATCTGAGATCATCATCATGTCAGCGTACTCAGCGTTGTCTCGTATTCCGATTTCATCTCGTAGGGCGGGCCCGCTTTCTTGCTTTTTCTTCTCCACTTCGCACGATTTTGAACATTAAGACTATATTTCTGTTTAACTCAACCAATATTTTCATCACCAGGTATCAGACTCCGGGATCCGAACCTTGGCTCGGCGGTGTTACAAACTACGCTACCTGAACGCTCGAGGGTGTGGAGCGCTAGGCGATGACGGAGTCGAAGCTATCGCCAGAGGGTGTTCCAGGTTAAGAGCCTTAGATCTTGGTGCTACGGATGTTTCTGAAGCTGGATTACAGGTGATTATCAATTTGTATACATAGTATGATTCCTGAAAAAAGAAAAGCTCAGTATTTGTGTTCATAGTGCGTATCAAACAAGTTCATATTACAAATGTACCTGTCAAAGTATGCCAGTGTGTCTCATATGTATACATTTTTTATCATTTTTATAGTTACTCGTAAAGGCACATCGTTATCTTAATAATTTTACGTTTATTTCACAGGTGTCAGGTGTTAGTTTATATTATTGTAGTTTAATAGTAGGTTCATTTGGTGTAAAAACTCAAGAACACTTTTTTTCTAGATCCTGGCCCGATGCTGTCCGAATCTAAAAAAGCTGGCGCTCAGAGGCTGCGAGCTAGTTGGTGACGACGGTTTAGAAGCAGTGGCGTACTACTGCCGAGGACTCACGCAACTCAACATACAGGACACTCCAGTGACGTTACGAGGATACAGAGCTGTCAAGAAGTACTGCAAACGATGCGTCATAGAACATACTAACCCTGGATTCTGTTGACGATGCTAGATTGTAGCATACGTCAAGGAAAAACATATTTGTATGTAGTCCCTAATAGTCCACATACATACCTCTACTCACGTCTATTTTTAAAGTAAGAGATGAGTAGAGGTGTTTTATTGTATATGAGTTCAGAACATCGAAGTTAGGGACCACCATTTAAGAATCATTAGCATCTGGAATGGTAGCTCGTATCTTTTGGATTTATGCAAGTTTCTTACCATCCAGCGCTATGCCATCAAATCGTTGGACTAACAAAAACTTATTATTAACTTCGGTATTGTTTTGATATAAGACTCTGAAAGTACAACGGTTGTTTATGTTTGTGTACTTACTTTTTTATAGGTCGTAATTTAAACACGTGAGGATTTTTTTACTACCATCCACAACTTTTTTGCGTAGCTGTCAGTGGCGAAGGGTGGATTTTTTTAAAAGGGAAGCCGAACGTAAGAAAAAACCTTACCATGGCCGATTGTAATGTGTAGGTACTCCTTTCAAAAGCTGTGACTGAATGGCTCGAGGCTTAGGTCCAAATGGTTGAGGAAATTTCAACCCACATTTACTATACGTGTAAGCACTGATGATTATTATAACAGTGTCATTCAAGTGTAATGAAAGTGGCTTTAAAAAAATAAGACTTAAGCAGTTCGACTACCACTAACGTCGTAAAATCCTAGAAATCGTTCTTCAATGCCAGTTTCAGTTAAATATATAAATATTACAGTTAGTTGCTCCCTATGGCTTACGTCAGGTGTTTCGTCAATCATAACCGATACAAATTGAGCTTTATCTATCTCTAATCTAATACGATCTCTTAAAACGGATGCAACGCTATGTATTAAATCGTTTTGAATGTCGCTAGAAAGACCAGAAAATACGGGATTTTGCATTGAAGAACATTGTTCTAATTGTGAGTCCATTACTGAATCGTATTTACTTAAATATAATAAGGTTTCGATATAATTCCCGCGGTTATCAGAACCTGAACTTTCATCGTGACCGCGAAAAGCTAACTCTTATTTACCTAAAAAAATTACTGTAGATATCTATAAACCGTTTCATTAGATTTCTATTACGATCTACTTTTCGATTATGTACTTCATAGGTATTCGTGAAAAAATGTTTCGATTCTAGTTGTCCCGAACTCATGTAAAACTATACAACTACGGATGTTTCTCAGTTTGAACATGTTTTTTTGATGAATTCGATAAATTGTTTATGTCTAATCTGAGAATAAAACAATACATTCTCTTTAATTTACAACTGCCTGTGAGCCACTTATATTTATCGTAATGAGATATATGATGAAAATGTTTCGTAAATCCATCGCGCCGTTAATATTCTATATTCATGACCGGGGGCGGGCTCGGCCTAACTGAACTACATGTTTCTTATTTTCATAATTTAATTTCGAGAAAGATGTTTTCTCACACAACAAATAATCAGTCAGACAACAATCTAATGCTATTAACGCAGCCATTATAACAGCAAAATACACTACAAATGCATATAATACAACGACTACTTACCAAAATATTACGTAGATACTACGACAGTATAATGTCAATCAATGCACAACAGTCAATACACTACACAACACAAGCACAAATTATACTTAGTAATAACTACTTTACACAAAAAAGCGAATTCTAACTTATTTAATAATAATTATGAAATCAAAAATGAATGTCAAAATTGTGGTGAGCATTTGAATACATCGCTCATTCGCCTAAACTTCAGTGTATGTAAACAAAACAAACTTCACATTACTGCTCTCTCGCTCTCGCAAATTCTTATCGTATATTCTCTCTCTGTCATAACTCGTTAAGCAGCGGCTTATGTCGATTGTATATTCCTACGAGCACTACTAAGAAAAATTGCGCATGTGTGCGTGCGACTGCGTACTAAAGATGAGTTGAGGATTCCGATTTTGGCGGCGGGCTTACATTCGCGCGCGTTCAGACAGAATCATACAAGAGATTTCCTTCCTTAATTGAGAACTAGATGGCGTTATGAGAAATATGTGTAATATGTAATGTATGTAAATAATTATTATAATTGCGATTTACGTAACAAAATACTTTTTGTTTTATATTTTTGTGTAGTGAATAGTGTGGTTTCATTGATTTATAATTTATTAATAAACAATGCTTAGGGGTTTTTGCAAAGGTAAGCCGGTAGGAATCGGGTTATATGGACACTTCGCCACTGGTAGCTGTGAATGTATATGACCTATGTTGAACTTCAAATTCAGTGCTACTAGCGTTCCCACATCAAATTATTCTGACTCCGTTTTTATCACGCACAAAAGAAAGTTCACGTTTTAATATCGGCTATAAGGTCACTCAACAAACAGCTTCAAACACTAAGAAATCCTAACACTAAGAAAATGGCATTAAAAATCTTTTGTCACTTTGTTTCTAACAGTATTTCACTTGACAGACTGTAATGAAATTCTTTCATGTTCTTTACACAAAGGACGAAAAGAATTTAAATGAAGACAATCTTGGATTACCTTAACTTAGGTATGTACTGTAAGAATCTGTGAGTAACTGGAGAAGGATAATTTATTATTGGAGAAGGATAATTTATTATTTACCTCGGGTAAAATATTTCTTGAACAAGGACGTACTTTTGATGAAAATGAAGAGATTTTTAAACTTATGGTATACCATCAATGTATACTTTGAATATTATATTATATAGTACTAGCTTTTACCCGCGGCTCTGCCCGCGTAGATGTCTGTTATCGCGACCAAACATAGCTTATGTCCTTTCTCATGGTCTAATCTACCCCCTTCACCAAATTTCATCAAAATCGGTTCAGTGGTTTAGGCGTGAAAGCGTAACATACAGACAGACAGACAGACAGAGTTACTTTCGCATTTATAATATTAGTATGGATATAGACCTATATAATAATATAGAGAGAAATAGAGAAAAGATATATGTCAGTACGTGTTCTGATTGAAATATACTGGGTGATTTTATAGTCGTTCGAAAAAAAAGAATTTGGGCAAAGTTTCGAAAGCAAAATCATCTGGAAGTATTAATTCGGCGAAAGAATTTTTGTTTTAAATAACACAACATAACATAAACTCACGCCTGTATTCCCCGAAGGGGTAGGCAGAGGTGCTAGCACCCACATTTCGCCAGTTTATGTTTAGGTCCCAATGTAATAGGTGGCGAGCCTATTGCCATTAACCGGGCACTTATAAACCTGCGATAAATACACACATAACTTCGAAAAGCATCGAATAGTCATTGGTGTGTGCCATGGTAAACCTGGGATCGAACCCGAGACCTCGTCTCAGCAGTCCATTACCCATACCACTAGGCTACCGCAGATTTTTTGTTTTAAATCCTATACACATTTCCTTTCACCTGAACATTATTCCCATATCTAGATTAGGTATCAAAAGATTTTTTTTTCTTTCGCCAAATTAATACTTCCAGATGATTTTGCTATTGAAACTGTACACAAAGTCTGTTTCTACGAAACGATTATAAAATCACCCAGAATTAATAGACGAACTTACTTAACTAGTTAAATTAATTAATAACAATAAACATCAAGTCAAACAAAGACATTATCTGTTGACATTTGATGAATGTCAAGTGCATCATAATTATCTGATAAATGACGTTTTTCAAATGGATAACTTGACACCGATACAAAAGAGATTATAGTTGTTATTCAGTTACATAGAAGTATAAAAAAAGCCTTATAAGAAACCAGTTACGTAGGAGGTTAAAAAAATCCTTTCAGGAAATCAGTTACGTAGGAGGATAAAAAAATCCTAAAGGAAACTGAAGATATAGAGAGAGAAACCATTAAACTTTACTAAGCTTTTAATGAGTTCGAAAAGGTATAAAACACTCGAATGCATCTTCATTGCATTTACAGTCGTAGGTGCTATGTAAAATCTCACTAGTGTCTGTTGGCTGAAGAGAGAATAATTTCCCGGATAGGAATAATTTATTAATTCCACTAGAAATTTCCTACTTTTTGTATATAATAGTATCTTTAGTAACTAATATTAACATTGTTTATGTATAATGGTCTTTATACACTAGATATAACGTTCTGCCTTAATCAAACGTCTGACCAATTTGTAAATAGTAGCTTAATCCGAAATCTCTAACAGAAAAACATTTGTAATGTAACGGGATTATATCGCAAATTGTACAAATTGTATTAAAAAGATTCTATCAACTACTCGTGCTCTAGTACCGTTCACAAAAAATAAAATAACAAGTCACAAAACCTTTTCAAATAATGAAATAATAATTCCAAGAAAAAAGAAGCTCGGTCCTTTCTTTGACGTGAAATAAAGAAATATATAAGTAATGGATATGCCTATAGTGACTTATTTAATAATGACATTTATATTTTCGTACTGTCAAAAGCTTACGCGAATATCACACATTGAAATAAAATGATTTTAAAAGGACTTTATCACAATTTGGTGTTATTTTATTATGTATGTTAACCCCGACGTTTTGTTTTATATCTCCCCGTGACCATGGCAGTAAAAATTAACACCAAACAAATCGTATTGGAATTTATTTCAAGAAAAAGGTACTCCAGGTCAAATCCCTACTAAGAATTTTTGGACACGCTTAGTATTTAGAGATTTTAGATTAGATTATTACCAATCGTTATCGTTAACATCTAACCCATTGTCGTACGTGAGCAACATGGCGAGTGCGACGACGTGACGTGAAAGTTAACTCGACCATTTCGATAGACGTCTCTTGCCTACATACATAACAGATCTTCAGAATGGTTCTTCAAATGACCATCGCTGGCGATAAAACTATTTGGGGTCTAACACCAGAAGGTATTATGATTTTGGTTATATCGATATGCAACTCTATGATACTTTGATAAATACAACGAACTATAGATTTAGGCAGTCAATAAATCAAATTAGCCCACTGCAGTCTAATGCTGAACACAGACCTCTCCGAATGTGCACCATTACGTCCGATCTTCCGTATAGTCCAAGTGTCCCCGCGGTCGTAAGTCGCACAGCCAGATGGACTTACGACCGGGTCTAGTCGCAAGTGCGACTACACCCTTTCTAAGCGAAATACTCTGATCAACTAAGCTATCTGGACACGTCCTGGATAGGTAATTGAAATTCTTCCATACATACCTACTGGTGACACAAGAGCCATCTACCCAGTCTGATAGATCGCGCATCAAAATTCCGTTCCGAATGTTGTTTTTTCTTCGGTCTAAATCTAACTATTGTTACTCACTTAATACGATAGCTGACAATGGAATATACAGTAACTTCAATGATCTTATATTATAATGAGGTAGATAATGTTACCTCAATGCTATTACGATGAGAAAATGTATGACGTCGTTCTATAGTAATCACACTGTTCTCGTATGTTTTGTTGTCTTCGCGGTTGTGTTGAGGTAGGTAAAGTAAAGCCAACGAAGCGAGAGAAAAAAGGTAAACAAAATTTCAGCGGTTACAAATTTTTTTTTTAAATGATTACGTATCACTTCAAGCGCACTCCAGACAGGAATAAAATTGCTCTTAAGATGGCAGATCTGACAGTTTAGAACCGCTGTGCTGACAGCTTTCCTGTACTACGAAACACCTAACGACAGCTGTCACTCGGCCATTGTCGCGAAGTTGTAACGAGTGCGACAAGGACAGGGACAATAATCGCTAGTTATCGCAACGCAACTCAGTAATGGGCGCTTTGTTTACCCTTTCTCTCTCGTCTCGTTGGCTTTACTTTAGACTATTTAGTTTTTAAGCGTGGCTTAGCAATATCTTTTTAATACAAGATCATTGATTATCGAGCGAATTTGTATAAAATAAGTAGCTATTGTGTGAAGACCTTAACTGTAAATGCTTTAAATATAAATATAACCGTGTAAATTAAGTTAATGTATTTAGTTGTGAGTTTGTATTTATGTACAGGGTACGGAATGATTACTTCGGTTTGTAGAAATCGAACAGTTGATGGCGGGACGTGTAAAAATATTATGTCAAACTGTGTACAATGTGCTGTTTAAATCTACTACTTAAAATATAATGATGTTTTATGTCACAACGATATTATCAAGCAATCGAGACAATCAATGGCAACCACGTGTAACAACCCATCATTGTAGCTGGAAATGATTTCATAACTGAATTAAAAAAACGGGGAGAAAGGGTACTATAATAGTGCCTTAGAGACACGTATTATAGGGTAAATATTCAGCAAGGAAAAACTACTACACTGCTTCCAGTTAAGGACTACTAACGTGCGAATTATTATATTATCATCTTATTGGGTTTTCGATAAGTAGAATTTCAAACTCAGCTTTCCTTATTTCTTCACTTGACGTGGGTGTACGGAAAATCTGAAATTCTTTCTGCACACAAGTGAGCAAAGTCAGTCTATATATGTATTATTGAAATATTATTGTGACAAGAAATTGATAGTATTTTTTATTTTCATTCAAAATCATTCCGAATAAAAAGCCTTTGTAATGCAAATATGGTGGAATATTGATTGCAATAATGTGCCATAGTGTCGTTCTAAAATTAGGCTAAATCTCGAACTCAAACGATTCTTTGTACCTACGTATTCAAAGTTGAGCTGTGTTTACACCGTCGAAATACTTTTGAATATTAGATAATTGGATTCCTGAAGTTACGAACCTATTTGAACATGTTGAACAAAATTGTATACCTATCAAAGATATGCGTGTTTTGGACAAATGAATAGTCTAATTGGTAGCAATGACATTAACTTGTAATTTCAGAATTTAAATCAGAATACAAAATGATCAGAATTTAAATTATTTAGCGAATGCGTCATTAAGAAAATGTTCAAAGTCATGTTACACGCGTACTTAGGCGCAGGTGTGGATACTATTACTAACTCAATAAAATAATTTTGCCGGTGTAAACAAAGCTTAACACTACTTATAAATATGTAATTAGAGCAACTATCTTAAAAAGATGTTGCAATTTAGAATATATTTTCATATTAACTGAATTGCCATTGTTGATTTAGTTTTTATTATTAAATTATATTTTTAACAAATTATCTTGGTTATTTTATTTTATTATACACATCAAAACGGGAAATAAATTTGAAATATTTCTTTCTTGGCTAGGAAAGATGTTTAATAAGTAATATTATTATCAGTTTTGTCGCTTCCAACGAAACCAGGTAATAGGCGTAGCATACATATAAAATGCACTGCCGGGGTGCGAGAGATATGCTTTTGGCAATCTCACCTCCGGCAACCAAGGACCCAAGACGGCGTGCGTTTTAGTCGGTTCGAGTCCAACACAACCACCTCCACCGGCTCCGTGGGAGTGGTATCCGTCGGGATTTATCGCACGATAAAAAAAATACATAAAATGCAAAATAATAAACTTTATGGAAGTAATAAAATTGACAGATATTGAAGAAAATTAGGGCAATTCTTACCATGATTTCCTTCTAATTAGTCTGTGTCAAGTCTTGTGTTAGATACGCTTCAAATCGATATCTTGTAAAGTAAATAGTAACAGTGTTACTCGTAAAGGTGGATGTATGTACTGGATGGGAATACACCAGATTTTACAAAAGTATAGATCTATATTCGATAGTCAAAATATTTTTTTGCACATAAACCGAGCCGCGGGCAACAGCTAGCAGATAATAATACAGTTAAGACCATTTTTTACGGCCAGTCCTTGATATTGGCACCGGTCATGTTATACGCCCCAATTACACCTTCGAGGAAGCTCGGCGATATGAAAGCTCATTATATCTTTTATGTCCTCGTTAACTGTAGGCCACACTTAATGATGTTATATAACACATTGTTAGTCTTTATAGTAGCGGGATACACTCGCTAAGGATCATATTTGACACCCGCGAGTGTACGCTAAAGTACCTTTTGTAAATATAATGATAGAGCATGGTTTCTATTAGTAGTACTAGCGAAGATAGTGATGCTTGTGGGATATCAAGTTCCCTTTAACATAAAGCTAGCTTTTGCCCGCGACTCCGCCCACGTGGATGTCGGTTATCGCGACCAATAATAGCCTATGTCCTTTCTCATGGTCTAATCTACCTCTATACCAAATTTCATCAAAATCATTCAGTGGTTTAGGCGTGAAAGCGTAACATACAGACAGACAGACAGACAGACCGACAGAGTTACTTTCGCATTTTATCCGTATTTTAGCAGTTTTGGTTCTTGGTGGAGTAGAATAGGACCACCCCAACTCTTCTTGTGGGTGTCATAAATGCCGAGTAAGGGATACGGCTGTTCCACATCCGACAGTAAATAATCAGCATGCATACATGCCCGCTAAACAGCAAAAGGCTCGCCCCCTATTACGTCGCGGGACTGAACTCACGCCTATATTCCCCGAAGGGGTAGGCAGAGGTGCTAGCACCCACATTTCGCCAGTTTATGTTTAGGTCCCAATGTAATAGGTGGCGAGCCTATTGCCATTAACCGGGCACTTATATACCTGCGATAAATACACACATAACTTCGAAAAGCATCGAAAAGTCATTGGTGTGTGCCATGGTAAACCTGGGATCGAATCCGAGACCTCGTCTCAGCAGTCTATTACCCATACCACTAGGTTTGGCGGATAATCAATCTCTTTCGAGATGGCCCCCTTCGGGTTGTGGGGACCACAGGGTCCCCATCTAGCCCCGGTTACGGGGAAGCGCACTTGGCGCCGCCACCGCGGCCTGCTTCTGCTAGGGTGATAGGCGGCTCCACCGGTCACCCCCAGGCCAGCGCTTATGGAGGACGGAGGTCGTTCTGCGACCTCCGACGTCCGGTTCGCCTTCGCTCCGCGCGGGCTTCCCGGGCCCGAAGTCTAGTCCGGACCCGACCGGCCACCTCCTTCTCGAGCATTACTTGCTCGCAGAAGGAGGCGGCCGCACCCCAAGCGTTCGCGCATCGTAAAAAAAACCACAACAAAAAAAAATGTCACACCCGCTGTCCGGCCGTCTCTGAAAACCAGTGCTGTCCGCCTGCACTACAACGCGGACAGCATTAAGCTGAGAGGCGGCCGTTTATTTCAACTTGGCAGTGTGGCAATTTCACGGTTCCTAGAGTTAAGTGTGTATCCTAAGTCTATGTTACAATAATTAAAGTAAGGAATTATATTATGTTGCATGATATGTCGAAGTACTGCCAAGCGAAATAAAAATATTTTCTTTCTTTCTTTTTCTTTTACCATCGCTGTGAGCAATGTGGCGAGTGTGAGGACTCCCACCCCCAGAGCCGCCACTAGGA
This sequence comes from Eilema sororculum, assembly GCA_914829495.1. Classification (NCBI taxonomy): domain Eukaryota; kingdom Metazoa; phylum Arthropoda; class Insecta; order Lepidoptera; family Erebidae; genus Eilema; species Eilema sororculum. The sequence continues at coordinate 4,597,815 of OU618556.1, forward strand.
CCCGCCTCGGCGTGTCCCACGCCGGGCACTCGGTCAGCGTGTGCAGCTCTGTGTCCTCGTTCGCATCACAGTGATGGCACTCGGACGTTGGCTCCTTCCGGATCCGACACAGGTAACTCCCGAAACACCCGTGTCCGGTAATCACCTGCGTCAGCCGGTACGAGAGGCTGCCGTGTGGCCTCTCTAGCCACTCCTCCATGATGGGTCTTACCGCCGCTATTACGGCGTGCCCTGCGCTTGGTCGCCCAAGTCGTAGCTCCCATTCTGCTACCATGTCCCTGTGGAGCTGAGACATCACGGCCCGAATTTCTTCGGGCTCGGGTTCCCGTCCCTGCTCTAGCGCCTCCTTTCGGTACAAATATAGCATCAAAAGGGCCCTCGCATCCAGGTTCCACGGTAGGGATCCGGCAAGGAGACTCGCCGCCTCCAGGGATATCGTGCGGTACCCCCTGATGGCCCTGCTGGCCATTGCACGCTGCGGACCACGCAGCAGACGTGCATTATGGACCGTCAGGGTCTCCGCCCATATTGGGCACCCATATAGGGCCATGGACCGCACGACTCCCGCGTAGAGTCTCCTACAGGAGTAATCCGGCCCCCTCATGTTGGGCAGCAGCCGCCCCAGAGCGGCAGCTGTGTCCTTCAATTTGGGGGCCAGTCTTCGGAGATGCTCCCCGAAGTTCCACCGGTACCTTTAACTTACCATCAGGTGCGGTGAAGTCAAATTGACGTATCCTTTTATATAGAAACATAACATAACATGAACTCACGCCTGTATTCCCCGAAGGGGTAGGCAGAGGTGCTAGCACCCACATTTCCCCAGTTTATGTTTAGGTCCCAATGTAATAGGTGGCGAGCCTATTGCCATTAACCGGGCACTTATAAACCTGCGATAAATACACACATAACAACGAAAAGCGTCGAAAAGTCATTGGTGTGTGCCATGGTAAACCTGGGATCGAACCCGAGACCTCGTCTCAGCAGTCCATTACCCATACCACTAGGCTACCGCAGATCTTAAATAGTCTAAAATCCCAAAATCCGCTTAATGTCAATAAATATTCCAATATACAGTCAATATTATAGCCCAAAATCCTTTCGTATCCCTTCTCACATTGCCACTTTCAATATACAGTTACGAAACAAGTTTATGGCTTTTGTAAGGTTACCAGAAATGGTTAAAGAGGTACTGTAGACCCAATTTTACATGTCTTCACCCCGCCGGATTGTAGATAGAGCTTGTCAAGCCGCAATGACGCACCACATCACCTTCCTTACACACGATGATGATTATTTTGAACGTGATTGAGTTACAATTATTATGGACTCCATGAAGGTTCCTACAGAGTCATCAGCATGAATATGATGCTCCTTTTTTATCGTGCGGGTAATTCCCACGCATACCAATGGAGCCAGTGGAGGTGGTTTGTTTTGTTGGACTCGAACCGACCAAAACGCACGCCGTCTTTGTGTCTTTGGTTGCCGGAGCTGAGAATGCAGGAAACATATCTCTCGCACCCGGCGATGAATATGATGCCCCTGGTGATACACATTTAAATAAGTAATAACAGTATAACCACTTTCCATCAGGTGTACCCTGTGCTAGTCTGCCACCTAAGTTACTTAATAAATCAATTTCACAAATTCATCAACTTGATAAATTCCTTCAAATGGAAAATATGTTACATATGAATTCACCCGCTACCTTTTATATTGCAACCACTTACATCAAAAGGATTATCAATAAAATTTGGGACAGCTCCCCTTAAGAAAACCTTCCTTTTACGTCCGAATCAACTATGAGTCCCTGGGGGTTTGCAAACATCACAGTAGTAATCGGATTGGTTTGATGGGCTACGAGGTCGTAGATGTCTACAATTTCGTAGAGCGTAGCACCTCTGTACCGTAGCTCAACTGTGTACCTATCAATAATATTCTATCATTATGTATTTGCGTAGTGTAACTATAGAGGTATTTGATCTTTAGATAAAGTGATGCATTTTCACACATTTAATTCATTATTAAAATATTATTTAAGTTATAATCAAATGATTTTTTTATTCATTATCATAAATATGTAATATAACTTTTTTAACTTCTGTAAACAAAATGACAAAATTTTTTGAATGTAACCAACTACTAATACCTAATTGTCGAATCAATTTGCAACAAAATTGAAACATAAACCCGCTTTTAACCGTACCACTTATTTTCTTAAGAGTTCGACAAAATAGTTTTATCGTCACACGAATTCTCCAAAGTGCTCCGGTCAAAAAAAGTTGGCGGTTCATCAAAACCTTTTACAAAGCTAACAAGGTTACTATAAGGAAAACTTACTAATGAACACGTATTGAACAATTTTCGTTCTTTGAAAACATATTGGAAATATTTCCGATAGTATGGAAAATATATTGAAAAATAACCGACCCCGAAGTGCTGTGGTAAGAATTGTTCCTATTATTATTTTATAAGGTACTAGCTGTTGTCTGGCGGATATCGGTTATCGCAGTCAAACATAGCCTTAAGCTAAACACGATGGACGCAACACATACGTATCGTGGTGTACATTGTATATAAAATTGAAGAAGTGCGTCCACCTATACGCATTGTATGGATCGCACGATTCTGCCCATCGGCAATACCGGCGCTGTTGCTCCGAGAGGCAACTTTTGCGATGTGTGCCGATGACATCATTCGTAATGCTGGTCCTGGTGGACGCACGCCGCGCGGATTCCGCCAGTTGCATTTTTACGTTCGTTCTGACGATACACGTTGTCTATGCGGCTCACTACGAAAATCCGATCGAAATGGCCGGTTGCGAAAAGCGGAGACGAAATGCGATTATTGTTGACGCAGTGTGTAAAATCCGTTTGATGCGATTTGTCCGGTGCGTGTGGTGCGGGTAGGTGGACGCTTAGCTTAAATACTTTCTCAAGGTATAATCTACTTCTGCACCAAATTTCATCAAAATCAGTTCAGTTGTTTAGGCATGAAAGCGCAAAAGACAGACGGACAGAGTTACTTTCGCATTTATAATATTACAATAGATATGGATTCTAAAAAAACCAAGTCTTTTTCTTCTGTTTGAGTGTGTTTGGAATAGTTCCCGTGGGTGTATTCTCATTAATTCCGTTAGTTAAGCTAAATAGCTTTTGTTGTGTCTTGTGAATAACTTTAAGTGAGTAATTTATTTTAAGTTATGTAATAGATATTGCCGTAGCTGACCGCATACTACAGCATCAGCCTACTTCAATGCGACAAAATATCATGAAAGAATAGGTATTATTAAGGGAAATTACTAATATTCCCTCTAACCCCTTTAACTAAGCTAAATTGCTTGTGCTACGAGTGGGTTCACGTCGGTAGTATAATGGCCAGGATTGTAATCCAGGAACTCTCGATCGTGAGGCAGACTCCTTAACCACTGAGCTGAGCGACGACGCTTTACGGTTTCTCAATGGTGCCATTTATATGTATCGAAATTCAACAAGTAATACACTCACGGAGGTGGTGAAAAAAAAAGAGTTGGTTTGTAAAGAAAGTTAGGACAGAAACAAATGATGGTCTGTCGTCTCCCGGACGGAAAAGCGTGAGTGTATTGGAAAGGGTGAATACACAATGCTTTGTAATAATTCTATTGATAGAAAATATTCGTTCACTGGTTACAAATGGTCGATTTAAATGAGTCATTAATAACCGGTGAATGGATATTTTAAAGTTGGGTCTGAAGCCTTCAAAATCGGTTATAAATTGCCAGATTTTGTGAACGATATTGTACAATGAACACTGATGAATATTGGTATTTGTAGATGACGTAAGGCTAAGGGTCAATAAGTTCAATTACTTAAAAAGAGAATAGTGTTTCCATGGTACAAGTATGTATATTGTATTCTTAAATGCACAGCTAGCTGTTGTTCACGGCTCTACCTGCGTGGTTAAAGCCACAAGACATAGCCTGTGTCCTTTTTCAAGGTCTACCCCTATCCCAAATTTCATTAAAAACAGTTCAGTGGTTTAGGTGTAAAAGCGTGATAGACAGACAGTTACTTTCACATTTACAATATTAGAACGGATGCTTGAACAGTTTTGGATGTATATTTACGACCTAAACGTCATTTACCTCGAGTGACATTAAAATTTGATTTTTAATTAGAGTCAGTAAAATGACAAGTGCAACTGTCACTGATAAAAATAAAAAAGGGTGACCCGCTACAGTAGTGATGTTCAACAATCAATAGACTATAACATTTTAGTCATCTATATATATATATATATATATATATATATATATATATATATATATATATATATATATATATATATGTATCCATCCGAATGTATGTTTAAATCAATTCCGTATAATGCTCTGCATATACCTATCATAATGATTATAATAACTAAATGACATCCATCTACTATTGAATACAGATTGGTTCCGAATACTGTTTTTGAATAATTGTATCCAGCTTATCAGCCAAGAGGCTTCCACCTATATAAGGGTTTATAATGACTCCAGGCATAGATAATAAATATAATTAATAGTTAGCATACAAAAGTGATACCTAGTGATACCAATAGCATACAAAAGAATACCTATGTATAGCGTAGGTATTTTCACTTTGGTGGTCAACAAAATCTTAAAAAGCAATATATTCATTTTTGACGAGTTTTTGTTTTATGTAGGCTCTGTCTACGTCGGTTGAGTTACCCCACAGTAATATGCCATAATTTAAGATTGAGCCAACATGACCGTGGTACGCCATAAGAGCTGTTTTTTCGCAAGTTGTATTTCTAAGCTGGCGTAGAGCAAACACGAATCTATTTACTCTCTTGCATACTGCATCTACATGCAGCTTCCAGTTACAGTGTTCATCTAATATGAGACCCAGGAAGCGAATATGACTGTCCCTGCTTATTGCAACACCATTCAACGCTAGCTCGAAGTTTTGTAGGTTCTGCTTATGCGTAGAGCAGATCGCAGCTGCCGGTGAGGGTCTGGCCACCCAGATGGCAAAACAGGCGAGGAGGGAGGCTGAGGCACAACGGCGGGAAGCCGAGTCCCGACGCCGACTCCAAAAAGTTACGGCGGAGCTGGAGGCCCTCAAGAGAAGGGACCGAGTTGCCGGGAGTGGCGACTTGGTCAATGCGGAAGGCGCAGCCGGAGCGGTCGGCGCACCCTGCTCTGGCGGGGCGGCCGGTGCAGCCGGAGCGGCCAGCGCAAACAGCGCAACCGGTGAAGCCGCCAACTCGACCAGCAGAGCCAGAGTCGTGGGTCGCGCTCAGGGCAAGGATAAGGGGAAGGGCAAGGGGAAGAAGTCCCCAGCCCTGGCCTCAGCCCCGCCCCCGGCCCGGGCTTTACTCCTGACCCCGGCCCGGCTCTGGGTGAATCCCCGAGCCCCCCAAAAGGGGGCTGGGAGGTAGCTGGAGCCGCCGAACAGACACGGAACGCCGCCAAAAAGGCAGCCAAAATGGCCAGAAGGGCCAAGGCTGCCGCATTGGCAACAGCGCCGAGGAAGCTCCGCGCCCCACGATTGACGGCCGTCGTCATTACGTTGACGGCGGAGGCATCGGAGAGCCCCATCGCGGCAGCCCCAAAGGTTGCCGATGGGCGGGGCCTGCTTATTGGCGGCTTCCAGATGGTGCAGGTACGGCTCCTGCAGGCCCGACCAGCACGGTGCTTCCGGTGCCTGTCGGTGAGCCACGTGGGGGTGCAGTGCACGGCGGAGGCCAGTTTCCGAAGGTAACGGTCGGTGACCGTTGCTTCCGCTGTAGCCAACCCGGTCATAAGGCCGGTAGTTGCGAAGCTTCAGGTGTGCAGCAGAGGGCAAGCCGGCCGACCATAGGGCTGGTGCCAAGGCCTGCACCGCGGGGAGGCCGAAGCCGGTTGGCAGTTCCATAATGGATCCTCTGCTCCGCGTCCTGCAGACGAATGCGAACCACTGTGTTGATGCTCAGGCACTTTTGCTCCAGAGCATGGCACAGTGAGGCATTAATGTCGCCAAGCCGTACACTCACCGGTTTCTCGGGCCTGCCTGGGAAACCGACCTGGACGAAGCGGTGGCACTGGTGCACAACGCCGCTGCCGGCAGCCCCTCCCAGCACGAGATGTCGTGCGGGGATCGGTCCTGGGACCGCTACTGTGGAACATCGGTTACTACTGGGTGCTTCGCGGTGAGCTCGCGGACGGTGCCGCCGTCACGTGTTATGCGGATGACACGCTGGTGACGGCGTGCGGGGCTACATACCGCGAAGCGACCCTGAAGGCCACGACCGCGGTTGCCCAAGTCGTGGAGTGGATCCGGCGGCTGGATCTGGAGGTGGCTCCGTATAAAACCAAGGCCATGTTCTTTCATGGGCCACGGCGCGTACCACCGGAGGATTCCAGCCTCATAGTGAGAGACATTTCCATTGGCATCAAGCCCCAGATGAACTATCTGGGGCTCGTGCTCGACGGCCGGTGGATCTTCGGGGAGCATCGCCGAAGGCTGGCCCCCAAATTGAAGGACACAGCTGCCGCTTGCTGCTGCCCAACATGAGGGGGCCGGATGACTCCTGCAGGAGACTCTACGCAGGAGTCCTGCGGTCCATTGCCCTATATGGGTGCCCGATATGGGCGGAGACCCTGACGATCCACAATGCGCGTCTGCTGCGTGGGCCGCAGCGTGCAATGGCCAGCAGGGACATTAGGGGGTACCGCACGATATCCTTGGACGCGGCGAATCTCCTTGCCGGATCTCTACCGTGGAACTTGGATGTGAGAGCCCTTTCGGTACCGAAAGGAGGCGCGGGAGCCGAGCCGGGAACCCGAGCCTGAAGAAATTCGGGTCGTGAGGTCCCAGCTCCACCCTGAGTGGGAGCTACGACTTGGGTGACCAAGCGCAGGGCACGCCGTAATAGCAGCGGTAAGACTCATCATGGAGGAATAGCTAGAGATGCCACACGGCAGCCTCTCGTACCGGCTGACGCAGGTGATTACCGGACACGGGTGTTTCGGGATCTACCTGTGTCGGAGGCGGAAGGAGCCAACGTGCGAGTGCCATCACTGTGATGCGAGCGAAGACGCAGAGCTGCACACGCTGACCGAGTGCCCGGCGTGGGTCATGGCGGCCCAGGCAGGTCCTAGTGGCAGCTCTGGGGGTGGGAGTCCTCACACTCGCCACATTGCTCACAGCGATGGTACGATACGCAAACGCTTGGGGTGCGGCCGCCTCCTTCTGCGAGCAATTAATGCTCGAGAAGGAGGCGGCCGGTCGGGTCCGGACTAGACTACGGGCCCGGGAAACCCGCGAAGAGCGAAGGCGAACCGGTCGTCGCGGAACGACCTCCGTCCTCCATGAGCGCTGGCCTAGGGGTGAACGGCGGAGTCTCCTGTCACCAAAGCAGAAGCAGGCCGCGGCGGTGCCGCCAAGTGCGCCTCCCCGTACCCGGGGCTAGATGGGGACACCGAGGTCCCCACAACCCGAAGGGTCTGCCGGGGTGCGAGAGATATGCTTTCGGCAATCTCACCTCTCACCAAGGACCCAAGACGGCGTGCGTTTTAGTCGGTTCGAGTCCGACACAACCGCCTCCACCGGCTCCGTGGGGGTGGTATCCGTGGAGATTTAGCGCACTATAAAAAAAATGTATAAACCGGTAAGTCAGAGGCACAGGCTGGTGTGAACAGATAAGCTTACATCACGGCTGGCACATGTCTGTTGGTTTACAAACTTCGGTACGCGAACGCGCTGAAACCCGCCGCTCCGCGCCCCGCGCCATGTGTCCCTCGTAAACCCCGAAGAGGCCCCTCAGACACCGTACCTAGTGCCCGTTAAAGGATGATTAAGAGACGCAAGATTGTTGTCACGAAAACATGATAAAAACTTTACAAATACGATATTCAATGGACACGATAAGATCGGTGAACTGAACTCAAAGTATACGTGGTAAATTATACGCTGAACACTAGTGTCCTCCAAATTTCAGTCGGACGATGGCGGAACTACATTATACGCTAAAAGGCATTGTAGTGATGGAATTACGTCCATGCCAATTTTTCGCCATTGCATTCTAAGGATCATAAGGGAGCATTGGGCTAAAAATGAGGGTCGGTCAATCTTGCGTCCGTATTCCGGACGTACAAAGTCAGTCGGACGCAGCATCATCGGTAAATAACGCCATGTAGGACGCAACATGTCCTTCAAGATGTATATATATATATATATATATATATATATATATATATATGTATATATAATAATATATAAATCAATGCCACTTTTCGTTGTAATGTTATAACTCAACAACGACTTTACCGATTTGGCCAATTTTGGTCTTGAATTATTCGATCGAATATTATAAAATTAAAAGTAGAAAATTCATTTACAGTATTTTATTTCAATATAATATAATAATCTGCGGTAGCCTAGTGGTATGGGTAATGGACTGCTGACACGAGATCTCGGGTTCGATCACAGGTTTACCATGGCACACACCAATGACTTTTCGATGCTTTTCGTAGTTATGTGTGTATTTATCGCAGATTTATAAGTTAATGGCAATGGCAATAGGCTCGCCACCTATTACATTGGGACCTAAACATAAACTGGCGAAATGTGGGTGCTAGCAACTCTGCCTACCCCTTCGGGGAATACAGGCGTGAGTTTATGTTATGTTATTTTATTTTTAACGTACCTAATGGGTATTATTTAACTTTTTAGTGCTAATTAAATTAATTTTTAACGTACCTAATGGGGGTTAGTGAACTTTTTAATTCACTAATCCCCATTAAATTTATTTTTATGCATCAACATATTAACGTATTAACGGTAGCTTAGCGGTTAAGGAGTCGACTTTACGATCGAGAGGTCCCGGGTTCGATCCTGGCCATTACACTACCGACGTGAACCCACTCCTAACACAAGCAATTTAGCTTAGCTGGAGGGGTTATAGGGAATATTAGTAACTACGGTTCTAATATTCTTTAAAAAAAAACAATAAAAAAAATCCCCATCAACGGGGAAAAGTGGAATAAGCCGGCGAGGTGAATTCAAATTGTCGTGACTTTATAAAAAAAATATAATCTTGACTAACTTTTAAATGTTGATGTGATTGAATCGTGTGAAACACGATTCAACCACATCACTATTTATTTGAGACAAAAATCTTGCAACACTGGAAATGTAATATACTACTATATTAAGCATGTATCATAAATATAAACCTTTCTCTTGAATTACTCTGCCTATTAAAATAAACCGCATCAAAATCTGTAGCGTAGTTTCTAAGGTATAAGCATACATAGGGACGGACACACGCGGCAAGCGACTTTGCTTTATACTGATAGTGATAACGTACTAATTGTGAAATATAGTGCGTTCACTGCGCTGCGAACTCTTTGTGAGGTGGAGAGATATCCATTGTCAGACAGAAAGCTATGTCAGCATGAATTTTCTACGTACACACTGAACGCAATTCATCCGCGTCGGACATCATCCGCTTTTCCGCTTGCAGCGAATCCACATTGTATGATGTAGGTCCTTTGTATTCAACTATTCGTTCTCTTGCAACCTAGCGCATTCATTTTACGTTTATGTTTGCTGGGGTTCGTGGGCTTCAGATTTATATTATCTGGATTAGGTTAACTGTTCTTAACAGCAGTTAATTCCAGAGTAGTGTGGAATGAAGCTTGGCAGAAGGCAATATATTATTATAGTCCCGCATTTTATTATGGAGATAGCTTGCGACTTCTAGCTATTCTCTTTGAGATAGATATACGGAAAGGGAACTAAAGAACCTGTAACCCAACACTCAAGAATATTGGTACTTAGATCTTCCTGCAATGAGGCGTAGTGGATTACTTTGTGCTATACTTAGATCCTTTGACAGCCAAAAGCCGCGGTTTCAATTTGTATGTAATCACTTATCTATCACATCAAGTTTAATAAAAACTTGGATTTGATATCTGATACGCGCTGTGAGATAAAATCGGAATGGAATTATTTTTTTTATATAGGGCATATCAAAGCCCGTTCTTGCAAATATATAAATCTGTAACACGAGAATGTGTTGTATTTCTCACAAACGTCAGTGATTTTTTGATGCACTCGGATAATGTATTTTTGGACTTTATACATTTTACTTTATATGTCTTTGTAATAAGATATATAAAAATGTAATAAAGAACCTGTCAACTTCTGAATGAATTCTCTCGTCACAAATAATGCATTTTTTTCTACAGTTTTAGTTTTTATTGCTATAAGCTATATTTCACACTTGCTTACTTAGAGGTCCTACTTAAAGGATCAGGCCGAAACAGTCTCTGTGATCTTCCTGAGTACGTTGTGCGTTGGTTCGGCTATAGGCAAGCTTGGTGAGTCGTTGAAATGTAATATATTTTCACCATTGTAGCATTAAGAAAGTCATTGTCGAAACCATCTTCCAAATGGATTATTTCAGCCGTGATTACTATAGAACAGGAAAAAGGAAAATTCACAAAATTTGAAGTAAAACAAACCGTAGGTAAAGATATCACTTAATTCAGACCTTCTGTGGTTAAAGATTTGCTAAAATATGTTTGAAAATTCTTCTTTTTTATGCTTTTGAACAAACAATGGTCCTAGAAACAAAATTACACTTCAAAAAATATAAGTAGTACTTAAAAGAATACAAATTAAAATTGACAAAAGTGTCTCATTCAGTCAGTGTTTACTTTTGGGGATCGTCGCATTTGGGACACATTTTTATCTGAAGTAGCCTGTAGTGGGACTTGCTACGGGTTGATTGTATTCAGTGAAGTGGCAAAAGGGGCTTTGAGGGGTAAGTAGTCATATACTTTATATACGTTGCATAAGTGTACATAATATATTACAACGGCATACTCAACGTTGAAAAAGAACAAGGGTATAAATAAAATTAATGTCTGGCATATATTTCACTCGACTCGACTCGGTCTTGGTTAACAGGCCCATCGTTTTGCCAGATGAGGCAAGTAATGTATACGAGAGAGGTTTCTTTGTCTTTATCGTTCGGCAAAAGAGTACAGCTAGCGACGATTTGTTGAATAACTAGACAGTATTCGATTGGCAATACGCGACAATTGAACCCATTTCGTGCTTGAGAACTATGATTCTTTTATTCCATTTAGAAGCTGACGACAGGTGAGCACACGGCCTCCGGACTGCCTGATTGGGAGTGGTTACAGTGTGCATCACCAGGGGCTTACACTCGTGCTGCCAAACCTGTAAGAACCTTCAGATACCCTTATTAAGAAACCCCTGCTGTCACTACTGTCGGACGAACTTCATATCAGTAGAATTCTTGAGTATCGAGGAAATTATCCTAGACGTTGTCAACCCTTGAACGAGGGTCGGAATACACGCGTAATGATCCGAATGACGGGCCATGGAATGCATAATGGACGGCCATAATATCACTAAAAGCAATCTCTTCCAGATAACCCTTGAATGGACGGGAGTGTAATGAGGTGGTTAATGTGTTTGGAGGCTTATAATATTTTTTCAATTTTCTTCACTTACATAATATTTCTTAAAATATAAATATAATATAATAATAGAAATTTCGTGCCATGATATTTTATTTAAATTCGTACTCTTTCTAAACGGATCGACGGATTTAAATGATATTTTTAGATATGGTAACTATAGACGTAAAAAATGTTTCAGGCTAATGTGCAATATTCACGTTAACTTTTTTTTTAAATTCGTGATTCATTTATTATTATAAAAAAAATACAAAATTCTCCTTAAGACAACTGTGTATAAGTAATAACATTAATGGTAGGTATATGCCCAAGGAATGCTGTGGCACTCGTACTAGGTGTCCCTGTGTCACGAGTCCCATGTATTTACTTTCAATAAATTAAATTCATATTTTCACGACCATTATTTTTAACAAAAATAAAAACACGCGTGCAAAAAAGGATTAAGCCCTCCACTTTGATATTTTTAATTAATGGTTTATCTACAAATAATAAACCACTTAGATATATGAAAAATATTTTGTAGTTTTCGTGCGGAATTAATTAAAATCACTACGATTGCGTAGCTAGAATAAAGTGGCCGACACTCGAGCACTATCTGGGCTTATATTAAACCAACTTATCTATAAAATTAATTCACTTATTGTATAAATATTAATTGAGTCCATGACTCACACTGATATATATATCATATCTACTGATACACGAATTCAAAATGTTGCGGTGATTTAGTGTTCCGTAACATAAATAGTAAGAAAGACACCGACAGAAAATAAGAAGATAGGAAGGAAAAGGAAAAATTTAGAATTGTAAATACGAATTAGAACTATTTCTAACATGGTGAATATCTGTGTAAATTTAGGAAGAGAAGCTAGTTGGTACTTGTTAGCGATGCTCATCCGTACTTAATATTATAAATGCGAAAGTAACTCTGTCTGTCTGTCTATCTGTATGTTACACTTTCACGTCTAAACCACTGAACCGATTTTGATGAAATTTGGTATAGGGATAGATTAGACTTTAAGAAAAACTGTGTTTGGTCGCGATAACCGATATCCACGCGGGCGGAGCCGCGGTCAAAAGCTAGTATATAATAAAACCTCTTCGGCATAAAACCTTTTTGTAAATGTTTTGAATACTTTCTTCTAAATTCCTTCCTACATCGTCTTTTGTTTTTGCTTTACTTCGCTCTGTATTTTTGCCTAATAAATGTATTTATTTCTATTGTGATTGTGATTATTATATAATTGACTCGGCTACATAAGCTACATTATTGGTGGTAAGCTAGTTCCTTTATAGCAACAGCTGAGGATAAACCTTGACGAATTACCACAAGGAATGCCAAACCCAGCAAATTAAACCAATTCTTGTCCACCGAAAGACCACTACGGCATTCATTATATCAAATAAAATACTTTCGGTGTAAATTATTATTTCGTCTTATTAACAAAGCCATTCACAAAAAAGGTTGAAAGCGTTGTCTGTATAAAGTAAAGTAAACAAATGAACATCTCATTACCGGACCACAGCCCGCGGATATAAACTTGTACAAAAGTTTTTCTCTTTGATGGTGTTCACTGCTGCCCAAATAATGTATAGTTTAAGGAAACTATTGCTTTCCAGACCCTTTGAAATGGAAAAGCATTTGTTCAGATTTAATGAGGGCAAAGGATGTATATTTGTTCTCAAGTTTTAGAACTGTTTTATTTGCGTTGGTGGTAGGCAGGTGATTAGGTATCTATACATTATTGTTGTAATCTGTACTCATTTTACTATATTCTATTTTTGGATGATTATTTTCGTGTGTACTATATAATTGATTATTACTTTAAATTTTTCATAGAACTTAAATTCGATAGGTGCATGATTACAATGAATGAATCATATTGATATTATATAAACGCTAAAGTTTTTTTGGGATGTATGAACACATGGATGTTTATTTCTTGACTTAAGACTTTCAGACTGAATATCGTGCTGGGATAGTGCCCTGTAAGGCTAAAATCAAACAAGGCATAGGAAAATTGTTCACTGCAAACAATTTTTATTTCTACCCAAGCATATTTCACGTAAATTACTCCAGCGAATCAATTCGCTGTGAAATTATTACAAAGCGAGTTTTGCATTCTTACATTCCACAAGCTGATTTTATCTAGTAGTAGTAATATTTAACGTACACTTTCCCTGTGAAATAAAAAGCCTAAAGTAATAATACTGTAAGTATCTAACACTGTGGGTAACCTATTGAAATATCGAATTTCTGTTACCCGAATCTTAAAACCCCGAAAACGGTTGGTAGAACTTTTAAAAGACAGATGTAATGAATGACAACTTTCTATAATTCCGTTTTTCATTTCCCAGATGAATCAATTTCCAGGTGCACTAAAACCAAATTTTCAAATAGTATTTTTTTGTTTTCCATAGTGTCATAATCCAAATATAGTTATACCAGATTCTCAGAATATATTTTTTTGTTTCCCATCGTACCATTTTCCAAATAAACTATTACCAAATTTTCAATTGCCAGTCAGTAAATTTATTGTATTAGTTGCCTATTACAGATAGGTTTAAGTGTCAAATTCGACTCAGTAGGTTAGGTTAGGTTAGAACTGCGACCCCCGCACGAGCCGAGCGAGCGAAGCGAGCGTGCCGCGGCAGCGGCCGGCGAGTGCTAGAAAAATTCGACTCAGTAGGTTAGGTTTGTTTGTTTGTCTGTCTTTGTGTTTGTTTTTGTTTGTCTGGATATCAATAAACTGCATTTCAAAATTTTGTGTTTTAAAAATTCGGCTTTCGTGCATATGGATTACGGTCATCTGGATTTTGTGCATTTAGATTTCGTGTATCTGGAATTCGTTCGTCTGGATTATAAAACGTCGTACAAATGAATAAATAGGAAAAGGAAATTCGGAGTTGCGATTATATGGCAAATAAAACTTCGGAATTTGGAAAACCGGGATTATGAATAAATGGCCAAACGTTTTCTGGATTATGATATTCGGAATATTAAAATTCGGGATTAAGATAGGTAACCAACACTGTGTGCTAGTAATATGAACACTTTTTGAGTCTATTATTTCAGTGAAATCTCTTTATATGAAGTCACAAAAATGTGTGTTATCCAATATTATCTGTATTTTTGTTATTCTTGCCTGTGTTCGGAATTCATAATTTCCCTTGAGTTTTCTCGTACCTACGTAGAAAATCTTTTGTTAGGATTTTAGGTTTTATTCTTGGTTAGAGGTAGCTTATGAAGGCAGATGCGACTGATTTTAATAAAAATTGGTGAATATAAATGTTGAAATAAAACTGCGATAGAATCCATTCATAAAATGGATTCTATTAATGTATGTATTTTAGTGTCAGTAGCCTTAGAGTTCATGCACAAAACTACGATGCGGCGTCGCACTCAAAAATCTGCGAGCTCACTGTACGCATCGCAATAACTTCCGAAAAGATTCGAATCGCAGATGAACCCAAAATTTCTTTGTTTCTTTTTCCTGCATCTCCTAAGCAATAACGAAAGTGCACACTTCTTTTTACGATCCATGTCAAGACCTAGTTTTCAATTCAAAATACGTTTAGTACGGTTGACGGTCGTCGAAGGAATGGTCACCCTGGGAGACGCCTTGCCGCACGAAATCGCGTCGCAGCAGTTCGTGTCGTAATTTTTTGCGTTGCGAATTCGCATCGCGTCGCATCGTAGTTTTGTGTACGAGCCCTTATCGTTAAAGTTGGCTTTGCAATCGAGAGATCTTGAATTCAACCTTGCCTATAACACTACCGACGTAAACTCATAGATAGATTTATTAGATTTAGTTACCTACTTACAGTCGTCAAATATTCATATACATTTATTTATTTTAAATTTCTTGTGTGTGTTTTTATGGCACTTACTGTACTATTCAATGCAATGCATCACATTTGCATATTATTTTCAGAGCTTATTTAAATGTACGTATCTGAAAGTCAGTGGCATAATATGAACACAATTTATTTATTCTGTTAATTTATCATTCATGTCATCATCATCATTTCATGTCATCATAAGCCATATCACGTCATTTACTAAAAGCAAAGTCATGAAAACTCGATATTACCCTGTACTAAACGTTTATGCAGGGCTTTGCTCCGTTAGCGGTATCAGAAATCCTTTCTTAACCGCTCACCTAAGTAATACAATATGAAAAAATCTTCAATACAAAATTTCATGAATCACGAGGAATATAAAAGGCGATATGAGATCTTGTTGAGAATACAGAGTTTTTGAAAGAACATTATGTCTACTAGTTAAATGGGGCTAAGCATAATACATTTTTAAGCGATTAGGCTAAATATTGGGAGGTTGACTTGTCCTTGTTTGCTAACTTACCACACAATATCGAGCATTTAGAAAAGATAGTATTCGAATCCATACTAATATTATAAATGCGAAAGTAACTCTGTCTGTCTATCTGTCTGTATGTTACGCTTTCACGCCTCAACCACTGAACCGATTTTGATGAAATTTGGTATAGGGGTTGATTAGACCATGAGAAAGGACATGTTTGGTCGCAATAACCGACATCCACGCGGGCGGAGCCGCGGGCAAAAGCTAGTATTGAATAACTTTTACTCTTGGTTGCCCCAGAATTATTTAGTAACCGCACTTTTACGGAGCAAATGCGCCCTTTTGTGCTGGAAAAGTGAAAAATACAAATTTTAATGAATTTTACAGCATTAAGTATGCTAACTATACAAATCGAATACATAGGGAAAAAGAATCTTCTCGGGCGTGTTTCGGTAGCCGAGTTGGTCAAGGCATTCGCACTGTAAGGGAAAGATCGCGGGTTCGGGTCCCGCCCGAGAAGATTCTTTTTCCCTATATATTCGAAAAATACATAATCAAATATTATTACAGTTCAATAAATAGAACCAAAATGGAAAACACTGATCAATTATTATTAGTCATGTGATATAGTGGGTGACGTACACGCCTTATTAATAAAGTGTATCCGTTATCAAAACACCCGAGTGGTGCTGATGAGGGTCCTTAACCTGAATAGACTGACTATAGATATGTTGCACGCTCTATTGTCAACATCTTCGGGTAATGGTGGCAGGTTGGCAGCGATATTATAATAGCCGTGCTTGTTATTTCGACTATCAGTGAATTCTCCTAATCGATAGGGTGAAAATAGGGTGTTTCGAGGCGCACATAGTTGAAGTGGTTTTTAATATTTGCAAATAAATAATAAAAACCACCTCATGTAGTGATTAATATTCTTTAGGAGTTAAGTGAAAACGAGATTTTTTTTATGATTTTTCGGCAAAATTATAATGCATCTACTGTTATTTTGAACATGAAAAAAAAATGTCATTTCATGTACAGTCAACGCCATAAGTTATAAACACTAAAATATTTTTACAAATCTTTCTTATAATGGAATGCATCTGTCTATAGTAAATGTAGTGTTATGATTCCCAGAAGACAAACTTAATTTACATATTCAATGTCTTTTTTCACAATTTTATGTAAGGTTTAGGGGCCACAGTGTTCAATAAATCAGAATTTGTTAAGCTACTTTTGTAGTTGACTGTACAGTTGGCAGAGGAGACATGTCTTCACAGATTGGAACAAAAAAGACACTTAATAGCGTATAACAAAAAATTATCAATCTACCTAAAATTCTGGATTTGGTTCATTGCTTTTCTATACTAATATTGTAAAGGGGAAAGATTTGTAAGTTTGTTTGTAATGAATAGGCTCAGAAACGTCTAGGCCGATTTTAAAAATTCTTTCACCATTAACATGCTACATTCTTTGTGAGTAACAAGCTAAAAAAATCCCATATTTTGGGGATTTTTTTTAATTTTAAACCGAATTTTAAAACTACCCACACATGAAAACATGCAAATATTGTAGTGTTTCGGAATTAAAATTCTTGAAACATCAATGTGAACCTTTGAGAATAGCGTAAGGCGAAACCGGTTAGGTCTAGAAATGAAAGTACAAGTGTGTTATTCAATATAAGCTAAAAAAGTTTAAGTTTTGGTACAAAAACCACGCGCACGAAGACGGGGCGGGTGACTAGTTTATAATCAATTTAATAAATCCGTGACTTACCGTACCGTCCATCACGTCACGTCAACTTAACCACGAGTACCTACATACTACTCGTGATTAAGTTTAGCAAATAAATTGTACATTAATGAACATACTATCCATTTATAACAAAGTTAAGTACTTACATACTTCATATTCGTTAAGCACTGCCATTTTATTTACACAAATATATTCTGAATTCACATAATTCACATAATTTTATGGAAGAACTAGAGCACATTTTAAGCATCGAAGTGAGAACCATTCTCAAAGTTTAAATTACATTTTGATCTTTCCCTATAATTTAGATGACATTATAAAGCTGCCTGTGAAATCTGTTTAGATTATGAAATTAATTAATGTCATTTATATTGTTATTAGGTTACAGCTAAAATACGAGTCTGGATATAATACATGTAACTGCTATAAATAAATCATAATTTGAAAAGTAAATTGCATTATAAAACCCACATTAAAAGTTTGTTAATCAATGCAATTTAAGTCTAAATTTGAAGTAATTTGATCGTGATTTATTTACGTCATTCTACACGACGCTGAGAATGACGTAAATAAATCACGATCAAATTACTTCAAATTAGTTTTCAGAACTTTCATTTTCGGCGATTCTGTAAACTTAAAAACGCCCCATAAGAATAAGCAATAAACTTTATTTAACTGTTACCTTTTTCTCGACAACATCATACGATTATGCCGGCATTAGGGACGTGACCTTGACTTCTCGAGGTATTACTTTTACACTCCTGAAATCGTAAAAACCAATGCTCCCTTTTACGTTTCCTTTTCAATATATTCCCTATTTCCTTTTAATACCAAAGTTGACGGTAATAGGATCGTCCCCTATTAACCTGCTACACTTTTTTCCCATACCTACAAAAATAAGTGTAGATGTGTTCATCTTATACATTTCTGCTCACCCCATACTTTTGTAAAATGGTCAAACAATTCGCCATATTTGGTGTCAAACGTTCAATCCCTATTTTACATTGTATAAAGATACCTAAGATACCTATGATGCTTTTTTTTTTTTTTTTTTATCGTGCGTAAAATCCCCACGGATACCACCCCCACGGAGCCGGTGGAGGCGGTTATGTCGGACTCGAACCGACTAAAACGCACGCCGTCATGGGTCCTTGGCTGCCGGAGGTGAGATTGCCAAAAGCATATCTCTCGCACCCCGGCAGACCCAGGACCATCTCTTTCGAGATGGCCCCCTTCGAGTTGTGGGGACCAAAATGTCCCCATCTAGCCCCGGTTACGGGGAGGCGCACTTTGCGCCGCCGCCGCGGCCTGCTTCTGCTAGGGTGACAGGCGGCTCCACCGGTCACCCCCAGGCCAGCGCTCATGGAGGACGGAGGTCGTTCTGCGACCTCCGACGTCCGGTTCGCCTTCGCTCTGCACGGGCTTCCCGGGCCCGGAACCTATGATGCTTTGTAATTTTAATAATTTCTAGTTTGACGATATATGGAGTTATCAGGACATTGTATACGTCAAAGTTATGGCGTTAAAGCACATTTTTTTTTTGCAAGTTTTCAAAATTACAAAACCTGAAAAAACAAAAGACTTAAACCTAACGATATTAAACGAAGAGAAAATAAATTATGCATACTTCCCTGACAAGAAACTCGGTGGGCTTTTTTGTGGTCTAGTTCTAAACATGTTGACTTAACCTAATTACTATATTTTTCAGTGGGTAGACTAGAGCAAGCAGTTTATTTCCAAGCCTGTTTGTGATGCAAATGTTCTTAAACTTTCCAAAAAGCTTATTTGGTAAAGTTTCGTTTTAATTAAACTTTACAATTCCCAAATATCAGATAGCTCGCACAGCCGGGTTTTGTAATATAAAGATAGCGGAATTAAACGATTCTAGCTGTTTCTACATTAGTTGAAGAACTAATATTCAATACATATTTGAACATACTCTGCCACCTGTTTATCAAATTTTAATAACATAAGGAGCAGGATCATCGTCTTACACCACTTCGTATAAAGACGTACCTATTACGTATATATAGGAATAGGGCTAATGTAACTATGTAAGTTTATAATATTCCACGTTAAGTTCACTCTTCAGTTGAATAACTGTTGTTGCCCATATATGTTGGTTTTGTTGCTGACAGCGGTGCGGGGAAAATTAAAATCTTTTGTAATGGTTGTTTGGTTGAGACGAGGCTAGTGACAGGTTTCATAAAAGCGCTCTTTTGACAAAGACATGTCTATGTTTCTAAAGCTGCGATGGGCAACGTCATCGTCAAAATGCGCCATATTGTTGTACTTTTTGAATGTATTTACATAAGAAGCTGATAAGGAAAAGATTTTGAAAATATTTTTCAATAACTTAATGTTAGTAAGTAGATTATATCATTTAAAGTAATAAGTTTGTGCTTTCTGTGCTGAAAGCGCCGTTCAGTAATGTTCTGATAATATTACACTGGTCCTTTTGAATGAATGTTGTTTCTAATGGATCCTTTAAGCGGGGCGTGAAAAGGCATCTAATGAGACCGTCAAGCTGAGTGCCTCCACTTTTAATATCGTACATGTTAACAGTGGCCCTCATTCCGAGACTTTGCATTTAGCTTAACATCAGTGCAAGGTGAAGTCAAATTGTAGTGTCTTTTATAAAAAAAAATGATTTCATCACGATTAATTTAGTGGAGACTAAATCCAAGGGGTACACCGCACTATAAAAGAAAAGGCATTTCATTCACACATTTTGCTAAACGATATATTACATATATTTTAGGTTTCTTCAAGAGGGGCATTAGAAGGTTTCTTCAGGGTAGGCAGCACGAGTGTAATGCCCCTGGTGTTGCATACGTCCATAGGCCCCGGTAACTTTCCATCAGGTGGGCCGTGTGCTTGTCTGCCACCTAAGTGGTATAATTTTTTTTTGTAAAATTTTGATAAATATTATTTTACTTAGGTGATTAGGGGCAAGAATGAAAACGGGGTAAGACAATCAATCCCACATAACATCTGTTTGGGTACACCTCATATAGTAGAACTTTTTAAGTAATAATTTTATATTGCATAACAACTAATAGCATAAACCTCTTTTCGCAGAATATCGTTTGGCATAAACTCATTTTGCATACATTGAAACCCATAATTTTGTAAGTCAGAATCATCTGTACGCATAATTTTTGTATCCATAATAATCACAATGTATAACCATCACATCGCAGAAAGTTCAAAACCAGATTCATCTTTTGGTATATATTTCTTATCCATAACTATTTAAAAGTAGAACCATCATTTCGCATAATGTTTACAGCAAGAATCATCTTTTATGATTATTGCAACACTTTTCTAATCAGGCGTTATCATTTTTACTATTGCTATTAGTTGGAGGTAGTAATCACATGAAACCTAACCTATCCGAGTCGGGGTACTCTGTGTCGGGGTGTTAACAAATATCTATTCTGGCGCTTCGCCGGCCGCTACCGCGGCACGCTCGCTTCGCTCGCTCGGCTCGCGCTGTTGGGGTCACAGTTCTAACCTAACCTAACCTACCCATGTTTAAAGAAGAAAGTAACCCAATCTACATTATTCTAATTGAAATTCTATGCTCTTTATAGTATGCCTAGTCAAATTATGCCAAATAATCTGTACTCTAAATAAACGTAATGCTAAATGAAGTTATACAAAATTTTAACGATGCCAAAGGTAATTATGCCAAATAAAATTCTACTATCTTAAATGTATGCCATTCTAAATACGGTCATAAGCACATTATGCCTAAAAATATTTATGTCAAATATTTTTAATGCCTAATAAATGATCGATTCAAGAAGTTTCTGCGAAGTGAGTTATCCCAAATAGGTTTCGGAGTATCAAGTTTCTACCAAATAGACGGCACCCCATCTGTTTCAGTGTGTTTTCGCATTACACGTGACATTACTATGTCCGCCATGTCCTTACGTCCCTCACGTCGTCGTCGGTCAAAGTTTGTCGCTGGGAGTGAGCAGTTGTGGGCAGTGAGCCAAATTTGACGACACGATATTTTTGCAAAATTTTAGAGTTTTTCGATCCAACCCCATGATCTGTAACTTTCATATTAAAATGGAAGATACGAGTGTTTTGTTAGAATATCTAGTTATTATTGTTATTTCTAAGTCATTTCAATGAACTTAAATATAAATATCGTGTGTAGTTTAGAATTTATACATATTTTCCTTGATAACCCAACAAAATTTACGGGGTAAGATGCACATATACACGTAACAATGTTACAGATGTTACCCCACTTAAGAAAGGGGTGCCGTCTATTTGGTAGAAACTTGATACTCCGAAACCTATTTGGGATAACTCACTTCGCAGAAACTTCTTTAATCGATCATTTATTAGGCATTAAAAATATTTGACATAAATATTTTTAGGCATAATGTGCTTATGACCGAATTTAGAATGGCATACATTTAAGATAGTAGAATTTTATTTGGCATAATTACCTTTGGCATATAGTACAGATTATTTGGCATAATTTGACTAGGCATACTATAAAGAGCATAGAATTTCAATTAGAATAATATAGATTGGGTTACTTTCTTCTTTAAAGATGGGTTGTTTACACCCCGACACAGAGTACCCCGACTCGGATAGGTTAGGTTAGAACTGTGACTCCAACAACGCGAGCCGAGCGAGCGAAGCGAGCGTGCCGCGGTAGCGGCCGGCGATGTGCCAGAATAGATAGTTGTTAACACCCCGACACAGAGTACCCCGACTCGGATAGGTTAGGTTAGGTTAGAACTGTGACCCCAACAGCGCGAGCCGAACGAGCGAAGCGAGCGTGCCGCGGTAGCGGCCGGCGAAGCGCCAGAATAGATAGTTGTTAACACCCCGACACAGAGTACCCCGACTCGGATAGGTTAGGTTAGGTTAGAACTGTGACCTCTTATGCACGAGCCGAGCGAGCGAAGCGAACGTGCTGC
Organism: Eilema sororculum; assembly: GCA_914829495.1. Lineage (NCBI taxonomy): Eukaryota > Metazoa > Arthropoda > Insecta > Lepidoptera > Erebidae > Eilema > Eilema sororculum. The sequence continues at coordinate 4,620,322 of OU618556.1, forward strand.
GGCAACGGCCGGCGAGTGCCAGAAACGAGCATGCTCTCATAGGCAAGGATATAAAAACCAAATAAACATTATGCGAAATGATGGTTCTACTTTTAAATAGTTATGGATAAGAAATATATACCAAAAGATGAATCTGGTTTTGAACTTTCTGCGATGTGATGGTTATACATTTTGATTATTATGGATACAAAAATTACGCGTACAGATGATTCTGACTTACAAAATTATGGGTTTCAATGTATGCAAAATGAGTTTATGCCAAACGATATTCTGCGAAAAGAGGTTTATGCTATTAGTTGTTATGCAATATAAAATTATTACTTAAAAAGTTCTACTATATGAGGTGTACCCTTAAGAAAGTCATACATAAAAACAAGATAACAACTTAAAAAAAAGATGATTAACTAATTATTACAATAAAAGAACCAATTTGATTATTAGTGATGATTTATTTATATACGTTGAAAGGAAATTTATTGGAGTTTGAAAATCTTTATATAAAATTTGTTTCTAAATTCGTTAATTGATGGAATTTTGACAATGCAGTCGGTTATTAGTAGTTAGAGCACAAAAACCTATGCTGTAATGACCATCGTGAACGTCTAAGATTCATCGGATTGATTTTGGAAACTATGTAGATCTTTCCCGTCACCATTTAATCTTTCCCCTGTTTGAATACATCGGGAAAAATGAAATGCTGAAATGAAAAGTGTGATTTGAATCCACGACTTTTCCCTTACAGGGGGATAGGATAGGATTCCTATCCTATCCCCCTGTAAGGGGATAGGGGACTCTTTTTTCCGCACATAGCCTCTCTTCTTGGGCCATTGTACGTGAAGAGCACTGGCTAGATCAGCCAGCCTAGCTCCGCCCAGAAGCGCAGAAGCTTACTGGGGGCTTCGCAGGCTTCGCGGAGCGACCTCACTGTGCCGAGGATTTGGGATCGTTGGTTGGCCACTGCCTCGCAGTCCAGTATTACGTGGGCGGCCGTTTCCTCGGCGCCGAAACACCCCCTGCAGAGAGGACTGTCCGTGATACCGATGGTGTATAAATGCTTGTTGAGGGGACAGTGACCCGTTATTGTCCCTATAATTATTGTTCTTAGACTAGTTCGGTCTAATCTTAAGAGACGTTTCGTTAGTCGTTTGTTTATCGACGGCATGGCCATTTTTGATTGCCTGCAGTCAATGGTTTGTACCCATCTATCATTATGTAGTTTCACAGATCTCTCGCGTATCCAAGTACGGATCTGTGAGAAAGGTATTGGCAATAGTGGTAGCGGGCCAGCAGTGGTTGTATCGGAACCCCTCCTCGCGAGTTCGTCCGCAGCATCATTGCCGTAGGACCCACTGTGCCCTTTTATCCACTGTAGCGTTATTACATTATGGGTGGATATCTTGTTTAGAGCAGTTTGGCATTCTGCTATTAATTTGCTGTTAGTTATTTGGTGGTCTAGCGCTTTTAAGACGGCTGTACTGTCGGTTAGGAGCCTTATATTAAAGCCCTTTACCTTCATTTCACTTATTGCCGTCACAGCCGTTGTTATGGCGACACACTCGCATTGGAAAATCGAGCTGTGTTCGCCTAGTGGTAGGTGGATGCTTAAGCCAAGGTCTAGAGAGTGTACGCCAGCTCCTGAGCCATTTTTTGTTTTGGAGCCGTCGGTGTAAACGCGTATCTCTCTAATTCCGGCGTAATCCTTTTCCTCGGCTTTTGTTCTTATATGGTATTTTTAGTTGAAGAAGTGTTGTTTGAAAGTTTTGTCGCATGGAGCAGCTATTAGTGGGTTGTACTCCAGGGCTCGCCTAAGAATTGTGGTGTGGGTACTAGAGTGGTTGTTACCCCAGAGCCCCAGGTGCCACAATCTAACGGCGGTGATGGTGGCCTCTTGTTGGATGTATATGTCAAGTGGCGTTAAGTTCAGAGTTACCTCCATTGCTGCAGTTGGAGTGGTTTTCATGCATCCACAGATTGATGAGCAAGCCAGCCTTTGGAAGGACTTTAGTTTGGCGATCACAGTGGACAATTCTGTGCGTGTCCACCATACCAGAGCCCCGTAAGCTAGCATGGGCCTTGACACCGCTGTGTACAGCCACAGGGTTATTTTTGGCGAAAGTCCCCATTTGCTTCCCATCATTCTTTTGCATTGGTAGAAAGCGATTGTACACTTATTTAGTTTATGGTCAAGATGTTTATTCCAGAGCAGCTTGCTATCGAGAATTACACATAGGTATTTTACTTCTTCCTTAAGTGTTAGTTCGGTTGCAAAGAGTCTCGGGAGTTTGTAAGGACCCGGTGCTCTTCGGTTTGTGAACATTACTAGTTCAGTTTTCTGGGGGTTGACCGATAGTTCATGCTTCGCGCACCAGGCTTCAATTATCTTGAAAGCCTGTCTCATTCTATCGCATATGGCACTTTCGAACAACCCCGATATCAAGATCGTGATATCGTCCGCATACTCTACAGTGAAGAGGTTGTTTGCGTTTAGATCTGTTATAAGCTCATTGACCACCAGGTTCCATAATAGAGGGGAGAGTACTCCTACTTGTGGGCATCCTCTACTTACGATGCCTCGCGTTGTGGTGTTGACTGTGAGTTGCACAGCCCTTTGTCTGAGCATGTTGTCTATCCATTCAATGATTGTTAAAGGCACGTCGTGTTCGAGCAGTGCCTTGTTTATGCTGTTGAAGTTTGTTTTGTCGAAAGCACCCTCAATATCAATAAAGGCTCCTAGGGTGGGTTGTTTTGACTTTAGAGCACCACCGATACGGGAGACCACGTGGTAGAGTGCTGATTCTGTTGACTTGCCCTCGCTATAGGCGTGTTGATTGGGGTGTAGAGGTTTCAGTGCTAGTACACGGCTTCTTATCACGCTATCGCCTAGACGTTCCAAAGTCTTTAGTAAGAACGAGGTAAGGCTGATAGGTCTAAAGGATTTGGCCTGGGTGTAGTCACTTCTACCTGGTTTGGGGATGAATATTATTTTAACTTCCCTCCATTTCAGGGGTATGTAGCGATGTGCGAGACAACCTTGCAGTAGTTTGACTAGTTGTTCCGCTATAATAGGTCCGCTCCCTTACAGGGGGAATACTCTTCCAACTGAGCTATTGAGCCACACCTAAATCACTTCACATTTCCCTTCTCTTTATACGTCTTCAAGGGCGACGGTTTCCTCTGTTTTTTTGCTATACCAACATCTTAGCATGTATTTTTTTTTAATTTTGGGGGAGTTTTAGCAGTATTTTATCAATCCCATATAATTTCGTCTTGCCCCTACTCACCTTAATTGGGTTACTGCCCCTGGTCACTACGTGCTTTTGGAGCTGAATATACATACAACGCGACTGCTACGCAGGAGGCACGGGTTCGATCCCCGCTCAGTGCAAATATTTGTATGCATGAATATGGCTATTTGCAATGGTTTGGGTGTTGCTATGTATAATATGTATGTATTTTAAAAAAAGTATATAAGTATGTTTATCCGCATTCTAGATTCCATAAGACAAGCTATAAAGCTTACCATGGGTCTAGATAGCGTTGTGTAGAATGTTGTGGAATATTTAAGAGTGTAGGTGAATTTATTTCTTTAATCGTTGAGTAATCCCATTGCTTACCACCTTACTTTAAGAAAAATATGATATTATTTGCCATAACTTTAACAAGTACCTAACTATATTTTTAAAAATTTCGCATTCAACAAAATTCATGTTAATTACTGTAATTACTTATTCCACAGATACGAGACTCGTGATTGAAAGCTCCTAAGTCTTACTTAACTTTACATTTTCATGTAACATTTATGAAGTAAAAATGAATATCTATTTTAAAGTAATAAGTTGGTAACAGCTTATTAGTTATGCGGTCTGGCAAATTAAATTATGCGTTAGTAAATGAAGTTTTTGTCTTTAATACCATTTAATGCGGCATCATAAAAAATAAGTACTTTACTCGTAAAAGTATTTTGACTTTTTCATCTAAATCGATTTGAAGTATTTTGATGTTGAATACACAATACACCGTTTTTCTTCAGGCAAACTTCAATACCGCTTACGTCCATAGTTTAAATTTTAGAACCTGCGGTCCGTTGCCATAATCTTTATCTTAATTTGATATTATATTATTGTTACGTAAGCGACAACCGTTTGAATCACCAACTCCGAGAGGAAAACGCCCGTTAAAGCCTCATCTGTCCATCAGTTGGTGTACGGTGTAAATTAGTGGTTCAAAGCTTAAATAAATGACACTGTAACACTGAAATTTATGTTTCAATAATGATAAGGTTTATGATCGTTAATATCCGGCCTTATAGGACACTACCGCGATATTATGATATCTTATATCTAGTAATTATCGGTTTGAGTTACTCCGTCAGCAGTAATAAAGCAACATTATCGACATAAAAGCTGTCAGCTGTCGTATTTCACGTTCAATCCGAAATTAATGTAAAAATCCTTCGCATCTTCTAAGATATTTTGTTGACATTTGATTGAAAAGGCCCATCTAGTTCGAAAATATCAGATATTTTTTGCTTAAATATCAGCTTGTATTCGTCAATACTTATTTATAAAAGGTACAATACCTACATTGTCCGTATGACAAAGACTTGTCATAATGAATTATTAATTTAGGTTGTACATTTTCAGAATTATTTATAGAGAAGATTTTTTTTGTACCACTAAGGTGGCAGACAAGCACACGGCCCACCTGATGGAAAGTGGTTACCGCGGCCTATGGACGTATGCAACACCAGGGGCGTTACACTCGCGCTGCCTACCCTGAAGAAACCTTCTAATGCCCCTCTTGAAGAACCCCATATTGTTTTCGATTCGTTAGTTTTTACTACTGATTGAAATAAAAAGAATATCTATTTGTAGAATAGACTTTAGAATTTATTCCTAGCTCGATCTACTTAGTTTAGTGAGAAGGCTTTATAGGTAACTCGTAACTACTTAAGTCGATTTTTTGTACATTGTATACTAACTGTTAAATTGCCTTTTTTTGGTCCACCCCATTCATTCCCACGTGGTGTCGTACAAGACGACTAAGGGACAGGACTGTTTAACATCAGACAGACATATACAGCGAGACTCAGCCTCAGATGCATGGCTTGAGTCAGCAGTAGTGCTCAGAATGCGGTAATAAGTTCACCCCTAATAAGTGGGACCGAATCCAATGATTAGTGAAATGTGGGTGTTAATTCTCCTCTGCCTTACCCTCCGGGGACAAGGGAGTGATTATATGTATGTAGATTGCCTAAACGAATCACCATTGTACTAAAAATAGCTACCAATCGAATTAAGTAAGGTTGTTGAAATTTACAAGAATTACCATACTTTGGAGCCGGACAAAAGCTAATGCTATCAAATCATTGGTTAGATATTGGACAATATTTTACTTTTATTCGCATACAGAAGTTTCCATTCCAAAAATAGATAAACGAAAAGAAATAAATCATTACTTTTGGCAAACGGAAGTTTACCATAAGACTAGCAGTAAATTGAAGTGACAACAGACTGACTGCATCTGCCATAGACCCGATGCGATGACCGCAAATGCTAACCACGAAGAAGATCATGTAATAGTATCAAATTAGTCAACGCCTGGAAAACTTATACAGTCCAAATTTAAATTTAAGTGTCCCCGAGTATGTGGCAATTTAGAGTAAGAACCCACTGGTCCCCTAAAATTCATACCCAGTACCAACTTGTCTCCTCAAATATTTGAGAGTCTCACTCGTATCCTGGTCTTTGGGATAGCAATACTATTGATAATATTAATATCGTCAAAACATCAAAGGAACGTTAATTAATACGAGTATAACAGACTACGTATGTAGGCGTATATTTGACTAAGTACGGTATTGATAATTACTCGATAACTAGTGAACCGATTTTTTAATCATTCTGAAATAAGCCTGTTTTATCTATGGCTTGAACGCGTTAAACATTTAATGTCCTATTTCGTGGAGGTCAGATGGCAGTCACTTTGTGGAAAATATTGAAGTTCGGCCAATTTATAGTTAGCTGAATGCCAACCCCAACTGGCTGAATAGGCTCAGAGGATGATACATCCTACTCGTCTCCTGAAATATTTTAGTCTCCCACACACATTTTTGTACCTGGTCTTTTATTTAATTTTATCTTCTCATTACCAGTTATAGTGTCAGACTTTATTATATTTGGCAATAAACTCATTTTAATTTTTCTTTCCCCGCTCAGTAAGAACACAGATAGTTTGGTGAACCCACATATCCGCGACACACCTCCTTTTTAGTTATACCTGTTTTTGTTTTTGTTATATTTGTTATTCTTTTTTATATTGGAATATTTGTCGATTGTTTTATCTCTTATCATTATTATACCTCTGTTTGGCACCATTTGAACCAGCTTTTCATTGAAATTATATTATTTTATTGTTCCATCATTGTTCCAAGCAACAAAAAGTTTAAGGGATTATCGTCCAATTTTTAGCGAACCAATTAAAACCATTACTCAAACCAGATTACCTATCCACCACAATATTCAAACTCCCTAATTCGGCCGGCTTATCACCTCTGTTTTCATTCGCGAGACTTATCTGGCATCGGCGGGTTATTTCCTTTGATTTCAGTCCAGTACCATTCCAGAAGTCGATGCCGGAGGTCGCGTCTGCTCCGGGGAACGTAGGAAAACATCGCGGAAACTTCTATATTGAAAACTTTGAATGAAAGGTGTTCTATTTTCTTGTATAGATTGGTGATTTTATGTGAAAAGTGTGAGTGAAGTACACAGGATTGTTTGAATTGAAAGGTGAGTGTTATGATTACTTTAGATTTGGATATACGTATGTACTTATGTAATGGTAAATAGATAAAGCATCGCAATCGAATTGTTTTCGATCCGATAAAGTAAAGTTAACTATAAATGAAATTTACTATTACTCCCTGCCGTGGTTTTTTTAAGTGTTTACAATATTAGGTTCTTCAAAAAGGGCATTAGAAGGGGTCGGCGGCGCGAGTGTGACGCCTCTGGTGTTGCACACATCCATAGGCAACGGTAACCACTTTCCATCAAGTGGGCCGTGTGCTAGTCTATCAACTAAATGGTAAAAAGAGAAAAAAATAATTTGTGTATGTTTTAAATATCAGCGTTTTAGGTTAAAGGAGATGGAAAATGGTGGGCCCAAATGTAATAAGTTGAGATATGATCTAAAAAATTTGTCATATTTTTCTATCTTAGAATATGAAAAATCACCTCAATTCTCAATCTGGATGCGGAGAAATATGAGAAAATAGTTTTCGTGAGATTATCAATTGAGTAATCGATTACACTAAAATATTTGCTGTAAATAATTAACTCAAAGTAATTAAATGCACTATAATATACTTACATGCATTATAGTGCATATAATTACAGTCATATTATTAAATCAAATATGAATTAATTACTGAAAAACCAATATTAATGATTATCGATTTCATATCGATAACATTGACACTAGACAGTTGCTGACTGTTTTTGTTTGCTCATCGTTTCGTGTTTTCCGATGCGTTTTGAGTGCTTTCCCGATTATTCGTCATTTTTTATGACAACTGCTTTGTATTTTACGGATTCTGACCCTGCCTACCTTGTACGACCCTTGCTTTCACCTTGGACACCGAAGATCGCTCACACTCGGAATTGTTATTTTGCATTTTACCACCAGCTTGTGGATTGGATATTATTGAAACTATGGATCGCTGTGTGAATTGTGGTATATCCACTGGTCACTGCAATACACTGGGCCGACGGCCCTTACACGATGAAACAATTCTGTCAGAGATTCGGCAATGGCTTGCACCTCAGTCTGTAAGTAAATACCTGTAACCTCATCTAACCAGCTACCATCCTGGCAGGTTTAAAATGTAAAATGTGTTTAATAGAAGGTGAATAAAACACTATATTCAATGATTTTTAATTTTATTTTAGATATCCCTTCCCTATCTCCTTACCTGTTACCTACCTATCGCTTGAAGTCGTTGACGTTCATTCATGTGATTTTTCAAACATTTTCTAGTAAATATAATAACTATTAGTGCAAACGAACACATTTTGCACTTCAGGAATCAGCTGTTAGATAAAGATTGTAATATAACCTCACTTTTACATAATCTCTTATATCTCTGTTCTCAGATTGACAAAATCCGCAGAATTTTCAGTGAAAGGCTGATAATATATAAGCTATTAATTGACACCACTTTCATCTTCTTACAACTAGGCCCAAGATTGTATGTAATCATTTCAGTCTCCTTTTTAATGTATTTTTGCCTGCGGCTTGCGGTCCCAGATTCCCCTTTTGATTTTTTTTTGTTGGGTATTTCGGGACCGTAAGAAAAAGAAAGTTGAAGTATTGCTAGCAATAAAAAGCTTGTGTCACTAGATAATATAAAAGAAAGTCCGCCACCGCCTTCGTCTCTTCCTTAAAATGTACTAACGGATTTTCATGCCCGCCATATTGGCACTTCGAAGCAGTATCTCAGGTGGGAGAATTATTGGTTGCTATTTCCATTTCACCAGATGTTTATGGCAAAAAGCTAAAATAAAGTTAGGAAAAATACATGTCAAATTGTGTTCGGCGCTTTCCCATCTCCCACAACATCATTAAAATGTCCAAGGACTAATGAAATAACATCTTTCAATTATTACTTTTTCATATATTCAATATTATGGTGTAATTATGATGAGGATCATAAAACCAACAATTCTGTAATTGAAGCGTGGCATAACCATGTAAAAAATATCTAAAGCCGACATCAAACATTGTTTAATTCCTGGAGGACATTTAACAAAAGATGGTCTCTTTTACACTGAAAAATTAAAAGCATCCAACATTTATAACATAAAAAATAACATTTCGAACAGATCAGTAGAAAGTATGATAAATAAAGAGAATATCATAAAGTTTTATATAGAAATAACTTAAATGATTTTATGATAAAGAAGTCCTCTGACTTATCCCATCTTCCAAAAATCTCTTGAATCTAGTAAAGGGTTTTATGAATCGTCGATACCTCTGGGAATTAAATGAAAGTACTTCTTCTTTTGTCGCAGCAACGGTGCTTCTACTCTCAGATTCTATGTTCATGGTGTACTGCTACCTGAATACGTTCTCGGAGGCGCACATAAATTCCTCCGGTGCATCCAACATTTATAACATAAAAAATAACATTTCGAACAGATCAGTAGAAAGTATGATAAATAAAGAGAATATCATAAAGTTTTATATAGAAATAACTTAAATGATTTTATGATAAAGAAGTCCTCTGACTTATCCCATCTTCCAAAAATCTCTTGAATCTAGTAAAGGGTTTTATGAATCGTCAATACTTCTGGGAATTAAATGAAAGTACTTCTTCTTTTGTCGAAGCAACGGTGTTTCTACTCTCAGATTCTATGTTCATAGTGTACTGCTACCTGAATACGTTCTCGGAGGCGCACATAAATTCCTCCGGTGTACAGATGGGCATGCAGCCCATGGTCCGCATAATCTGAGAAACCCTGCCTAGGCCGATTCTCTATGCAGTACTTATTGTGGTTGTTGGTTAACCAGTAACGCCATAATAAAACAAAGAGTTAATGAATATTTCACAAGTTTCGCTTTAAATGCCAAGATCTCGTATAAGAACTGTAGAAGTAGACCAACTTTGGCCATAAAGGTCGAAAATAAAACATTTGTGAAGGCATAAAGCCAAGATTTGTTCGAGAGGCACAAAGAGCTATATTTTTTGTTCATTCTTTATTCTACACAAAAATAGTATAATAAACATTGAAATAATATGCATAAAGGCCCTTGTTAAATCATAGCGGAGCTTTTCTGTCAGCAAAGTGGACAAAGGAATAATAAAAAAAATAGAAGCCAAGTACTAGGCTACTTTATTTTATGGCATACTAGCTTTTGCCTGCGGCTCCACCCGCGTGGATGTCGGTTTCCGGCAATTATACGATTTTTTCTCGCCGTACAAACCATTCTTAGACTTCAACGACCATTTAAAAAAAATAATTGGCCAAATGGGTCCAGGCGTGTTTAAGTTATGTGCTACTAACACACATTTCTATACTATAGATTATTACTACATGTACAAATTCCCAAAAGGATAGATCTAAACATTATAGCACAACATTTTTGTGTGTTGCAGTTTATTCCTTTCTATTCTCACTTTTTTTCCGGGAACGTGGCAATTTTAATCTTCTGAGCGTTCGAACTCACCCCTTTACATTCACAAAATAAATCTCTTTATTCAGTCTTGACTCATCCATGTGTTCTACGTGACCAAAATATCTTATCAACTTATGTCACAACGCATTTTTCACGTATACAACATCATTCCTCTTTTCTGATAGCTTTCCAGAAAATTCTAAATCATCTCTATATCAATAAAATCTTGTTAAACAAAATAACATTCGGTAAGATTTTATTATCATTCTTATCTCACTTCATTTGAAACTAATCGACCGAACCGTTACTATGGCAACACCAATTTATTACTTTTTTATTGCTATTATAAACACTTGCTATATACCTTTTTTTTTTCGTGCGGAATTCCCCTCGGATACCCCCCTGCCGGAGCCTGAAGGGGAGATTATGTCGGACTCGAACCGACTAAAACCGCACGCCGACTGTGGGTCGTGGTGCTAGGCCGGAGGTGAGGTTATCATCGACATATCCCTCGCACCCCGGCTGACCCAGGGCCATCCCTTACGGTCTAGCCCTCCTCGGGAGGGGGGACAACGGTGTCCCCGACTCGCCCCCGGAATGGGGAGGCACGCTTCTCAGCGCGCCGTCGCCGTGGCCTGCTTCTGCTGGGGTGACAGGCGGCTTCACTCGTCACCCCCAGGCCCGCGCTCATGGGGGACGGAGGTCAGTCAGTACACTTGCTATATACCTACTCATTGTTTATAACTATTTATTTGTAGTATATTATATTGCATGGAAAATTTTAAATTAAAATTTTAAATTAGTATAGTTGTTCGTGAAATCTGTGAGGATTGGGGCATCTCCAACGCTGGGTACGCTGGAGTAAGTTTCTCTCCATTTGTACGGCATAGGAGAACCAGCGGTACGGTACGGTACTCGAGTACGACAAGTCGTTGCTTCCCATAGCCTGAGAGCGTCTTCACACGTAGAAAAAAAAGGGACTTAAGTAATGAATGTATGAAATCGCTGTATAACTACCTACTTTGGAAGTATTCGCGTAACCAGTAAACGAACAACGAAGGTTCTTATGTGTTCTTCATTAGTCTGAAGAGTAGGTAAAGCTCTACAAAGGTACACATAGACAAGGTATACTTGATGTAAATAGACGTGTTTACACGTATAAGAGCAAAACTGCCCTAAAAACAATAACGTCAATAGGTAGTTAAATTGGGCGAGCACAAATGTCCTGACAATGGCGATAAAAATCATTGATGGCGCCATTGGATCGTCTATAAACATTGAAGTGTATTCATATGAATTTGGGTTCTTTAGGGAATTCATGCCGAACTAAATTGCCGCAGTGTAATAACAATATTTATTTATTTTGGGTACAATACACACACTCGTTATGTAACCTCGCAACGGTCATGTTAGGAAAATCTATGGAACATGTTCACAAATTTTCATAACATGGATGTTTTTTGATATTTCCAGAAAAATACATACATCTATTTTTATTAACAATAGCTTTTATGAGCTTTACCTTGCCTTACCAGGAATTCTTGAACGCGAATACCTTTTAGGATTAAAAACTTTGCAACAAGAGTCAAGGACACCATAAAATAATAATTTTGACAGCATAAAACAATGAAATTTTGGGGAGGAATTCTACGATACCTGAAGATACAGTCTCTTCCACCCCGTGTTTTTTTTTTTTCATTTTTGTATAATTGTACATTTAGTTATATGCTTAATTAATTAGTCAGATGATACCAATAAAAATGATTTTTTTAAATAAAAAAAAACAGACCGAAGAATCACAAAGTAGTTAATTGATTCTGTTTTGAGACTCAAAGAGGTACCTAAGGCCAGCGCAGGAAAAAATTAAACAAAACTATCATTTTTATGTGTTTCAGCGTCTAGGAAGAAATAAAGCAATAAATCACTGTAGGTTATTGTTGAGGATAATGATCAATACTAACAAGTACTTTTACGAATCAGTAGCCACCTACTATCATCCATTATGATAGCAATCAGCTACTGATTGATAAAGACACATCTTGCGTAACAATCAACACTCCATACAATCATTGATTTCATTCATACAACAAACAGTGCAAAGCAAACTGGATTATGTGTTTGATTAGTAGTAGGTACGTATGTCCTGATTCTTCGAAAAAATTGTAAATTACTTTTTTTGTACAGAAATCTCGGCTCGGCTACCCGGCTGGGGCGGCACTGTTAGGTTCAACCCGACTTAAACAACACACTAGAAATTTTGCACAGTGAATTAGTTTTCTCTTTACGACGTCCCTTACAGGTCCCGGCCATTATTTGTGTCTAACCAGTCATTAATGCAATGCCGATCCCTTTTTTTGGGATGAGTCTGATTAATGTCTAGTCAAAATAACTCGACCACATTTTTAGTTACAGTAAACTGTCCAGAGCCTCGTCCATCTATCAGCAGATGTACTGGCTTGCAAATGTGTTGGATGAGGCCTAATACATCACATTGAGACATGCAATAACTTTTCTGTGTTACCTGGCAAACCATTTTTAATATACTCAATAATTTATTTAACTACGTAGATAATTAAATTTGCACTTACAAAACGTCAATTTAAAAAGAAATATTAAAGACTAATTAATTACAGTTTTATATCTAAATTTAAAATATGTACAAAAATAAGAAAAAAAAACAGGGTTGGAAGAGACTGTAACTTTAGGCATCGTAGAATTCCTCCCCATTTCTCTCAATAATAATTAATTGACATTTTTTGTCTGGTGAATTATATCTATGGAGTTCCTAGTTACTTATTGTTACCTACATAATGTATTGTGACAAGACGAATAAAAGTCAGTCTATCGTCTCAATGCCTTTCATTTAAAACATTTACAATGAGGTATTTCCTTAAAAAATAATGGTATACAATGATTAAACGGTAGCTTTTGTTAAACATATCTAAACCAAATCCTAACAGTCAGACAGATTACAGACATATTTATACTACCCCCGAGCCCGAAGACATTCGGGCCGAGAGGTCCCGGCTCCACGGGATCATGGTGGCGGAGTGGGAGCGACGACTTGAGCAACGATGCGCAGGGCATGCCGTCATAGAGGCGGTAAGGCCCATCATGGGGGAATGGCTCGAGAGGCCACATGGCAGCCTCTCGTATCGACTGACGCAGATTATCACCGGGCACGGGTGCTTCGGGAGATATCTGTGTCGGATCGAAAAGGAGCCAACGTCCGAGTGCCATCACTGCGACGCGAGCGAGGACACGGGGCTGCACACGCTCACCGAGTGCCCGGCATGGGCCGGACCGAGGCGGGAGCTAGTGGCGGCCCTGGGAGTGAGAGTTCTCACCCTCGCCACCCTGCTCACAGCAATGGTCCGCTGCGCGGACGCGTGGGCGGCCGGCGTCTCCTTCAGCGAGCAGGTAATGGTCGTGAAGGAGACGGCGGAGCGGGAGAGGCGGCGCGAGCGAGAAAGACTCGCGGATGGCGCCGCCCGCGCGCGCAGGCAACTCGGGCGTCGGAGGGCACTGACTGACCTCCGTCCCCCATGAGCGCGGGCCTGGGGGTGACGGGTGGAGCCGCCTGTCACCCCAGCAGAAGCAGGCCACGGCGGCGGCGCGCTGAATAGTGCGCCTCCCCATTCCGGGGGCGAGTTGGGGACACCGTTGTCCCCCCTCCTGAGGAGGGCCAGACCATAAGGGATGGCCCTGGGTCAGCCGGGGTGCGAGGGATATGTCTTTGACAACCTCACCTCCGGCCTAGCACCAAGACCCACAGTCGGCGTGCGGTTTTAGTCGGTTCGAGTCCGACATAACCTCCCCTTCCGGCTCCAGCAGGGGGGGTATCCGCGGGGATTTCCGCACGAAAAAAAAAAAAAAAAAAAAAAGACATTTATACTACAAGGAGTTCAGTAGAATTTAATATCGCAGACAGATGAGCCGCAGCCTCATGAATTCTATATTCGAATGGATATCTTCTTGACCGTATTAATATACAGTACATATGTAAGTTACATGAATATTATGCTACGAAGATATTTGAGAAAGTATAGTTTGTTTTTGCCATAAAACTGAAGCAGATCTAATATGATATACAAAATGTTCCTAAAAAAAGTGATGCCTGTGTCTGTGTTCTGATTGGAGTTGGCAAAGATAACATCTTTCAACTTGTTACGATCCTGGCAAATAACTTTCACCAGCTCCATTTCGAGAATTGTTTTTATGAATACTCGTTTGTTGTATAACAGTAATCAATTAAGAACATTTTAGGGAAATGTTAAGTAAAAAATCTATGAAACATGAAAGTAAAATGTTAATTTATTAAATGGGTGCTCAAAGGTCACAATCAGTACCAAAACTTGGATCGGACAAAGGAACAAATGACCAACAGCAACATCAAGTTTATAGGTAGGGAGGCCACGCAGCTAAATTTGTTGTTACTCGAGCGTCGCGGGAATCAATTAGAATTGGTAGATTAGATAATAAAAAAATGGTATACAAAGCTTCCACTTTTAGTGGTGGAGGACGCCTATAAATAACATAATAATAAATAAATACATATTGGTCAAGGCATTCCCCCTGTAAGAGATGGTTCTTCTTTTTCCCTATGTATTCGATACATACATATAATATATCATCTATTTTAATTAAACTTTTATATTACTTCGGTCTTATTAAATGTTTTCAGTTTTTCTGGTTTGTTTAACTCTAAAATAAACATTCGCCGTTCAACCGCGTTCGAGTAAATACAGACATAATATATCTCCCCCAGTCAAACCATATACTCGGTTTTGGGGGACAAAGAATGTATCCATATGTACATACAATAAAATAAAAATCTTTGCAAGCTTGCCACGCCCTTAGATTCCGCTTAAATCTCAAGATTTTCCAAATGAACACTTCTTAGCTATACTATCGGCACGCTATGATTGCCGTTTTGACGTTTGTCGTGACATGCAGTTGGTCATAAAATTTATCGAATGTATATTTTTTCTGACGCGCTCCAGTTACTACTGAATTTCCTTCTACGCGTGCCCTACTATTGTGCCTTAATCCAATTTTGTACGGGACCCACAGTACGTGAGAGCGACCCTCACTTGACCCATTTATTTTTATACATACGTACTATACACATAAATAAACATTTAGTATGTGTTTCTATGTATAGTATTGTCAAAGTAGACAAGATCATGTCAGTTTAATCACCAAACATTCCTTCTATTGTAACTTGTAAGCTCCTCTTCTGAATAACCAATATGTGTTTCATGTATAGACCTACAGCTTTAGTTAAATATTTATATACGTAACAATAACATTACAGATAGTTGAATGGATTCTCGGAAAATGTATTGATACCCTTTTCTATATAATATAATATTCCATATTCTCTGACAAAAGCATATAATATAATATTATCTTCGAATGACATTGTTGTCTGCGTATTCCATTAAATTTTGAACCAAATTGTATAGGAGGACGGTCTACTGTAAACTGTAAAGGTATTATTTAAATACAATATTATGTTCAAATTAAATGTACTCTTTATTAAAAGCTTTTGAACCTTTTGGATATTATCTTCTGCCTTACTGACGGACGGTGCTTATGGAGCATAAAGAAAAATATCTTTATATAAATCACTTGCCATTATATACTACTTTTGCCCGCGGCTCCGCCCGCATGGATGACGGTTCCCGGAGATTTTTCGATTTTTTCTCACCTTTTAAACCTTCCCTAGACCTCTACGAACATTTCAAGACCAAGATAAGATAAATCCCTTCTCGAGTTTTAGCGAGACTAGAACTGCAATTGATTTATATATATATAGATTTATACTGTTGATTGATGGCACTTGGTGGAATTTATTATTACACGTATTGAGAACACTTGTACTTTTTCCACTGTATTTATCATATTGAACCTTTTTTTCCATTTCCACATTTCACAATAATGTTTAAATATCGTAGTTGTTAGTAATTAGAACATACAAAACCTTTGAGAATGCCGTAAGGCGAAACCGGTCAGGTTCAATATAATAAATACTGTGGAAAAGTACAAGTGTTTTCAATGTGTGCTATTTATATACTAGAAATAAAGATGTACATGATTAATTTCATTGTATTTATATAACCTATTCAAAGAAGTCCAGTATTTAACTGTCTGTGATACAAACGCTCTGCGTAAGTAAGGGATAGCAGTGAAATTAATATTTTGCTGTGATATTTCACAGTATTTTCGCCTCTTTGCCCACCTGATAATAAATGTTTTCCTAGGTTTGCTTTATCAAGGTGTCACTAACGCATTGTTACTGGGAGGAGAAGCAAGAAGGAATAGCAGAGAGTGAGAAGCATAGCTATACGAAACGTAGTCAGAACATTCTTGCTGAGACAAGTATGAGAATCGAAACATTCTTCCACAGGTACTTTTCCACTGCCGTCCCAATCAATATCATGTGTATCATGTCATCATCTTCGATAATCGTTATCTATATACAGTATCGTCCACTATCTTACCTGTCAGTCACTCCAATTCTATTTTTAGTTTTACTTGTTCCATTGTTTCAGTTGTCAATGCTCTCATAAGCTATGTCTATGTGTGTGCTATCTTCATTTCACGTATTTCACAATATATGAAGATTTTCACAAAGTTAGATATGCCGATGGCTTACTACTGGATACCGATGGCCGAAAAAGACTGAGAAGAGACAGTTATTAACACCTTTTGGCCTTTTTCAATGGAGATCAATGACCTTTGAACTACGGAACAAACAAACAAACAAACGTTCTAAAGATTCGGTGCTTCAAGTACTGCGAATAGACGTAGACAACAACTTTTGTTACTCGCGTGCCACAGTTTTCTCGTTACTAACTTTAAACGTACAGAAAGTAATTTACTTGCCGTTTCTTAAAAAGACTGCTGCACAAAAAGGTACATTTTATTGTTGAAAAATGCACCACTGGTTTCAAAACACCGCAAAAGAACCAGTCTCAAATGGCAGCCTGTCTTTGTTTAT